>CM076573.1:214623031-215823031 GCA_034641835.2 Pinus albicaulis
ATCGGTCTTTCTTTTCGCACTATGCACAAGACGGCACTCCCGTGTATGGTTTTCCGGGTCAGCTTGACGAGCATGGGGACATTTTGCGTCTTCCTGCTCCTGAGGCCTATCTTTATGTTCAAGGTTTACCGTACAACCAGGCTCAGAACTTGCAGGCACAACCTTTCCAAGGTCAACCTGCAGGACAACCTGGCTATCAGTACGACCCACAGGGACAGCCCATTCAAGGCTACTCTGCGGGCCAGCAAGGGCCATTCTATAATCCGCAAGGACCATATTATAACCCTGCTGGTCAACCTGCTCAGCCTCAGTCGGGGTATCAACAGGGACTGACCTATAAACCTAGGGGGCAAATCCAGCCTTCTTTACCGATGCAACCGCAATATCCTGTTGTCTCTAACGTTGCATATCAGCCAGGACCACTTTATGGTTCTGCTTCAGGTCAAACTAGTTTTCAGAAGGCACCTGGTCCTGTTCCACCACCAGGCCAACCGGGTCATCCGGTACAACCTGGCGTCCCGCCTCCAGGCCAACCGGCTTATTCGGTGCAACCTGGGGCTCACTTACAACCAGGTCAGCCTGCGCAACCAGCGCCGCCTGTTTATCCGGGCCAACCTGTTCATTCAGGGTCGCCCCCTCATTCGGGCCAACCTATTCATTCAGGGCCGCCCCCTCACTCGGGTCAACCTGTTTATTCAGGGCAGCCCTCTCATTCCGTTCACTCTGCTCACCAGCCTGCTCACTCAATGCCGCAGCCAAATCAACAGTTGCGCCCTACGTCCCAGGCTCCGCAGGGTTCCACTTATCAACAGTCTACTCATCCTCAGAGTGGTTATTATCGTCATGGTCAATCTCAACCGAACTATAACCACTCTGGAGGCTCTCAGTATCATCCTCCTCCACCCGGTTCTAACTATGCTCAGCAGCCAAATCCAAACGCTGCTTATACGGGGCAGACGCCTAATCAGGGCCCGAACCCTGGTTATCAGGCCCCACACAATGGTTACCAGCAACCAAATCAGTCTGGCTATACGAATTATGCCCCTCACGATCAGAATCCTACGGGACAGAACCCATGGGGGCAGGGATATTCACAACCATCGTGGAGCATGGGTATCGGACCTTATTCTGGGACTGGCATGGGAATTAACCCTCCATTGCCGTTCCTGGCTACCTTGGATCTACCGGACGTTTCGAAGTTGACCAATGATCCGATTTCTCATAATCCATATTGGCCCCCGGTTCCGACCAAGATACCAGGAGACTGTCCCAAGTTTGAGGGAAAATCTGGAGAAGACCCCCAGGCGCATGTGATGACGTATCACCTCTGGTACTCGTCTAACTCTTGGACTGACGATTCGGTTCGTTTGCGTCTTTTCCAGCGTACGTTAACAGGAGCTGCTGCTAAGTGGTACATAGAGCTATCCCGTGGTATTTTTCAGGATTTCAACTCGCTAGCTATGGCTTTCCTCACGCATTTCCAGTTACCAGTCCGGTATGAGACTGGGACGCACCTCCTGTCTTCCCTGAAGCAGGACTCGGCCACTCACATCTCGGATCACATCCATGAGTGGCGGCGCCCTCGTCGACTGATCAAGTTTCACATACCTGATCAGATTTTGACTCACTGGTTCACCACCTCCTTTGTGAACAAAATCGCTCAGGATATCGCAATGGGAGCGTGTGTGACGGAGGAAGAAGCTATCGCGCGTGCCCAGTACTTGGATCTTGTTTATTCACAATCTGGCACGCTTTATGACATCCTGCCTGATGCACCACGACCCGGAGCCAAAAAGGCCCCGCCCACCCCTTCGGTGGATGGTGTCATTGGTTCCGTTTCTCAAAATTCGAAGAAGTCTTCGAATGGGAAGCAGAAGGCTAATTCTTCCAACAATACCTCTGCTAATCCCGCCTCATCCGATTATGGTAAAACCGCGGAGGTAAATGCCGTTCAGGCCAATCCTGCGAACAAATCCTCCAAGGGGAAGAAGAAGGGCAAAGGCAAATCAAAATCTGATGCCCCAAAACCGGAATCTAAATCTCGGTCTGAGGATGGCTCACAACGTAAGCCGAAATGTCCTTGCCTCATCTGTGAAGGTGACCATTACACTAAAGATTGTCCAAGACGATCCGAAGTCAGTCAACTTCTTAAAGGCTCAAAGGGAACTCCGGCTGTTTTAAAGGAGCAGTTTCCATCTCAGCAGACCCAGATGGTCGAACAAAGTTCATCATCTGCACCGTTTGGGTCTCAAGTTTTCATGATGAAGACTAATGCACCTATCACTATCGCTACGAGGTCCAATGATTACAATAATCAGCAGCAGGCACCCGGGAAGGCTGTGGCGGATGGACCGCCTCCCGCATCTGCTTCTGGTTCATTGGAAATTGAGAAGCCGACTCTCGAACCCGTTGTGAAACCACCTCCCAAGGGTGTTCTTCGGAGATCCTCTTATAATCCAAACGCTCGTGCCGCTCAACATTACAGTATTGTTGAGGATCTGGCACAGGCGCCATGTGCCATGTCTGCACTTGAGGTTCTTCAGAGTTGTCCTTCACAACGGAAGGCTTTATTGTCTGCCATCGGTGGTATTGATCCCGCCGATTCGAGCCTTTTCACCTTTGATCTGGAGAATTTTACTCCCCGGCTTCCACATCAAATCGCTTTGGTTATTCAAGTCGGGATTAACGGTCTGAACGTTCACAGAGCCGTCGTAGATGAGGGTGCATCTACTTGTGTTATGTCCTCCGCTTGTTGGAAAGCCATCGGCTCTCCAACCTTATCGTCATCTCCCAATGCCCTTGAGGCATTTGATGGCCGGGAATCCAAACCCCTGGGAGTTCTCGAGAGTCTGGCGATTACATTACAGGGAAAAACTGTCAACGTGGAAGTAGAAGTGGTTGACGCTAAACTCAACTACAATATACTTCTTGGACGCAGCTGGACCCATGCCATGCTCTGCGTGCCGTCTACTGTCTTTCGATTCATCAAGTTCCCTCATGAGGGAAAGATTGTTACGGTAGACCAGTTGTCATTTTTTACCTCTAGCTCCGAGAACAACGTGCCGTATGTGGATCAAATTCCGAATCCCCCAGACAGCATAGGACCTGGTCTTTTTAAAGACCCAGTCCTCATGGGTATTTTCCCTGCGCCGCCACCGAATACCGCTCAAGTCAATATGTTGTCCAGGACTGATGACCCCTGGCTGATTCCTACACCTGAGCAGGTATATGAGTTTGGAGAGTCCATGCCTTTAACGCCAGTAGAGATCAGCTACTGTGAGATTGTTGCTGCATCGGACCCTCCACCTCCTCGGCATGCTCCGATGAGCATGGCTCTTGACGTCTACTCACAATCCCCCTGGCTTGGTCAGGCTGATTCGCCTGATCCTCTTAGAGAGACTTTTCCCTCAGATGAGACTATAATTGAAACTATGTCTCTGGAGGAGCTACCTTGGGGCGATGGGCATCATCGTTCCTCGTTTATGCCTAGCTTGGGGGCAATGACGGATTGTCTCGAGCGCTATGCTACTCAGGTTCCTTCCCCTCCTCTTCAAACACCGATCTTGACACATGAGGTCTTTTCGGAAGGCAATCTGAGTAACATTACTCAAACGGTTCCTATCAACATCTCTGTTAAACCAGGGATTGTTGAGAACATTCATGTGGGTGTGACCTGTTCTCCCGAAGAGATCCAGGTCTATACGGAACTTTTCAAAGAGTTCAGAGATGTTTTTACATGGTCCTACGAGGAAATGTCGGGAATTGATCCTAGTATTGTCGTGCACGAAATTCCAACCTATCCGGGTGCGAAACCCGTGCGCCAACGCTTGCGTCCCATGCATCCTCGGAAAGCCGCCGCTATCAAGGCAGAGGTTGAAAAACTTCTGAACGCGGGGTTTATTTATCCTATCCCCCTTACAGAATGGGTGTCCAATATCGTCCTTGTCGATAAAAAGCAGGGTACCATTCGAGTCTGTGTAGATTATCGCGATATCAATCGCGCCTGTCCGAAGGACAATTATCCCACTCCGTTTATCGATCAGATTATCGACGAGTGCGCCGGAAGTGAGATCTACTCCTTAATGGACGGTTTCTCAGGTTACAACCAGATTAACATTGCACCTGAGGATCAACATAAGACCACATTCATCTGTCCGTGGGGCACTTTTGCATATAAAAAACTCTCGTTCGGCTTAAAGAACGCTGGCGCCACGTTTCAACGTGCCATGTCATATGCTTTTCATGATATTCGCCATATTGTCCGGCCTTATCTGGACGACTTGCCTGCCCATTCGGGTAAGCGAGAGGATCATCCGGAACATCTTCGCCAGATATTTCTTCGTTGCAGACGCTACAATATTAGGCTGAATCCTCATAAGTGCGTCTTCTGCGTCGACTCTGGCCGTCTTTTGGGCTTTATAGTCTCGAAAGACGGAATTCGCCTCGACCCTCTGAAGGTTGAGGCCATTATAAATCTCCCGTCACCCTCCTCCCTTTATCAGTTGCAGAGTCTGCAAGGGAAAGCGGATTTTCTTAGGCGCTTCATCCCGAATTACGCCGAGGTGGCCAAAGGATTCACTCGTTTGTTAAAGCAGAATGTTCCCTTTCATTGGGACGAAATCGCTCAAGAATCCTTTGAGAAGCTGAAGACATTGCTAGTCAATGCTCCATTGCTTCGTCCTCTGGACTACCACCGCGACTTTACTTTGTATCTAGCCGCCGCATTAAGCACCATCGCCATGGTCTTGGTGCAGGATGACGAGAACGGTGATGAACATGTTGTTTATTACCTCTCTCGGAACCTTCTCGACCCGGAAACGCGTTACGCACATGTTGAGAAGTTGGCCTTAGCGGCCGTACACGCTGTACAGCGCTTTCGCCATTACATCCTTTTGCGCACGATAACAGTGGTTTCAGACTGCAACCCCATGACATATATTCTTTCTAGACAATTGCTGGGGGGCAAGTACTCCAAATGGATCGTCATCCTGTAGGAGTTTGATTTGGAGTTCACCACTGCCAAGTCAACTAAATCACTGGTCTTCGCGGATTTGATTTGTTCTCTCCCTACAGACTCTCTTCCTGAACACCCTGAAGATCATATTCCGGACGAAACGTTGTTTCTTATCGATACTCGTGATCCTTGGTACGGGGACATCATAGTGTATCTTCAGACCGCGACATTCCGGTCTGAGTTGGATAAAGCTGCACGCCATCGGATTCGGCACCAGTCCCAACCCTACCGCATAGTAGGAGATACCCTATATCGTATTGGAGTAGATTCGGTGCTCCGACGATGCCTTACCTTGGACGAGGCTGAGAAAGTCTTGAATGACTGCCACAGTGGCGCCTGAGGTGGACACATGTCCGGATATGCCACTGCCCAAAAGATTCTGAGGGCAGGTTATTTCTGGCCTTCTATATTCAAGGATTGTATCACTGCAGTCCGAAAATGCCATCCGTGCCAGATTTTTCAGCGCAAGATGCGCGCGCCGCCGTTGCCTTTGCATCCCGTTATTACCGTCGGCCCTTCCGCGAAATGGGGCGTAGATTTTATGACGTGTAACCCTCACTCGGCCGGGGGGCATGCGTATATCATTGTCGCCGTCGACTACTTCACTAAGTGGGCCGAGGCGATGCCTACACTTGCTGCTGACGGAAGAACGGTTGCTTCATTTTTATTCAACCATGTTATTGCACGATTCGAGGTTCCTCAAGCTATCGTCACTGATCACGGTACTCATTTCCGTGATTACATGATGGCGGAGCTGACAGCTGCGTTGGGCCTGCGTCACGACAACTCAACGCCATACTACCCTCAAGCGAACGGTCAGGTTGAAGCGGTGAACAAGGTTTTGGTCACTATGCTTCAACGAACAGTTGGGATTCATAAATCCAGTTGGCATCTCCAACTGTTCTCAGCTCTCTGGGCGTACCGAACATCTGCTTAAAGTGCAACCGGATTCACACCATTCCAACTGGTGTACGGTCTGGAAGCTACTTTGCCGGTTGAATGCGAAATTCCTTCGCTTAAGTTAGCTGTGGAGCTCTTACCGGATACTTCTCCTGAGGAAGAGCGTCTTCTGTATCTCGAACGGTTGGATGAAACCCGTCGTCTAGCTGCTTTGATCATCGAAGCACAAAAAAAGAGGGTCAAATCTCATTTTGATCAATCTGTTTCTCCCCGTTCTTTCATTGAAGGAGACCTAGTCCTCTTGTACGATCAGGCACATGATAAGCTTGGTGCCAGTAAACTCCAGCCCATGTGGCACGGTCCCTATATAGTAAAACGTGTTTTGAAAAATGGGGCCTACGAACTTATAGACTACGAAGGAGTTCCGTTGGCGCAGCCCAGAAATGGGTTGTACCTTAAGAAGTACTACGCCTGAAATGATTTCTTGGTGTGGTGTGTGTACATAGGTGTGTGATTGTCATTTATGTGCATGGTGTGGTGTGCTTTGTAAACATCTTTCTGCTGATCGGGTCTTCCTGGTTGTGCAGATGTCTATTCATCCATTTGTTGGTTTCGCGGACGGTGCCTCCCGCAGTACCAGGAATCTGTCTTCTGCGGCCTGGGTAATCTACGATCCTGCTGGTGAGTTGATCAACCTGCAAGGTGTTTGTTTAGGACGTACCACGAACAATATCGCGGAATATAGCGCCGTGTTGGAATTATTAACCGAGGCAGTAAACCTTGGTATCCGTGAATTGCTCGTGTACCTAGATTCACAGCTTGTAGTGTTGCAGCTGAACGGGCACTATTCGGTTAGAAACCCGTCCATTTTACGATTGTATTTGCGTATTCGATTACTGGAAAGGAATTTTGAATATATTACATATCATCATATACCCAGGCATTTGAATACATTAACAGATGCAGTAGCAAATTTGGTGTTAGATAGACATTTGCGCAATTTATAAATCATCATCACATGTAAAGAAGACTCATCCAGAAATAGATATGTATATATATAGATATCGAAATGTTTACATAGAAGTGTGTCACATAAAACTCAAAAAATATACATAAGTGTCTTAATACATCCGGATACATTGTGTCTCTCAAAAAATAGGTGTGGCTAAATCCTAGAGACTAATCAGCATGGTGCTCATGATAGCACGTTACTGCACGCACTAGCCGCCTCAGGATTCGGTGGAGCCGGTTTGGGACTCCCACCGTATGGCGCTGGTACTCCATCGGTACATCTGACAGTCGGGCATAGTCTGGGATCCCATGGACGATCCCCTCGAGTTTCTGAACCAGTGCCTCTCCTCCGGTACCTTCCCCCTGGATCTCAGGGGCGAGTTGTGTCCTCCGGAAGATAGGAGACATCCCGGCTGGTCTCTCAGGTCCTACATCTGCATGCATATATAATTGTGTTAAGACAACTGTGTATTAACAAAAAAAAACATATAAACATAAAATCAAAATATGAGGTCTTACCCAGCTCTTCGTCCCAGTGGTCTCCTTCTGGTAGCGGGAGATCCGGGTCCCCTGTAAAGTCAGTTCCCGCATAGGGCCAATCTTCCACAACGATCAGTTGGCGCCGTATCCATTTGAAGAACTCGGGCTTCCAGGACATCTGTTGCCCGCCTCCAGATCTGGGCATCAGTGCTGCCCAGCGAGCCATTCTCGGCTCTCGTGGTACTGGACTCGCCACAGGGGCCTCTTGGCCCTGGAAGGTTGGTATGCGTTCCAGAATAAACGATACCAAGATGGAACCATACCCAAACTGCTTCAGTTTGCCTTTTTTGCACTTTGTGAGCTGCCTTTTCATGTTGATGGTGACAGCTGTTGCCCAATCATACAGTCGGGGACCCATGCATTCTGAGGCCAGTAAGAGTTGAGTCTTTGTAGCCTCGTGCGGTGCCTGCGATCCAGCAGCCCGCGTAATGGTGTGGAGTGCAACTCTCAGTGCTAGGTCAGGGATGGTTGAGATGTATACCTTCTTACTCCCTGTTCCTGTTTGTGCCCCACGGCACACCCGCGCCATTACTTCTTCCATCTTCTCCCCTGATGGTCTACTCCCAGTCAGTACAGGGATTGGACCCCTGCGGGATAATCCAGTAACGAAATAAATGTCAGCGACCTCCAATTCCAACACCTGGTCTCGTATTCTGAATACTTGTTCATTTTCATCCCAGAGGTTGATCAGATATTGGAGGAGCTCAGGCTGAGCTCGTAAGCATGGCGTGAGGAAGAACTTTTTTAAGCCACAGTCTCTCAGAGCATTCATACATGCTTGGCTTTGCATGGCCTCTTCGTCCTCATCTCTGTGTTCCCGTTCCTTCCATTCAATTGCCATTCTGACTGTTTATCTGCATTCACATGGTTCAAAGCCTTTAATTAGATCTTCTGTGAGCCTCAAAATTCAAGGAATTTGGCATAAGCACTGGGATTTTAGGCGGAAATTTGGGTTCCGCCGCTGGCGCGACTGTTTTACTGACAGTCGCGCCATGTGGCGCGAGCCCTTTGGTAAAAAGAGCTCAGTGGCGCGGGTCCGTGCCCGATACCCGCGCCACTTAGCCCGGCCCTAAAATTTCAAAGGTGCCCTTACAGAGCTGATTTTTAAGGGAAATTCATTAAAAAATGCATGGAAAGAAAGAGAAACGGAACGCCTCTTACCTGTCACAGACGAGACGCTGAATGGTTGCCTGGATTGGTCGCAATCGCCGTCAGAAGATTCTGCTCCAAATGGACCACTGTTGCTCTCCACAAGGTAAATAGTAAAAAGTAATTTCATTTTTACCATTGGACATATTTATAACTTTTTGACGTTAAAATGAGTTTTAAAAGTTATTTCTTGTCAAATATTTGCATGCATTATGTCGAAAATGGATTTTACGCTTGTTGGGTATGTGCAGTGACAGGTTTTTGCGACTTAAAAGGTGGAAACGAGTTGTATTTTATACTTTTTCGGACTTGGTAAAAACACGAAAAAGTCACTCTGGAGTCATCTTTCAGCTCTTTTCTGACTCTCTAAATATGAAAAGATCGCCGAGGCCCTTGTCGTTTCGATCTCGTTAAAATGGACACGAATCGACATTCACCCAGTATAAGTTTAACCCTTTTTCGGGCTGGGCTGGATCGATTACGAAAAGGAATACCCTAGCCTATCGCGACTAGGAGGTTTTCCCGGATATTGTTTTCTACCTTTTCGGATCTGGGAAACTATTTACGAAAAGGGACCTGTGGAGTTTTCTTTTCCGCTGTCTTTTCAAACTCTCTAAACATGAAAAGGCGCCGAGTTCTTCCTTTGTCAGACTCGTTAAACCCTGATGACATTGGATTCCGTCGAAATGACGTTCTCCGAGTTTCTCCTTCCTAGGACTCGTTAAATGCACTAGGATGGATTCGCCCGAAGGGCGGACTTATATCACAAGCATATGCTATCCCCTTCAAGCTTGTTATCAAAAATAATTGGGGTACTCGCCGGAAATGGTGGGGGAAAAATGGAACCATCGTCGTTGTCGTCGGCAGTATGTCGCTCTTGAACATGGCACTTGTCTGCATTCGTGTCGGGTTGGGGACATCTCATCTCGTTGCTTCACTTTGCCTCCGTGGGTTTGGGTAATCTCTTTTGACCTCTCATATGTTCACTGCCTCGTCGCCATGACCTCTGATCCGTTGATGTCAAATACTGCCAAGTCCATTGTCGTGCCGTTCATGTGTTCAAGAGAAGTTGGCCTCTGCAAATATCAACCTTCCTCTGTTTCTCATACGATCCTGATTCACAACAAAAACATCATGTTCCTCTGTCTCGTGTCGATGATGTGGGAATCATTATGGCCCAACTTCGATCAAGGTCACTTCTGTCGACTTCAACTCATTATCCAGGAAGTTGGTCTAGAGACTCCTGATGGTACCTTGGAGCCTGCATGCCTCAATGGCAGGTTCGTCGCATTCGACGTGAGGTTTTCATCATTGGCCTCCGATCGGATGATTCTGCGGGTGTTCGACGTCAGCTCATTTATTCACACGCCGTAGATTGTACCTGTAGTACCTTGAGGACCATCGTCATTATTGGTGGTTTCTCTCGCGTCCGTTAACGGCTTTCATCATTGGCTGGTAATCAGACGATGTTCTTGCATGTTCGACATCAGCTCACACATTCGCATGCTAGAACTTGTACTTGTTTGGGTCGAGATGGAGCGCAAGACCCTGGATTGTGTTTGTTGTAATCCAGGCTGCGATTGTGGATTATTATCATTATGTACATGACTCACTGATTGGATGGCTGCGACCATACCTGAGTCTATTTGTTTGATCTTAGTTGGATGGCTGCGCCCATACCCCGGATCCGGATTATAGCATACTCTGTTCGGATGGCTGCGTCCATACCATATATATACATCATGTACTTGAGATATCAGTTGTATCTTTCTGTGCAGGTTTTCCGACGGCGGGCCTTCGGTTGGACATGTTCTCGTAAAGCATTTCACCCCTCTCTCTCTCGGGCCTCATGCTTTAGGGGGCATCTGTTACACAGTAATTTGTCACCGTCCTTACCATTCCCCGTCCCGCACAA
Organism: Pinus albicaulis; assembly: GCA_034641835.2. Classification (NCBI taxonomy): domain Eukaryota; kingdom Viridiplantae; phylum Streptophyta; class Pinopsida; order Pinales; family Pinaceae; genus Pinus; species Pinus albicaulis. The sequence continues at coordinate 214,633,561 of CM076573.1, forward strand.
TGGAGGACCCATTATGTGACCTGTGAACACTGTCATACCTTGAAAACATCATCAATGCATCCCTCTGAGTATGAGCTTCATTTCCCCTTGAGACATCTCCTTGCAAAATCCATGAAAAACAGCTCTTTTTGCATTGGCGCGGGTAGGCAGTTCAGTGCTCGCGCCAATCAGGGAAATCCTGTAAAGAGGTCGCGCCACTTGGCGCTCTGTCATAGAGCAGCAATCGCGCCACCCATTTTAGGGACTTTTTTTTAAATATGGATGGCGGAAGTTGAGTTCAAACAAACTCACAACCATTGCCTATCTTGAGTTGGGAGGTTTGGCTGCGGGAGTTCTATGGAAGGGAAGTAGTTTTGCCACCTTCTATGGAACTTTCCTTGTTGATAGGGCCAATCCCATAATAATAGGGATCCCAACTCCCTCCTTCCCCATCTATAAAAGCTTGCTCAGATCCATGGCAAGCTAGTCTTGAAGTGCTTAAGCTTTGCATCTCCCTATTCCCAAGTGCCTTTGTGCTGTAAAGAATCCCTTCTTTCCCTTAAGGCCCATTCAAGCGAGGAGACCATTGTTACGAGACTCTGGAGAGGTTTCCCTTTCCTTAGCGAGCTTTCTGCTGGGCTAGTAGGGATCGCCTCTGTCCGCAGAGGGGATTTACCTCCTCAACAATGTGCAGAACCGTTGTCCTCACAAGGTTCTTGGCATGAGTACACTGGAGGAGGCGTTTTCTGGCAAGAGGCCTGATATTTCTCATCTGAGAATTTTTGGCTCACCTGTCTACATGCATGTGACGAAGGATTCCAGAAAGAAGCTAGATCCGACCGCAGAGGTTGGAATATTTGTGGGGTACACTGATACACCTCACAACTATCGGGTGTATTTTTCAGACAGTCGCAAGACTGTTGTGCGACGGGATATCAAGTTTCAGGAGGAGAAAGCCATGTAGTGTTCGCTTGAGAGGGAGCTACACTTGCATGCAGATGAGGAGCTGTTAGTTCCTAAGGAGGAGCTTCCAGATGTGGATCAGCCACAAGAGGAAGTTCAGGAGGTGGAAGAAACCACCCATGCAGCGCCAACCATCAGAGGGCACAAGCACACTACAGAAGCTGAGCGACTGGCTCGAGATGCAGAGAAGGTTGTAGGACCACCTACAGCACAGCGCAGACAGAGGCAGTCACCGGATCGGTACACTGGATACATGGCTCTTGTGAGTCAATGTGTTGTGACGGAGCCATCCTCTTTTGAGGAAGCTGTGGAGGAACCCGCATGGGTTGATTCCATGATCGAGGAATATGATTCGATCGTCAGGAACAGTGCATGGGAGATTGTCCCAAGACCGATTGGGAAATCAGTGGTGGGTTCGCGATGGATCTACAAAGTGAAGCAGGCGGCTGACGGGAGTGTGGAGAAGTACAAGGCGAGATTTGTCGCCCGTGGCTTCTCACAGATCGAGGGGATTGACTATGAGGAGACTTTTGCACCTGTCGCAAGGTACTCTTCCATACGGGCGATCCTTGCTCTCTCAGCGCAGATGGGGTGGCACATTCATCAGATGGATGTGAAGACTGCGTTCCTCAATGGAGTTATTGAGGAAGAGGTGTACATAGAGCAGCCTGAAGGTTTTGAGATCTTCAGCAGTGAGTCGCATGTGTGCCGACTCAAGAGAGCACTGTAAGGGCTGAAGCAAGCACCTCGTGCTTGGTACACTCGGATAGACAGCTACTTCACCGGGCTTGGATTCTCCAAGAGTGAGGCGGATCCAAACCTGTACCAGATTGTGGTGGAGGGGAAGCTGTTGATCATTGTACTATATGTAGATGATCTGATTTTGACTGGCGATGAGCAATTGATACTTTCATGCAAGGAGGATCTTGCACGAGAGTTTGAGATGAAGGACTTGGGCATCCTTCATTATTTCCTGGGATTGGAGATTTGGCAGCGCAGCGGAGGACTGTTTGTTTCTCAGGGCAAGTATGCCCGGGAGATTCTGGAGAGGTTCAACATGCAAGGCTGCAAGCCTGTTGACACTCCTCTTCCTGGTGGTTGGAGGAAGGAGGATGCTACTTCAGCGGAGGTAGTGGATGCCACTGTCTATCGATAGTTGGTGGGGTCGCTTATGTATCTGGTCAATACACGACCCAATATATGCTATGCTGTTAACCAGCTTTCGCAAGCTATGGTTAAGCCTACCAAGCTCTTCTGGAAGGCAAGCAAGCATGTATTGCGTTATCTTAGTGGCACATCGGGATATGGTCTATGGTACAGACAGGAGGATGGAGCGAAGCTTTCCGGCTTCACTGATGCAGATTGGGCAGGGAGCCCAACAGACCGAAAGAGCACATCTAGAGGAGTTTTCAGCATTGGGTCGACAACAGTTTCCTGGTACAGCAGGACGCAGAGATCCGTGGCACTCAGTTCAGCAGAGCCGAGTACATGGCAGCTAGCTTGGCTGCATGCGAGGCTATTTGGATGAGGAAGATCCTCGTTGGATTGTTCGAGTTGCATTTGGAGCCTACAGTGATTTATTGTGATAACCAGAGCTGCATCAAGCTCTCATCTAATATAGTATTTCATGATAGATCCAAACACATCGACATCGGGTACCATCATATCAGAGATTGTGTTCAGCGGAGAATCATGATGCTTTCATATGTTCCCACGGAGGATCAGGATGCTGACATCTTGACGAAGGCGCTCACCAGGAGCAAGTTCGAATTCCACAGAGGTAGGATAGGGGTTGTAGATAATCCATATCTTGCTGAGAGGGAGTGTTGAAAATGCAGCAAGATGATGGAGCTTAGTGAAATGAAGTCGCCTTCACTAAGTGGGCCCGCAGGCTATTTTTGGCGCAAAGTCTATTTTTAGACTATGTCTATTTTTAGACTATGTCTATTTTTAGACATATGGAGCATGGTCTGGGAGTTGCAGTATGCTATTCTTGGAGTATTGGTCATGTTGGTAAAAATAGATGGACCTCTATTTTTAGACATTTAGGTTGAAGTCTATTTTTAGACTGCCTAGCTAAAAATAGAAAAGTCAAATATTATTTACCCTTAATAATATTTGGACTCTAAACTTCAGTTTACTCTCTTGGAGCACTTCAGTTCGAGCTACAGAAGTGGCTCATGCAGCTGAAAGAGGAATTACGCTATTCCTAGGGGTTTGGTGAGCTCATGCATGGTTGAATTCAGTTAGGACTTCAGTGGCAGAAGTTTGGTGGAGTTGATGGGACAGTTGGTGGAGTTGTGTTCGGTTTAACTTAGTTGAACAAGTTGTGATTAGTTTAACTAGCTAATCAACTACTAATGAGTGGAGTGAATTAAATATTATTTAATTCACTAATTATTAACTCATTATTCAACTCAAGAACACATCAGTTCACTACAGTGCATGGACAGTTCAGTGGAGACCAGTGAAAGAGGTAGATGAAAGGGTTGAGATAACTATCAGTTGTGACATCAGTTGTGCATGAGATTTGCACCACACTTGGAGGAATTGCCCATGATGATTGCGCTGTCAAGCCAAGGAGATTCAAACCTTGGATCTCTCATTAGACCAGCCTTGATTGCGCAATAGAGGCAGGAAATTAGTGGATGAGTTTTGAACCTGTGACTTGTTCAAAACCAAGCTAGTTTGTGTGTAACTTTATGAGATAGTACTGAGTACTTGTGAGGAGTATTGTGCTATGTACTGTTACATGTTCTCTCCATTATAATATACACAATAGCTGAGGGGTTTTCAGCTATAAGCTTTCCCCATACATATTGTGTAATGTGTGTGATGTTTTGATGATCTTTTGATCACATACCACTTGTTTTATTTCCGCATGTGTGATGATCTGAGTGGAAGAGATTATGTGTTGCATATGAATTCGAATTGATATGTGATCAGGATAATCTCGGTGGATAAATCTTCATTATTCAGCAAATTTCTACACATTTTCATTTGATTCCTAATTCCTCAATCGTGTAGTTTTGATTCAATGAAGAACATAGTATATTTTCTCAATTTCCATTCTGTAAGAGCATAGTTGATTTCAAATAGGAGCGAAGTTGTCAATTGATTTAGGAATGAATGAATGAATAATTAGATGTAGCTGAAAGGATAACATATGAGACTTCATACAAAACCGTCATTAGTTTTTGATAACTGCTAGCATGGACTTTTCTTAATTGCCTTGAAATAACCAGGTTTTTATTGGGTTGACAAATCAACGTTTAGGTAGTTAATAAGGTCAACAAAGAGCATACGCCGAGATGCTTTCAAAATATATCTAAGATAAACTTATGCAAATGGGTACAAATTCCAGTGAGCATAAAGGTTAGGAGGGATGCCAAGGCAGGAGCTACAAGAGCTCATCTTTGTACTTCATTCTAAATTGATGCAAGGGTAATTAAATTTTTACCCCGTTTCATTTCATCCACGTGTCTCTTCTTATTGTGTATGTTTTGACTTGGATTTCATATATGTGCATTGACATTGTTATTGCAGGAGAATTTGAATTGCTTGTTATCTTTGTGTGCATGTTACAGGGAAGAAAGAGCCAAGATATTTGAGAGATCTTCCCCAAGCTGGCCGCAATAAAATATTCCAATTCTCGCAATAGGAGGTAACTCTTTCATTGTCTCTTTATGATTTCTAGTACATGTTTGGGATTGTCTGTCTGCTTTGCATCAATTCCATACACACACACACACACACACACACACTGTTTTAGCATACTATGCGAAAGTTTGTTGGGCTTAAACTAGCCTACTCTTGTAGGTGAAATTTACTCTTAAACACTAAGAGGGCTTGTAGAGTCAAAGAATGCAAATTATTGATATTGCTTAATTGTGCTTTCCTAAAGGGACATGTAGTGAGGATATCAAGCAATTCTACATATTTTTTGACATGGTATGGAGGCATGATATCAAGTTGGTACTTATCACATACATAAATTTTGGATATAGTTATTTTCTGTGCACTATATATTTATTATTATAAAAAAAATCAACATGATGGGTAGCATAGATTATATTAATAAAAAATAGGGAGGGGGACTTAGTCCCTTACCTCTGTTGTCTAAAAATATCTAAACCATTTCAACCAAGTAAACATAAGGATTATTGTCACTGGGACTACATGACCAACTATAAAATAAAAGATGACTATTGTATAGCTTGTGGTAAGACCCCAACAGAAATATACACTTGAAGAAATACATTATAAACCAAAATTTGTAGATAGGACTGAGCTACATAACCAAAAAAGATCTCTATTGAGCGCAACAACCACTTGAAATTTGTCCTTAAACACCAAGAGGGATTGTAAAGTCAGAGAATGTACATTATTGATATTTATCAGTTGAATTATCCCAAAGGGACATGTAGTGAGGATATAAAGCAATTTTACATATTTTTTGACATGATATGGAAACATGATATGAAGTTTGTTATCACATACATACATTTTGGATATAGTAATTTATTTCCAAGCTTTTTTTTTCAACAGAAAGGGTGGTAGAGATTATAGTAATAAAAAAAGGGGATAGGGCCCTGGTCCCTTACATCTGTCATCTGAAAAATAAAAACCATTTCAATCAAGTAAACATAAGCATTATTTTCACAAAGACTACATGACCAACTATGACATAAAATATGGAAGTTGTATAGCTTGCAGTAAAACCCCAACAAAAAATACACTTGTAGAAATACATTATAAACCAAAATTGGTAGATAGGACTGAGCGACATAACCAAAAAATACCTCCAATGAGTGGAGTGACCACACTAGGTGCTTGGGCCATTATCCTTCAGACGTCTTGGGCCATTATCCTTCAGACCTCTTCATGGACGAGAAGGCCTCTTACATGTAGAAGGAACCACAGGACTGTTGTTGTCAAGGAGATTTTTGCTACCACATAAGGATTAATGTCACCAGGACTACATGACCAGCTATAAAATAAAATATGATGGTTGTATAGCTTGCGGTAATACCCCAACAGAAATATACACTTGTAGAAATACATTATAAACCAAAATTTGTAGATATGACTTAGCTACATAATCAAAAAATACCTCTAGTGAGTGCAACGACCGCTTGAAATTTTCTCTTAAACACCAAGAGGGATTGTAAAGTTGGATAATGCACATTATTGATATTTATCAGTTGCATTGTCCCAAAGGGACATGTAGTGAGGATATAAATAAATTTTACATATTTTTTTGACATGATATGGAGACATGATATCAAGTTTGTTATCACATACATACATTTTGGATATAGTAATTTATTGTGCAATATTTTTTTTCAACAAAATGGGTGGTAGAGATTGTATTAATAAAAAACAGAGAGAGGGACCTGGTCCCTTACATCTGTCATCTGAAAATATAAAAAACCATTTAAATCAAGTAAACATAAGCATTATTTTCACCAAGAATACATGACCAACTGTGACATAAAATATGGCAGTTGTATAGCTTGTAGTAAAACCCCAACAGAAAAACACACTTGCATAAATACGTTATGAACCAAAATTGTTAGATAAGACTGACCTACAAAACCAAAAAGGACCTCTAGTGAGTGGAGTGACCACACTAGGTGCTTGGCCCATTATCCTTCATATCTCTTCATGAACGAGAAGGCATCTTACACGTAGAAGGAACCACAGGACCATTTTTGTCAGGGAGAGTTATGCTACCACATGAGGATGAAACTTCTAGCATGGCAACACGAGAGTTGAGCTAGAAAATTTCTTCATTTATCCCATTGAGAGAGAGATCCATTTTAGCATGATCAACCAATAGTTTATATTCCAAAAAAATCTAGAAGGATATTCTTTGATGTTCCACCATATCTTCCAACTTTTGAATGGAGACTATTAAGCCTTGAGAGGAGTCCAACATTTTGTCGAAAATATTAGAAGGATAAATGTTTTTCAGTGGAACCAATATTTCCTCCCCCTTGTGGAGAGAACCCTGAGATTATCCATAGATTGGCATTGAAGAGTTTCCATATTCCACCTTATCCATGATGCATAAAGAAGGCGAAGCCCAACTACCAAACGCACATATAAACCATGATGAGACCATAGTCTCCAAAGAGTTTGATAAATAAGAGAAGAAGGGTCACTGACATGAGCCAACCTGCAAAAATAAATCTCAAACTTCCATGTATATATCACTTGAGTATAAATATGGCAAGGAAATATCACAAAAGGACACTAAATTAAATTCATACTCTCTTGGAATGTTGTGATCACAACAGTTGAGAGAAGGCGCATTAAATCAAACTTGTAGAAGATGTGATTTTTTTGCTGTAAAAGTATGTATATGTATAGGGCTAATGTGAAGTTTTCACATTGATGGATGACGTAGACTGATGATGTGGGTGTCCCAATGTGAAATGACAATGCAACAAGTCCCCTTCCCTTAACATGTAACCAAAGGAGGGGTATCACAAGGAAGAGAAATTGGCATTCAATTTCAGATCAACGATAAATCTTCACAAAATTTGTGTGTTGTTTACTCCAAATTTATTTTTCATAAATCCCTGTTGCTCTGTAGTTTTAATCGCTACAAATAATCCAAATTAGTCCGCATATAACAAGGATCCTTTTCGATTTTTTTTATTTTTCTAAATTATCAACTCCGTCGGTATTGCGACATCGGTCTAACTATCGCAACACATTTTGTTAAATTTTTCATGTCGTCAATATTGTGACTGAATTTATCCCAAGACACAAATTTCGCAACTACGACATGTGTGTCGCATCATTTTTTTTCAAATTAGTGATTTTCGTAGGTCTTGCGACGAGATTTCCCATGGCTAAATGTCGCAACTACGACATTATCGTTGCAACATACTTTGTAAAATTAGTGGGATCATCTGTCTTGCGACGTGATTTCCCATGACAGAAGCATCACAAGTATGGTAGATTCATCGCAAAATAATTTGTATAATTAGTTCGTACGACAGGCGTTCCCACGGCATAGACGTCGCAACTACGACATGCTATATGCAAGCATACTTGGTATAATTATTGGGCTCGTCGGTCTTGCGATGGCATTTATCATGGCTAAATGTCACATGACCATCACAAACAAGTTGTTTGGCCATCGAAATTGAGATGCACCTTGCGATTCCCTTTCCATTGCCTAAAGTTCGTAACTATGTCAAGTTTAAATCGATCTTTCGACGAGAGTTTCAACGACAGAAACAGGTTGTCTTGCAAGAAAAATTGTGACGATATTACCGTCAAAATTATGACGACTATGGAGACGTCACAATTATTACTGTAAAATTATTCACGTTTCATGAATTCTCTTTTTTGTTGTTATAAATACGAATCAGCGTCCCAAGAAAGATGGAGAATCATCGGAAATTGGCTCAATATATAGTAGTATACTATTTGAAATATTCCCCATAGAATTCACCTTCATTATAAATTCTTAGCACCTTTATCTTATGATTTGTATGATTTTCCACAAAATATTTAAACTCCTTAATTTTCCTAATATTGGTAATCCAATCCTCAAGGATTGGGTGAATAAATAGTAAATATGTAAATAAAGGGAAATATAGACATTTAGAATAGGAACCGGCCTTGGAATATGAGTCCCAAAGATATGTTATATAGTTATGTTTTCAATAATGCAATTGGATATCCAATTTAGGAGTTATTCCTTAGCCTGACATGGTATCAGAACCATAGGCCCCAATCCAGGCATGAGGGGAGTGATAATCATGTTGATGTTTTCCCATTTACAATTGGACATGGAGATCATTGCATATCTTGTCGAGTTTTTCTCGGTCTACGTCATTGAATCTCTAGCATGGAACGTCATTCCGACTATTTTATTTGTGTGGAAATACTTCGTTGCATTATTAATGAAATTCTCAGGCATTGAGCCTTCTATATATTGGACACTACTAAAAAAAAAACTTTCCACATGCTAAATTGAGATTAGGTTTTGATGTCACATTGTGATCCCAGCTTGTAAATCTTATGGATTCACATATATTGGTGCCTATAAAACTTACAACACTATGGATTTTTATGAATCAAGTAGAATTCTTTATAAATAAAAGGACAATTGTTTTTTTTCATTTTTACAGTTTGATCCTTTGCCCCAATGGTGATCCAAAGTGCAAGGGAACACCCTTTTCAGTGTTTGTGAAAGGAGAAACAACTGGACTATCAAGCTTGTAGCTAGTAGGGTAAGACCAGTAGTGTACAAATGAAGTTGATGTCTTTAGTGGCAAGACTAAATGAATTTGGCCCAAAGATCTGATTGAAGGTGAAATTTTCTTTGTAAACTTTCCATTCCCATTCATTTGGGTCATGCATTTCTATTATTTGAGGTATGCTTGAAGAGTCACAATTTTTTATTTCCTTTGGACTTCACTACGCGAGAATTCCAATCAAGGCCTTTGTTGATAAGTTTGATATGGAGATTCAAATGTTTGAAAAAAAGATGAAGTTATGTTCTTCTATATTTTTCAATTATATTGGAAAAATGTGTTCCCTGTAAACAATTGAATAATCATATATTATTGCAACATTTTTGTTTATCCATTTTTCAGCATCAACATAAAATTTGTCAATGATGCGTTATCTTATTTCCATTTTCGAAATAGTAATGATTGGAAAAGATAAACTACAAAGAATGGTCAAGAAATATTAGGCTCACCCTCATCTTTAATGACTTATTGAAATGCATCTGTGAAGGAGAGAATGAGAATGGACATACCAAGCCCACATAAGATAGAGAGCTAGCCATTTGGGAGAACAAGGACAAAAAAGCTCATGCCCTCATTACTATTTCTATAATTTAAGAGGTGAGTTGTCATATAGTTTCAATTAAGAGTTCTCATGGTGCTTTGAAAATTTTGAAAGATTTATATGACTCGCACTCAGAATTGAAATTTGTTCAATTGGTGGTCAAACTCTTCGCCCTTAAGTTGAAATATGATGACCCCTTGGCCCTAGCCTCATATATTAAGCCATAATTCATGATGTAAATTCCATTGGATTTCATATGGTCATTCCTCTCGCAACCTTTTTCAAGGCCCTCTATCCCACAGACTCTCACTATCTTGAATCCCTACAAGCTAGTGCACAACTCAAGACCCTTACTTTTGAATATCTCGTGAAGAAGTTTGTATAACAAGAGAAATATTTTGGGAAATGGAAGACATCATCTCATTCCCATAAAGAATTAGTGTTCCTTTCTTAGAAAGAGAAGAATCAGTCACATGATTCTCCTAAAAGATGTATTATAAGAGGATGTGGAAGGAAGAACCAGAAAGACATGGGGTAAACACCACCAAGGAGAAAGATATGATATCCACTACATTCGTTGTGATAGAGATGGACATGATGCATCCATGTGCAGAATACACTGGGAAAGGATCAAATAAGGTCACAAAGAAGACAAAAATAAAACACCAAATCCAGTAAAAGGTAAAATGCATGAATATGATAGTTACATTGTTTCCCATTGCAATATTGGAGCAATAAAATATTTGTTTCATGCTTCACTTGCTTCTCGGAGAGATACATGATTGGTTGATAGCATAAATTTCCATATGACCTTTCAGAAATACTTTTTTAAAGTCCTTAGTGATAATGTAGATGGAGCACTATACTTTGCAGACAAGTCAAGTCTCAAAACATCTAAACTTGGCATCAATAGTCTTAAACTACCTAGACTTCTTAACTTTATTTTGCATGATGTACTCTACCTTCTAGAACTATAGAGAAACATATTGCCCCTTTTTCACATTTTCCAGCAAGGACACTCCATTTATATGTTTGATGGAAAGATGAGGAAAGATTTTGACAACATGGTTTCCATGACTAGAATAAAGGAGGAAAGAAGACGTTAAAGTTGTGAGGAACATCTGCTCGTGCAAAAATTTCTTCCTGCATTTATCAGTATAATGAAGATACGTTTCCATCCAGTTTTCTGTGGCATGAAATATTTGTATATATTAATTATGACATTCTTAGTTTGTTGAAACATAATGTTGTTTCTGGTTTGTCAACTATTCTAACGAAACTGAAGCAATGTGATGCTTGTATCCTAGGAAAACATAACAAATAACCATTTCATGATTCTACTTTTAGATCATGTAGAAACTTGCACTGATTCATTCTAATTTGTGTATATCTGGCGTATTTTATTGATTATTACACCAGGATGTGTTGGGCATATTTGTTGAAAATTAAATCATAAGTTTTTTAAACTTTCAGAAATTTTCATGCATGAATTGGAAATGGTGCGCAGTCACATATCGGATCTTGTCCTACTGATAATGGAAAATAATATACTTATAATGAATTTGAATACTATCTTTGTGAACATGGGATTCAACATCAAACTACCATTCCATACAATCCTCAACAAAAATTGTGTAGCTTAAAGAATGAACAAGACTATTTTGAATGTGGTTCACTCCATGATGTTTTTAAAAAATGTAAAGTTGATGTTTTGTGTTGATGTAGTTCTATGTGCAGTATATGTCAAAAATAGATTTCCATCTCATGCTCTCAGAAATTAGACTCCTTATGAATTATTGTATGGTTATATCCCTTCAGTAACGCATCTCAGGATCTTTGGTTCCACTTGTTATCCCTTGATTCCTAAGGAACAAAGAAGCAAGATTGAAGAAAGAAGTTATAAATGCATTTTCTTGGGGTATTCAAATACCACTAAAGCATGTCATTTTTACAATAAGGTAAATAAGAAGTTTGTATTGTCTAGAGATGTGATTTTTCTTTAATCTTCCAAAATTGACAACACTATTGAGCTTCAACTTGATCCTTTGGATAGGTTCAATCATGAAAAAACTTATCATGAATTTGATAATGAGATTCAAAATATTGAAGAGGGGATCCCTATCATCGAACAATCTATGGGATCTCATTCTGAGGCATTGCCTCCCCATCATGAACTTTCAACCACTCCTTCAAATAAGGAAGACCCTTTAAGTGATGTGAGTGAGAGGATTGGAAGTATAAATTTTGACATAGCTCCATCTCAATAAATAGAGAAAGATGGACCATCTCAAAAATATCCCTTAAAATGGCTCACCAAAACAATTAAAGTGTTCGTCTTGATGAGGTCGGAGAGACAGGAACCAAAAGTTCCACTAGACAATATGGAGGTGATGTGGATAATTTTGACTCAGTTGATGATATGGATGTCTCATATGATTGTGAATTGAAATTTTCTACTAATTTTGAACCAAATTCCTTTAATGAAGTTTCTTCTTGTAGTGAATGGAAATAAGCAATGCAGAAGGATTACGATGCTCCCATAAATAATGGAACAATGAAGTTGGTAGACCGTCCATTTGGAACCAAATAAATTGGATACAAGTGTGTCTAAAGGAAAAATTACAATTCAGATGGCTCACTTAACAAGCATAAAGAAAAGCGTGTGGAAAAACGATATGCACAGAAAGAAGGTATCGATTGTGAAGATACCTTTTCCCCCATAACAAAATGGACACCATCTAGAATCACTTTGCCTTAAAAAATTAGAATGGATGGAAATTTCATCAAATGTATGTGAACGCCACTTTCTTGAATGGAGACTTGAAATAAATGTCTTCATGTCTCAATTAGAAGGTTTTGTTGATTGGAATCTGGATTAGGGGCAAAAATTAGTGCCAAAATGAAAGTGCTCATAATTGCACCAAACCATAACGAAAGTGACCAGCCTGTCGCAAGGAATCCAACACAACTCATTTCGTTGAAAACCGAGTTTGGATGAGGAAGTTATGGTCTACTGATCATCGTTCAGAACATGCAAAATTATATATATATATATATATATATATATATATATATATATATATATATATATATATATATATATATATTGCATAAGAGGTACAGCTGATGACATGGCACTCTAGTCAACATGCAAAAATATTCTTCAGTTTATATCTAATGGGACTATCACAAGTGGCACAATTAGATTCGCCAGTTTTGTTTTTGAAGGTAAAAATTGCCCAATGTCCTCCAAGGTAATATTTTGTATGGTTTTATATATATATATTTATATTTATTTGTTTATTTATTTATTTATTTATTTATTTATTCAAACCTTATTAATTCCACACATTATTTCAATGAATACGTATGAGATTACAAAGGTGGCATATATTTCTATAGTTGGAGGCATATGTATTTAATACGGTGGTTGTAAAACTATATTATGGAGACCTTACCATAAACCTTGGTCATTAAACGGTAGCGTATTAAATCAAATGGTGGGATGGCATATGGAATATATTTCTATAGTTGGAGGCATATGTATTTAATACGGTGGTTGTAAAACTATATTATGGAGACCTTACCATAAACCTTGGTCATTAAATGGTAGCGTATTAAATCAAATGGTGGGATGGCATGTTTTATATGCAGGCCAAAAATAGTGTATGGAGGTTCGAGGTTGGGATTCGACCCCGCGACCTCCCCCTAAACACTCAAACCTTATAACAATGCACCATGAACTCAGACCTTGAAATGGATGGTGCAAAACTTGTATTTAAATGCACAGTGCGGACTTTGGATGGTGGAGGAACGGAGGGGCCAGCCCTCCTCCACATGACCCTCTCATGTGCCCAGGACCTAAGCGCCCGAGATTAGTGCGCAGTTAATAAATTAAGTGCAGTTAGCTGTTAATTAATATGCAATTAAAGATGGCAGAAATTTTGGCGGAATATCCAAATCTGGCACCACTTCCAAATTTGTCAGAGCTAACTGGCAGTTTTCCAGATTTAGAGGCAGAATCTAAGGGAAAATTTAATGAGGCATATCTTGGTCAATTTTCGATCAATTTTTTCTCTCAAGGATAGTAATTCTTCGTATATTGGCATGCTCTAAATCCATTGGAACAATTTTCAGAGGCAATGGAGCGCATCTACTAGTGTTTTTGGCACGTTGAATAATTTTGAAGCCTAGGGCCACCTAGAGGGAAGGCCATGCCTAGATCAGCTAAAGGCCAAATGGAGTGAATTAATAGTAAATTTTTTATGTATTTTATGCTTTGAACACACTGGTATATTTTATAGAGGCGTTGGATCACATATGAAGGTGCTTTTGTCACTTTGGAGATTAAACAAGCCCATGGCCACTGAGATTAGAGGTCAAGCCTAGAGGAGCTGGTAACCAAATTCAGAGGTTGAATAGTCATTTTTGCGGTATTTGGGTGTTCTAAAGTCAATGGAATAGTCAAAAAATCCATTGGAGTAATATTGTTGCTTGTAATTAGACATTTTACTCATAATCCCAAGAGGGTCTAGCTAGTTAAAGCAAGTCCATGGAGATGTAGCCCAGGAGGAGTGAACGACATCATCATCCGTTGTGTTATGTGATTTTTGTGAGTTATATTTATGCATTTAATTTTTTGTGTATGTGTTTTTAATGTTAACTCATAATTTGATCATCAAAGACACATTAAACTACACACATAAACCCCTTCACAAATGGTTAACATGAGCCGATCTTTAATCACATTTTTAATACTGATGTGGGATCTTGCATAGCAATAAAAAAATTTCCCATATTAAGATCAAGTTGGTATCAGATCAAAAAATTTACCTCATTTTCGCCAAGGATAGATAATTCTTCTATAGCTATTAGTTGTTGAATTTGTGCAAGGAGAATTTAACAATTTTCCAAGTTTATGTGTGAAGGAGAAGGTCAAGATTGAGACTTCATATTCTCAAATCACAACAAAGAAGTTTTTTATGCATTGCATGTGTAATGGAAGCTTCATTAAGTGATGTTTCAAGTCAAACTTCCTTACAAAAACACTACATCATGATTGATAGGATGCAAGAGAAGTATGAATATAAGAGGGAGAGAATTAAACTTCAAGAACAGTTGATTTCCATGAAGGAGGAGAAGTAAGAGATTCTTGAAAAGATGCATGAGATGGAGACTCAGATCCATATTGCAAATGAGAACCTTGAAAGGTTGCATGATATGGAGACTCAACTCCATGTTGCCAAGGAAGCCTTAACCAATCATGTGCGTGAAAAAGAGGTATGAAATTCAATTTTATCTTCAATTTCCTCTCAAAATGAATGTGTAGGTGCTTTTGAAAGACACACTAGAGGAATAGGGTCCAAATTATTGATGAATATGAGCTATGAAGGTAAAGGGTTAGGAAAGCATGCACAAGACATAGTTGAACCAATTATTGTTGAGGAAAGGCCTAAGTATTTGAGTCTTGGTTATGGACAACATGATGGAGAAAACTCTAAATCCAAGGAGGCACATGAAAGTGTTCCAAGAAGTAATTTCATTTCATGTTCATTACCTCAAGCATGTGAAGATTGTGTTCATGAGGAATGCTATAGTTTTACACCCACTTTGCAAGAAGGTGATCATAAACATGTAGCTAATGAGAATGGCGAACAAGAGGATGTTGAAAAATCTACAGTCATTTAATGCATTGATGGTATTCCGAAGAGAGCCACTACCTCATCAAATTCACCTCCTCAAGAAGGCGACAAAGGTGAATGTTCAAGGTATAAATCTGCTTTTAATCAAGTTGCTTTTGATTATGATAAACATGGAAAATTCTCACATAATATTTGGACAAAAGTTGCATGTTCCTTTTGTGGTTTGAATAACCATAATGTTTCAAGGTGTTGGAAGAAGATAGCCATGCACAAAAAACCTTTAAAGCAAAGGAGGCAGAAAGCCAAAGACAAAGAAAACCATGTTGAAAAAAAGAGGCAATTTTTTTTAACTCATTTCCATAAGCAAGGTCATATTGTAGACAAGTGTTGGACTTTGTATCCAGCAAGTCATCCACGACATTTGAAGAAGGTGGAGAAATAGAATGGCAAGAATGGAAAAGAAGATTCTATAATTGATGTGCATCAAGATGATTTTCATGATGTTGATGTGCAGCTGAAAGAAGCGTCATTGAAATGGTTTGGTAAGAGATTCTTAAATTTCTTATCCAATTAAGGCTTTGCATGTCTTTTGATGTTGATGCATTTCTTTGCCAATGGAATGCATGTTTCATGTTTATGCCAAGAAGGTGATTGAAAGTGGAGTATGTTGACTCACTTTGTTGCAACAAGATTTGATCATTTCAGCTTTAAGTACATGTACATATGAATGGGATTCTTGTACTTATGATTGTACTTGTGAGAGATTTGAAGAATTGTATACATGCATGAGAGTTTGTGTGTATGAATAGTGGAATTTTTATGGTTTCATTGTGCTTGAATATGCATGAGTAATTGACTTGTGTTAGTCGATTGCTTTGTTTAACATGTATGTTGTCAACTTGAGAGTGTTGACCATTTGCACATGCATGAGTGTCGGCTTGTGTTGGTCGATTGTGTGTTGCATGCATGTCATATCGACTTGGAAGAGTTGATTTTATCTCCAAAGATGAAAAGGAGATGTTGACGAAGTGTTTCATGATGTGAAATCCTTTTTTGGGGGGAAAATAATCGTCAAGTTCTTACACATGCTTATGCTTGACTTGAGACTCATTTGTTTTAAGAGGCATGTTTTTGTCAACTTGTGTTGGTCGATGAAGTTAGACACCAAGATGTGAGAGTACATGGCGATGTTCACATGATGTGAAATTAGTTTCTTTGAAGGAGCAAGAGGATATGTCGTCAAGTTGTTTCTTGCATGATGTGTTTTTTAGATCGATGGTTGAATCTGAATATATTATGTTTGTGACAAGATGTCAAAGAGAAAAAGTTTGCAGTCATTGTAGATCAATTTATGGGTTGACACTAAGAAGAGAAGGAGATGGCAAATGCATTCTTCCAGATGTGGAATTTGGAACCGTGGAGGTAAGAGAATGGTCATTTATTTTCTTATTTTTACTAATGTTGGAAGTTATTTGTTGTAGTTCACTCATTGTACAAAGGAGGAATGTGATTCTCAGTGGGAAGGCACTGAGGAATCGATTTGGTACATCAAAAGTGTTATATCAACAAGCCGCCAACAAGTGTTGGATTGGGTCAGCATCAAAATGAGAACAATGGTTGAAGAGCCAAGCCATTTGCAAGACAAGCCATGGCATGTTAGTGACCAAGTGGTTGTCATGGTGATTTCTCCAAGTGGAATCAAGATTATATAACTTGGGAAATAGAAGAGAGTTCAGCTCTTATGAGATAACCAAATTTTTTGGGTCCAAAAGCATGTTAGTGGGAAGCTGTGATCAAAATCTGGATTAGGGGCAAAAATTAGCTAAAAAATGAAAGTGCTCAAAATTTCACCAAACTAGAATGAAAGCAACCAGCCTGTCGCAAGGAATCCAATGCAACTCATTTCATTTAAAACTGAATTCGAATGAGGAATTTATGGTCTTCTGATTGTCGTTCAGAATAGGCAAAATTAAAAAAAAAAAAAAAAAAAATATATATATATATATATATATATATATATATATATTGTAGAACGGTACAGCTGATGACATGGCAGTCTAGTCAGCATGCAGAGAATCTTCTTCAGTTTATGTCCAATGGCACTATGACAAGTGGCACAATTGGATTCGCTAGTTTGGTTTGTGAAGGTAAACATTGCCCAATGTCCTCCAAGGTTGAATTTGGGTTCATGAATTTATATGTTGGAAATTATTTTATTTTCAATTAAGGTTGAATATATATATATATATATATATATATATATATATATATATATATATATATATATATATATATATATATATATATATATTCAAACCTTATTAATTCCACACATTATTTCAATGAATAGATATGAGATTACAAAGGTGGCATATAATTCTATGGTTGGATGCATATGGTTTATTTACGATGGCATTTTATTTCAACCTTGGGATAATGCATAAATGGTATGGTTTGGAAAACATTGGAGGCATACGTATTTAATACGGTGGTTTTAAAACTATACTATGGAGACCTTACCATAAACCTTGGTCATTAAACGGTGGTGTATTAAATCAAACGATGGGATGGCATGTTTTATATGGAGGCCAAAAATAGTGTATGGAGGGTCGAGGTCGGGGTTCAACCACACAACCTCCCCCCAAACACTCCAACCTTCTACCAATGCGCCACAAACTTAGAACTTGAAATGGATGGCGTGAAACTTGTATTTAAATGCACAATGCAGATTTTGGATGGCGGAGGAACGTAGGGGCTAGCCCTCCTCCACATGACCCTCTCATGTGCCCAGGACCTAAGCGCCCCACTAAGCGCCTAGGATTAATGTGTAGTTAATACATTAAGTGAGGTTAGTTGTTAATTATCTGCAGTTAAAGATGGCAAAATCTCCAAATCCAGCGCCACTTCCAAATTTGTCGGAGCTAACTGGCAGTTTTCCAGATTTAGAGGAAAAATCTAAGGGAAACTTTAATGAGGCCTATCTTAGTCAATGTTCGACCAAATTTTGCTCAAGGATTGTAATTATTAGCAGATTGGCATGCTCTGAATCCATTGGAACATCTTGCAGAGGCTATGGATATCATCTACAGGTGTTTTTGGCATGTTGAAAAATTTTGAAGCCTAGGGCCACCAAGAGGGAAGGTCATGCCCAGATCAACTAAAGGCCAAATGAAGTGAATGAATAGTGAATTTTTCATGTATTTGATGATCTGAACATAGTGGTACAATTTATAGAGGCGTTGGAGAACATATAAAGGTGATTTTGTCACTTTGGAGATTAAATAAGCCCATGGCCACCGAGATTGGAGGTCAAGCCTAGAGGAGCTGGTAACCCAATTCAGAGGTTGAATAGTCACTTTTGGGGTATTTGAGTGTTCTGAAGCCAATGGAATAGTTAAAAAATTCATTGGAGTAATACTGGTGCTTGTAATCAGACATTTTACTCATAATCCCAAGAGGGCCTAGCTAGTTAAAGCAGGTCCATGGAGATGTAGCCCAGGAGCGGTGAACGCCATCATCATCCATTGTGTTATGTGATTGTTGTGAGTTATATTTATGCATTTAATTTGTTTTATATGGTTTTTTAATGTTAATTAACTCATAATTTGATCATCAAATACACATGAAACTACACACATAATCCCCTTCACAAATGGTTAACATGAGTCGATCCTTAATCACATTTTTAATATTGATGAGGGATCTTGCATAGCAATAACAATTTTTCCCATATTAAGATCAAGTTGGTATCAAATCAAAATTTTAGCTCATTTTCGCCAAGGATAGCTAATTCTTCTATAGCTATTAGTTATTGAATTTGTGCAAGGAGAATTTAACGATTTGCCAAGTTTATGTGTGAAGGAGAAGGTCAAGATTGAGACTTCATATTCTCAAATCACAAAAAAGAAGATTTGTATGAATTGCATGTGTGATGGCCGCTTCATTAAGTGATGTTTCAATTCAATATTCCTTACAAAAACTCTACATCATGATTGATAGGATGCAAGAGAAGTAAGAAGATAAGAGGGAGAGAATTAAACTTCAAGAACAGTTGATTTCCATGAAGAAGGAGAAGCAAGAGATTCTTGAAAAGATGCATGAGATGGAGACTCAACTCCATATTGAAAATGAGAACCTTGAAATGATGCATGAGATGGAGACTCAACTCCATGTTACCAAGGAAACCTTAGCCAATCATGTGCGTGAAAAAGGGGTATGCAATTCAAGTTTATCTTCAATTTCCTCTCAAAATGAATGTGTAGGTGCTTTTGAAAGACATACTAGAGGAATGGGGTCCAAATTATTAATGAATATGGGCTATGAAGGTAAAGGGTTAGGAAAACATGCACAAGGCATAGTTGAGCCAATTATTGTTGAATAAAGGACTAAGTATTTGGGTCTTGATTATGGACAACATGATGGAGAAAACTATAAATTCAAGGAGGCACATGAAGGTGTTCCAAGAAGTACTTTCATTTCATGTTCATTACCTCAAGCATGTGAAGATTGTGTTCATGAGGACTGTTGTAGTTTTACACCCACTTTGCAAGAAGGTGTTCATAAACATGCAGCTAATGTGAATGGCGAACAAGAGGATGTTGAAAAATCTATAGTCATTGAATGCATTGACGGTATTCCGAAGAGAGCCACTACCTCATCAAATTCACCTCCTCAAGAAGGCGAAAAAGGTGAATGTTCAAGGTATAAATCTGCTTTTAATCAAGTTTCTTTTGATTATGATAAACATGGAAAATTATCACATAAGATTTGGAGAAAAGTTGCATGTTCCTTTTGTGGTTTGAATAACCATAATGTTTCAAGGTGTTTGAAGAAGATAGCCATGCACAGGAAACTTTTAAAACAAATGAGGCAGAAAGCCAAAGACAAAGCAAACCATGTTGAAAATAAAAGGCAATTGTTTTGCACTCATTTCCATAAGCAAGGTCATATTATAGACAAGTGTTGGACTTTGTATCCAGAAAGTCATCCACGAAATTTGAAGGAGGTGGAGAAATAGAATGGAAATAATGGAAAAGAAGATTCCATAATTGATGTGGATCAAGATGATTTGCATGATGTTGATGTGCAGCTGAGAGAAGCGCCATTGAAATGGTTTGGTAAGAGATGGTTAAATTTATTATACAATTAAGGCATTGCATGTCTTTTGATGTTAATGCATTTCTTTGCCAATGGAATACATGTTGCATGTTTACGCCAAGAAGGTGATTGAAAGTGGAGTATGTTGACTCACTTTGTTGCAACAAGATTTGATCATTTCAACTCTTTAAGTACATGTACATATGAATTGGATTCTTGTACTTATGATTGTACTTGTGAGAGAGTTGAATAATTGTATACATGCATGAGAGTTTGTGTGTATGAACAGTGGAATTTTTATGGTTTCATTGTACTTGAATATGCATGAGTAATTGACTTGTGTTGGTCGATTGCTTTGTTTAACATGTATGTTGTCAACTTGAGAGTGTTGACCATTTGCACATGCATGAGTGTCGGCTTGTGTTGGTCGATTATGTGTTGCATGCATGTCATATCGACTTGGAAGAGTTGATTTTGTCTCCAAATATGAAAAGGAGATGTTGATGAAGTGTTTCATGATGTGAAATCCTTTTTGTTTTGGGAAAAGAATCGTCAAGTTCTTGCACATGCTTATGCTTGACTTGAGACTCATTTGTTTTAAGAGGCATTTTTTTGTCGACTTGTGTTGGTCGATGAAGTTAGACACCAATATGTGAGAGTACATGGCGATGTTCACATGATGTGAAATTAGTTGCTTTGAAGGAGCAAGAGGATATGTCGTCAAGTTGTTTCATGCACAATGTTTTTCAGATTGATGGTCGAATATGAATATCTTATGTTTGTGACAAGATGTCAGAGAAAAAGTTTGCAGTTATTGTAGACCAATTTATGGGTTGACACCAAGAAGAGAAGGAGATGGCAAATGCATTTTTCCAGATGTGGAATTTGGAACCGTGGAGGTAAAAGAATGGTCATTTATTTTCTTATTTTTACTGATGTTGGAAGTTATTTGTTGTAGTTCACTCATTGTACAAAGGAGGAATGTGATTCTCAGTGGTAAGGCACCGAGGAATCGATTTGGTACAGAAAAGGTGTTATATCAGAAAGCAGCCAACAAGTGTTGGATTGGGTCAGCAGCAAAAGGAGAACAGTGGTTGAAGAGCCAAACCATTTGCAAGGCAAGCCAAGGCATGTCAGTGACCAAGTGGTTGTCATGGTGATTTATCCAAGTGGAATCAAGATGATATAACTTGGGAAACATAAGAGAGTTCATCTCTTATGAGATAACCAACTTTTGTGGTTCCAAAAGCATGTCAGTGGGAAGCTATGATCAGAATCTGGATCAGAGGCAAAAATTAGCTAAAAAGTGAAAGTGCTCAAAATTTCACCAAACTAGAATGAAAGCAACCATCTTGTCGCAAAGAATCCAATGCAACTTGTTTCATTGAAAACCGAATTCGAATGAGGAAGTTATGGTCTTCTTATTTCCGTTCAGAACAGAAAAAATTAAAAAAAAAAAAAAATATATATATATATATATATATATATATATATATATATATATATATATATATATATATTGCAGCATAGGTATAGTTGATGACATGGAAATCCAGTCAGCATGCAGAGAATATTCTTCAGTTTATGTCCAATGGCACTATGACAACTGGCACAATTGGATTCGCCAATTTGGTTTTTGAAGGTAAACATTGCCCAATGTCCTCCAAGGTTGAATTTGGATTCATGAATTTATGTGTTGGAAACTATATTATTTTCAATTAAGGTTGAAAATATATATATATATATATATATATATATATATATATATATATATATATAGATTAATGCAAACCTTATTAATTCCACACATTATTTCAACGAATACATATGAGATTACTAAGGTGGCATAAAATTCTATGGTTGGATGCATATGGTTTATTTACGGTGGCATTTTATTTCAACCTTGGGATAATGCATAAATGGTATGGTTTGGAATACGTTGGAGGCATACGTATTTAATATGGTGGTTTTAAATCTATATTATGGATACCTTACCAAAAACCTTGGTCATTAAACGATGGCGTATTAAATCAAACGGTGGGATGGCATGTTTTATATGCGGGCCAAAAATAGTGTATGGAGGGTCGAGGTTGAGGTTCAACCCTGCGAACTACCCCAAACACTCCAACCTTCTACCAATGCACCACAAACTCAGACCTTGAAATGGATGGTGTGAAACTTGTATTTAAATGCATAGTGCGGACTTCAGATGGCGGAGGAATGAAGGGGCTAGCCCTCCTCCACATGACCCTCTCATGTGCCTAGGACCTAAGCGCCCCACTAAGCGCCCAGTATTAGTGCGAAGTTAATACATTAAGTGCAGATATTTGTTAATTATCTATAGTCAAATATGGTGGAATCTCCAAATCCAGCGCCACTTCCAAATTTGTCGGAGCTAACTAGCAGTTTTCCAGATTTAGAGGCAAAATCTAGGGGAAACTTTAATGAGGCCTATCTTAGTCAATGTTTGACCAAATTTTTCTCAAGGATAGTAATTCTTAGTATATTGGCATGCTCTGAATCCATTGAAACTTCTTGCAGAGGCAATGGATCTCATCTATAGGGGTTTTTGGCATGTTGAAGAATTTTGAAGCCTAGGGCCACCAGGAGGGAAGGTCATGCCCAGATCAACTAAAGGCCAAATGGAGTGAATGAATAGTCAATTTTTGATGTATTTGATGCTATGAACATAGTGGTACAATTTATAGAGGCGTTGGAGCACATATAAAGGTGATTTTGTCACTTTGGAGATTAAACAAGCCCATGGCCACCGGGATTGGAGGTCAAGCCTATAGGAGCTGGTAACCCAATTCAAAGGTTAAATAGTCATTTTTGGGGTATTTGAGTGTTCTGAAGCCAATGGAATAGTCAAAAAATCCATTGGAGTAATATTGGTGCTTGTAATCAAACATTTTACTCATAATCCCAAGAGGGCCTAGCTAGTTAAAGCAAGTCCATGGAGATGTAGCCCAGGAGGGGTGAATGCCATCATCATCCATTGTGTTATGTGATTGTTGTGAGATATATTTATGCATTTATTTTTTTATATGAGTTTTAAATGTTAATTAACTCATAATTTGATCATCAAAGACACATGAAACTACACACATAAACCCCTTCACAAATTGTTAACATGAGCCGATCCTTAATCACATTTTTAATACTGATGAGGGATCTTGCATAGCAATAACAAGTTTTCCCATATTGAGATCAAGTTGGTATCAGATCAAAAGTTTAGCTCATTTTTGCCAAGGATAGCTAATTCTTCTATAGCTATTAGTTGTTGAATTTGTGCAAGGAGAATTTAACAGTTTTCCAAGTTTATGTGTGAAGGAGAAGGTCAAGATTGAGACTTCATATTCTCAAATCACAAAAAATAAGCTTTGTATGAATTGCATGTGTGATGGCAGCTTCATTAAGTCATGTTTCAATTCAATCTTCCTTACAAAAACTCTACATCATGATTGATAGGATGCAAGAGAAGTATGAAGATAAGAGGGAGAGAATTAAACTTCAAGAACAATTGATTTCCATGAAGGAGGAGATGCAAGAGATTCTTGAAAAGATGCATGAGATGGAGACTCAACTCCATATTGCAAATGAGAACCTTGAAAGGATGCATGAGATGGAGACTCAACTCCATGTTGCCCAGGAAGCCTTAGCCAATAATGTGCGTGAAAAAGAGATATGCAATTCAAGTTTATCTTCAATTTCCTCTCAAAATGAATGTGCAGGTGCTTTTGAAAGACATACTAGAGGAATAGGGTCCAAATTATTAATGAATATGGGCTATGAAGGTAAAGGGTTAGGAAAACATGCACAAGGAATAGTTGAGCCAATTATTGTTGAGGAAAGGCCTAAGTATTTGAGTCTTGTTTATGGACAACATGATGGAGAAAACTCTAAATCCAAGGAGGCACATGAAGGTGTTCCAAGAAGTACTTTCATTTCATGTTCATTACCTCAAGCATGTGAAGATTGTGTTAATGAGGAATGCTACATTTTTACACCCACTTTGAAAAAAGGTGCTCATAAACATGCATCTAATGAGAATGGCGAACAAGAGGATGTTGAAAAATCTACAGTCATTGAATGCATTGATGGTATTCCGAAAAGAGCCACTACCTCATCAAATTCACCTCCTCAAGAAGGCGACAAAGGTGAATGTTCAAGGTATAAATCTGCTTTTAATTAAGTTGCTTTTGATTATGATAAACATGGAAAATTCTCACATAAGATTTGGAGAAAAGTTGCATGTTCCTTTTGTGGTTTGAATAAACATAATGTTTCAAGGTGTTGGAAGACGATAGCCATGCACAGGAAACTTTTAAAGCAAAGGAGGCAGAAATCCAAAGACAAAGAAAACCATGTTGGAAAGAAGAGGCAATTTTTTTGCACTCATTTCCATAAGCAAGGTCATCTTGTAGACAAGTGTTGGACTTTGTATCCAGCAAGTCATCCACAACATTTGAAGAAGGTGGAGAAATAGAATGGAAAGAATGGAAAAGAAGATTCCATAATTGATGTGGATCAAGATGATTTGCATGATGTTGATGTGCAGCTGAAAGAAGCGCCATTGAAATGGTTTGGTAAGAGATGGTTAAATTTCTTATCCAATTAATGCTTTGCATGTCTTTTGATGTTGATTCATTTCTTTGCCAATGGAATGCATGTTGCATATTTACGCTAAGAAGGTGATTGAAAGTAGAGTATGTTGACTCACTTTGTTGCAACAAGATTTGATCATTTCAGCTTTAAGTACATGTACATATGAATGGGATTCTTGTACTTATGATTGTACTTGTGAGAGAGTTGAAGAATTATATACATGCATGAGAGTTTATGTGTATGAACAGGGGAATTTTTATGGTTTCATTGTGCTTGAATATGCATGAGTAATTGACTTGTGTTGGTCGATTGCTTTGTTTAACATGTATGTTGTCAACTTGAGAGTGTTGACCATTTGCACATGCATGAGTTTTAGCTTGTGTTGGTCGATTTTGTGTTGCATGCATGTCATATCGACTTGGAAGAGTTTATTTTGTCTCCAAATATGAAAAGGAGATGTTGACGAAGTGTTTCATGATGTGAAATCCTTTTTTTTTTGGGAAAAGAATCGTCAAGTTCTTACACATGCTTATGCTTGACTTGAGACTCATTTGTTTTAAGAGGCATGTTTTTGTCGACTTGTGTTGGTCGATGAAGTTAGACACCAAGATGTGAGAGTACATGGCGATGTTCACATGATGTGAAATTAGTTGCTTTGAAGGAGCAAGAGGATATGTCGTCAAGTTGTTTCTTGCATGATGTGTTTTTGAGATTGATGGTTGAATCTGAATATATTATGTTTGTGACAAGATGTCAAAGAGAAAAAGTTTGCAGTCATTGTAGACCAATTTATGGGTTGACACTAAGAAGAGAAGGAGATGGCGATGCATTCTTCCAGATGTGGAATTTGGAACCGTGGAGGTAAAATAATGGTCATTTATTTTCTTATTTTTACTAATGTTGGAAGTTATTTGTTGTAGTTCACTCATTGTACAAAGGAGGAATGTGATTCTCAGTGGGAAGGCACCGAGGAATCGATTTGGTACAACAAAAGTGTTATATCAACAAGCCACCAACAAGTGTTGGATTGGGTCAGCATCAAAATGAGAACAATGGTTGAAGATCCAAGCCATTTGCAAGGCAAGCCAAGGCATGTCAGTGACCAAGTGGTTGTCATGGTGATTCCTCCAAGTAGAATCAAGATGATATAACTTGGGAAACATAAGAGAGTTTAGCTCTTATGAGATCAGGGGCAAAAATTAGCTAAAAATGAAAGTGCTCATAATTTCACCAAACTATAACGAAAGCGACCGGCCCATAGCAAGGAATCCAATGCAACTTGTTTCATTGAAAATCGAATTCGAATGAGGAAGTTATGGTCTTCTTATTGCCATTCAGAACAGAAAATTAAAATATACATATTGTAGAACAGGTACATCTAATGAGTCACATGGCAGTCCAGTCAACATGCAGAGAATCTTCTTCACTTTATTTCCAATGGCACTGTGACAAGTGGCATAATTGGATTCGCCAGTTTGGTTTGTGAAGGTAAACATTGCCCAATGTCCTCCAAGGTTGAATTTGGGTTCTTGAATTTATGTGTTGGAAATTATTTTATTTTCAATTAAGGTTGAATATATATATATTTTTTAATATTTTAATTCAAACCTTATTAATTCCACACATTATTTCAAGGAATACATATGAGATTACAAAGGTGGCATATAATTCTATGATTGGATGCATATGGTTTATTTATGGTGGCATTTTATTTCAACCTTGGGATAATGCATAAATGGTATGGTTTGGAATACATTGGAGGCATACGTATTTAATATGGTGGTTTTAAAACTATATTATGGAGACCTTACCATAAACCTTGGTCATTAAACGATGGCACATTAAATCAAACGGTGAGATGGAATGTTTTATATGCAGGCCAAAAATAGTGTATGGAGGGTCGAGGCCGAGGTTCAACCCCACAACCTCCCCCCAAACACTCCAACCTTCTACCAATGCACCACAAACTCGGACCTTGAAATGGATGGCGCAAAACTTGTACTTAAATGCACAGTGCGGACTTCAGATGGCGAAGGAACAAAGGGCCTAGCCCTCCTCCATATGACCCTCTCATGTGCCTAGGACCTAAGCGCCCCACTAAGTGCCTAGGATTATTGCACAATTAATAAATTAAGTGCAGTTAGTTGTTAATTATCTGCAGTCAAAGATGGCTGAATCTCCAAATCCAGTGCCACTTCCAAATTTGTCGGAGCTAACTAGCAGTTTTCCAGATTTAGAGGCAAAATCTAGGGGAAACTTTAATGAGGCCTATCTTAGTCAATGTTTGACCAAATTTTTCTCAAGGATAGTAATTCTTAGCATATTGGCATGCTCTGAATCCATTGAAACTTCTTGCAGAGGCAATGGATCTCATCTACAGGGGTTTTTGGCATGTTGAATAATTTTGAAGCCTAGGGCCACCAGGAGGGAAGGTCATGCCCAGATCAACTAAAGGCCAAATGGAGTGAATGAATAGTCAATTTTTGATGTATTTGATGCTATGAACATAGTGGTACAATTTATAGAGGCGTTGGAGCACATATAAAGGTGCTTTTGTCACTTTGGAGATTAAACAAACCCATGGCCACCGGGATTGGAGGTCAAGCCTATAGGAGCTGGTAACCCAATTCAGAGGTTAAATAGTCATTTTTGGGGTATTTGAGTGTTCTGAAGCCAATGGAATAGTCAAAAAATCCATTGGAGTAATATTGGTGCTTGTAATCAGACATTTTACTCATAATCCCAAGAGGGCCTAGCTAGTTAAAGCAGGTCCATGGAGATGTAGCCCAGGAGGGGTGAATGCCATCATTATCCATTGTGTTATATGATTGTTGTGAGTTATATTTATGCATTTAATTTTTGTATATGATTTTTTAATTTTATTTAACTCATAATTTTTATCATCAAATACACATGAAACTATACACATAAACCCCTTCACAAATGGTTAAGATGAGCCAATCCATAATCACATTTTTAATACTGATGAGGGATCTTGCATAGCAATAAAAAATTTGCCCATATTAAGATTGAGTTGGTATTAGATCAAAATTTTAGCTCATTTTATCCAAGGATAGCTAATTCTTCTATAGTTATTAGTTGTTGAATTTGTGCAAGGAGAATTTAACAGTTTTCCAAGTTTATGTGTGAAGGAGAAGGTCAAGATTGAGACTTCATATTATCAAATCACAACAAAGAAGCTTTGTATGCATTGCATGTGTGAGGGCAGCTTTATTAAGTCATGTTTCAAGTCAATCTTCCTTACAAAAACTCTACATCATGATTGATAGGATGCAAGAGAAATATGAAGATAAGAGGGGGAGAATTAAACTTCAAGAACATTTGATTTCCATGAAGGAGGAGAAGCAAGAGATTCTTGAAAAGATGCATGAGATGGAGACTCAGCTCCATATTGCAAATGAGAACCTTGAAAGAATGCATGAGATGGAGACTCAACTCCATGTTGCCAAGGAAGCCTTAGCCAATCATGTGCGTGAAAAAGAGTTATGCAATTCAATTTTATCTTCAATTTCCTCTAAAAATGAATGTGTAGGTGCTTTTGAAAGACACACTAGAGGAATAGGGTCCAAATTATTGATGAATATGGGCTATGAAGATAAAGGGTTAGGAAAACATGCACAAGGCATAGTTGAGCCAATTATTTTTGAGGAACGGACCTAAGTATTTGGGTCTTGGTTATGGACAACATGATGGAGAAAACTCTAAATCCAAGGAGGCACATGAAGGTGTTCCAAGAAGTACTTTAATTTCATGTTCATTACCTCAAGCATGTGAAGACTGTGTTCATGAGGAATGCTACAGTTTTACACCCACTTTGCAAGAAGGTGTGCATAAACATGCAGCTAATGAGAATGTCGAACAAGAGGATGTTGAAAAATCTACAGTCATTGAATGCATTGATGGTATTCCGAAGAGAGCCGCTACCTCATCCAATTCACCTCCTCAAGAAGGCGACAAATGTGAATGTTCAAGGTATAAATGTGATTTTAATCAAGTTGCTTTTGATTATGATAAACATGGAAAATTCTCACATAATATTTGGAGAAAAGTTGCATGTTCTTTTTGTGGTTTGAATAACCATAATGTTTCAAGGTGTTGGAAGAAGATAGCCATGCACAAGAAACTTTTAAAGCAAAGGAGGCAGAAAGCCAAAGACAAATCAAACCATGTTGAAAAGAAGAGGCAATTTTTTTGCACTCATTTCTATAAGCAAGGTCATCTCATAGACAAATGTTGGACTTTGTATCCAGCAAGTCATCCACGACATTTGAAGAAGGTGGAGAAATAGAATGGCAAGAATGGAAAAGAAGATTCCATAATTGATGTGGATCAAGATGATTTGCATGATGTTGATGTGCAGCTGAAAGAAGCGCCATTGAAATGGTTTGGTAAGAGATGGTTAAATTTCTTATCCAATTAAGGCTTTGCATGTCTTTTGATGTTAATGCATTTCTTTGCCAATGGAATGCGTGTTGCATGTTTACGCCAAGAAGGTGATTGAAAGTGGAGTATGTTGACTCACTTTGTTGCAACAAGATTTGATCATTTCAGTTTTAAGTACATGTACATATGAATGGGATTCTTGTATTTATGATTGTACTTGTGAGAGAGTTGAATAATTCATTACATGCATGAGATTTTGTGTGTATGAACAGTGGAATTTTTATGGTTTCATTGTGCTTGAATATGCATGAGTAATTGACTTGTGTTGGTCGATTGATTTTTTTAACATGTATGTTGTCAACTTGAGAGTGTTGACCATTTGCACAGGCGTGAGTGTCGGCTTGTGTTGGTCGATTGTGTGTTGCATGCATGTCATATCGACTTGGAAGAGTTGATTTTGTCTCCAAAGATGAAAAGGAGATGTTGACAAAGTGTTACATGATGTGAAATCCTTTTCGTTTTGGGAAAAGAATCATCAAGTTCTTACACATGCTTATGCTTGACTTGAGACTCATTTGTTTTAAGAGGCATGTTTTTGTCGACTTGTGTTGGTCGATGAAGTTAGACATCAAGATGTGAGAGTACATGGTGATGTTCACATGATGTGAAATTATTTGCTTTGAAGGAGCAAGAGGATATGTCGTCAAGTTGTTTCTTGCACAATGTTTTTCAGATTGATGGTTGAATCTAAATATCTTATGTTTGTGACAAGATGTCAAAGAGAAAAAGTTTGCA
The DNA here is from genome assembly GCA_034641835.2 of Pinus albicaulis. Classification (NCBI taxonomy): domain Eukaryota; kingdom Viridiplantae; phylum Streptophyta; class Pinopsida; order Pinales; family Pinaceae; genus Pinus; species Pinus albicaulis. Next base: position 214,663,869 of record CM076573.1, read on the forward strand.
GTCATTGTAGACCAATTTATGGTTTGACACCAAGAAGAGAAGGAGATGGAGAATGAATTCTTCCAGATGTGGAATTTTGAACTGTGGAGGTAAAAGAATGGTCATTTATTTTCTTATTTTTTCTGATGTTGGAAGTTATTTGTTGTAGTTCACTCATTGTACAAAGGAGGAACGTAATTCTCAGTGGGAAGGCACCGAGGAATCAATTTGGTACGGAAAAAGTGTTATATCGATAAGCAGCCAACAAATGTTGGGTTGGGTCAGCAACAAAAGTAGAACAATGGTTGAAGAGCCAAGCCAAGGCATGTCAGTGACCACGTGGTTGTCATGGTGATTTCTCCAAGTAGAATCAAGATGATATAACTTGGGAAACAGAAGAGAGTTCAGCTCTTATGAGATAACCAACTTTTGTGTGTACAAAAGCATGTTAGTGGGAAGCTGTGATTAGAATGTGGATCAGGGGAAAAAATTAGCTAAAAAATGAAAGTGCTCAGAATTTCACCAAACTAGAACAAAAGTGACCGGCCCGTCGCAAGGAATCCAATGCAACTCGTTTCATTGAAAACCAAATTTGAATGATGAAGTTATGGTCTTCTAATTGCCATTCAGAACAGGCAAAATTAATATATATATATATATATATATATATATATATATATATATATATATATATATATTGCAGAACAGGTACAACTGATGATATGGTAGTCCAGTTAGCATGCAGAGAATATTCTTCAGTTTATGTCCAATGGCATTATGACAAGTGGCACAATTGGATTCACCAGTTTGGTTTGTGAAGGTAAACATTGCCAATGTCCTCCATGGTTGAATTTGGGTTCATGAATTTATATGTTGGAAATTATTTTATTTTCAATTAAGGTTGAATATATATATATATATATATATATATATATATATATATATATATATATATATATATATATATATATATATATATATATTAATTCAAACCTTATTAATTCCACACATTATTTCAACGAATACATACGAGATTACAATGGTGGCATATAATTATATGGTTGGATGCATATGGTTTATTTACGGTGGCATTTTATTTCAACCTTGGGATAACGCATAAATGGTATGGTTTGGAATACGTTGGAGGCATACATATTTAATACGGTGGTTTTAAAACTATATTATGGAGACCTTACCATAAACCTTGGTCAGTAAACGGTGGCGTATTAAGTCAAATGGTGGGATGGCATGTTTTATATGCAGGCCAAAAATAGTGTATGGAGGGTTGAGGTCAGGGTTCAACCCCACGACCTCCCCCCAAACACTCCAACCTTCTATCAATGTGCCACAAAGTCAGACCTTGAAATGGATGGCACAGAACTTATATTTAAATGCACAGTGCGGACTTCGGATGGCGGAGGAATGGAGGGGATAGCCCTCCTCCACATGACCCTCTCATGTGCCTAGGACCTAAGCACCCCACTAAGAGCCCAGGATTAGTGCACAATTAATACATTAAGTGCAATTATTTGTTAATTATTTGCAGTTAAATATGGCGAAATCTCCAAATCCAATGCCACTTCCAAATTTGTCGAAGCTAACTAGCAGTTTTCCATATTTAGAGGCAAAATCTAGGGGAAACTTTAATGAAGCCTATCTTAGTCAATGTTCGACTAAATTTTGCTCAAGGATAGTAATTATTAGCAGATTGGAATGCTCTGAATCCATTGGAACATATTTCAGAGGCAATGGATCTTATCTACAGGTGTTTTTGTCACGTTGAAGTATTTTGAAGCCTAGGGCCACCAGGAGGGAAGGTCATGCCCAGATCAATTTAACGCCAAATGGAGTGAATGAATAGTCAATTTTTGATGCATTTGATGCTCTGAACATAGTGGTACAATTTATAGAGGATTTGGGGCACATCTAAAGGTTATTTTGTCACTTTGGAGATTAAACAAGCCCATGGCCATCGGGATTGGAGGTCAAGCCTAGAGGAGCTGGTAACCAAATTCAGAGGTTGAATAGTCATTTTTGGGGTATTTGAGTGTTATGAAGCCAATGGAATAGTTAGAAAATCCATTGGAGAAATTTTGTTGCTTGTAAGGATACATTTTACTCATAATCCCAAGAGGGCTTAGCTAGTTAAAGCAGGTCCATGGAGATGTAACCCAGGAGGGGTGAAATCCATCGTCAGCCATTGTCTTATGTGATTGCTGTGAGTTATATTTCTGAATTTAATTTTTTGTATATGAGTTTTTAAATGTTAATTAACTCATAATTTTATCATCAATGATACATGAAGACACATGAAACTACACACATAAACCCCTTCACAAATGGTTAACATGAGCCAATCCTTAATCACATTTTTAATACTGATGAGGGAGCTTGCATAGCAATAAAAAGTTTGCCCATTTGTAGATAAAAAAAATTAAGGGACAAGATTGAAAAGTATGCAAACTCATCAGATCCTTATATGGCCTAAAAAAGGCACCACGAGCCTAGTATGAAAATTTAACTGAGCATCAATTTACCAATGAAATCCTTCTGCTTGGTGCTGCTTCTCGAATCATAGATTTTAAATTCAAAAAGACCTTAGAATCCTATTTTTTTTTGTTAGGCAGGTTAGTCAATAAGCAAAAAATTCAATTTCTTTGCTAGACCTACTCTTAGCCCACTTTGCAAGAAATATCCCAAGTTCTAGGATTTTTGGTAGTCAGAAATTGGAAATCATTCACCTATCTCGGCATCCCTGCCTCTATAGGCTTGTCAAATGGAGATGATTGGGAGACTATCCTCCAAAAGTTTAAAAAACGAATTCTCTCATGGGGAGCGCAATGGCTAAATGTGGCCATAAAAATTCTTCTCATCAAATTAATCATTTCCTCCCTTCCAGTGTATATAGGCTCAGGTATCCTAGTTCCCAAGAGCATCATCCATCGCATGAGCAACATGATTAGAAAATTTCTATGGAAAGGTGGGAAAAAGAATGAGAACCAATTTCATCCATTAAATTGGAACATCGTAAGATTACCAAAAATATTAGGTGGATTGGCAATGAAGGACCTTGAATATATGAATTTAGCCTTGGGAGAAAATTTGGTATGGTATCTCCTCTCTAACTCATGGGAGTGGTGGAAGAAAGAATTCTTAAGAAAATACTTCCACAAAAATCGATTACTCAGGTAAGAGGAAGAAATTTGGAAAAATGAACATATTCTGAAATTAAACTTCAAACACTTTAATCTTGCTGATGAAACTTTGTTTGTGAAGACAATTGGAAAAATTGTTGTCTATCTTGTGGTATATGTAGATGGTTTGTTAATGATAGGGAACAATGAAAAATATATTGCATCCATAAAGAAATAGTTTAAGAAAGGATTTGAGATGACAAATTTGGGACACCTTCACTACTACTTAGGCATTGAAGTTGTTGGAATTAATGCTTACATCCTATATTTGAGATGTTGGTTTGTGATGGTTGAGAAATTCTCTCAACCTCTCTTTCTAACTTAGGAATAAGTTAGATCTGAAAAAACTCTATATATTAGAGTAATCTGAATGTAATTTGTGTGTGTGTGTGTTGACGCATACACCTTTGTGTGAAATATATGAGTACTCTCAACCATTTTTTAACATGGTATCGAAGCTAGATCGATTGGAAATGATTAGTTTAAGCCTTTGTAATCATTTGTACAGACTGGTGTAAATAAATTGTGTTGTGAAGAGTAGTGGATAAGCCGACAACCACTTTTTATTAGAGTTGCGACATGTTACTAGCGTGGAGCAGCAATAGCTTGTTTTTAGATTCCTTGAGCCAAGCTCGGAGCGCAGAATAATGAGATCGAAGGAGATTTTTGTGTGGCTTTAAAATATGTGTTGTGGCTACCAGCTAGTCCTGGAATCGAGGAATAAATCTCAACCTTTTGTATTTCCAACCGAGGGATAACTCTCCGAGTTGGGCTGGTTGCTCAATCCGTCTTAAATTCGGTTTAAGATTTTGCAGGTTCTTGACGATGCCTGAAGCCAATTATGATATTCTCCAACTGAAGCTTGCAACTGAAAGTTCCAGTGATATACATAAAACCGCAATCATGTGGCATATCTGCTGTTAGAGGAGGAGTTCGCTGCAAGGGAAGGTGGTATGTGGTTTTCACAAAGCAATAGAAGTTTTTTTTAATTGCAAAGGGTACATCGGTGCAGAAGTTTAAAAGGTATTTTGTTTTCTTCTTTCATCATGGAGTTCACAGTGCTATAAAAATTTAGTGGTTTCTATTTTCCCTCATGGAAAGTAAAAATACAAATGCAATTAATGAATAAAAACTTGTGAGTCATAGTGAATGGTTCAAAAGTAGCAACTAAAGATGCCAAATAGTTAATTGAATGGAAAAATAGAGATGACAAAGCTAATTCCATTATTGGACTTGCTCTTTCAGATTCACAATTACATCTTGTAGATCTCACTAAACAATCTAAGGAAATATGGGAACATTTGGCACAGTTAAATGGTGTAAAAACTACAAATGAAAACTTTTCCATAAATTTGCAATTATTTAGACTGAAAATGAATGAGGAGACATCCACGTCCAGTCATGTAAATAATTTAATGTCTCTTTTAAGACAATTAGCTTAAGCAAGTGCGAAGGTGGAGGATGAAGATGCTGAATCAATATTAGTAAATAGTCTTCCTTCAAGTTATAGTAATGTTGTCATCACAAACATTGCATGAGACAATTGTAGCACTTCTGGTAGAGGAATGTTGATTTATGGTAGCATCAAATGTGCTCTAGCTTTGTAATTTTGTATATGGGCTAAGACACATGTATTCCATAATACCCTGAAAGGATTTTGGAAAATTCCACTTAGAGATGGTTTAATTAAATTAATTAATCATTTTTTAATGTATTCCTAAGTCTAAACTTAGGGAAACTGATTAATTAAAAGGTATTAATTAAACTAAGTGTGAATCTTCTAGATAAAGTCATGGATCAACTCCCAGTTAATCTTAGCCCTTGATTATGTTTTAATATTGGTCGTTGAAGGGTCAACGAAAGATTATAATAAGGAGGGTGAGGGGCCTGTGGAAAATACACTGAGCATTTTTGGCATTTTCGAGCTTGTGAGAGAGACACAACTTTTTATCAAGATTAAATCACTAGGGAAGGGCTAGCTAAGTGATTTTGATCAAGTGATTAGTACCAAAGATGGGCAGATGTAGTAACTGGTCAGGAGGACTAGGATTACATTTCAAAGTGAGAGGTATCAGTGACACAGTAGAAGCAGCACAGTCATCTAGAGGGGTAATGCAGTCCCTGAAGGGGATCATGCAGAAGTGACGCAGTGCCTTCTAGATTCAATCCAAAGATAGCTAGAAGTTGAATTTTCTGAGCCAGGAGGGCCAAAAATCCATTCCAGATCAGCTTGATCGTTGTAGAAGAGGAGGTGGCGCAGTTCCTTAGCTTGCCCACGCAGGCTTATGTAGTAGTAGCATAGGCATCACGTAGAGGCAAAGAGAGGCTTCACCAGCGCTGCTCTGAATCAGTCGGGGACTTGCAGAATGAGGTATATCTCACATTTCTTCTGTTGCCGAGATTTTCTCTGAAGGGTGAGCCGGATATTGGCACCCTAGTTGTACTCAAGATTCTATTGCTTAATAATACAAAACCCTCAGATCTACTGCACCGGTTTTCCCAAGTTGGGTTTTTTCAGGGACTTAGTCCAAAAATAACTGTGTCAAATGTGGATGTTTTTCATTGTATTTTATTCAGTTTGTTTCAGCACTTAGATTTATTCCACATCATTATTTGTGTAGATTTATTCAGTAATTACTTCGATATTTCACTGTAATGAAATAATTATGAAAAATTATAGGAGAAATAATTCAAATTTGTTGCAGTAGGAATCCAGATTTATGATTTTTCACATGGTATCAGAGCTTATTCAAACTAAAGTGCAGGAGAAACAAGAGTGAACCAGCATATCAACATTGAAGGGACTGGGAGCTGTGTAAGCAGCAGTAGACTACCCCAGTAGTTACACAGTTCAGACCAGGAGAGCTATCCAGCGCAGAGAAATCCCCCTCTGAGAGATTTGAGAGAGGGGTAAGTTATTCCAGTTACAGAAGAGGTAGCGTAGCAGACCAGCATAGCTAAAGGACACAGTAGCTGCACAGCAGTGAGTTCTGGTGCATGAGCGTCAGAAAATTTCTGAAAAATATAGTTGGGGATTTCTTGACCTCAGAGAGTTATCTTACTCAAAGATACTCAGTTCTTTCCCATGAAGCAGCGGAAGCATTGGCTTACTCCTCAAGGAGTGTGTAATTCTAGTTGAGCAGAGGGTTAGAGGGAGAAGTCGACAGTTGTGGAGATGGCCAGCAACAGCAACAGATTGCGTGACCAAGATAGGTTGGAGGGTGCCTCCAACTATGTTATTTGGAAGTCAAGGATTCAGTTTCTCCTTGATGAGCATGATCTAAAGAGCCTTGTTGACAGCGTAGTTGCAGAGCCGCTAGATGCAGCACATCTGAGAGCCTTTAAGAATAACATGGCAAGAGCCAAACGATTGATCCTAGATGGCGTAAAGGATCACATCGTACCCCACATAGCAACAAATAACACTACTAGAGAAATGTGGGTAGGGATGGAAAAGATATATCAAGGATCTTCCGAGCAGCAGAAGATGTATCTGGAGGATAAGATGTGTAACACCTGGATGAAGAAGGGAAAGCATTTTGACTCCTTCCTGTCTCAAATTTAGGAAAACTGAGACCATTTGTCAATAGTAGGGTCAGCTCCTAGAGACTCAGAGCTAGTAAGGCTAACTCTGAACTCTGTTTCATAAGACTATCAGGTTATTGTCCAGAGAATTCTGGGTAGATAAAAGCTCCCAAGATGGGAAGCGATGTGGGAAACCTTGCACCAAGAATAACCGAGGAGAGATCTCCTCAAAATCCATATTGAGGATGGCAGCAGCAGTTCGAAATTCAAGAAGGAGGAGGAAGAAAATGCAGCCCTTGCATCAAAGGGGCAACAACGTCAAAAGAATAAATATTTGTCCAAGATAAAGTGCTTCAGGTGTGGGGAAATGGGACATTATGCCACACAATGTCGTCTTAAGAAAAAGGGCAAGGAGGAGAAGCAGGATCCTCAAGCCGAAGGTAACAATATTGAGGTAGAAGATGATTATGCTATGTTAGCTCATATTCCAAAAGGAGGGAAGTGGAATGACTTGGAGTTGTAGATCCAGAATCTATAAGAGGCAATATCCTTGAGTATTTCCGGACTCTTCGATCACATACGAGCTACGGGAGCCTTAAGACAGTAGCAGGATGGACAGTTGTAGTAGAAGAGGAAGATACAGTGCAGTGGCTAGCAATATTAGAGCCTGATCAGCACAGAAGAGGAGCAACATCATCATTAGTTGAGCAGCAGTACCGCAGTGCACAGTGGTCTAGTCTAGTGCAGTGTAGTGCTCACGCAGTGCAGAGCAGCAACAACGCAGCATATTCAGAGAGCTAGTGCAGAAGTTAGCAGCAAACAGTCTTATTATTTAGATGCAGTATTACTTGTCCAATTTTAGATGATTTACTGTTGCAATTAGCAACAGTGCAGCAACAGTAGCAGTTGAGCAGCAGCAGCGTAGTGCACATTGGTGTAGCGCAGAGCAGTGCTCACGCAGTGCAGCAGCATGGTTGGAGAATTCAGAGGGAGTTGCAGTACAGTAGTAGTTGGCAGCAGCATGCAAAGTCAGCACTAGTACATTTGCAACATTTGTGCAGTGTTGGTGAGCAGCATCAACAGCACAACAGTAGATGTTACAGAAGTCAGAGCAGCACATAGAGTTGTATTGCTAGATCACTTTCCTCGCTAAGAGGGAGTGTTGATTTATGGTAGCATCGGATGTGCTCTAGCCTTGTAATTTTGTATATAGACTAAGACAAATGTATTCCATAATAATGAGAAAGGATTTTGGAAAATTCCACATAGAGATGGTTTAATTAAATAAATTAATCGTTTTTTAATGTTTTCCTAAGTCTAAACTTAGGGAAACTGATTAATTAAAAGGTATTAATTAAACTAAGTGTGGATCTTCTAGATAAAGTCATGGATCAACTCCTAGTTAATCTTAGCCCTTGATTATGTTTTAATCTTGGTCGTTGAAGGGTCAACGAAATATTATAAGAAGGAGGGTGAAGGGCCTATGGAAAATACACTGAGCATTTTTGGCATTTTTGAGCTTGTGAGAGAGACACAGCTTTTGATCAAGATCGAATCACTAGGGCAAGGTTGGCTAAGTGATTTCGATCTAGTGATCAGTACCAGAGAGGGGTAGATGTAATAACTGGTCAGGAGGACCAAGGTTACATTTCAAAGAGAGAGGCAGTAGTGACACAGTAGAGGCAGTGCAATCATCTAGAGGGGTGACGCAGTCCCTGAAAGGGATCATGTATAAGTGACGTGGTGCCTTCTAGATTCAATCTGGAGATAGATGAAAGCTGAAGTTTCTGAGCTAGGCGGGCCAAAACTCAGTTCCAGATCATTTTGATCGTTGCAGAGGAGGAGGTGACGCAGTTCCTTAGCTTTCCCGTGCAGGCTTACGCAGTAGTAGCGTAGGCATCACGCAGAGGCAGAGAGGGGCTTCACCAGTGCTGCTCCAAATCAGCTGGGGACTTGCAGAGTGAGATATATCTCACATTTCTTCTGTTGCCAAGATTTTCTCTGAAGGGTGAGCCGGATATTGGCACCCTAGTTGTACTCAAGATTTTTCTGCTTAATAATACAAAACCATCAGATCTGTTGCACGAGTTTTCCCAAGTTGGGTTTTTCTGGGGACTTAGTAGTTGGGTTTTTCCAGGGACTTAGTCCAAAAATAACTGTGTCAAATGTGGATTTTTTTCATTGTATTTTGTTCAGTTTGTTTCAACACTTCAGTAATTTGTGTAGATTGCTTGTGTAGACTACGTCAGTAATGTCGTAGCATTATTTGTGTAGACTACTTCAGTAATTACTTCAACATTTCACTGTAATGAAATAATTATGAAAAATAGTAGGAGAAGTAATTCAGATTTGTTGCAGTAGGAATCCAGATTTAGGATTTTTCACAAGGAAAATAGACTGAAACCAAAGGATACAGAAGAGAACGCTCCAATATTAAATGCATTGTTTACAAATACAAGGACGAGAAAGAAAAATGCAAACAAAGGTGAAATTGAATGCTACTATTGCAGGAAAATTGGGCATACAATGTGCAATTACAGAAGTTGTGCTAGTGATCTGTTAAAAGGGAAAGAATCAAAAAATATAGACACAGATGAATATCCATTGAATTTGATGATGAATTCAATGAAGAATTTGAACCTCTTAAACTCTTTTAGTACAACTACACTTCAGTCTCAGCATGGATGGTTGTCCAGATAGTATGGCAGTTTTGGATCTAGGGAAGGATCCCTCATTCCTTGAAGACGTGGAGTGGTCTTATAATGAGGTTATGCGACAGCTTGGGATCTTTTCCGGTAATTGACTTTGGGAGGTCCTTGATTCAGGAGTTTAGGAGTCAAACTTGGGAATCCAACTTGCCGACTACACCTTTACGAGGGTTATGAGGCAACTTGATGGAACCTATATTGATAATTTGTAAAGCAGTTAAAGAATGATTGTGTATTTTTTTGTTTATGGTTGATTTAAATAAATTTATGTAATGTAATCATTAAGAGGGGATGTTGGAATTAATTCTTACATCCTATATTTGAGATGTTGGTTTGTGATGGTTGAGAAATTCTTATCTATTTCATTTTCTATTGGAATAATTTCTAGGTTTATGAAAAATACTTTTGAAGGACATTGATTTACTAAAAAAAGGGTTCTAAAGTACTTGAAAGGAACGCAAGACTTTGGACTCAAATATTCATAGATGGGTTCCTTTAGCTTTATTGGATATTCTAATTCAACTTTTGATGGAGATAAGGAAAATGGAGTGTCTACTTTAGGTTATCTTATGAGTCTTGGATCAAGTGTTGTCTCTTAGATTTCAAGAAAACAATCAATTCCAACAAATTCAACAACAAAGGCATAATATGTGGCAACTGCACAAGCCACCAAGGAGATTGTGTGGCTTAGGAAAATTCTTGAAGACTTGTAGGAGAAACAAGTGAACTCTACTCCCCTTCTGATTGACAATACTTATGCAATAAATTTGTCCAAGAATCCCACATTCCATGATTGAACCAAACATATCAACACAAAGTATCATTTGATTTGATATCATGTAGAGGGCAAGATTGTTCATCTCCAAAATTGTTCCACAAATGACCAAATTGTAGATATATTCATCAAAGCACCTGGAAGAGAAACGTTTCAAATATTAAGAATGGCACTTGGACTCACAAGCAACCCTTTGTATTGGGGGGGGGGGGGATGTTAGACACCTAATCCATAGGGATCGGGTGAATACATTGTAAATATGTAAAAAAATGGAAATGTCAACAATTAGATTAGAAACCAAAATTGGGAGATAAATCCTAAAGTTCGCTTTCTTATGTTATATAAGACTATTCTCATTAATAAAATTGTATCCAATTCAGGATTATTCCTTGGCCTAACACCTAAAAACTTCATATTTCTTCATCAAGAAATAAAACCATGTTATCTTGGAGAAATCATCTATGAAGGAGACATAATACATAGATCCTCCTAGTGATGGAATCAATATAGGCCCAAAGACATCACTATGTATTAATTATATGATCCATTTTTCCCTTGTAGCACCAGATGGGAACCTCACATGATTATGTTTCCCATAAGCACAATGTTCACAAAAATTTACCTCCATAGAGAAATTGAGGAAACGTTCAAGCATGCCTTCATTTTTCATAGCACGAAGACCTTTCTCCTTAATATGTCCCATACTCTGGTGCCACAACATGGTCTCATCAACTAGAAAAGAGGATGACGTGCCAATTTTAGGAACAACTGCACTATTGCATCCACTTGGATTGACATGCCCCTACACCTTGTACATGGTTCCAATCCAAACCCCTCTCATCAATATCATCCCTTTATGAACCATATTGCATGAATCCTTCTCAATATAGTATGTACACTTGCATCACCCATTTTATTGATATATATTAGGTTTATTAGAAAACTTGGAATATGAAGTATGCTTGGAAATTTTATACTCCTCGCATATTTGAGCATCAATCGGACTCGACCTCATATAACAGTCTCAATTGTTAAGTTGTCTCCTTGGCAGACATCGCCTCTTTCATATTTTTTCATATTCACAGAACTATTCCTTATCAGGTGCAATATGATAGGATGTTATTGAGTTGATTGTGTCTCATTGAATCCCCTCCTTCATTAAAATAATCCTTCATTTAGTTGATTGTGTCTCATCGAATCCCTTGCCTTGCTCAGTAATATTTGACTTCAATCCCTTATGTAATTCCCAACTTTGCTACATTTCCAACATCTTCTTATCAACTGAACTAGAGATTTATATTTTCCTTTTAAACTAGACCTGCCTTTGGAGAATTGGCCTTTACCTCCAACTGTTCAACCTCTAACTGACAAGGCATCCTTGGTTGATCCTTCCATTTTCTTCCACCTCACTTCCTTTGATCATGGAGATGAAACCACATTACGATTGTCATTATGGTTGTATGACTTCAAATAGCCACGACTAAGATATCCCATGAATCTGGAAATGAACAACACAAACTGATACATTTCTCCTCCTTGTTATTTGTGATATCCATAGATATTAACTAATTGATCACAATATTGAATTCATTGATTTGATATAGGATTGAGTCACCCTCATTCATCCTTAAAAGATATAAGTGCTTACTAAGAAACAAATTGTTTACCGGGGATTTCCACTAGTACAAGTTCCCTAACTTTTCCTTTCTTTGCAGTGCCTTCATTTGAGATATTCAACAATACCCAATTTGCAAGACAAAGACAAATTGTGCTACTTGCTTTTAATTCAAAATTCTCCAAGTCCTCCCTTGACATGCCAACTAGAGGTGTTCGAGGATGCACACTTACCCACTATTCTCGATTTACAAGGAGATCTTCCATTTGAAGCTTCCAAAACTCAAAATTATGGTCATTAAACTTCTCAGTCTCAATTATTATACTACCAACTATTATTCTTTAGAAGAAACACTACTTTAAAGCTACCATTGAAACAAGGTTTATTGCAGATGTATTCAATATCCAAGATCTAAGTTTAAGATCACCAAACCCCTAGCAATAGAGGTGTCCCCCTAAAGCCAAAATTGCTTTGATACCATCTGTAGGTCATGTTAAGCTTTGATATCCACTTATTAAGCACCCATATTCCATATATACTGCTTTTTGACCAAATCTTGAGTTGAATGAGTTGTATACAGGCTCTAGACAAATTTAGCATAAACCTTAACATAAGAACAATAAAACATAAAATAAACAATAAAAAACACATAATAGATCACATAGAGATTTTATCTTGGAAACCCTTGACTATGAAAGCTCATCAACCATTGAGGTTCATTTCTCTTTGTATTCTTAATTGAATATGTGGCCAAATTACAATGAATGTTGACCTTGGTCCACACCTAAGACTAATTTAATCATATTATGTCATGCTTGATGCATCATCCTTGATCTATGATCAAACATTAGCTTATCTTAATCTTATTTCATGCTATATTTATAGACATAGTTTTGCATAAGAAAAAATAATTCATAACACCCAATTTAGTTATAAAAGGTTAAATCTCATTGGCCAAGATCTCGGAAATCTTGAGATTCTCAACCATTTTTGACATAGTTCAACTATAGTCAATCACCTCTTGACCACGATCAACCACTAGTCTCCATCGACCATGTTCATCCTTAATTGCAATTACTTTAAATATTTCCATTGACTATTTACTTATATTGATTGCTTTGTTACCCTTCAATTGTGATCCCTTTCCCAACTTCTCTATTGCCCATTGACTCGACTTGACCATCTCGTTCATCCTTCTTTTAGTTGATTAACCTCAACTGCATTTTCTAAGTTTCATCCTAGTTGATCCACCTTAACCAACCAATTACTCATTCAATCCACCTCAACTAGCCTATCAATCAACTGCACCCTATTCGATTGAATTTCCTTTACAAAAAAATATAACACCTCAACAAAATAATCATAGGAAATATACAATGTGCAAAAACTGAAAATATGTAATTTTATTTGATATTTTTCAGGGCAGGATGTATCTCTAAAATCATCTTTGAAAATTATTTTACCAAATATTAGCCAAAGCAACAACAAAAGTAGATATGAAAATGCAAATTAAGTATGCAAAATCAACTTTAAATCAACTTGACTATTGATTGAATTAACACAATAAATCAACCATAAATTTACTTGAAATTCGATCTATATCAAAAAAAATTGGCACATAATTTGGGGCAATAAACACATCTCTTTCTATTTCACATGAAATATTATCATATTACAATAGTCAACTAATCCCAAGTTGGAAATGCAAAACCCTTACAACTTATCCCAAATAAAGCTTCTCTCAAGCATATAAAACCCAGCCAAAAAACCATATGTCAATCACTCACAAACCCAAAATTTTCTTCATTCTTTGAAGGCTACATCGACTTAAATGAAAAATCATACACAAGAGGCTACATTATCTATTTGCTCTCTCATCTATCTTTTTATTAATCATGTAGTGATGAGCTTCTCCTTCCTTTTATAGAGTAAGAGGAGTGAGTTGTAAATAAAATCCTAACCTTGGACTAGGTCCATAAATAGAGAATGGATCCACATGTGGAGTACTCTTCATGTTCCAAGTTATTACACACATGCACATAAATGTTTATGCAATACTACACATTTTTAGACTGATCTAGGTGGCTCTAGAAATAGAAGTGGCCTTGAAAAAGATCAAAAATAAAAACCTTCGGATTGAAGTGAAACCAGAACCAGTAGTGCTCATCATCCTGATTCCAACGGCGTGAACGACACTCAAATACGAGTTTGTTTGCTCAAGTTATAGTCGATTAAAATTCTGGTCAAACTAGTTCAAGTGGCAATCACTAACGAGGCAACAATTTGGCAAAGTATCGACGCACAGAATCTGGCTACTGGAACGGGAGACTTTTTTGCCTCTTTAATTTTCCAAGAGACCCTTTAAAACTAACACCAAAATTTTAACTATATTTGTTAAAAATATATATAAATTTGGGGTGGTAGGTCACCACCCCCTGCCCCGCAACGATAATGGTTATTATGAAAACATAAAATAAATATGGGTCGAGCCATTAGGAGACCCGGGCCCGCCCAACCAAAAGGAAACGAAGGCACGTGGAGAGGATGGCAGGGTTCAAACCCACCCAGCCTAGGTGGGTCGGCCCGCCAACAAGTGACCCCAAACTTAAACAACACCAACTAACAGGCAGTGTAACAGTCGAGTATTAAAGTGCCAAAACCAAAACAATTACCGTGTATTCAAACAGGCCACACTATATATGGAGCGTGGTGGATTTTGAACCCGACCCGCCCCCGTCATAGTTTCCTCCGCCACCAACCATCCAACAGCTCATGTTGGTACCTTTGCCCACACAAAACATATATAACCCTTACTCAATTGCTCAGCAAAGGAGGAGCGGTGGAGAGAAAAGAGGGGTCCGTGCAGTGGAACTAGGAGCGGTCCACGAGATAACCCTGAACGAGGTATCTTTTTTTATGTTGAGAAAATTCCTTTGGGGTCCAAAAGGGCCATTGTTAGAACGAGGTCAAATTTATAGTCATTTTTCATGATTTTTTTCCAAGAATCCAACCGTGCATCCCATTTCTCCAACAGATCTTCGTTTTCAGTCCATCCTCGAAAGTGGAGGTATAAGGTGTCATTTTGTAATTTCTTTAATTTATTTTTGCTGTCATTTAATGAAAAGAGGCGTGCCCACATTGAGCAGGGGCCGAAGATGTAGCCCACACTGTGTGTAACTCTGTAATCAAATCATCTTGTGTCTTTGATCTCATGTTTTCTTATGATTTCTGTTAGGTCCCTATAAGACTAGTGTATCCCCTTATTGTTATTGTTGTACCCATGTAGTACCCATAGTGTTAAGATTGTGCCCCATAGAAGCCCACTATTGTCTTTGTTGTGCCCTTACATTATTATTGTTATGTTGACTCTAATTATATTGTAACCCCTTTGACTCCTAGATATAGAAAGGACGTTTTATCATTTGAATCGTCCAAGAATTGTTCATTATGTAATGTAAAGGAGGTTTCTATTGGGTTGCGAAATGGGTATGTATTTTCTAGTAAGTTCATCCTTTTTATCCTTAATTTTTATATTTTTCATGTCTTAATGTGCTAATCTATTAAGGAACTATGGTGAGAAATGAGGAATGATTGCAATTGTGATTTAACTAACGTTTACCCTTCTTCATGCAGGAAAATGGACAATGAACGATTGTTGTTCCCTGCTGTTGGCGCAGCCAAATCCGACAAGCAAAGAAAGGAATGAATTGGTTGCGGACAAGGCTAAGAACGAATCAATGAGATCAGTGTGAAATAGAGGAAGATGTCTTAAAGATGGAAATTGGTTGCGAATCCCTCAAGATCTCCCGATCCTGAGGGATCGCATTTACTATTTACTTTTTACCCTTTCTGACTATAAAAGGAAACGATTGTAGGAAGACAAGGGGGATCTCTGTTATTTTCCAGATTGTAAGCTTAGTTGCAGACTGCGTTGTTGGAAAGTGAAATTACATTGTAATTCTACTCAGTTTAATGATTAATTTAAGTTGTTGTGTTCATTCTCATCATCTGAAGTAATCTAGCAGTGCCTACTGGAAGCTAAGGGCTCGGCTTCCAGTGGAATTCACTACTTCATATGTGTCATACATTTCCAATTATCGCAAGTGTGATGGTTTGATAGTATTATTGTTTTCTGTGATTTTATCTCCTTGCTGTTCATTATTTTCTTGTGTTAACTGAATAGCTTTGTTTTATATAATTTACAGTATTGTTATTTATTTAGTTTACTTCCGCGTTCAGATTGAGTTGCTTAGATAATTGTTCTGCTCAATGTGATCAACTGTAATGAGTATTAACTACTGTTGTTAGGCTCTCATATTGATAACATTGTTGTTTTATTGAAGAATGCATTTGATTTAGATTTAATTAGTTTCGAAGAGAAGAGTTATCACTACTATACTCTCAACTGATATTGTTGTTACTTGAATCACATATTGGTGTTACATAAATTGCTGTAGGATTTGATTTCATTAGAGGATTGAGTTTTCATTTAATTGCAATTAGAATTTACTTGCTGCATCCATTTACTCTTGTATTAAAATATCTATACTGCAATCTGTGAAACATTCCTCTATGATGTAAACAGCAGCCACATACTGTGTACACTCTTGAAATAGAAAGACTTACCCAGATTGATAATTAATGTGAGGATAATTAGGAGTTTAAAAAGGCACCTGTTATCAACCAACATTTTGGCACTGTTTCCAGGGAGAGTGTAAGCCATTTATGAAGAGTGAGGTATATTTGATAATTGCCTGTTGAGAGAGAACTGGGTACTAAAAACGGAAGGTAAGAACCTACGTACGGAGTATGCAAAATGCCTGCTCCTTCGCTCGCTTTCCAGCAGAGTTGTTATAAATTTAGGGTAGAGATAAACATTTGAATTGTTTGTATGAATGAATAATAAGAAAAGACCAGAAATCAATCCAATTCCACTACCCAAACCTGAAAAACCTAAGGGACCAGTGACCTTTGGACGATCAACTTTCATAGACGAAATCTTGAAGAAAGCTGAATCTCAGCCATCAGTAGGTCCTCGAAACGTTGCTTCCAAACAACCTACTGTCTCCCTTCAGGCCACAAGCTCACTATATGCAGCCTATGCTGATGTCCATAGCAAAACTGTAGGAACTGAGCATAGTTTTCAAGGAATTGAAAATTTGTGCCCAATTTCCTCACAAGAAGGGAATTCTTGTAATATTCGTGAAGGAGGAGGAGAAACAGGGGAAGAACCAAGATCCCCTCATGTAGTAATTGAACAAGGAACACCCAGTATCCCAGATAGAGAGAGTGTTGTTAAGATTATTTCCACCTCTTGTGATATTCATGAAGGAGGAGGAGAAACAGGGGAAGAACCAAGATCCCCTCAAGTAGTAACTGAGCAAGGAATACCCAATATCCCAGACAGAGGAAGTGTTTTTAAGATTATTTCCACCCCTTTGGGACACCCTAGGGATAACTCCCCAGCTCCAAAAATCCCGGAAGGATACTGGCATATATTTGATCAAATGGCTAACAATCCACAAGCACCCCAAACTTCCACATTGCAGTACCCCATCGTTGACACAGCTGTCAACGCTCCTATGAAAGCTATCCCTTTGCAAAATATTCCCACCTTTCATGGGCTCTCATCAGAGGATCCAGACGCATTTCTATTTGAATTTGATGTATTATGTTGAGGTTATGATTATACCACCGACCCCCAAAAACTAAAGCCGTTTCCATCTACATTAAATGGCGCAGCCTTGCGTTGGTTCATGGGGCTAGGTGGGGGAACAATAAATGATTGTGATCAAATGAAAAATGCTTTCCTAAAAAAATACCAGGATTATTGCAGATCTAGGGAATTTAAAGATGAAATATTCCAAATGGTAGCTAGACCCGGTGAAACATTGGAAGAGTATGTAGAGCACTTCCAATATAACCTCCAAAGATCCCCCTATGTAAATCCGCCCCTGCCTGATAATGTGTTGAAAACTACACTGATTAAAGCAATGAAATAACAATGGATAGAGACATTAAATATTATGGGTAAAGGTGATATATATCAAGAAGATTATGCTGATATTATTAAATTTTGTATCAGGTGCTCAAGGGGCAGGACGAGACTGAAATCAGCAGGAACGCGACATGACTACCAGGGACAATAAAATTTCTAGTGGAACCATTACTCATACAGAAATTGGCAACCTGCTAGAAGATTTCAAAACAGATATCTTGGGGACTTTGACGATGCAATTAGATATCATGCAGGCCAATCAGAAGCAGGCAGGAGCAGAACAAAACCTGGTGATATTTTTCCCGAGATGCAGAAAGAAGCATAGTCATAAAGAGTGTTCGCTAGATATGGTACAAATTTGTGCCATATATACTAAAGATCACGCCACAGAACGCTGCCTGTCACTTCCAGGGTTAAAAGCATTCTATAAAGAGGTAGAAGAAGAAACAGAACCAGTCTACCTGCTAAATCAGTGTCGCCAATGGCAACCACGACAAACAGGTATGCCAACCGACCCATCTTCTTCCTTTCAGCCCTCGCAATATAATGCTCAACAATACACAGGAACTATGTGGCAAAACCAGACACCTTATCCCAATTGGTCACAGCAACCATTCTCTATGCCACCTTGGTCCAACCAATCAAACCAAAATAATAGTTGGCCAAATTTTCCTTGTTTTCCACCATTTTAGCCATCCTCCACATATCCATTCCAATGGCCATCCTCTACATCACAAAACCAAAGTTGGCATTCAAGCTAGCAACGACCTACAAATCAACCAGTAGGAATAATCCCCCTACCTCAACCTACACTGCCAACACCCTACACATTACAACAAAACCCTCAGACCAACCTACGACCACAGCTCCCAGCCCAGCCCAACCCAAACCCCAACAATAGACTGATCCAATCTGTGCAAATTATTGAAGGACCCGAGCCGGAAACTGAGTTAAGGGAGTGTAATGAGCTGCAATTAAGATTTGGGAGGATAATAGATTCGGAGGGGGATAAAAACATACAAAGTGAAAATCAATTACCTGTAGAACAACCACCACAAGTGGAGAATCTAGTTAAACAAAAAACTCACGATCAAACTATTACCTCTTCTCCACCATTCCCAGAAAGATTAATTATACCACGCTCAATTGAATATCCAGATTTTGATCATTTGGGAGAACCGAAAATTTTGTGTGTAAAAATACCTCTCCTCCGTGCTACTCAGGCATTCCAATTTATGCAAAAACTATCAAATAATTATGTATGAAAAAGCCAAAGAGGAAAACAAAAACAACTCCAATTGTCCATGTCGTCGGTACTCTGTCTGATTTATTATCAGGCAGAGAAACACCAGTAAAATATGAGGACCCAGGAAACCCTATAGTCATAGTGCAAATAAACAGGTGCTCCTTTCCCAATGCATTAGTTGACCTAGGAGCATCAATCAATATTCTCACAACAACAACTTGTCAAAAGCTTGGCATTACATCCTTGGACCCAACCACAACCCTCTTGGAACTTGCTAACCGATCAATTGTCAAACCAGAGGGGACATTACAAGATGTAATGGTTTTTTTAGATTCTTGGGAATACCCAGCAGATTCTTTGATCATCAATCCTAGAAACCGACTAGATGGACATCCCCTAATTCTAGGAAGACCTTGGCTAGCAACCGCAGATGCTTACATAAGTTGTCGAACAGGCAGCATGACTATAGCAAGAGGAAAATATGTGAATAATTTAGCCTTATATCCTCCAGCTCAGCCAAGTCTAACAATAATAAAAACGAGGAAACAACCTGTATCATATTTAACTGAAAACATTAGATCACCACTAACCATAGAAGATGCTATTGAATTCAAGGTTCAAACAGAAGATGACATCATTAACACTTATATTAACCAGCCAGATGTCGTATCTCATCCAAAATGTCACATGATCGAAGCAGCCCTAGATAATGAAATCGAAGAGGATCCCTTACAAGACTTTAGCGACCAATCAATCCCAACAACTTCTGTTTATAATAGCAAAACTGTAGAAATTGAGCCATGGAAAACTTTAAATATCAATAAAAACTTGACTGAGGACCAGGCACAGAGGCTTGTCCAACTTCTAAGAAAATATAAAGAAGCCTTCGCGTGGGATTACCTGGACATGAAAGGGATTGATCCCCAGCTATGCATGCACCACATCTATATAGAGAATGATGCGAGGCCCATTAGACAACATCAACAGAGATTAAACCCTCATCTTAAAGATATTGTGAAAGATGAACTACAAAAAATGTTGGATGTGAATTTCATCTATCCTATATCCGATAGCAAATGGGTATCCCCATTAGTAATAGTGCCCCAAAAGAATGGAAAGTGGCGTATGTGTTAACTATAGAGAGCTTAATAAAGCAACCCAAAAAGATCACTTTCCCCTTTCATTCATTGACCAGGTCTTGGACACATTGGCAGGGAAAAAAATTATTTTCTTTCCTAGATGGCTTTAGCGGCTACAACCAAATTCAAATTGCCCCTGAAGACTAGGATAAAACCACTTTCACCTGTCCATGGGGAACCTTTGCTTACAGGGTCCTACTTTTTGGACTGTGCAATGCACCTGCTACATTCCAGAGGGCTATACTCAGCATTTTTTCAGATCTGATAAACGAAGGGCTCGAGGTGTACATGGATAACTTTACACCTTACGGAGATGACTTCGAGCCAGCATTACAAATGCTACAGAAAGTTTTGCAATGATGCATTGCTACTAGGCTCTATTTAAGCAATGAAAAATGCCACATGATGATGACTAAGGGCCTCATTCTGGGCCATTATATCTCAGCAGCTGGAATCCAGGTAGACCTAGCAAAAATTCAGACAATTCATTTAATACCTACCCCTTCCACACAAACTGAGGTACGCAGTTTCTTGGGATTTTCTGGATATTATAGGAGATTCATAAAGAAATTTTCTCGAATTGTTGCAACCTTATATGCATTAACAGGAAATATTGATTTTATTTGGACTGACAAATGTGACAGTGCTTTTGAAGATTTAAAACAGCTTGTATCAGCAGCCCTAGTGCTAAGGGGCCCAAATTGGGATTTTCCATTTCAGATCTCACCTGACGCATCAGACACGGCTATTGGAGCAGTTCTCGGCCAGGAGGAAGATAAGAAGCCATATGCGATATACTACATCAGCAAAAATCTATCTCGTGCTGAATTGAACTACACTGTGACCGAAAAGGAATTTTTGGCTGTAATCTATGCTATTAACAAATTTACACATTATATAACAGGATACCCTATGGTTTTGTATACATATCACTCTGATATTAAATATCTAGCTAATAAACCTGTTACAAATGGAAGAGTGACAAGATGGTTGATTCTTTTGTAGGAATTCGACATAACAATCAAAGATTGACCAGGAAAGGAAAATTCAGTAGCAGACTTACTTTCACATATGCCAAAGACAGATGACTCGGCAGCAATAGAAGACCAGTTCCCTGATGAACACTTATTTGCGGTAACCTTGAAAACACCATGGTACGCAGATGTCGCAAACTACTTAGCAGTAGGTAAGTTACCCAAACACTGACGCCTAATGAAAGAAAACAAATAATACAGTGTAGCACGTGGTTCTCCTGGATTGGAGGTTATTTATTTCATATAGGGGCCGATATGCACATTTTAAGATGTGTCAGGGAAGACAAAATTTTCGAAATCCTGAAAGCCTGCCACGATGGGCCTTGTGGTGGACATTTTGCAGACCACAGGACTGGTCACAAAGTCTTACAGACGGGCTATTATTGGCCCACCATTTTTAAAGATGCCAAGAAGTTTTTCTAGGCATGTGATAGTTGCCAAAGAATGGGACGCCCTAGGCAGTGTGATGAAATCCCCCTGCGTCCACAATTAGTCATCGAGCCTTTTGAGCGATGGGCGTTAGATTTCATCGGTCCAATAAACCCATTATCTAATCAAAAGACATATATATTAGTTGCAACAGAGTATGTGACTAAATGGGTGGAAACAGAAGCATTACCAAGGGCAACAGAGGACTCGGTTTTCTAACTTTTCGTGCGATATGGCTTTCCTAGAGAAATAATCACAGATGGAGGGCCACAATTATAGGCCATAAGATTGTTGCAACATTAAAAAATCACCATATCTTGCACAGAATCACAACTACATACCACCTGCAGGCAAATGGCTAGGTAGAAAGCATCAATAAAGTAATCTTGGCAATACTCACAAAAACAGTCGCATCACATAAACGTGACTGGGCTACCCAATTGCCAGAAGCCCTGTGGGCATATCGCACGACATGGAGAAATACCATGGGATATTCCCCATATCAGCTAGTGTTCGGCAAAGAGCCTATCTTCCCAATAGAATTTGAAATTTAGACATCGAGGATAGCTCAAGAAGTAGGCTTGGATCTGAATGAAGCACAGATTAACAGGCTACATCAAATCAATGAATTGGATGAAATCCTCCTATCAGCTCTTCAGCATACTGAACTAATCCAACAACAAAGAGAAAAATGGCATGATGCCCTCATCAAGAAGAAGACATTCCACGAAGGTGATTAGGCACTTCTGTATGATTCTAGGTTCCAGGATTTCCCAGGAAAACTCCAGACCAGATGGTTAGGCCCCTATGATATACAAAAGGTGCATGATAATGGCACCCTCACATTAGCCACCATTGATGGGTTTGGCTACTCTTTTAAAGCGAATGGACATCGAATACGCCTCTATCACAAACCGCTTACAAGGGAGTCCTTTTGCCAACAACTATGGGAAGATTCCACTATGAAAATTCTTGCTGAGGAGGGCAACCCGCCCACAACATTGGTCCAGTGAAGAATTTATTTGTTTTTTTGAAAATTGTACATAAGTTTTCCTTTCTGTTTGATTGAATTTTCTTGTATAAATTGTATATAACTTGTTTTTTTCTATTTATCCTTTGCTGTTCCCTTTAAGGAATAGTTGTTGTTCCCTCTAAGGAACAACAAAAGTTCATGTGAAGTTTCTTCTTGTTTTTCCCTTTAAGGAAAAACTGTTGTTCCCTCTAAAGAAAAGTTGGTGTTCCCTCTAAAGGAACAGCTGTTGTTCCCTCTAAGGAATAGCAATGTTCATATGAATTTTCTTTTTTGCTGTCCCCTTTAAGGAATAGCTGCCATTCCCTATAAGGAACAGCGATTGTTCCCTCTAAGGAACAAAAATTTTGTGTGCAAATTTTCTTTTTGTTCCCTCTAAGGAACAGTTGTTGTTCCCTCTAAGGAACAGTTGTTGTTCCCTTTAAGGAACAATCATCGTTCCCTCTTAGGAACAACAATTTCGTGTGCAATTTTTTTCTTCTTTCTGCTACTCCCTCTAAGGAACAGCAGTTTCGGTGTGTAATTTGTCTTGTTGTTCCCTCTCAGAAACAACAATTTTCGTATGCATTTTCTTTGTCGTTCCCTACAGGGAAAAACTATTGTTCCCTATAAGGAACAGCTGTTGTTCCCTCTAAGGAACAACTGATTTTCCCTCTAAGGAACAATACTTTTTTGTGTATTTTTCCTTGTTGTTCCCTATAAGGAATAGCACTTTTTGTGTGAGGTTTTCTTTTGCTATTTTAGCACCTTGTGAATATTTGTGTGAGAACACCTTTCTTTCCTTTGCCCACTTTTTATGATCTTCTATAAGGCACAAAGGTACAAATATATATGAAACGATACAAATCTGAAGTTTACTGGAACAAGCAAATATTGAACATTATCATCTTTAAACAAGATTACTTGGTATTGATCAGAAAGGACACAACCATCTATATCACTTCACTGTCCTCATTTTCATTATAAATTAAACTGATTGATTATATGTATCATGTTGGTTCTTCCTTGTCTGTATGACTCTCTCTATATATTATTAATAAGATTATGGGTATATTCTTATTTTATATTGATATGTCAAACTTCTTTGCCATCCCTACTCTTAAGGAGTGATGAGCCACCCTCTATGTATAAAATGGGGATTAATATATATATATATGATTTTCCACAGGGGAGGATAGGGGGTCTCATCACGAGCCAGCCTACCATGATCATAAGGAAGAAGCGAAATGGCATTCCCACTATGGCCACCACACCAGGGATATGATCCAATGGATGCATGAACAAATGAAGTCCTTGGAAACAGGAGGTCTCATCATGAGCTGGCCTGACCACTCTCGCTACTTCCCAGTGAATGGCACTGTGCTCACCTGGTCACCAAGCCAACACATTGGTCTCCGCTATAGAACATGATAAGACATTTCCCCAGTTATACATAGAGGACCATGGTTCTCAAGGGTTAAAAAGAAACTTTGTCGAGGCTATGGACGCCTGCAGGCAGCAGAAGCTCTGCTGATGGTATTGAAGCTTTATTTTACATCAATAATTATTATAATACCCTTTTCTTATAAATTTTGCTATGGAGAGATTATGGTCCTAACATCCACTTGAACCTAGATGCATGAATATTTTTAAAAAATCAATCATAATAGCTTTAAGTGGAATGATGACGGTAAAGTATCTTTTTTGCGTCAGATGTCCTTTTTCCTTTCTCGAAATCACCTCATGGCATCTCCTCACTAATTGATAATTTTCGTATATGCATTGCTTTCAGCACTCTGATCTCTTTTGCGATCCTTTCATAAATAGGAATACCTTACCACCTTCATCATCCCTGTACTTCACCACCAGCATAATTTTCCTTCATTTATTCAGTCGAAGGTGACCTATCATTTCAAAAGGGGGGCGAGGAGCAACTCCCGAAGTACTTATGCATGAGTGCCAGCCCTTTATTTGATTATGCAGGACAATATGAAATTCCATAACAGCAAGTCTTAGATAACAGTATTTATGCTGTAAAGTATCATCCGATATAACTATTATAACAGCTTGTTGTTCCATCACTGGCTTTGTCTATTGCTGTGTTACTTTTGCTAATTAACAGTTTGTAGAATTCAGGCAATATGGGAGGAAGAACAGTGTGCAGGGAGCCGCTGATACTAGCTGTTTCTGATGCCGCCAGAGAAATTCTAGCCCGAGCTGGGTGGATAGCATACTTCGCACGATTTCAGCAACCCAACGAAACAATTGCCATTGAATTCCTACAAAATTTACAGAACGACCAATCTATGGTAAGGGGCAGACAAATCACAGTATCAAATGCTGTGATTGCAGAAGTTTCCGGGTTACTAGCCGAAGGACCCGTTTGGACTAACAAACGATTGAAGTTGCATGATGCCATTGAAGCCTTTAAGGACGAAGGACAAGAGCTGATCATCAAAGGAAAAGGATTTCGACCATCGTCCCTTGGAGAACTGTGGAGAGAACTAGCCAGAGTCATCTATAATTTCATTACATGTGATGGGCGAAAAGACGTGGTAAGGCCGCGTCAACTTAAACTTTTAGCAGTCTTGAAAAAAAAATGTTCTATGAATTTAGCTACATATTTGAATTTCCTACTGCATGATTTTTCTGAAAGGATAAAAAAGTCTCGACACATAGAAACCGTTGTAAGCCACCATTGTTTAATTAGGATGATAGTTAGCTACAACCTCACCAGCAGCAAACAAGTTGGGAAGAATTAATATTTTCCATAGAAGGGGGTTTAGCTTTGCCTGCGCCTAACCATATTCCGAAAAGGAAGAGGACTACCCGTACAGAAAACATTCCCCAAAAGCACAGACATTCTACCAGACTGAGGACAAACTTGGCAGCATCCGAAAATCCCCAGGGCAGCAGCAGCTAGCCCATAGAATTGTCTAGTCCAGAAAATGAGCAGTATTCACAGTTGGAAGGTCGGGATGACCCGAAGTCAGAACATGAAGAGGAAACAGAGCACCTGGGTGATGAGGAAAGAAATGAATCAGAACCCCCCTCGATGCCAAATACAAGTCCCCCAATAGATTTATTGCATGATATCGAATTGGCCCAGATCTTGGCCAATATGGCTGAATTCATACAGCCTGAAAGCCCACTCAATTTTAACATTGGAGCAACCCAATCTACAGAGAACTCTGGCCACGATAGAAGCATACCAAAAAATTTAAGTTGTGAAGTAGAAACAAGGATAGAAGCCACTCAATAAGAGGTGAACCAACCTGGTGATATGCCTCCGGGAGAACCCAGCCAGGTAGGCCTAAATATGGAAAATATAGACCAAACAGAAGAAATGGAAATAGCCCAAGAAGACGACTACCAATCTGGGGACACAGTTCTTTTAGAGCAGAGCCAAGACGAGCAACCGGGTTTCGTTAGGAGTAGAAACGATCAATAGAACAATTGCTCCTTCTAAAAAGTATAGGTCCAAAATTAAAAAATCTTAGGAAGGAACAGAAAAGCTGCGGAAAATAGTAAAAAGGCTCAAATGAAAAATAAGAGGGTTATCAGCAGGAAAAGTCCCAGATAAAACCCCGGAAACAATAAACGCAGCAGTTCAAACAGAAGTAGATGAAAGAAGAACTACAGGGACTCAAACGGATCCCATACTCACTCAACCTGTTAAGGAACAGCATGCAAATCTTGCAGGAGTAGCCACCCAAACAGAGGTTGTACCCTCTTATGACTTAGCTATTCAAACGAAGATGGTACCCTCCTCTAGCACGGCTACCCAGACGGAGGCTTGGACCTCCCATAATAAAGGAACTCAGACAATAGGCATCTCTTCTTATAGCAGGGATACGCAGACAACCATTCAAGCTCAATATGTTATGACAAGCAATGACCCTAGTATATCGAATCTTCAAAGAGATTTAGCATAGGCTCGGCTTGCCATAGAACGGCTTGAACTAGAAATTGTCTCCCAGCAAAAATACCAAGAATTACAGAGGCAGCTTCGGGACATGAACACCTCAGAAAGCGAGACCTTCGATAAATACCGAAAGGCAGAAGAGAGGATTGAGAAAATGAAGCTCAGATTAGAAAAGGTCAGGAGTCAAACGGATACTATCTGCTCATTGTACACTGATGTCTTGGCATGCAAATCTCCTGCCAATAATTATGCCCTATTTTTGCTATAAAGGTACTTACAGTTGAAAATAAAAGCTGTCAGAGCTGGAAGACCGATAGAGTTAAAAACAATTGAGGATTTTATAAATTGTTGTAAACAACATGGGTTAAAAGTTCAAAGATTGCTTTGTGAATTCTACCTACATAATTTTGTATTAGAGAAAGAAGTGGAAAATAACCCCTACCCCTTTATAGGGGATGTGAAATTTCAAGATTTTATCTCATTTGTTGTTAATCAACTGAAATGGTTCAAGGCTCATAACGCGTTCCAAAGACAGGAGCATGGACTAGATCTGTGGGTCAGAGGTGAACCCAAACACCCTTTGCAGATGCTGGCCAATCACAAAATTTTGATGACAAGGGAAGGAGTAATCAAAGTTTTGGGGCCTATTCAGAAAGAGATTGTACAAAAAGGAGTAGAATACTTCCTCTCTATTCAGGAAAGCTCCTTAGCTGCAGCCAAGCTCAGGTGGATAGTTTCCACTGGTAATGTACAAGATAGAGAGCCATTTAATTATAAAAATTTTAAGTTGGTTGCAGGACGTTTTGTCACTTACGGCAACCTCATATTAAGAGAAGGTCCTTATTGGCTAGGTTGTCGGTTCTGTAGCCCTATCGTTTGGTATCCTGCCGAAGGTTATAAAGCTATATATGAATTTCCTAAAGGACAGACAGGGCCCATTTTTGAGCTCTTGTCCAAGAACCATGGCTTTAGACCGCTTTACAACATTCCTTCTCCAGCTTATTCCTTAACAACTCTGCATACAAATTACTTACTTTTCATGAGGACATGAAACAGAGTAAGTAGGGGAGTATGTTGGGTTGCGAAATGGGTATGTATTTTCTAGTAAGTTCACCCTTGTTATCCTTAATTCTTATCTTTTTCATGTCTTAATGTGTTAATCTATTAAGGAACTATGGTGAGAAATGAGGAATGATTTCAGTTGTGATTTTACTAATGTTTACCCTTCTTCATGCAGGAAAATGGACAAGTAACAATTGTTGTTCCCTGCTGTTGGCGCAGCCAAATCCAACAAGCAAGGAAAGGAATGAATCGGTTGCAGACAAGGCTAAGAATGAATCAATGAGATTAGCGCGAAATAGAGGAAGATGTATTAAAGATGGAAATTGGTTGCGAATCCCTCAGGATCTCCTGATCCTGAGGGATCGCATTTACTATTTACTTTTTACCCTTTCTGACTATAAAAAGAAACGATTGTAGGAAGACAAGGGGGATCTCTGTTATTTTCCAGATTGTAAGCTTAGTTGTAGACTGTGTTGTTGGAAAGTGCAATTACATTGTAATGCTACTAAGTTTAATGATTAATTGAAGTTGTTGTGTT
Source organism: Pinus albicaulis (assembly GCA_034641835.2). Classification (NCBI taxonomy): domain Eukaryota; kingdom Viridiplantae; phylum Streptophyta; class Pinopsida; order Pinales; family Pinaceae; genus Pinus; species Pinus albicaulis. Next base: position 214,692,045 of record CM076573.1, read on the forward strand.
CATTCTCATCATCTGAAGTAATCTAGCAGTGCCTGCTAGTGGCTAAGGTCCCAGCTTCCGGTGTAATTCACTGCTTCATCTCTGTCATACATTTCCAATTATCGCAAGTGTGATGGTTTGATACTATTTTTTTTTTTTTTGTGATTTTATCTCCTTGATGTTCATTATTTTCCTGTGTTAACCGAATAGCTCTGTTTTATATAATTTACAGTATTGTTATTTATTTAGTTTACTTCCGCTTTCGGATTGAGTTGCTTAGATAATTGTTCTGCTCAATGTGATCAACTGTAACAAGTATTACCCCGGATGCGGGTGCAAGTGTCGGTAATGGGAGCGATTGGACGCAAGGCAATCGGACGGGAGGCCACATGCCATCCCTCACGAAACCTTGGCGCCCACCTGATCGCAGTTAATGCCCTCGTATGATCTTAATGGCGTTGATATGGAGCCGATTCTCATTATAGAAACTGATATTCGAGGAAACCTCGACTGTTGCAACCGCATTTCACATAAGATTTTCAGGCTTGGTCATTCAATGCGGAGGTTGGATGGTTGCAGGAACGGATTGTTATATGCAATGGAGCCGCTCGCCCCTACGCCAATGCATTCGTGGTGTAATCCTGTTCAGGACAGTGCCAGAGTTCGCACCACCACTGGGAAGTGCAGTCGCCATACCTGTTGTTTGGTGCCCACTGACAGTTTTCACATTTCAATAGTTGGCTCTTGCTTGTCTGCAACAGTGGTTCTGGGCACTCCACCTGAGCGGAACCCCGTCAATACTCAATCGCTTCAGCACTCCAGCTCCTGTACAGTTGCAAAAATGCCAAGGCTTCGGCAGAGGATGCGGTGCCGGAGAGGGTCCTCTCGTTCGGCCAGAAGGCATTCGCCTTCCATCTCCTCTTCTACGTCAGATACTTCTGCGCCCTCTGGTAGCCTCCCTCGTCTCTTTCGTGGGCGCTTGCTTCGTTCTGGTCGATGGCTGGACTCGCCTTCTGGTGATGCTTTGCCGGCTCAGTCCCACACAGCCCTCTTCTCGTTCAATTGTGCTCTCAACAGACCACGAGTTACCGTGGCCATCTCTGTAGTCTTCCTGGAGGAGCCCCTGCCTTAGATTCCGCCAGACGAGCATGCTCCGGTCGACAGCGCACATTTGGAAGCGATGCAGCAGGATTTGAGGGGTCAGCCTTCTGAGAACAGGGAGTCTTTGTAGGTAGACGCAGGATGCGTTCAGGCACATGTCGAAGCAACTCCTCCAGCTGTCCACAACACCGCTGACCTCTCCCATGCTCAAGGCGATCCAGAAGAATACGGATGCAGGATCGAGGAAGTTGTGCCGGATGAGTAATTTGGCCCTCTTCTCTTGTCTTTTTTGTTTTTTCTCTGCCCTCACTGAGGGAGTGTTTGGTTGTTTTAATGTTTCCTTCAACTCTGGACCATTTTTTGTCAATTTCTAGTCTCAGTATTTACAGCGGTCCAGTACTGTTATAGTCCAGTGCTACAGCTACAATATGTCTATGCTCCTAGTGTTAAGTCAAAGACATTCCAGTCCGATCCCCTGCGTGGGATTTTTTCAGTTGGTTGTTCCTCAGGCTGGTTTCCCTCTAGTAGGGCAGCCAAAAACTAGTCTCTGTCAGTTAAAATTGCCTCCCCGTAGGCACTGTTATGGCCTCGGCCAAATGTACTATATTTTCCACTGTTAATAGATTACTCTAACTTAGAAAAAAAAAAAAAAAAACTGTAACAAGTATTAACTACTTCTGTTAGGCTCTTAGATTGATAACATTGTTGTTTTATTGAAGAATGAATTTGATTTATATTTAATCAGTTTTGAAGAGAAGAGTTATCACTATTGTACTCTCAACTGATATTGCTGTTACTTGAATCGCATATTGTTGTTACGTAAATTGTTGTAGGATTTGATTTCATTAGAGGATTGAGTTTTCATTTAATTGCAATTAGAATTTACTTGTTGCATCTGTTTACTCTTGTATTAAAAGATATATACTACAATCTGTGAAACATTACTCTCTGATGTAAATAGTAGCCACATACTGTGTACACTCTTGAAATAGAAAGACTTACCCGGATTGATAATTAATGTGAGGATAATTAGGAGTTTAAAAAGGTACCTGTTATCAACCAACAGTTTCCCCCTCAAAGTGTATAATATTTAATTCGTTGATCTATCTTTTCTTCTATTTTGTGAGATGGTTGCATAACATTTGGTATCAGAGCTTTGGATTCTAGGGTTTCGCTTCTTAAAACAGGTCATCTTGGAATTTTGGCTATAACATTTTTCTATGAAGCTTAAGAAGCTGAAATTGAAACCGCATGGAGTCGAAAGCGTGGCAAACTTCATGCCAAAATTTAAAATCTTGGTTCGCTATTATTTTGGGAGATTTGATCCGGGGAAGTTAGGGTTTTTGCAAGCTCCAAAATTCAGTCTCAAATAGGTGTCCTAGAGAAAATAGACATAACTTTCGTTTCAGGCATCGGATTTGAATTTTGTAAAAACTGGAAAAAAAAAGTGCATAGACTGTAGTTTTTCTTATAGAAATTTCAGGTCTAGAGGTCGAAACAATGACATGTGGCACTACGTACAAGTTCTCTCTACTGAACCAGTCTATAATCAGGATATCGTGGGATATCAGGCATAACTTTATCTTAAAGAATCCAAATTAGGTATGACATGTGGCATTGCAAAGAAGACTTAGAGATATACTACAAGACCAACGTTCAAACATTGGGGATCCAAAATCATAGAGACACATCAGTTTCAATACTGAGCCCCTCAAAAGCAAGAAAAATGTGTGTAATTTTTTTTTTTAATTGCATAACTTTTGTTTCAAAAATCAGTTGGAAGTGATTCCAAGGGAATATTGAAGCATAGATACAAGTATTGGGTTCTAAAATGCCTCCCAAAAATAATTCCACACCCACTAAGCCCTCATAAATCTCTACTATTGCACATGAAGAAGAAGAATTGCAACATGATATATCAAAATTGCGAGACCAAGTGCAACAAATTTCGCTCTCACAAAGAGTAACCAAAAATGAAATAGAAGCAAAAATGGAATATTTTAAGGATGTATTAAAAGAGGACATGGATGGGTTAAAATAATACATGGAAGTTGTAACAACCCTGGTAAAAACATTCATGTAAAAATATATAATACCACGGTGATGGGACAGGTATTCCAAGCTGAATGATGGGCAAGATATCCTAGTGGGTGTTCATTTGGTTTATTATGGCTAAGGAAATTGGCAAAGGCAAAGGAAAAGGCTTTGGAAAGGCAAAGTGGCATTTATTGGCATTTATTTATGAAAATAATGGAAAGGAGGATAAAAGGAAGATGAAAGGTCACATATTGCATGTGAGGATGAAAATGAAAGAAAATAATGGAAAATTGAAGAAAATAGAGGCTTCGTCTATAAAAAGGCTTATGAGGATCAGTTGGTGGGCTTTGTAACCTTTTTCAGTGCATTTTTGGAGCTCTCTTGTTCTCTCTCTCTCTCTCTCACTCTTGGACAGTTAGATTTTTTGGAGCACTTTGGCATGTTGAGCAAGAAAGGAAAGAAAGTAGGAAAAAGGAGGAAGCAAGCAAGGAAGAGGAGGAATCAAGTAGCTACAACAACATTCTTGGAAGGTATTGATTTGCATGTGTATTTTCCTTGCTAGATTTGGCATGCATGGTATTTCATGTGCTTCTTTGTTGTCTTGGCATGGATTTTTCTAGGTGTGACAGTGTATTAAGCCTATCCTTGCCATTTCCGGATAGCCATGGTGTTGTGGAGTTGACATGTTTTGGTTTAGCTGGATTGCTGGATGGATTCAAAGCTGAGTGGGGTGGATCTCAGAATTGATATAGCACATGGCCTAGTGGTCCCTGAACTGAACTATGGATCACGGTAAAGCCACTGGCCTAGTAACCCCTGAGCCAGACTGTGGGTTGCAGTAAATCCAGGATTGTGTTGCCTCGGTGGGCCTAGGAATCCTCAAATAGTGAATGGCAGGATATACGGTAAATCCTAGAGGTGGTTCACTCTCCATTTCAGGCCTAGGAATCCCGGGTTTGGGGTTTCGATAAAGCTTGGAGAGTATTTCTCGGTTTAGGGCCTAGTGGCCCCTAATTCATACTTTGGGTTGCGGTAAAGCCTAAGAGACTAGGAGATAGGAAAATTCCTCATGGTTTAGGAAGAGAGAATCTGGCGATATCCATGCTTGTGTTGGCCTAGTGATCGGGATAGATCACGGTAAAGCCAGTTATGACATGTTTATTAATGAGGGTGAGGTGGTTTAGCCTCGGGTTGCCCCGGTTGGTTCTTTCGATTTAAGTCCCACATTCATGCTTGGAATATGGCACGGGGGTGATTGGCTGAAGTAGATTTGGCTCATTCAATCTATGGTCAGGTGGAACGTGGAAGTCCCATCTCCAGTTGGGTTTTACATTCAATAATTAAGATCTCATTTCTCCGGTATTCGGTATGCAAATATATTATTTTGTGTATGAATTTCATTTCTATTGTAATCATGGTATTTCTGTTGTTAATTTGTCGGTTACAAGAAAGTATTCGATAAGTGATGATGTATGGCTCTATTCATGTTTTTCCTTGTAAATTATTATCCCATGTATCTATGGTGAAATTGATTGTATGATAGCTTATGATGTAGGGGAGAAATGCTTCTTAGCCATTCTCGGCTAAAAAAGAGACCCATTTTTTTGAATATGTTGTTTATGCTTATAGATGTTGTGTTTCTGACATGTTTGAAAAAATGTTTGTCATGGTTGGGTGGAGTCGGATGAGTTTCGGTAGATGTGATTGCTTCCATATGTTTTTTTTAATGTTATTTACCCTCTCCTAAAGTTACAGGAAGTTCTAGGTAGTGACCTGGGCTCAGGGTCTGAAAATGTGGCACAGATTTCGGAGCTACAGGTGGAAAATTTGTTGTTTGGGCCTTAGCCACTACCTTGAAAAGGCTAGCTCGCGGCTATAGGGTCTATAGCCGCTACATTTCCCTTACAAGCCCATAGCTCAGCCAAATCAGTTCTCCTTAAGGGAACAGGGCCCTAGAAGGTTCGGTTACCTCCTGGAGATGTCAGTTATGCAGCGTAAGATGTGTTTTTGGTGTTTCTGTCAGTTCCACTACCTTAAGGTCGTCTAGGAGGTTGAATCTCATATTAGTAGCCTCTCGTCACATGTTTAACCCAGTTGGTCGGTTACTTGGGAAGATGTGGGAATACGGTGTTACAAAGTGGTATCAGAGCATGGTTGCGCTCTCCTTGGGTTGTGTTTGTTTGTCATGCATACATGTCAATTGAATTTATGTTCCTCATGCTTCTGTTCTATGTGTTTGTTGTGTATGCATGATGGTGGTGTTTGGTTTTGTTTCTCCTTGTAAAATATCTGATACAACAGAGTTGTATCAGAGCATGGTTCAACCCTTGGACTAGATGGACAGTGTGTTGGTCATGCATTTATGTTGGTTGCATGTGTGTGAAGTATGCTTGTAGTCTATATGTTCTTGTTGCATCCATGTTGTGTTGGCCATGGTGGCAGTGGTGTCGCCATGGAAGTGTTGATGGTGTTGTTGTCAATATGTTGTCATGAGTGTATGGCTAGTTATGTGTTGCTCATGCTTGTGTATTTTTCGTGCATGCTTGCTTACATATTGTTGCATGTTGTACTTTCATTGCTTTCTTATGCTAGGGTTACATATTGGTCATGCCCCGGTGTTATCTGTGTATGCTTTCTTGTGTGAGGTTATATGTTGAACATGCATTGGGCGTTCATGATTGGTTATACATGTCAAGTGGGTGTGTATGGCCAAATTTTCATTGGTTTGATTGATGCTATTGTGCTTAAGGTAATTATATGCAATTAGGTCATCGTGAAGATATTGGTATGTTATGATGCTATTGTGTTGGTTGAGATAGAGTAGGAAATGAAGATCATCAAAGTGAAGTTGTAACATTAGACCTCAAGGCAAGAGCAGATCATCATATAAGTTGTATGCTTGGCATGTAGGTATGTGACTCATGGATTGCTATATGCATTAGGGTTACTTATATCTATGTTTGTCATTTTATTGTTGTTATGGTTACAGACATTATGGATGTTAGTTAATCAGTTTAGTTATATGTACATGCATGGGTTAGTCATGCATGGTAGATGCTAGTTGATTAGTGTAGTTATATGCACATGTGTCAGATAGTCATGAGTGATAGTAACATGTGGTTATATGCATTGTTATTGTTGTTTTATGACGAGATAACTTGATGAGTATGTTATACGTTGTTAATGAGTATGTTTTACATTAACTTGCTATTGTTGTATAGTTAGCTTGGTGATTAGGTTATATATGGTTGATGAGCATGGTATATATGGTTGATGAGCATGGTATATAACTTGTTGTTGTTATGTGTTAGTTAACTCGATGATTAGGGTTACTAATTTAAGGTTTTGATGTTATGTGTATCATGCTAATTTGGATTGGCCTATACAGTTGGTTATGGTTATGACATTCAGGCATGAGTCAACCTAATTATGATAGTGTGTTGTATTATGTCTAGATTGACTTTGATGTGTGCCTGTATGCATGAATGACATTTTCTTATGGGTTTATTATGTGAACATGTTAGCTAGATATTGTTATGGATATCACAACCTTATTTATGATTGGGTTGATATATTGTGAAGTTATGTCGTGCTAATCTAGATTAATTGTGCAAACAAGATAGCCTCCCCTAAGATACATCAAGGTATAAGTTTTCTTATGTCATGTACTTGATGCTTAATTGTTTGATTATGTCATCTATTTGGTGTATGTTACATCATCTAGTTGATTTATTTAGCATGGTATGTTTTCAAGTTGTTTGATTAATTGCATGATGTGAGTATATGTGTCTGTAAGATTTCCTGAAGAAATAGTATTGTTTTAAGATGGTTGTACTAACACACATGTTGGGATGGATGATATGTACCTGAGTGTAAGTAGGTGATAGTTGTAGCATTAGTTATTATGACTGATGAATGTGATTTAATCGATGGATTATGACATGGTAGTTAATCTTGGTAAAATTTGATTTCGAATTGATAGATATGTTGTCTTGATGTTGATACATATGGCTGACATGTGTGTTCAGCTACAGGTCGATGTGCTTGGAACAACAAGGTAAGGTAACTAGTATATTGTATGTTCATATTATACACTGATAGTTATTGTTTATGGTAGTATGAAGCAGGAGATTGCATGGAAAGAGAGACTGCCATGAAATCTTAGGGAAGGCTCAAGTTGATCTTTCCTATGGAAGTATTGGGAATCATGGGGATCGAGTCATGGTTTTGTTTCCAGTCTTGTGCTTTTGGTATTTTATGATTTGTTTGAGCTTGATTTGAAAAAAAAATTATGTCTGGTGCATGGCCATGCCACTTTGTTGCGGTGTTGTGTTGCTTTTGGTTCTCATGGTCTTCTTCTTGTTCATTTGTGTTCTTACATTTTGTTTGAGAGTATTGGAAATTGGTTGGGAAATAGGAAAGTTAATGGAGCTTGAGGAGAGCTCTGTGGTACCCAACAGGGAATGTGAGACATGAATGAAGCTCAGTGCATGAGTAAGTGCAACGGAAGGTAAGAATATGATATGTTTGAGTCCATTGTGGTAAATGGATGGTGGCAGGAAAGTCATGAGAAGGGTAACCATAAAGGTGAAGTGAATAGATCTGAATCATTAGATGCCTTGGCTATGTTGGGAACGGTTATTCTCAACATTGTGCATGTTGTATGCGAATGAAGGAAGTTCTCTTAACTTTGACCTTATGATATCTGGTAATCATGTTGTGATCATAATTATGATGATGTCTATATGTGTATATATGCATGTACGTATCTCTCTATCTGATGAGATCATGATTGCTTTATGTTGATGTTTATATATGTATATACGTATGTATGTATGTATGTATGTTGTTGATTGACAGGCTTGTCATGGATCTTGATGGTTTATATGTATATATGTATGTATGTATGTATGTATGTTGTTGTCTAACACAATCATGATTGTTTTATGCTAATGATGATATATATGCATGTATCTATGTATCTATGTCATTGTATGGCAGGGTTTTCACAGATCATTCTTGTGGAGGAATGCTTTCTTATACAAGTGAATGGCATGGAGATGTTATTGGTATTATGAGGAATCAAGTGGGAAGAGTAACTCTGATAGATCTATGAGGTCAGTATCATGTGGACATGAATTGATATTATACGTTTGTACTATGCATATGTTTATGTTATGGACAGGTAATGCTGAGGGGTACATCAATAAAGTGAAAGTAGTGTGATTTGCGGTATGCTAGGATAAGCATGGATAGTGGAAATACACTAGAAGCAAGGTTTCTTATGGGGTCAGTGTCTGGTCTATGGATGTACAGTGCTATTGTTTTGTATATGTTGTGCATGTCGTATATTTAGTGATTGTACCTATGGTGATGTGTAATGTTGCATATGTAGTATTGTGTGCATATGAATTTGTATGCATGTTGTATATATGGTGTTGTGTGTATATTGCATATGTAGTGCTAGCTATATATGGTGTTATGTACGTGTTGGATATGTGGTGTTGTGTACGTATTGTATTGTGCGCATGTTGGCTATGTGGTGTTGTGTGCATATGGTGCTATGTGCATGTTGGATATGCGGTGTTGTGTAGGTATGGTGCTATATATATGTTGAATATGCATTGCTATGTACATATAGTGTTGTGTGTGTGATATACATATGGTGTTATGTGCATCTGGTGTTGGGTGTATGATTGTACACATGGTGTTGTGTGCATGTGGTGATGTGTACAGGTTGTACATGTGGCATTGTGTGCAGGCGATGTCGTGTACATGTCCTACATGCGATGATATGTACATATGGTGTCGTGTACATGGTGTGCATGTGGTGTTGTGTACACATTGTACAAGTGGTGCAATGTACATTTGTCATTGTGTACACGTTGTGCAGGTGGTGTCATGTACATGTGATGTTGTGCAGGTAGTGTTGTGTACAAGTGGTATTGTGTACGTGTTGTGCATATGGTACTGGTATACATTTGGTATTATGTGCATGTCGTACATGTGTTGCGATCATGCGGTATTATGTATGTGCATGGTGTAATCATGGTATCGTGACATGTGAATTCGTCGTGTTGTAATTTGTGTACATATATGTATGTATATGTATTGTGTCATGTTGTACACCAGGTGTAGGTGTATGTGTTGTATGTTAGTGTAGGCATATGTATGGTGTTGTATTGTACTCCAGATGTATGTGTATGTACGTGTATTGTGTTGTACACCGAGTATAGGCATATATATTTTGTTGTGTTGTACACCGGGCATGGGTGTATGTATTGTATGGTGTTGTACACCTTGTGTGGATGTACGTGTTGTGGATTGTGTGCATGTGTACATGGTTGAGGAGAATGCATTGGGTGCTTTTCGGGTGTGGCAACCGATCTGGAATGTGTACAGAAAGAACAAAGGCAGAAGTAAGGACTGATGAAGGATAAGTATCAATATTTTACTTCAGTTCTATTATGCATGTGATATGTGATTCTGAATTATGATGGTTACATGTGATTTATGATTATGGTTTATGATGATTGCATGTGATTTATGATTTTGATCTATGATGGTTGCATTTTGAGCTAGCTTGATATGATATGTTTATGCATGATGGTTTGATCAAACAACTAGTTTGACTTATGTGACAGGAAATGAACATGATTACAAGTGTACCTTGTTGACGAGCTACCAATGAGGTATGGGTTGAAGTTATTTCAATTTATTCTGAATCTAATGGAAACTATGTACTTGGTACAGGAAGCACAAAATTCTTAGTTGAGTGGTTGAAACTGATTGCAAGCAGTAGCAACAACAACAAAGGAATTGGAACACGCAGCAGCATGCTGGTAAAGCATTTCAAGAGCAAGGCCATTGTGGGACACTGTTACCCAATAGTGTCCATTTATTTCCATGAGCATGCTATGACCGGTATGATGGTTTTGAGGTAGGTATATGCCTTGGTTTTTATATCTTCCAATGCGAGGAAGCCTTGCCAAGATATGGACTGCCCGAGATGTGGGTGCTAATGGAACTTGGAAGGTGAGTGATTGCATGGAAGGGGATGACCGGATTTCCCGAGGGACTGTGTAGCAGAGAAGGGAAGGTCGGGGATGGATTTGTTTTGGTCATTAGCATTGCCAGATGGGATCATATGCACATTGGGATTGTGCCATGGTAAAATGAGCTGGTAACTGTTCACTGAGAGGACAAGTGGCACACGATGGTAGTGATGGACATTGGATGCAGCTTTGGCTCTGACAATGGATTTTGGACTTCCTAGGAAGGAAGTGAATCCTGCTACTACTTTGAGGGTGGAGGTATGAGCCTCTGGATTCCCTTGTTGTTGATACTGGCATCGTACCCTTTTATTTAATGGTCGAGAAAATGTGTATATGTGTATATATGTATATCACTGTAAATATTGTATCGAGTTGGTTTATAAAGCTCCAAAAAAAATATGGTATTTGCTGGTTGAAGCAAATGTGCTTGAGTATATGTGGTTGTTATTGTAAATACCGTAATGAGTTGTGTTATAAAGCTCCAATACATGGTATGATTGTCATGATGGTTTTTCTTTTGAGGTTATTCATTGTAAAAACTGCAACGAGCTATATTATAAATGTCCATAGGTAATATGTTTTGTTTACAGCAGTTTGGTGGTTTGTAGGTGTGACTGAACACCGAGGAAGGTGTTCCCCCAAGGGGGAGGCTTTTGTAACAACCCTGGTAAAAAAAATCCATGTAAAAATATATAAGACCATGGTGATGGGACACGTATTCCAAGATGAATGTTAGGCAAGACATCCTAGTGGGTGTTCATCTAGTTTATTATGGCTAAGGAAATTTGCAAAGGCAAAGGCAAAGGCTTTGGAAAGGAAAAGTGGCATTTATTTATGAAAACAATGGAAAATAGGAGAAAATAGAGGTCTCGTATATAAAAAGGCTTCTAAGGATCAGTTGGCAGGCTTTGCAACCTTTTTTCACTGCATTTTTGGAGCTCTCTCATTATTCTCTCTCTCTCACACTCTTGGAAATTTAGATTTTTTGGAGCACTTTGGAATTTTGAGCAAGAAAGGTAAGAAAGCAAGAAAAAGGAGGAAGCAAGCAAGGAGGAGCAGGAATCAAGAAAATACAATATTATTCTTGGAAACTATTGATTTGCATGTGTATTTTCCTTGCTAGATTTGGCATGCATGGTATTGCATGTGGTTCTTTGTTGTCTTGGCATGGATTTTTCCAGGTGTTATAGTGTATTCAACCTAGCCTTTCCATTTCCTTGAATAACCATGGTGTTGTAGAGTTATCATGTTTTGGTTTAGCTGGATTGTTCGATGGATTCGAAGCTGAGTGGGGTGGATCTCCGAATTGATATAGCGCATGGCCTAGTGGTCTCTCAACCAGACTGTGGATCACGATAAAGACACTCACATGGTAAACCCTAAGCCAGACTGTGGGTTGCGGTAAATCCAGGATTGTGTTGCCTCGGTGGGCCTAGGAATCCTCAACCGGTGAATGGTGGGATATAAGGTAAAGCCTAGAGGTGGTTTACTCTCCATTTCAAGCCTAGGAATCTTGGTTTTGGGATTGCGGTAAAGCCTAGATGTGGCTTACTCTCCATTTTAGGCCTAGGAATTATGGGTTTGGGATTGCGGTAAAGCCTGGAGAGTATGTCTCAGTTTAGGGCCTAGTGATACTTGATTCAGACTATGGGTTGTGGTAAAGCCTAAGAGGCTAGGCGACAGGATAATTCCTCATGGTTTAGGCAGAGAGAATCTGGTGATATCCATGTTTGTGTTGGACTAGTGATCGAGGTAGACAACGGTAAAGTCGGTTATGACATTTTTACTGATGAGGGTGAGGTGGTTTATCCTTGGGATGCCTTGGTTGGTTATTTCGGTTTAAGTCCCACAATTAGGCTTGGAATATGGCACGAGGGTGATTCGCTAAAGTAGATTTGGATCAGCCAATATATGGTCGGGTGGAACGTGGAAGTCCCATCTCCGGTTGGTTTTTACATTCAGTAATGAAGAAATCGTTTCTCCGGTATTCGACATGCAAATATACTATTTTGTGTATGGATTTCATTGCTATTTTATTCATGGTATTTATGTTGTTAATTTGTTAGTTACAAGCAAGTATTCGGTCAGTGATGATGTATGGATCTATTCATGTTTTTTCCTGTAAATGATTATCCCATGTATCTATGGTGAAATTGATTGTATGGTAGCTTATGATGTAGGGGAGCAATGCTTCTTAACCATTCTCAGCTAAGAAAGAGACCCCTTTGTCCAAACATGATGTTTATTCCTGTAGATGCTATGTTTGTGACATGTTTAACGAAATGCATGTCATGGATGGGTGGAGTCGAATGAGTTCTAGTTGATGTGATTGCTTCCATATGTTTTTTTTAATGTTATTTACCCTCTCCTGAAGTTATAGGAAGTTCTGGGCAGTGACTTGGGCTTAAGGGTTGAAAATGTGGCACATATCTTGGAGCTACGGGTGGAAAATTCATTGTTTGGGCCTTAGCTGCTACCTTGACAAGGCTATCCCACGGCTATAGGGTCTATAGGTGCTAACTTGCCCTTACAAACCCATGACTCAGCCTCAAAGTGGCTAAAAATCAGTTCCCCCTCAGGGAACAGGGCCCTGGAAGGTTGGGTTACCTCTTGGGGATGTCAGTGATGCAGTGTGAGGTGTATTTTTGGTGTTTCTGTCAATTTTACTTCGTTAAGGTCATCTAGGAGCTTGAATCTCATATTATTAGCCTCTCGTCCCATGTTTACTATGGTTGGCTGGTTACTTGGGTAGATGTGGGAAGAGGGTGTTACAGAAGCTAAGATGGAGGGCATGGAATCTAAGATGGATGGTTTGAAAGCAGACATGGAAAGTTTTAAGGAAGGTTTGACAAATTTGTTGCAAGAAAGGATTCCCGGTGGTCACAAGGTAATCCATGAAAATCATTATGAGGACAAAAGGAATATGAATTATGATTTGATAAACTCCAATGTTTGGTTTAAGAACCACCACATTCCAAAGATAAATATGAGGAATTTTGATGAAAATCATCTGATAATATGGATACTACAAATGGAGCAATATTTTGATCTCTTTATATTTAGAACCCAATCAATTTGTATGGAATCTATGGATTTGTTCTCGTAAACCACTTGTCACTTGGTTCGATTTTTATGGAGGAAATGATAGAACATTACAAGGATACAAAGAGCAACACCTTCTTTAGCCAATTGATAAATCTCAAACAAAAGGGTTCAATGGCAGAGCACATTGAGGACTTCAAAAATTTGAATATCAGGGTAGCAGATATTCCAGAGGAGCATAGGATTGGTGTCTTCATAGGGACTTTAAAGGATAACATCCAACATGAGGTTTGCCTTTGGGAACCTGATTCATTGGAGAAGGCATTCAAGGTGGCAAGAAAATTTGAAAGCAAACTTATTGCAACAAGGAAGTCTACCAATCACAACTATAAATATGGAAATGTTGTTGCTCCTAGTCTTCCACGACATATAAGGTTGACACCACAACAATTGGAGGAAAAATGAGAAAAAGGGCTTTGTTATAGTTGTGATAACAAATACACTAAAGGTCATAAGTGTTTTGAGAAGAAATTATTTTACATAGATTGTGAAGAGGAGGAAGAAAAGGAACAAGAAACATCAAAAGAGGAGGATATACACCAAGAACCAACCCCAGATAAGGAAGAAATGAATCCAACCATATCTTGTAATGCATTGGTAGCAATTACCACTCCTAAAACTCTCAAGATAGAAGGATATATCAAGAAAAAAAAGGTAATAGTGTTGATTGATTCAGGTAGTATCCATAAATTTATTCATTGTAATATATCCAAGGAATTGAATTGCTTCCTATATATAACACTGGAGTGTCAAGTGATGGTTGCAAATGGAGGAACTATAAATTGCTCGGGAAAGTGCCATAATATCAAACTAACCATGGGGGAATATGTATTGAATAGTCCAATGCCTTCTATTCCAATGGGTGGTGTTGATGTTGTACTAAGAGTCCAATGGTTACAATCTTTGGGGACTATAGCTTTTAATTTTCAAGAAAATTTATTTAATTTTTTTGGGGAAGGAAGGGAAGTTGAATTACAGGGTATCACAGGGAAACCAGGAAAGATAATAAGCTCTAATGTCATGATAAAGCTTCTGAAGAAAGAAAAACGAGACGTAATTGCACGATATGCTCACTACAGGTTCAAACATTGAAATCATCTATTTCTCCATATCTCCAAAAAATATTGGATAACCATTCCAAGGTGTTTGAAACTCCTAAAGGCCTCCCACCTATTCGTGACTATGATCATGCTATTCATTTTATTCCAGGAAGTTTTCCTCCAAAAATCAGGCCTTACAGATATCCTTATGCCCAAAAGAGTGAGATTGAACGTATGGTTGCAGAAATGTTAGAGGCAAGTATAATTCAGCCTAATCAAAGTTCTTTCTCTACTCTAGTATTATTGGTGCACAAGAAGGATGGATCACAACGCATGTTTCCGGATTATAGGGAGCTTAACAAGCTCACTATTAAAGATAAATTTCCCATTCCTATCATTGATGAATTATTAGATGAATTACATGGAGAAATTTACTTCACCAAGTTGGATCTTCATTCACGATATCATCAAATAAGAATGAAGGCTAAAGACATTCCGAAAACAACATTTATAACTCATGAGGGTCATTATGAATTTTTGGTCATTCCTTTTGGGCTTACCAATGCAACTTAAACATTCAAGGTTTGATTAATTCCATTTTCAAACCATTCCTTAGAAAATTTGTGTTAGTATTTTTGATGATATACTAATCTACAACAAATCTTGGAAGGATCATGTTCAACATGTTGAAAGGGTGCTCAAACTATTGGAGGAGAAACAATTATATTCAAAAACCTCCAAATGTTTCTTTGGATTACAGGAGGTGGAATATATGGGCCATATTGTATCTCATGAGGGTGTTAAGGTAGACCCTAACAAAATTAAGGCCATTAAGGAATGGAAAATCCCCACAACCATAAAGCATTTGCGAGGATTTCTCGATCTGACGGGTATTATCGCAAGTTTGTTAAGAATTATGGGAGAATAACAGCACATCTAACAACATTACTGAAGAAAGATGCATTTTCTTGGACTCCAGAAGCAACTAAGGCCTTGAAAATCTTAAAGAGACAATGTGCCAAGCATCGTCTTAGCTAATCCAAACTTCACAAAAACCTTTATTGTGGAATGTGATGCCTTGGGAAATGGAATTGGTGTTGTTTTAATAATGAAATAAGGAAGACCCATTTCTTTTTAAAGTCGTACAATCAAAGGAAAGTATTTACAAAAACCTATTTATGAGAAGGAAATGTTGGCAATACTACATGCACTTAAGAAATGGATACCTTACCTAATGGGAAGACACTTCAAGGTAAAAACGAATCATGAGAGTCTTAAATTCCTTTTTAGAACAAATATTATCTTCAGAAGAGCAACAACAACGGCTCACACAGATGTTGGGTTATGACTTTGAAATAATCTACAAAAAAGGGAAGCAAAATGTTGTTTCAGACACATTCTCAAGAAAGGATGAGGATATGGAAGCACTTCTTTGTGTCATTTCTATTGTCCAACCAGATTGGATAACTGAAGCAAGGGATGAATGGAAGAATGACGAAGAAGTGTGGGCACTCATTCAAAAGTTGTGGTAAGATCCTAGTACATTTGATACATTTAGCTGAAAAAATGATTCATTATGGTACAAAGATCGCTTATATATTTGCAAGAATTCCCAACTCAAAAAAAATATTCTTTTGGAATTGCACACCTCTCCCTTAGGAGGGCACTCGAGATTTTTAAAAACATACCAAAGGGTTAAGAAGGAATTTTTTTGGGATGGCCTTAAATCTGATATTCAAAAGTTTGTGGTGGAATGTTTGGTTTTCCAACGAAATAAAGTTAAGACAATTAAGACCCCGAGTCTGTTACAACCTTTATCCATTCCAAGTCAACGTTGGGAGGAGGTTTTAATGGATTTTATCACAGGTTTACCCAAGTCTGAAGGAAAGAGTGTCATCATGGTGATAGTTGATAGACTGACCAAGTATGCACAATTTTGTGCATTATCGCATCCATTTAAAGCTAGTACAGTTGCTACTGCATTTATGGAAATAATTCAAAAGCTACATGGAAACCCAAAGATTATTGTAAGCGATACAGATTCCATTTTCACTGGAAATTTTTGGACATAATTATTTTCTTTTCTGGGTACTCAGTTAACTCATATTTCATCTTACATCCTTAATCTGATGGGAAAACTGATATAGTGAACAAATGTTAGGAACGATCTCTTCATTTCTTTGTATATGATAAACATACACAATGGGTCAAGTGGTTACTTCTAGTTGAATGGTGGTATAACACTTTCTTCCATACTGTAGCAAAAATGACCCCATTTATGGCACTTTATGGATATCATCCACCATCCATCACATCATCTTTAAGAGAAAATTCTAAGGTTCAAGCAGTTTAAGATCACATCGAGCATCAGCAACAAGTTCTCTAACTCTTAAAGGATAGCCTCACTTTGGCACATAATCGAATGAAACAATAGGAAGATCAACATCACAGTGAAAGAATTTTTGATGTAGGTGATTGGGTATTTTTACAGCTATAACCATACAAACAAATATCTCTCAAGCAATATAAGAAGGATAATATATTATCGCCAAAGTATTATGATCCTTACAAGGTGTTGCAAAATATTGGTACTATGACATACAAATTGGAGCTTCCGACATCTTCCCGAGTGCACCCAATTTTCCATGTTTCATGCTTAAAGAAGGTTATAGGTGACAAGATCCTATTTCAAACAATATTTCCAGAACTTGACGAGGAAGGAAAAATCATATTGGAACCTAAAGTAGTCACGGAAACAAGAACT
This sequence comes from Pinus albicaulis, assembly GCA_034641835.2. Taxonomy (NCBI): domain Eukaryota; kingdom Viridiplantae; phylum Streptophyta; class Pinopsida; order Pinales; family Pinaceae; genus Pinus; species Pinus albicaulis. The sequence goes on from CM076573.1 coordinate 214,709,123, forward strand.
CAACAACTACGAAATCGATCAATTTCATATTATCTCATCAAGTGTGTTATCACTCAGATTTTCCTTGAAGTTGTTGGGAAGAGGAAAGGGGTCCGAGGTAACCACAAACCAACTTTTAGGTACAGAATCTAGCCAATCTATACCCAGAGAGGGCTCTCTCTTTAAGTTTTAGCTTTGTTTTGAAAGATATTAGGCTAGTTATGAAAGTTTAGGGATTTTGATTATTTTTTGGTGGTGGAATTCAATAGCAAAATGGTAGGACTGAGTAGTTTAGGCCATTGGGCTAATGGAGTCAAAGAAGATGGCTTAACTGGATTTAGTTTCTTAACAAGGGAGGGTTTCATAGGGCAAGGTAATCAAATAGGGAACAAATAAAGATTTAAAATAAATGGAATGGACTCAAAATGGGTGAAGGGCAATTAAGAATCCTTCAACCTATTCGAAAGAGGGAAATTGAATGATTATTAAAGGGAAATTAAGAATTCTTTACCAAATAATCAGAATGAATAAACTAGGAAACAAGAGTAATTAAGAATTCACTGTTCATACTAGTTCAGAGGAAAACATTAAGAATAACAACGATTGAAAACAGATTTCACTCAAGAACTTTCTGAATTATTCTTTTTCATTTATCATTCAGATATGAAACATAGATGGTATAATAAACAAGAAAAACTTTAAAACATAAGGTATAGAAGACTTATTGATCTAGTGTCTGACTCAAGAATCCTGTGAAAAGTCCTTTGCATCAATTCTTTATCCAGCTAGCCATACAAAATTTGTCCAACAACACTTTATTCCAAAATAATCAGTATTACAGCAAAGTCTAAGAATCCACCACCCTCAATATTCTAATTCAGGGGGTATTTATACAAAAAATTACAAAAAATATCTCCTACCAAAGTGAGATATATTTTAGGACGACTCATGAATAAGTTACAAGAAAATAGAGACAGATAGTCTCGTAGATAGGAGAAAAGGTAAACCGATGTTGTGTTGTTCCTATTTTTATGAGTGTGTTGGAAGGCAGGCCCTATGATTTGGCTTGCTGCTGTCTTCTTTGGTAACTCTGTGCTGGCTACCCTGTTTTTACTGATACTCTTTATCTACACTGACACACTTTGACCTGTTTGATCTCTGTTTATCCTTTTACCATTACTTACTGTAGTGAATAACCAAAATTCATCCAAGGATATTTTTACAAAATGTCCAACATGTCTTCCCACCAGTGTGCTTCTGGTATTCTGGTTCTTTGAAGCTTTCTTAGGGTCTCATCAATTTTTGTGTATTTGAAAAAGGTAGGCTAAATTGGAAATAAGTGCTTTACCTCATGTTCGACATAGAACAAGTTTTCTAGATTGTCATAAAGAACTTTGCCTGTAGGCAATGCTTTTGCTGCTGATGAACTTGTTGATGGTTCTGCCTGGTTGTCTGCGTACTAATTCAATTTCTCCACATAGTCTTGATGACTCATTAGTTTATCAGGAATAATTAAAGGACTTGGCAGCCCTTTACTCTGCAAAATATCAAATCTTTTCACAAAAGTATTGATTTCTTCCTGCATATCATGGCATCTTCTTTCTAAGTTTTGCATTAGAGTTCTTTTAGTAAAAACCTTTTTTACTTCCAAAATTTACCTATTCTATCTTGAATTCCCAGCTCTTCAAGCTGATATTTGTTCTTGGTATTTAAAAACTGTATAAACTCGTTGGCTTCTTCAGGCATTTTTCCTAATTCTGCCCTTGCCTTTTGAACTTCTTCTAGAGCCAGTTTAACTAAATAATTTTGCTCATACATTATTTGGATTGATGGCCAGACATAATTTATTGATTGAATAATGTTGTCCCAAAGAATTTCCTTGATTTCGTTCAAAGGTTTCTCCTATGTGAGATCCTTTTCTAATGCTTTCGCCAAATTTTCTAACCTATTGATCTCTCTTGTTTTTTCTGCAACATTTATCTTTGAGAGATCATACTTTTGTTCCAAGGTAGTAAATTGTTCCTTTGCTTTTTGGAGTTCTGTAACTTGGAGCTTCAACTCCTCCATTGATTTTATTAGTTCCTCAGTGCTCAAATTGGCAGTGTTGCCCTGTGCTAATCCTGCTGACTGCCCTATTGTTGTTGTACCTGTGACCACGTCTACTGTAGCTGTTGGGATGTTTGGTGCTAGTGTTGTCCCAAGTGTAGAAGGGACTGCTGTTGAGACTACTGGTATCACTTTGGGACGCTGAGAGGTCGACTCTCCCTACTTGTCCTTCAATGCTTTTTCAAGTTCTTGTTCAGTCTCATTTAGTTGTTCATTAAGTTTTAAGAGAAAATCCATTAGCTCTTCTTCAGATTTTTTTCTTTATGACCTCAGCAGTCTGTGGATGCCTTGAAGGTGGCAGCTTTAGTTGTTTGCTTAGGGCAGAAATATCATCGTCTTTCTTTTTTATTAAGGCTTCTGTAGCCTTAACATCTTTGGGATCATGACCCAATCCAATAATTATTTCTTCTAAAGACTTTATTCTGTTATCTTTAGCCTGCGAGGAAGCTTTTTCCAGATGCAGTTGGGTAGATGTATTATCCAAGGAATTCTGCAACCTTTGGGCCATCATTGCCTTACCATTCAAGGTTGAATAAATCATTTCTCCAGTTTGTTTATGTAATTCAATCTGATCCAAAGGATGAATATCCTTTACCATAACTTCAAAATTGGTTCTAAGATAGTCTGCTACTGTTTGAGGCTGTTGTACTTTAGGCTTGAAATGACTCATTATCATTTTACCTTCCTTGATGTCATAGGTTGACATCAATATCTGTTGATTTGTGGGGGCCATCTTCAAATATTGATTATAAAATTGAAGTCTTAATGGATCATTTCTGGCTTTTATGTCTATAAATGTCTTCTTGATATTCCAAGCATCCTTCACTGGTGGTCTGAAGGATGACACCTCTGCACTTTGTTGTCTTTCTAGCTTCTTTTTTTGTGAGTTGGTAGATGTCCCACTGACTGGGAATGTTTGCTAGCTATCTACTCCTTCTTTCCTCTGACTATCAGTGATTTCTTCAACAATTTCTTCTTTTGATAGAGGATTTAATCTTTGCCTTTTGGTACCAGGCTGTTCTGAAGGTCTACTGGTAGGAGTAGTTGTTTCACTGTCTCTCTTTTTACTTCTTTCTCATTCAGGGGAGTTTGCAAGATTGGAGTTTCTACCATATTGACCTGAATGGGAGAATTCTACATTTTGGCCTATCCCTTGGAAGTTTCAGGCTGCTCCGACATCGTGAATTGCTCTGTGGCCTGTGTATTGGTCTCTTTTTCCTTACCTTTGGATGTTGTTGTTGTTGGTGTGCTGGTTTCCTGTAAATGTTGTTGAGAGGTTCTAGCAGAGGAGGGACCAATCCTTGATCTTTGTACCTGCCCAAAAGAATCCAGGTCAAGTATTTTCTCAAAATCTTTCATAACATTCTCAACATTGACCTGTTCACTATCCTTTTATACTAGGGTCCCTTCCATCCATTCATCAATGTTTGCAAATTGTTCAATCTCTAGAATCCTATGGTGAATGTATGGTGACAATTTGTTCTTCATTCTATCACATATAAATCTATTAGGGTCATATGGTACCCACCAAAAACTCTTTTTCAACTTAAGATAATCTTCCAGAATTCTTTCTGCTTCTTTCCATGCATCTCTACTGTTACAAACAAAAGGGCCTAACTGACTCTTGATTCTAAGCTGAGCTTTCTTCTTGGCATTATAAAAATGGATTAGGTTTGAATTTATCATTTGCCTGAAATATTCCAAGGCAAAGAGACTCATTGGAACATACTTTGGTAGCTTGAAAGGGCAGAGCTCACATCCATATATCTTGATTTCTGTATAGGTACCAATCACCTATCCTGTATTGCTTGGAGAGCTGGAGGATTTTTTTCATATCACTATTAATCCTAGGAGGGGAAACTCCTGTTAATAAGGTGGTTGCTGGGTGAAAAAATAGGTCAATGAATTCATTATATGAGTAAGGGGACTCAAAAGAACTATGGAAGACTGCAGACCAGAAAATTACAGACTTTGGATTTCCTCTGGTGTCAAGTTTCATGACAGGGAAGGGGAAATTCTCTGACTGATAATAGAGCATAAGATGGTATATAAAAGTGGAGTATTTGAAAACTCTTTCATCTTCTAGTCTCATGAACTGGTCATGAATCTTGTCAGCAATGTAAGAGGCAAAATCATATTTGACAGCAGGGGGTTGTCCAAAAGTAAAATTGATAACTACACTAGGGTTATTTCATCAACGTACTTACTAGTGTTGAATCCCATTATTAAAGATATCATATCCACTATAATTCTGCCCATCTCTGTGAAAAAGGTATGTCCATAAGGAGGGGGGCCTTTGGGTTGATGTTCTTGTAGCATGAAAGCTTGACAAAGGTGATTCAGTTCTTCTTGGGATAATTTTGTGGATTTTTCAAGTAAATCTCCCATGGAAAGGGGAGTCAGGGCTTGACCGAGATGAAATTGTAACATTGCATTGATGGATTGAGCAGTTATTGGAAAAAGAATGGATTGACTTGGGGACATAACTGCTTGTTGATTAGGGTCATAATTGGCATGGCAGTGATAAATTATTTCAGGAAAGACATGAACTGAGGGTAGAAAATACATAGGAAGATTGGATTCCCACAGTCCAAAAATATCAGAGCCATTCAGGTAATTATCTCTACATTGGCAAAATATTTTCAGGGGATTTTCGCTAAAGGTGAGGTCTTTTATCTGGAAGTCCCTATCCGCTAGAGGCAGATAGTCTAAATCTTTGTGGGAGCATTCAAGGGTGCAACAGTCAAAGCTACAGGGGTTTCCATTTTTTGTTCTTGTGGATTCAGAAAGGAATTTGGGTTTTCAGTGAAAATGGGCAAAATTCACAAGTTTGGGAACTTATGTAGTAAAAAAAGACTGAATTATACTCTATTTTAATATTTTTTTGTGGAATTGGAGCATACAATCAAGACTTGCAGGGTTTCGGCGGAAATTGGATAAATACCTGTGAATAATGCGAAAACAGGTGCAGGCAATGGCTGACAGGTTCTACACTGGTTTGGCTGCAAATTTCTTAGCAAGGTGGTGGTTGGAAATCGTCGACAGTTGACTTCGACGTTCTTTGCATGGGAACTCTGGTCGTAGCATAGAATAATGAAAATGATATTTGTTTGTTTTATTAACAAAGTCGAGGTTGGCGGGATTTTTGTCATTTGGGCGGATGACGTGCGCGGGAAATGACGTTTTGTCATATGCGGAGGGCGGTAAGCGGTATGATATCAAACCGCTTTTGGGGATGGGCGGTATTTAGTCGGGAGCCAGCTATTCCATAGATTTCGCGACGCGTGGCGGGGCATTGTTCACAAAACCGCTCCGCGATCGCACACTAACGTTTGGTCGTGGAGGGCCATGCGAAATGCACGACAGCCTTTGGATGTGGGGTGCTTAATCAAACGATTATTGGGGAGGCGAGGTGACGGGCATTTAATGAGGGCAGGCCCAATACAATCAAAGGTTATTTAATTATATCAGGAGCAACGTGATTGGTCGAGAAATTTATTAATTAACCGTTGGGGTTAATTAATCCTTATTAAATTTAATGTTATATTATGGTTATATTTTAACCAAGGGGCGGGATATATAAAACTTGTGGATTTTATATAGTTATAGTAATACGGGAATGGGTAGATGTTATAGGGGAGTTAAATAATATAAGTTAAAAGTTAATATGTCAAAATGAATGAAAAAGCGTTAAATATAAAAACATTAAGATTGTGTATTTAACTTAGGCTTAAACGAAAAGGGTTTTTATGGGATACTGTGCAATTTTCCTAAGTAAAATAGGATTTTACTTAGGAAAAGACTTATGGAAATAAATGAATGAATTATGGATGGCTTCAAGTACTTAGGCTTTTAAATTATTGGGCCGAGGGTCCGGTCCCTCCAGAAGTCAGAGAAATGCTCTGAGCCCCTCTAATTTTCAAATGCCTTAGTACTTAGGGGAAATTAGTGAAATTTTTAGGGAAAAATGAGAAGGGGAATTAATCATTTGACCTTGTTTTGCTTGAAATTCCTTCAGTGTAATGTCTGCCTAGCACTTGTGATGAAAGTAAATATTAACACATTTAGAGTCATTATCCATCACAGTAATTCTGCAACATCATCTACCTACCCTACCTACTTTAACCTAGCATTTTTTCTTCTTTATTAGGGTGCACTTAGACTGGAAAACCCTTAGCACACTTTCTTTTCTTTTACATGTAGAAATATATCTAAGTCTAACCTTATTATTGAGCTCCTTTTATTTACTCTACCTATCTACTCATCTACCAAGATTAAAAAGTTTGGTCAGATTTTATTCTCTATCTCTAAAACATAAAATTCAAACATGAAGCCAAGCTTAAACTGTTTGACTATTCACCAATTGTGGCATAAGTTGCAAGTTGCACACAATTTTTTTATTACATAAGAGCAAAAAGTAGTGGCATTTAGACTTGCACACTTTCCTTGGCCTTTCTTTTGGTGGGGTTCATTTTCTTTCACTTTTTGGCCTCTTTATTCTTTTCACCCTTTGATTTTTATTTTTGGGTATAACCTCTTTACATTTTTTAAATTTTTTTATTTTTTGACAATATGGAAAACCTTTGCAACAAGTAAAGGTATGAACATATTACATAGCCCATCAAGTCAATCATGATATATGACACCTATTGGTATAGGAGCATAACAAAGTGGAAGAACTTACCCGCTGAAGATTCCTCGTGGGAGGATGAGAATTTTATACAAAAGTATCCTTAACTACTCAAGCATTGAGGAAAACACTTTTTTGAAGGAGAGGAGCATGTTAGGTCCCTATAAGACTATTTTATCCCCTTTTTGTTATTGTTAGTGTATCCCCTTTATTGTTATTGTTGTACCCATGTAGTCCCCATAGTGTTATTATTGTGCCCCATAGAAGTCCACTATTGTTATTGTTGTGCCCTTACATTATTATTGTTACGTTGGCTCTGATTATATTGTAACCCCTTTGAATCCTATATATATAAATGAGGTTTTTTCATTTGAATCATCCAATAACTGTTCATTTATGTAATGTAAAGGAGGTTTCCTCCTCGAAGTGGATAATTTTTAAGTCGTTGATCTATCTTTTCTTCTATTTTGTGAGCTAGTTGCAAAACAATTTCCGCTTCTTTTCATGTGTTTAAGTTACTTGGTTACATGTTCTTTTATATGCAATTTTGTATGCATCCATGAAGTAAAATATCTGGATCAAGTTTGGTACCACAGCAGGTCTTCTTGATGCGAGTTGCATGAGTGAATGCTAACTAGGAACAAGATCCAAATAGGAGAAGTAAAAATCAAATCCTTTGTTCTCGAAGCGGGGCATGCACCACAAAGACATAACATGGCAGATGAGGATGCACGAGGAGAAGAAGAGTGAAATTATCGCAAGATATTCTTCACCATGGTAGATAAAGTTGACAAGTTGTTTGTAGAATATAAGAAGACAATCAAGCATGAGAAGAAAGAGTTTGATGATCATGCATCGATACACCATGGAGGTAGAGGAGAAGAGACTCCTACCTCTCCATCCACCAATGGAATTTCTTTTTCTTCCTCTTCTCATCATTCTAACAAGCACCATAAATATACATCTAAGAAGCCATTTTTAAGCTAGATGTAAAATTTTATTTGCCCACATATAATGGAAAATGTAATGCAGAGAAAATAATCAATTGGATTAGACATATCAAGGTTTATTTCCAGATTTAGCAGATCGAGGAGGATGAAGCCAAGATCTAATTAGCACCTCTTTGGCTGAGTGGCACCACTCTCGTTTGGTGGGAGACAAAGTTGCAGAAAGGAAACATAAACTTGGGTAATCTCCTTTCTTCTTGGTCCAATTTTGTTTATGCATTAAAAGATCAGTTTTATCCTTTGGGTTATCAACAAAATGATTTAATGGAATGGCAATATTTGAGACAAGGAAAGGGTCAAAATGTAAAAAGATTCATAGAAGAGTTTAGGAAAAAAACTTTGAATTTGAACATTCCATTTGATTCACCAGAAACTGTAACAAATTATATTGGTGCTTTACATAGTTACATCATGCATTCTTTGTTGTTGTTTGAGGCTACTACTATTGATGCAGCCAATGTGAAGGCCATTCAACTTGAAATTAGGGGCAAGAATGACAAAGAAGAGTAACCAAATAAATCATCTTTCAAACCTCATAATGGCAAATTCAAAGGGAAAGGCAAGGGAAAGGAAAAGAAGGCAGCTACAACCAAGGATGAGGAAGGAGCAAAGCCATCTTGCAAACATTGTAAAAGGAAGGCCATGATGATGAAAATTGTTGGAAGTTGCATCTGGAGTTGAAATCGAAGAGATTTGGTGTGAAGAACAATCAAAATACGGTGGCAACAGTACAACAGGACCATGGATCTGATTCCAGTGGTGAGACACAGATCAAAAAAGTGGGCATACAAGGTAACCTTTCTCTTCATGCTAATGAAAATATTGAATTGCATGCAAGTACAAGTTATTCAAATTAGTCTCTTGTTAATGAACGAAAGAGGACTGAATTCTTCCACATTAGAGCTGTAATGAAACATACTAAATTGGAAATCTTGTTTGATCTGGATTCATAAGTAAATTTAATTTCAGAATCCTTGGTTAAGAAATTAAGGTTGGAAACCAAGCCTCATATGAAACCCTACCCTCTTGGTTAGGTGTGTGATAAAGCCAAATTACACGTAACCAAGCAGTGTAGAGAAATATTTGTGATTGCATCCAAACTAGTAGATGAGGTTGATCTTGATGTTGTACCTTTGGATATCTGTGGCATGGTATTGGGGATTCCATATTTGTATGACAAGAAATAAGTTTTCTTTCGCCATGAAAACAAGTAACATCTCATGAAAGATGAGATATAATACATTGTTAGAGATCATCATGCCAAAATCAATGTCAGTCTTGTAAGTGCAGGTCAGATGAAGAGATTGATCAATTCCAGCAAAGGGTGCATGCTCATGGTTGTGAGAGAAAAAGATTAAGAGACATATGAAGCTTTCCAAGGTTGTGAACTCACTCATAAAAAGGAACTATATACAATTATTTCTAACTATGATGGGATTTTTCAATAACCAAGTGGGTTTCCTCCAAAGCGTGAGATCCAACATGAGATTCACTTGTAGCAGGATTCTCCTTTACCCAACTTTGGTATGTCCATGTTGTTAGCCATTGAGATGGACGAGATAAAGAAACAGGTGAAAGAATTGTTGAACCAAGGGGTCATAAGACCAAGTTCTTCTCCATGCGGTTCACCTATTGTGTTGGTTCCAAAGAAGGATGGCACATGTAGGATGTGCATGGACTTCAGAGCACTAAAAAAAATAATGATGAATAATCGATACCCTCTCCTTCACATTGATGATTTATTAGATCAATTGAAAATTTTGTCTATTTCACAAAATTGGACTTATGCAATGGCTATCATCAGGTCAATATTGCAGAACATGGTGTATGGAAGACTACATTTAAGACAAAACAAGGGTTGTTTGAATGGTTGGTGATGTCATTCGGACTATGCAATGCTCCGACAACATTGATGAGGGTGATGAATGATATTTTCAGGCCTTTTCTTAATGATTTCGTACTTGTGTATCTTGATGACACTCTTGTTTACAGTAGAACATGGGAAGATCATGTCAGTCATGTTAAAAAAGTGCTTGATGTTTTTCAAAAAGAAAAATTGTATGTCAAAATGTCTAAGTGTGAAGTTGGTAGGACCTCTTTGGTTTACTTAGGTCACATTGTTGGAGGTGGGAAATTAAAGATAGATCCTTCTAAAATTGATGTGATTGTAAAGTGGCCTAAATCCACCAATGTTACAGAGGTTCATAGCTTTTTGAATGCAGTACAATACTGGAGAAGGTTCATTGCCAACTTCTCTGTCATTACATCCCCCTTACATGCATTGAAAAGTGTGAAGCAAACCTTTTAGTGGGGAGGAAATCAACAAAAAGGCTTTGATACACTGAAAGAGAAGATCAATACCACACCATTTTTTGCCTTGCCTAACCTCCAACAGCCTTTTGTGATCGAAACCAATTCCAGTGGGTACGCCATGGGAGCAGTGTTGATGCAGCAGAGGAAACATGTATATCACCATTCAGAGACATTCTCCCAAGCTTTTGTGAACTATCCCACATATGACAAGAAGTTGTATGCCTTGGTTCAAAGCATGAAGAAGTGGAAGCATTATTTAATTGGCAAGGAGACCATCATTCACACAGATCACCAACCCTTGTAGTACCTCCAGTCGCAAACCAAGCTTCAAAAAGTACGTCATTTCAGATGTATGGGGTTCCTCCAACAATTTCACTTGGTAATAAAATACAAGAAGGGCACCAAAAACAAAGTGGCATATATGCTTTCTTGCCCTCCTATTTCTGCATCTATATTTTTGCAAAATGCTTCTTTATCTTTTGAAAGTTATGCTGAACAATATGTTGATGATGATGATTTTAAGGAGATTTATGCAAATATGACTAATGGATCGCAGGTGGAAAATTACCATTTGCAAGGAAAGTTGTTGTACCACCTTGGAAAAATTGGTATCCCCACCAATGAGAGAATACATGTAATAAAAGAGGCACATACCTCTCTTGTGTTGGGTCATTTTTGTGTAGGAAAAAAATTGTGTCATTTACAAAGGTTTTATTATTGGCCTCACATGAAAAATGTTATGACTCCATATGTAAAGGGATGTGTGTTGTGTTTAGTTTGCAAGCCCTCTAATAGAAAATTGGGGCTCTTCACACCACTCCCTATTCAGAGTCGTCCATGGGAAAGTGTGTCCATGGATTTTGTTGGCGGTTTGCCTTTTTTTAGGAGATTTCATGATATTTGTATGTCGTTGTGTATCGATTTAGCAAAATGTGTGTCTTAATGCCTTGTAAAAAGCAGGTCACTGTAGAGCAAACTGCTCATATCTTCTTTCACTTTGGATGGGTCCATTTTGGGCTACCCACATCCATTGTGTCTGATCGAGACTTGTTTTCTTGGAGATTTTTGGAGAAGTTTGTGGAGAATTATGGACACCAAGCTGAAGAGAAACACAACATTTCATCTGCAGACTAACAGAAAAATAGAGGTTGTCAACCGCACAATGCATTCACTCCGAAGCTATTGTGACAAGCATCCCAACTTGTGGGACGAGAAGATTCCTTATGTACAACATGCATACAATCGGGTAGTGCATTCATCCACTTAGAGCTCACAATTTGAGACATGATTTGGATATTTGCCGAAGGATCCCCTAGACATGGTCTTTGGGAGAGATGAAGATTCCAGTGAGAAAGATGATAGGGACAAAGCATAGAAGTTCATTAAGAATTTTCAGATGATTCACCAGTCAGTGCAGGAGCAGTTGGAGAAAACTCAAGCTCGATACAAAGCTAGACATGACAAGCACCAGGTTGATCACCAATTCTAGGTTGGAGACAGGGTGTGGCTCCACATTAGAAAATATAGGATGAAAGGAGAAGAAAAGAAGTTGAGACCAATCCTATATGGCCCGGTTGAAGCCTCAGAATTTCGTTGCCACAACATGGGGGAAAACCACCCGATCCAGACCTTAGAGCAAGTCCTTTTCCATTTGGTGTAGTGGCTTCGACTGGGGATAAAGGGACCAGTTTCCCAATAAGGATGATGAGGGTGTGTTTTGTTTATAACATGAAAATGGGAAATGATTTAATCTATCATATGCATTTAACTAAATATCTATTCTACTATATACCCAGGAGTGTTCATTCCTTCATGCGATCTAAAAAGATATCTTCCAACTATTGGTAATGAAGATTATTCAAAAGTTGAAAGAGATGAAAATTATGTAAAATAATTCTTTTGACAAAATAGTTTAATCAAAAGGATTGTGAAATATATATCGCATTTATATGTTTGATTATATATGAGATAAGTAATCATAAACAAATATCAGTACAGAAGTGCATTTAACATTCACTTATGATAACAACTCTAATATATAATACAGATAAAAAGATGACTATCAATTTAAGAAGCAAAAACTTAATATAACGTGTAGAAGTACCATATATATGAAGTTCTACTCATTCAAACTGACAGTAGTTTTCTTCTCCTCTTCACTTTCAAGCGATTTAATGAGTACAATAGTGCAACTTCAGTTAAACAGCTTCAATGTCAAAAGATAACAGATTTCGTTCCATTAATTCATCAAGGCATTCACAAACTTACATAAGTGCATTCTTTGCAAATGTTTTTTACAAATTTATTGACCCTTCTCTAAATGCATGAGAAGGGTTTAAATACTAAACTATGTTTAAAATATATTATTACATAAAAAATGGAGGAGGTTTCAAACAACCATCCTCATAATAAGTAAACTTAAACTACAATCTAGGAAATAAAAATAGCAACATGCTTATGTGGGTTGATCCTCTTTGCACATTTAATCTTGGAGATGAAAAATACCTACCATTGGCTTTAGATGAGCTGGCTGTGTAATCCCGGATCTGAACTAGCCTTTAAACACTTCATTAGAAAGTGCTAGCAACGATTTTTCTGTAGAATCAGTTAATGATTGTAGGGTTAGGCAATGATGATAAGGTTTGATCAGAAAATTCCAGTAATTTTCCTGATCAAACTTATTTATCTTTTTAATAGTTTCCACCCGCGTCTCTGTACTTTCCCTCCACTGTGCTTCTAATGGTTTGAGCTCTGGGAGAAATTCGGTTGTGAATTATTTAATAAGTTCAAATTTTAAAAGCTATTCATTAACAGATCCAATGATTTCATTTGTCAGATTTGATGCCTTTGTCGTTGCCTTCTCTACTTGTCTCAACTGCATTTCCCAATCTTTAAATAAAACCTCTTTGTGAAACTTATCTATCTTAGGGAGGCCAGCTTTCTTTCCTGCATTAGACCCTTGCCACTGAATGAATGAAAATAATCTTCTTTTCAACTTTTTCGCATTCAAGCATTCTGTTAGCCACTTGTTGGATCATAATCTTGCTTGTATCACAGTAAGAACTGGTGATTGAAATTTGTTGACAAAAGGTTTCTTGCTACTACTTTAACTTTGCATTTATTTCCAGTGCTTATTTTATGAATTGTTCTACTTGAGGCTGAGTTTTCAATTTGTCCATTGTTGCTTCAAGCTGTGTTTCTTTCTCTGTAATTTATACCTGGTGCTGCAACTTTAATCTATCAAATTCTTTTTGAAATCGTGACATCTTCATTTCAATCTGCTTACTGGAATTAAACTTTTCCCATTCTAGCAGTTTCTCCAACTCTTGAACTTTGTCTTCTTTTTTCTTAAGTAGATTTTTTACCTTTGTGGCTTTGTCAATGGTAGCAGTAGCATATGCTCCTGCAAACTGTGATAACTTAGTCAAATGTTCTGTAGGATCAACCAAACGGTCTTTCCATAGAACTTCTACAGATTCATCCATAATATTTGAAACTGATTCATCAATTCTTCTTCTCTTTATTCTTTTAACTACAACCTTATGACTCGGGCTGTAGAATACATCAAGTGAGGGTATCTCTTCAATCTTTAAAACAATATGTTCTGTAGGGTATGCCAAGATGATCTCTCGATCATGAACTTCTGGTACCTGTTGTAGTGGCATTGCAGTTTCCACTAAATTCTGGGTCTGCTCTCGAGTTTGGAAACTTATTGATTCATCAACATTAGGCTTTGGTGGTGGTGGTGTTTCTAGTGGCTTAGAAAACTTCTCCCACTCTTTATTCAAATATTTTTATTGAGGCTTCTTTGTTTGCTCGGGTGTATTCTGGATATGCTGAACTTCTTGAATGATTTGTCTGCTATGTTAAGGTAGTCAATGACCCACTTTACCATATATTTTTATGGTAAAATATTTGGCCTCGTCGCTATTCTGTGAATAAAGGAACATGCAACTTAAAATTAAGATGGGTCTGATGAAACTACCCCATCTATTTTTACTATTTTCACTATTTTTCTTGGTTGTTCTCCCTAAAAAAGGTGGTACATTTCTTCCCATGAAGAACTGCCACAATCCTTGTTGCATGTTATGTCTGAAAACAATGGAAGCATGTATGTGTTTTCTGCAGTGGACATCTGGGCAATTGCCTTGCCTTTCTTTGTCATTCCAATTATTCTCACTTCGTTAGGTGGTTTCCTGAATTCAAAATAAGTAAACCCATATCTGAGATTAATAGAGAGAAGGGTAGAGTTAAAACAACATAATCAAAATCCAACGCTCTATTATTCAAAACATGCTTCGAGTAGATATCAATATTTTGAACCTTGCATCCATTAAATGTCGTTAATAACCCATAACTCTTTCTATCAAATTTCTTACACACCTTACGTAATATGTCTAATATAATGATTTAAGACATTAGATCTTATAACGGATTGATCAGATAAGAATCATTTCACACACTTGAATAATAAGTGTTTATATCGCACATCACAACTTTTAACAGTTACCAATAGTTATGTTTTTGCCGCCGATGAATCTTGCGAAATGCGATCTGCGCAAATCGCACATCGCAACTTATTGCGGTAATAAAACTTTCCATTTGGTTTCTCGTCGTGAAACGCGAAATGCATTGAAGACTCACGTTGTTGCACTTTATCGAACTTTTAGATATTTATAATTGTTCTTTTATTGTTTCGTCGGGTTCGACTTATTGCAACTTATCTGAATTGTTATAAGTTTGTTCTTTTTTAAAAGGCGCGATGTGATTTTGCTTTAAAGGGTTTTTTAAAGCATTTTCAACGAGGATTTTATATAATTTTGAAATTGTTTAAGCACATATCACAATTCACAATTATTATATATGTTTTAACTTAATTGGCTTGTAAGTTATGTGATTTGTGGTGAACGCTTCGAAGTCAAAGCGGAAAGGGAAAAAACCTTTATTACTAAAGTTTTAAGACTTACGCTAAAATGAAATCATGCTCATAAATCAAATGTACTCAGTGGTGAATGTTGAAAACTTGAAGCTTTATGAGCCTCCTTTGATCATGGACACTAAAGAGGTTGGATAGGTTCCTACAATGGACGACTTTGCACTTGAATACTTGGAAAAACTACCGAAGGATATCATTCTCGATAGGAAGACTAGGACTTCACGACGAGGAATGCATCCAAGTAAGGCTTGATGGATTGAAGAGGAGAAAGCGAGGGAGAAATTCCCTCACTTGCCAATTGACTGATAAAGCTTTTGGTGGCCCAAAATCTCATTAGTGGGGAGGAATGATCCAGGTGGCTCCAAAAATAGAAGTGGCCCTGAAAAAGCTCAAAACCAAAAGTCTTTGGATTGAAGTAAAACCAAGACTAGATTTTAGTGCTCTTCATCCTGATTCCAACGGCGTGAATGACACCCAAATCCAAGTTCATATGCTCAAGTTATAACTAGTCAAACTAAGCCAAATGACAATCACTAATGAGGCAAAAATTTGGAAAAGTCTCAACGCACTGAATCCAGCCATCGGAACGAGAAAAAATTTCGCCTCTTTAGTTTTCCCTGTGACCCTTAAAAATCGACACCGAAATTTTATCTATATTTGTTAGAAAAATATAAATTTTGGGTGGTAGGCCACCACCCCCCCCCCCCCACAATGGTTATTATCAAAACATAAAACAAATATGGGTCAAGCCACTGGGAGACCCAGGCCCACCCAACCAAATGGAAACGAAGGCACGTGGAGAGGCTGACGAGGTTCGAACCCGCCCGACCCAGGTGGGTTGGCTCGCTAACGGGCAACCCCAAACTTAAACAATGCCAACCAACAGGCAACATAAATGCTGAGTATTAAAGCGCCACAACCAAAATAATTGTTGTGTATTCAAACCGGGCAAAATATATATGGGGCACAACAGGTTTTGAACCGGGCCCACCCCCATCATAGTTTCCTCCACCACCAACGAGCCAACAACTCACGTTGGTATCTCCACCCACACAAAACATATATAACCCTTACTCAATTACTTAGCAGAGGAGGAGTGGCAAAGAGCAGAGCGAGGTCCATGCAACAGAACCAAGACCAATCTAGGAGGGCAGAACCCTGAATGGGGTATCTTTTTTTATGCAGAGAAGATTCCTTTAGGGTCCAGAAGTGCCAGTGTCAGAATGTGGTCAAATTTGAAGTCGTTTTTCACGATTTTTCGCCAGGAATCCAACAGTGCAACCCATTTCTCCAGTAGGGGTCTCCATTTTCAGGCCATCCCCGAAAGTGGAGGTATAATTTGTCAGTAATTGATTGTTGTTGTCATTTAATGAAAGGAGGCCTCTCCACATTGAGCAAGGCCCAGAAATGTAGCACACACTGGGTGATAGAAACTACCAATATAACACCAAGAGTATATCCAACAGTCTGTAAGCCAAATATACAAGGAATTTGTGACTTAGCAAGAGTTGAGATTCCATGAGGGTGGGGGAGCCTACTCCTTTAGCCTTATCACAATGGGCCAAAGATGTCCCCCGGTAGGATTTGAAATCGAGTGGAGGGGATAATATCCCATTATGCCAACCACTCGATCGTCCCACAAAGAGACATTATATATTATCACATAAAAAATGCACCCTCATAGACCAAGTGAGAAAATAGAGGAAAAGTGGACTATGCCACAAAATGCATCATTGCGACTCTCTATCATGTAGTGCTCTCCCTCCAAGAAAAGTTCTCTTTCCAAACTGAGTGCTTATATTGTTGAAGGAGATGGAAAACAAGTGCAAAACAACTAAAACTAATAGATTGTTTTGATACTTAGTTATTTCTTCAATGTCACAAGCCCATTGATTACTCTTCCCTTTTGTTGGTAGAGACAAGTTCTCTTTGCTTGATGTTTCAACCCATTTCCTTTCCTTAGTACTTAGAGACATGAAAAACTACACTGCTTGATAAGCAAACAAGACTTTGCTCACCATGTGGTCTCCATCACTTTCCTCGATGAAGTACCCTTTTCCAGATAACCACATTCTACATTGGACAAGATCTTACATAAAATTTCACCTTTTCTTTATCTCCAAAGTTGGTCTACTATAAGACACAATTTCTCTAGGATTTGACTTATCAACTTCCGCATGCCCCAATAAGTAAAAGATTGAATATATTCAATAAAAATGCAATGCTTCCAACCATTCCATCAACTATATCCACCAGATTATCCCTCCAGCTTTAGATAAAAACAATGACAAAGCCCCTTTTTGCATCATAGGATTCGCTTTCCATAATGTCTCTCTTCTCTCCCTTCTAATATCCCATTAACCTATTTTAACGATTTAAAGATTATATATATATATATATATATATATATATATATATATATATTAAATGTACAAATAATAAAATAAAATAAAACAAAATAAAAAATAAAATGTATTATGTCGTAGATGTGATCTATATTAGAATTGGGGATTTTTTTTTTTTTTTGAAATAAAACATTGTTTGGATAGCCATAATTTATATGCTATTCTTTGTCTAAGTCACAATCCAACTAGTTAAATTGAAGCTTCGAGAAATGAAAAGTTAGGGCTTTCAATTTCAAAAACAAAAACAAAAAATTAAATTAAATTATTATTCATCTATTACTGGTTAAGAAAATGCTTGTATTCTCTTCCACCAATGATGCTTCCATGTACATTTCTTGGAGTCTCTTCCTCCGACAATGCTGCTGGTATTCTCTTCCACCAATGATACTTCTGTGTACATTTCTTGGAGTCTCTTCCTCCGACAATGCTTCTCTGAAAATTTCTTCCACTGATTACATTTCTTCTGACGTCTCTTTATCATCTATATTATAACTAAAATTTCATATTTAATATTATAATTGTATCATTTTTATCATTTTTAATATATTTTTTTTGGGTAAATTAGACTATTTCTATTAGAAAAGCATATGGTACAAGATGTATTACAATCAGGAGGGGCTAGATAGTAGGGAATTGGAAATGAAGAACAATCAACCTTGGTCCCGATAAGTAGCCAAAAGAGAAGCAAGAGATTCAAGAAGATAAGCAAGGGAGCTAAAAGATAGTCATTGGATTCTACTCAGAGTGGGTAGCATCCTCATTACGACTTTTCTTTCCTTTTTTTTTGAGACTTTGACCCAGGCCTCCTGGGGCAATTGGGCTAGTATCACTTGGAGCCTGTTGACGTCTGAAGGAGTGGACTCCTTGTCTGAATCTAAGGAGGATGTTTCATGAGACCGTTTCTGAGCACTCGAGGGACCAGTGGGCACTTCAGGATCTGTCAGGGTCATGTCCTTCTCCTACTTTGAAACCTCCACATCTGCTTCGATCTCTTCCTCATTCGAGCTGAAGGAGTCGATGTCATCCATGGGAGGTGGTACACATGGTTTCCAACTTTTGGAGTTTGATTTACGGTTACTCCCCTTCTTTCGGGCAAGAAACGAGGAGCAAGCGTTTTGGAGGTGTCATGTTTGACGACAATGACGGCAATGGAAAGCGGTGTTCTCGTAGTCCAGGGTCTGTGTCTAATGGTAATCTTCTAATTTGAGAATGATTTGATTTGGAAGGCCCTTGCTGATGTCTATTTCAATGCATATTATACCATAGGTGTATATGCCTGATTCCCCCCTGGAGGAATCCGTTGCCAAACAACGTCCCAAGGTGTTACCGATTCCTTGAAAGACCGAAAAGTGCCATAGAGGGGCCGGTAACTTTGGAAGCCTGACCCAAATGGGAAGCTTGGCAATAACGGACATGGAGGGGTCGAAGTCTGGGAACCATGATTTGAGGAATAGCCTAACTTTTCCCCAAAACTAAGGTCCTCCTGTTAAGGATTTTTTATAGTCCTCATTGAAAGCAAACAGAACTATGAAGAAACCCTTTGAGTAGAAGAAAATTATATTGTTATTGGTCCAAGTTGAATGTACCTATTGATAAAGATCTACTGGCCGTTGCCATAATCCGTTGAATCGACAGATAATGGCTTTTTCTACATATGCTTGAAACTGGTCATCCAGTGTTGGGTGGGAGATTTCCACCGCTGGCGTGTCCTCCATTTAATCCACTAAAAAAGGCTTGGGAGCCTCAGGGGGATGGGAAACTTTATTGGGATGTTGTGCATGGACAACATCCTTGTAAGAGAAAGCTTGAGCAGAGGATGTCTGCCCGGTAGCCCCTCCTTGCAGACGAAGGGAAAAAAACCAGAGTGGCGTTTTTCTCAATATTATAGAAAGAGAGAGGAAGGGTGTTTTCAAGATGTTTACCTCTGTAGAGGAATCGCTGCAGTCCAGCTGGGATATTCAGCTTGAGTTCGAGAGCCTGCACTAAAATCTGCACTAGATTTGCAGATCGAATAGAGCAGGGTTTTTCCATTGAGAAGTGAGATCTAGATCTAGAAGGAGAGAGTCGAGTCTTCCTTTTTAATGGATGCACCACTGCTGGTATATGAGGACTCGTGCAAGGACATGGATGCGCCTGGGCTCTGGTCGCCAGGCACAGCATGGCAGATCTGCGATGAGACGACGGCAGGGGGTGTGTGCGGATGTAGGTCTGAGCCTTCATCTTCCATCGCGCAGCCAAGCAGATATGAGGTGAGACGGCTGTGGGGAGGTGCGTGCAAATGCAGATCTGAGCCAACAACTTCCATTGCACAGTAGTGTCACATTGAAACCAGATCTGTCCATCCAGCGGTGGGTCTATTGAGCTCCCAGCTTGCAGATCCGTGAGGCTGAGTTGCTACAAAGCTACAACGGAGGGAGGGACTGCGCCTTTTGCTGTTGTGGGCTCCATCATTTGTTTGAACGACTCCCTTGCGTTGAAATACATCGCTGCATATAACCTGTTCTGATCCTCATTTCTAAGGCCGAGAGGAGCTGCGGCTGATTCATTTTCTGTAGCTGCAGGCTCAGTGACGGCAACGGCTGCACAACTTTTCGGAACCCTAACAATCACCATATCGCTTCCCTTGTGTATTAACCAATGCAAAGTTTTTTTATCATATTTAATATTATAACTATAGTTTAGTTTTTATTTTTATATAGTTTAGGCTTTTTAATTATCTTATTATTATTATATCCAATTTTAAGGTCACAACCAAGCCAGACTGCTAAGTTTATGAAGGCACACATACTCTACCCCCTCTAGTTTTGAACCTGTGACCTCTTAGGAGGAAACACATGCTCTTAACCATTAGGCCCACTCAAGTTGTATTACAATATATATTATAATTGTTGTTTAATATTTAATATTAAGTTAATAAAATATCTAATAATAATATTAATATATATAATAATAATATCAAATTAATTAATACATAATTAATATATTAATATTTAATTATATAGAAGGTGTTCCTCTGATGAGTTTGGTTGGGCAAATTTGACCAATAAGATCTGTATATTTTCGTCCTCCTCCCTCTAAATAAAAGTTGACAAGTGACACTACAACCATCATGGAATTAGCTAGTAAATATGTTGTTCTTTAAAGTTTTCTAAATCCCATCCTAAATTAATAAAGAAAGATTCTAATCAATAGTTTTTGAGATATTTTGATTTTTCATTGGTTTTTAAATTCATTTATCATAAATTAAGTTTTATTGGGTTTTGAAAAATAAATCTATAAAAATATTAGAATAATAATTTATATATATATATATTTTATATTTAGATGTTTTAAAATCAATTTATAATAATTTTTTAAATATTTATCATACAAATTTTTGGCATGTGGCACTCCACATGGAATTTGCAATCTCATTTAAAGTTTTCTAAATCTCGTCTTAAAAAAAAAAGATTCTAATCTCTAAATCTTGAGATATTTTGATTTATCACTGGTTTCTAATTTAATTTATTATAAAATTAAGTTTTGTTGGGTTTAAAAAAATAAATCTATAAAAATATTAGAATAATAATTTATTTTATTTTATTTTTATTTTTTATTTTATATATTATATATTTAAATATTTTAAAGTCAATTTAATTTATAATAATTGCTTTAATATTTATTATACAAAATTTTAATATATATTATTAATATACAAGTATTTTTAATTATGATTATAGTATATTATGATATTGTAAAAGAGGTAATAGAAAGATTTGGCAACAATGAAGAACCACACAAAGATGTGATGGAGCTTCAACTAGAACGACGCAAAGATGTGATGGAGCTTCAACTAGAGTGTAAGAAAATATTTAATTATTGTAGATTAATCATCGAGTAATGTCGCTTTTGTGTTGCCTTCTTTTAATCAATATGATGGACTAGATGTGCTTGTAATCTATCAAAGCTTTGACCAAAATCAACGCCATAGGAGTTGCTTTTACTGCAAAATGGAAAATTATTGGACTTGGACGATGATTTGAAGCATTTAAGGATTAATAGTTTTATTCGCAAGCACAAGCCTGCTATCACAGACGGTGTGCTTTGGATTTCACAGGCACGGCCTAGAAATTGGTTAGTGAATTCAAAGCTGTCTACTGTGGAAGATAACTCCTATTACAAAAAAAATTATGTAACTGCAGTCACCATAAGTGAGACGTGTTACCCATTTCGCTTAAATTTCTTTTTTTTCTTTTCTTCTAAAAGGTCTTTTATATTATCATGGTTCCCATATTTACAAAGCTTAGAAGTTCAGAACTAGCACATAAATGAACTTAACCAGAAAATGATTAACAAAATTAGAATGTTCTTTCTGGAAGAGTGTCTCTCTTTCCACCTCTAGAAGAGTGTCACTCTACTCCAGTTCCACCTCCTTTGTTGTCATTCCCATTCTTGCTCTGACACTAGATTGTACCAAAGGAACTAACAATGACGTCTTTCTGAATACTGAAAATACTTTCTTCAATCCTAATAGCAACCTAATTTTGCTCACTAGTCGTTAAAATATAACAGGTAAACTCCTCTTCAGAGATTTGTATGCCCTTTTCTAACATCTCTCAGTGGCTTTAGACATCTCTCATCTACATATTCTTATCGAGAAGCAATTTGGCTACACTCATAGAATCGATTAACAATGTTAGCATTAGAGTGAGGGACAAGAGAATTCTCTCAAATCTTCTATTCCTTCGGTGTATCTTTGCACCTTTAGGAAAAATTGCTAGTATTAAAATAATTGACACCTACAACATATATCAACCACATTTCTTAGTATAATTATGCTATTTTAATAAAAACAACAATCACAATAAACAACTTCAAGATTGCAACATCCCGAACAACAAACTCTATTACATTTAATTTAATATCTACACTCTTTGAAATGAACAATCACAATAAACAACTTCAAGATTGCAACATCCCGAACAACAAACTCTATTTTTAAAGTTATCCTTTATCGATTTTGCAAAGTACTGCAACTAAATTTGATCTATTATATCCAAATTGCATGGATTTTAGATGTGGTTGCTCTATTTTATTGTTCCGATAGGAGTATTTCGATTGGATAATGGTTGCGGCTTCACATGAATAATTTTATCAATCAACCAAATACAAAAGGTACTGCTCTCGTGCTTGGCCAGAGGTTTCCTCCCGAAACTGATAAATCATGACATTCATTTGGTGTCCCTGCAATGTCAGTCAGGGGCTTGTTCATTACTCTTTCAATGATCTTTACATTGATCGGTGCCCAGGCTTTGCATGCTCTGCGCTATCAGGCGGTCACATGACCTTACTGAGGTCCGCAGCTCAGTCTTCCTCGAGTGGGAAGGCATTGTCACACAGCATTAATCGCCATGGGTGGCAAATAAGGAAGCAGTATCTGATACAGAGACCAATGTGCGTGGCAACGGAAAACTTAGTGGGCAACACAAGCATTGAAACATCTCCATTGCCCAAGACACGCAGGCTCATATTGCTCCGTCATGCTAAGAGCTCATGGGAGGATGCTTCATTGAAAGGTAGGTTTCTCAATTGAATTGAATTGAAGTAAAGAATCCTATTCAGTAGGCAATTGAAAATTTTATTTCAATGCCGGGTTTTAATAGTTTTGAGCATTTGGCATATAATTGAAATCTCTTTTTGCTCCCATAGCCTTTCTACAGTAGCCCCTAGGCTCAGAGTTCCACCCATGAGATATGAATCTTAACCAATCTAGTGAAAGTGGTCGTCCTAATCCCCGGGCTCAGTCCTGTCTGTTTGCATTAAACAATTAGCGGAAAAGCACAATCAATAATTCCGCATAGAAATTTTTACATTTTCAACCTTTATTAGATTGTTTCGAGTTTGCATCAAGTGGAATGTGATCAAATCATAAGGCGTTCTTCACAGAGGCTCGGGTTCAATTGTAACTGAGCCTAGGCGGTTTGCCGTGAGCAGTTTATCTCAATGGACAAGGCCAGGTGCAAGTCCCTAGTGATTTGGACTCAATAGAGACTCTTATGTTTTGGCATCTAAGCTAAAGGTGGAGACCACTTCACTAACAAAGGGTCATGTACCATTTAAAAAAAAAAGACGACTCTGAGTTTGCAAGCTAAATCCATGAGATCACAATATCATCTCTTCTGTTGAGCAGCTTTCAAATTTATTATGAATATAATTGAACCAAGTATTAGGGCTTTTATTTCAAATTTATTTTGAATATAATTGAAGCAAGCATTAGGGCTTTATATTTCAGAAAAATTGCCTGGAACTTGCACTGCTTCATCATCTCTTTGAACTCATGCCACTTAGGGGGGCAGACCATGGAACTTTAGTGGATGACTTAATGCTCGGTTGGTTGCTTTTTTCTCAAGCTAAGCTTGAAAACGAGAGGGGCCATCCTTAGATTTCCGAGATAAACTTTACCGTATCGTGGCAGCTATGATTAGTAAATGTCACAAATTTCGTATGCTATGTTCAGTATAGTAGACTATAAGGATTATAAGCTAAAGTGGTTCAAAGTTCAAACAATCCACTATACAACATATACATAAAAAGGGTAAATACACTAAATATAAGAAGTATAGAAAAATATAACAATTTATATTCCTCATAAGAAATGCAAGTTTACAGTAATTATTGGAAGTTTAGCACTCCGAAAACACATTCAAATTTACATAACATTAGCATGGGATTGCTCTGAAAATTCCAGGAAGAGCCAAAATCTGGAAATTGATCGAGTATACAAGAAACGGTTTAGTACCACTGCTAGTTTAATATCCTTCATTTTTTGGTTATCACCCCTTATAGTTTAACTTAATGTCTGTTTAGTAGGTTTCTCGACCCTGACTTTTTCCCATTCATTGTAAAACTAACGCCCTCCTCTGCATATGGGCTCTGGAACCTACCCATTAGTTAAAACTTGAAAACGTAAAGCACTTATTAATATCCTCCTCTATAAACGTGGAAAATGGACCATTTTAGAGCATGGAGTTACTAGCTTAACTCCTTGTTGGTTAACTCAATGTTTGTATTGTAGGTTTATCAACCACGACTTTCTCCCATTTGCTGTAAAATTAATGTCTTTCTCTGCATATAAGCTTTAAAACCTACCCAATAGTTAAACTACTTAATGGATCTTGTCTGTAAATGTGGAAAATAGACTATTCTAGAGCATCGAGTGTTGCTACAACATTCCAACATGTTTTGAATAAAAGCCTTGAATAAATGTGCCTTAACCCTACTGCCTAGGAGAGGTCGAGAAAAAACTAGTATGAGTATAATACTTTTCCTGTTTACAATCATTGAACTAAGTCACTTGACATTGGGACACGATGAGTCAGGATTCGAGTGTCTAACACGGGAATATATATACCCTGTCACAGGACATTTAGACATCTCTCTCTATTTTTATCTCTATATATATACAGAAAGAGATGTCTATATATATATATAGAGAGAGAGAGAGAAATGTCTACATGTCCTGTGACAGGGTTCTATAATTACAGAAATAAAATATAAACACAATGATGTTACATTTCTCAATGCTTAGAAATTGGAACGGCATAAAATGATTAGAAACTTAGAATAAATGAAAAACTGTACATAAAGACTCAAAAGTTGATAATAGAACCATAAACGCAGGAGTCCAAATATCTGTAGTTTTCTCATTTAGTGTCATCAAAATGTATTACGTAGATAAAATGAAATCATACACATAAAGAGTTGATAATAGAATCATAAACACGGGAGTCCAAAGGTCTGTAGTTTTCTCATTTAGTGTCATCAAAATGTATTACGTAGCTAAAATGAAATCATGAAACTGGAACATGATACTAATAGACTATCATACTATAGATGGAATGCCATTGAAAAATACAAAATAGGGAGAGAGTTATGAGTCTTGGGCTATATCCCATACTCCTACATCGCATACCCATGTCATCAGAAAATACATTACACATCTTGTTGATTTCTGAAAACCAGTGCCCAGATAAATAGATCAGATCTAAATTTACACTACGGGAATTCTTTAACCAAATAAAGCACCGGGAAAACTTAGAAAAGCAAAAAAAGCAAGAAAAGGCAGGAAAGAAAGCAAATATCGTGCATGCAGAGTTTTTTTGCTCTTCAACATCAGTTCATCATTCAAATAAGTTTCAAATGTGCAAGAGCTCCCATACTGGTAAAATGGCTCTGAGAAAAAAACATGCAAATGAAACCCAGCAAACCTGAATTTCCAGCTCTTGGAAATCTGCTCCGGACCTTGTCACAGCACATTTAGACATCTCTTTCTCTCTCTCTATATATATATGTATGTATAATCACAGAAATAAAAATAAAATTTAAACATAATGAGGTTACTTTTTCTCAATGCTTAGAAATTGGAACTGCATAAAATAATTAAACACATAAGAATAAATGACAAACCATACATAAAGGGTTGATGATAGAACCATATACTCATGAGTCCAAAGATCTGTAGTTTTCTCATTTAGTGTCATCATAATGTATCACGTAGATCAAATGAAATCATGAAACTGAAACATGATACTAATAGAATATCATACTATAGATGGAATGCCATTGGAAAATACAAAATAGGGAATCTTACGAGTTATTAGTCTTGGGCTACATCCTATACTCCTACATCTCATACCCATGCCATCAGGAAATACGTTGCAAATTTTGTTGATTTCTGAAAAATTAAAATCAGTGTCTAGATAAATAGATCAGATCTAGATTTATACTACTAGAATTCTTTAACCAAATAAAGCGGTGGGAAAACTTAGAAAAGCAAGAAAAGGCAGGAAAAAAAGCAAATCTCGTGCATGCACAGTTTTTTCTACTCTTCAACATTTATTTATCATTCAAATAAGTTTCAAACTTAAAAGAGCTCCCACACTGGTAAAATGGCTTTGAGAAAAAAATACAAATGAAACCCAAGAAACTTGAATTTCCGGCTCTTGGAAGTCTGCCCTGGATCACCTATATGCTGGACTGTATGGTCTGTACGGCCCGCAAATTAATGGCTTCCCTCTCCTTTGCTGCTGCTACAATTCTTCTCCTTGCCCAGAAAATCAAAAGGTCCTTCTTTTGATTTTCTCTCTCTTTCTCAAAATCTTTCTTGAGAAAATAATTAATTAATGTGTCCTCTCTTTCACTTGGCTTCCTTTTATATCGGCCAAATCCCTAATCTCAACAGTCAAGATTAAATTTAATATTGAGTTGCGATCAATTGTCCAAAATTCAACTTAAATCACTAGTACCCAAACTTAGGCACCGTTCATGCAAAATCTAGCAGGCCTTGGAGAGGGAAACCCTACAATGTATAGACTAGACCAAGAAACAACAATGGGCCCATGGGGTAGTGGCCCATTATCACCACAACCAAAACCCCTTGCTCTTTACCGACTTTCACCAATGGGAGGAGTCCCGGTAGGAGAGAGATCACTTATAATAGGAATTATAGGGTTAATGTGTGAAATGATCTCACTAGGAAGTCTTCAAGAAAGACACGATTTAGGTTTAAGGCTTCACAACGAAGCAATTCACTTTCTATGAAGAGACCTAGAAATGAGGGCAAAAGACCTAGGGTTTGATAAATTTGACGAGTGTTGCAGAGACCAAAGGTCAAGGTTGGGAGAAAAGGTTTCTTACAATGTATGCCAACTATGCCAAGGCTCATGAAACCTTCAAGGAAGCCCTTAAGAAGAAGGAAGGAGAACTAGGGTTTCCCTCTCGGGCAAGCAACTAGGGCAATGAAATTTATGGATGAAATTTGAAGTGGATGCCCACCAAAATGATAGATTTTGTGGGAAATACTATCCTCTTGATGTTTAGGCTCTCCAACCACCAAAATTCTCTTGCCTAGGATTCACACCAAGCCCAAGTTTCCTAACTTAGCCTTGAAAGAGCTGAATTTGAGGGAGAGAACATATCGAGAAAATTTAAAAATGATCACGAACAAGTTGGATTAATGCCTTACCCCTTGGGAATATGGAGTCTAGGATGATGAAGATTAGCCAAATTTGTTCCTAAGGAGGCCGAAATTTGATGCCCTAGCAATCAAATTTCTATCATTTACCCACTCAATGGAAAAATGAAGTTTTATGGGAGAGCTTCTAGGAGTTCACCACTAGGACAATTCATTACATGTTATATATGAGTAATGCATGCAATATTCATCTAGATAGAAATTCAAAATTGATTTGCAACAAATTAGGGCACTATATAGCATAACCTAGAATCAATAATTCCATACATTAGACATTCAAGAAATATATATTAAACACTAAAGTACACTTACACGATTACAGGCAAGATGTCCATCCATTAGACCAAAGAATAGCTCCAAAGAATATCCAAATCAACTCCAAACATAAAAATGCATCCAAATATCTCTAAACATCCACAAAGATCAAGTTCGAGTTCCTCTAAGGAGGCTGAAATTCCAAGAAGTGATGATGATTTTTTCAAATGATATTCTCCTCTACTTATATGAGGAGGACGAAATACTATTTAGCCTTTGAGCCCCTAAATAATCATAAAATAATGTGCAACATAAGCCTAAGTCACAAGCCGACCTAGTAGCCTTGTGAAATTATATTTATTTCCATAAATGCAAGTCGAAATGATGATGTTATGCTAGCGTAGGCTTGCCAAGGCAAGTGTTGAGGGCCTTGAGTGCCTTCTTTGGTGTAGAGGCCCCTTAAAATCAAGGTTGAGGGGTTGGCCCCTAAATCAACATCAAAATCATTTTGTGGACCCCAATTTTGGGTTTGGGGCACAAAATAGGTCTCCAAGTGGTGCAACTTTCTGTCTTTGCTCCAACATTGAGGGCTCTGAAGATGGTGCTAGCCTTCCCATGACTCAAGGTGTGAAACAGACCTCATCCGGGCCCTGGATCAACTGCCAAACCATGTGATCATTGCGAAACCAGTTGGGGATGTTGGTCCAAGTGCATTATCCCATGATAATAAAGAAAAATACAGGAATGCTGTGGGTGCTGAAGGTGCCATGGCTATGAATGATGCTTTACGACTATCCAGAGTCCCATGGCTCTCAATGCATCACCTGCGGCTGTCAATATGTCTCTCTGGAGGGCCTGGACCCCAACTCAGACCTATAGATGGAACCACTTGCTAATTACACACAATATCTAGTGATGCAACTTTCACCATTAGGTACATTAATCGTTATTGCATCTAAGTGAACCAAGCCTGAAAGAAATGGGCAAAATAACACTTCATATGAGGCTTCTCTTCCAAAATTGGGGCCTTAGTCATGTAATGGTGTTACCTCCCTAGGTAGGAGTGGTTAATAGATGACCCTATTAGGTGTTCCCAACCCCCAAAGGGAAGTGACATGTCCTTGGTCTACCCTTCAATCAATAATGATGGAATGTAGGGGAAAATATTTCATGGTCAAGTGCCTTGGTCAAAGGGACTGGCTATGGTGGAATACCTCATCCTAGGTGTATAGATGTGAGGAGGGAGCAATCATGGATACATGAGTTACCTCGACCTTTGTTTTTCCACCCTTCTATATTGCCTTTTACTTTTTTCTTGATTTTTCCTTGTATTGCTGCTTGTAGCTCGAGGAATGTGAAAATTCCTAACTTTGGAATCCTATTGTAGCAACTGGAAAATATTCACCTAATTTTTACTTTTAACTTAACAATTTATTTGCATTTTTCTACAACAAACGTTGAATACATCACACTGCAACCTACACAAATACAAAATACTGTGGAAACAAATATAAAACGCAGGAAAAAAATAAGCACACAATCGACACCGTTATTTTTGGACAAATGTCCCCTTGTGCTGAAATCTATCAGGCTGCTGCTACACTGTGTTGTCCCTCTGAAGCCTTTGCACTGTTACAGCTCTGCACTGCGTAAGCAGCTCTGTTATGCACTACTGAAGTCACATCAGCCTCTGCGTTGCTGCTGCTCCTTCCGGTCTTCAGATCTGCCTCTGCCTTTGCTTCATCTGTGATCTATGCACCTATTGCTCCACTTGTCCCGCTAGTGTCTTAAGGCTGTCGTAGCTCGCATGTGATCCAAGAGATGAGCTGCTCAAGGATCTCGCCTTCTCTTCCATGTAGCTCCTCTACATATCCATGTCACCCCACCTCCGTGGTTCATGAGCACCCATGGCTGCATCATCTCCTAACCCATCATCTGCCACAACTGCTTTGGAAGAAGATGCTTCCTTGTCCCTTTTCTTCTTAGGACAATTGCTGGCAAAATGTCCCATTTCACCACACTAGAGGCACTTGATCTTTGAAAGATCCTTCTTCTTCTTTGGCTGCTTTTTTGATGCCAAGCCTGCATCTTCCTCATCTTCCTTCTTCACTTTGCTCAATGCAGGGCTGTGTTGCCTCTTGGTGAATCTGCGGAGTTCTTCTTGATGCAAAATTGACCACAAGCTGTCCCAATCTGGGAGTTCCGCTCTGCCTAAGATACTTTGGACAAAGGTTTCCCACTCATCTGTGACTGCATTGAGGGCAGTCCTGACTATCACATCATCATCCATCGTTGCACCCGTTGCAGTCAGCTGATCTCTGTTTGACTACAATCTGAAGAGAAAATGCTCCATGTCTTCTCCCTCCTCATCTTCCTTCTTCACTTTGCTCAATGCAGGGCTGTGTTGCCTCTTGGTGAATCTGCGGAGTTCTTCTTGATGCAGAATTGACCACAAGCTGTCCCAATCTGGGAGTTTCGCTCTGCCTAAGATACTTTGGACAAAGGTTTCCCACTCATCTGTGACTGCATTGAGGGCAGTCCTGACTATCACATCATCATCCACCGTTGCACCCGTTGCAATCAGCTGATCTCTGTTTGACTACAATCTGAAGAGAAAATGCTCCATGTCTTCTCCCTTGGTCATCATGAATGACCTCATCTGAATCTCCAACAACATTTTTTTTTGGACAAACTTTCCCTCATACAAGGAAGTCAAGGCCTTCCACATCTCGTTAGCTGTCTTCTTCTTAGCTACGTGTGGTACAATATGGTCCTTGATTCCATCCATAATCAGCTGCTTGGCATGCCCAATAGTGTCCTTATGCTTCCGAAGGAGATTTGGATTTGTCGGTGTGGCCAGAGTTGGCTCTGCATGGTCTCTAAGATTGTATGCCTCAAGGAATATCAAGATCCTTGCCTTCCAAACTGAGAAGTTTGAGAGGCCATCCAACCTGTCTTGATCACGTAGTCCATGACGAGCCATCTACTCAGAATGTGTCGAAACTTCCTTTTCTCTTTGCTAGACAAATGGATCTAAGGTCCTTGGTGAAACATGCACCTTCTGCTCCCTCTGACAACTGATTTCCCTCCTTGGAAATCTACCAAATCAACTATGATTCAGCTTCTTCTTTGATCCTTTGATCAAACTGCAAGTTTGCTTTTGTTAGAAACTCTCTGAGAAGCTGATCTCCTCCCGCTCTTTGTCACTTGTGCTAAGGCTAAAAATCTGAAAACTTCAGAAAATTAACCCCACCAGCACCCACTGAATTAGTGCAGTGTTTTCTGGATCTGACAGATTCAGATCTGAATCACACTGGCTGGCTTCAGACCAATCTAGCACTGTTTCTGAGTTGCCTCTGCTCAGTAATTGCGTGGGCTTGCTAGGACACAACATTAGACAACGTCACCCTTTCCTCTGCGTGAATCTGCCTCTGAAAACTGCGCTGTCCCTTTAGATCTGCTTTTTTGCTGCTTTTCCAGCTGCTTTCTGCAGCTAGAACCTTCTGTCTCTTCTGCTGGTGACCCTCCTAGATCTGCAATTGCTTTGATACCATGTAGAAATTTCTGAATCTTTACACTTTATGCAGAAATTATTACTATTAATCTGGTAATGCTCCTCCTACTTAGACAATCGAACAACTGCGAAATGTACAAACAATAGACCAACAATCCAACATCTAGAACAAGTTCATGCACACATAGACAAAGTGACAGCTATTTCTGGACAACATTCTGAAAACCCCAATGCGGAAAATCAAGCCGGTCACTGGAGGGTTTTATTATTAAGAATTTTTTGAATACAACAAGCCTGGGTTCCAGATCTGGAAAACCTGATAGAGAAATAATAGATCTACAACTCACTCGCTGATGTAGGGCCAAAATAATGACCGATCCACACCCTCAAATGGGATTTACAGAACTCAGCCAAATTAGGGCCCAGAAACCCCAATGCTGCCCCTGAAGCCTCTGAAGCCCCTTTGTCCCTCAGCGCTGCTCCGGAAAGGGCTGTGTTACCCTTGACTGGGTGACGAAGGCCTTACACTGCCCCTTAGGGTCTCTGTGTAACCCCAGAGGGTTTCCCGCCGAAAATCACATCGCCCCTGCTCGCCGCCGCCGCCTCTCCCTCCGTGCTATCTCGGAGCTGATTCTGCTTGTGTTCTAAACCCCGAGATCGCATCATCCCCTTGGCCTAAATTCTCTTGCGCTTGAAACATTTCCGAGTATTCTTAGCAAACCTCGCTTCCGGGAACTGAACAGCTCTGCTGTGCCTCTGTGTGACTTTACAAATGACCCCAAGCCTTTCCTTTATACTTTTCTCACTGACAAATCAACGACCATGATCAGATCTTGAATCAATGGCTAAGATTAAAAGAAAGCTTGATCCGTGTGACTTAAGACAATTTCATCACATGTTTAATTAAATTCATTTTAATTATTTAAGTTCCCTAAGTTTTAACTTAGGAAATACATTAAAATAATTAATTAATTTAATATCTCCTAAACCAGATGAAATTTCCCAAATCCATTTCTGGGTCTTGTAGATCAAGTGTACTCTAGTCCTTCCTCAAAATTTGGGACCTAGAGCACAATTGATGCTACCCCAAATACACAAAATCTCAACAAGTTGTGCCATTCAGGATGGAGACAAGACGTATGATATAGGTTCAGGATGTATTGTTTGTACCAGGACTCAAATATAGTGTGATTTCCATCTCGATGATGGAGAAGAATGGGTTTGAGGTCTTGTTCCAGGATGGGAAGGCAAGACTCAGGCCTAGATGCTTTAAGTCTAATGGGATTGTACTCAGAGTTAGAGAGCATGGTCTCTACAGGTTGATGAGCAAGCCTGAGGATCATGGAAAGAAGTAGGGGCAGGTATAGGTTCCAGAGAAGCGGGAGCAGGTGTAGGCTTCATAAGTGAAGGTATAGGTTCCCGAAAAGAAGGTACACTTTTTAGAGAAGGTCCAGGTCCTAGAGGCTCAAAGGGAGTCGAGTTCTAGAGGGAGTTTGCAGATTCAGAGGGAGTCTTTGCAACCCAAGAAGAGCGCATGGTCAGTGGGAAGCAAGGGTGCTTCCACGTCTGGCAAGAAGGAATCAATGCGAGATTGGAAAGCGATACAGGAGAAGAAGAATAAGCAAGAGGCTTCTAGTGACAACGACACTTCCAAGAAGGGCGTAGTTCATCGTACAGGGATTGCTCCGATTGTGAGTGCTAGGAGTTGGGCGCAGTGATGATGACGAAGTACTTCATAGTCGTGGAGGTACCTCCCTCTCTAAGAGGGAGTGTTGATTTGTGTAGCGTGGGAGGTACTCCAAGCCCTAGGGTTCAGGGTTTGGAGGAAAAAGCACCACAAGGGCAACTTGTGGGCTTGGAACCCGAGTGTTGGGTTTTGCACCCATCGTGATTTGGGCCAAAACCGTGATGGAGGTACAACATATGATGGATGAGGATGATCGTGCTCGGCGATACGTTTCCAACGCAATGAGAATCATTCAAATCCGAGTTGTCGTTAGAGAGAAATGAATTTTTGAAGTTGACAAGGTAATTATTGGTTACCAAGTCATGCAAGCTTGGTGTAAAACACACCAATAGATGTGTCTCTTCATGATTCATTGGAGCCCCTCATATGTTTTGATTTTTGGTAGCATCAGAAGTGCTCTAAGCCCCAAATTTGGTGGAGAGGCTTAGACACTGGTATTCCAAAGAACCCAGAAATCGTTTGTGAAAATTCCACTCAGATCATGTTTTAATAAAATAATTAATTATTTTAATGGAGACCCTAAGTCTAACTTAGGAAAATTAAATAATTAAATGGCATTAATAAAACAAAGTGAGAATGATCTAGAAAGCGAAGATCAAGTCATGTTATAATCTTAGCCGTTGATTAGAGATTTAATCTTGGCCATTGATTTCTCAACGAGAAGACTCTAAAGGAAGGCTTGAGGTTCATTTGGAAACACACAAAGAGTGAATCTTGAGATCGAATTCTTCTAACGGAGGAAGTGCTCGGATGAAGATCAGATCCAAGTGATTCAGTGCAGTGAGGGGCAGAGATAATATCCAGAGAGAGATCTTCTCAACTAGAGAATCATCAGCAGAGAGAGGTAGAGAGACGTCCAACAGAGCCAGCGCAGAGCCAGTCAGACTGACACAGAGCCACATAGGGCTATGCAGAGGCCGCGCAGTGGCTGAGAGGGTTTCCGAGATTTCACTGTCAGAACTGATCCAGAAGCTGAAAGTGGGGGCGTGAGACCAGGAGGCTGAGATCTGTGATTCCAGGAGTTAGATCGATCCTTTGTTGGGGTGACGCAGTGCCTAGAGGAGGTGACGCAGTGCCTACGTAGAGACCTCCAGGGGCAACTTTTCCAGTGACCTGATCAACCGAATTTTCCAGTGATTGAGTGAGGTATCCTCACAATTCTTTTTGCCAGTATTTCTCTCTCTGTAATTGAATAACCCTTGAGATATTCAGAGGTGTATTCAAAAATTTCTACTGCTTAATAATACAAACCCTCAGATCCGCTGTATTGGTTTTCCCGCATTGGGTTTTTTTCGGGGACTTAGTCCAAAATAAAGGTGTCCTATGTGTGATTAATTTCTTGCTCAGTTTCCTTGTTTCAGAATCATATTTAATTAAGTGTAGTCTGCTTCAATAGTTATTTCAATAATTCATTCTGAATTAATTCTGTAAATGTAATTTACATAATAGGAGAAGTAAACTCGGATTGTTGTAGTAGGATTCCTAAGATTGTCAGATCTAGGAATTTTCACATGGTATCTGAGCGTTCGATGTGAAACAGGAAGAGCAGATTTGACGCTGAAAGAGAAGGTCAAATTGCTGCAGCATCAACTGATCAAATCCAAAAGGGGATTGCTCAGCTCTAGCCAGAAGGGCTGATTTTTCAACGTTCTCTCTCTCTGAGTGAGTCGACAAAGAGGTAGGACTTCCAGTTCGAGATTTTGCTAAGGCAGAGGGAGCTACACAGATCCTTCACGCAAAGCTTAAGGGACGCAATTTTTCTACAAGTAGTAGTCGGGCAGAAAAGCATCAGAAGAAAGAAAAGAGCACATAGCAGGGAATTCTTCCTCAGTGAGTTCCTAGCTAAGGAATTCGGCATTTTTCGAGGATCTGAGCAGCAGTTCAAGGTACCAGATCTACGAGTTCCAGAAAGAGTGCGTAAGCCTGCCTAGTGTTGCGTAGAGGGGGAGAAAGAGGGAGCAGTTCGATAGTTGTTCGACTGAGATGGCAGCTCATGGTATTAGAGAGATCGGGACAGTTTGGAGGGTTCCTCCAACTATGTAATCTGGAAGGAAAGGATCCAATTCCCTCTGGATGAATACGACCTCAAGACGTTCGTGGCGAATGTGGTTGTTGTACCTTCAGATCCGGATCTGTTGAGATTTTGAGGTAGCATCGGGTGTGCTCTAGCCCTGAAATTTTGGGGAGGGGCTAAGACACATGAGACCTCCAAAACCCAGAAAGCGTTTGGAGAAATTTCATCTAGTGTTGAAGTTATTCTAATAATTTTTTTTTTAATGAGGACCCTAAGTCTAACTTAGGGAATTAGAAAAATTAAAGTGAATTAATTAAACACATGTGATGAAATATTAAGTGACGTGGATCAAGTAGTCTTTTAATCTGAGTCGTCGATTAGAGATTAGATCACGACTGTTGGTTTTCCAATGAGAAAAGTATAAAGGAAAGGCTTGGGGTCAGTTGGAGACACACACACATTGGCAGAGCACTGAAGCTAAGTCGAATTTTTGGGGTGGGGTTTCGAAGCGAGTTTGCAGTGCAGTGAGGGGTAGAGATCGACAACGGATGATCTAATCCAAGGCCAAGAATACAACAAGCAAAGGGGCAGTGAGTACTAGTCAGCGCAGAGTTAGCCAGGAGGACACAGTTCAACCAGCACCACATAGAGGACTATGTAGAGGTTGCGTAAGCCCAAGTAGGGTGACGCAGACCCAACTAGCGCAGTGCAGGGGCAGCGCAACACCAGTTAGGGTGACACAGTGGGGATGCTTGCCAGTGAAGGCTGACGCAGAGGCTGCAGAGGCAGCGTTGAGGGTTCCAGTGGGCCAGAAGGGGCTCGTGATCTGTAAATCCCGTTTGAGGGTGTGATACAGCCATATCTTCTATTTCTGAGTGAAAGGTACAAACTGCCGTGTAATTTCTTTGTAGGGCCAACCATTTATGGTCCCGAGAATGTTGTATTCAGATTCTGCATAGTAGTAAAAACCCTATAGAGTTGCTGCACTGGTTTTCCCACATTGGGTTTTTCCAGGGACATTTGTCCAAAAAATTGTGTGTAATCTTGTCACATGTGTGTATTGTTCAGTAAATTATCTGTAGATGTGTAGGCTGCAGTTAGTGTCTACTTTAATGTTTTTCTGAATAATTCAGTAAAATAACTTGTTAGTGTTAATTAAACAAGTAGGTGAAGTAGATCTAGATATTGCAGTAGGGTTTCTGTTTTGAAACTTTCACATGGTATTAGAGCATTGCAGATCAAGCTAATCCACCAGCAGAGCGGCTAAAGAAATTGCTACAGAGAAGGCAGTTGAAGCAGTAGAGTTCCAGAAGAGGGCTGCGCAACACCAAGAGGGACGCAACCCAGCCAGGCTGACGCAGAGGCTGATGCAGAGCCATCTAAGTGACGCAAAGGCAGTGTAGAGCCTTCCAGAGAGACATAGGAGCAGCCTGCGCTGTGCAAAGGTTGCGATGAGCTAGTCTGCTCACGCAGAGGCCAGCCAGAGGGACGCAGTCCGAGTAGAGATTGCTATGCAGATTTGCCGAAGTCTGGAAGCAGAGCTTCTGATCTTTAAAGGTTGTTGGTGTGGCAAAGGTTCTGTTGGTGTAGAATTGTGCCTAACAAAGGTGACAAGAGCGGGAGGAGAACAATTGCTTAGCAGATCTGCACCAAACAGATCTGAGATTCGATCAGGTGGGTGATCGTACAGGACTAATTCAATTGTTTTGGCGGAAGATTTCCGGGAGGGAAATCAGTTGTCATAGGGAGCAGCTACTATAGAGGGTTTCTAATCACCAAGAAACCCAAATCCAATTTTATGTCGAGTGTTGCAGCAGGAAGAGGGAGATGAGTATCTATTCTGATAGATTTGAGCAGAGATGGTTTCTCATGGACTGAGAGATCATGATAGGTTGGACAGCATGTCCAACTTCGTTATCTGGAGGGCTAGGATCGTGACAATCCTGGATGAGTACGGCATCAAGGACCATGCCGAGAATGTCCTAGCTGTGCCTACCGATGCAGATCCCCTAAAGAAATTCAAAGAGAATCAATCGTGGGCAAAGCGCTTGATCATAGATGGAGTCAAAGATCATGTGGTTGGACATATTGTCGAGAAGAACATGGCAAATGAAATGTGGACAACCTTAGACATGATGTATCAGGGAGGCTCCGTCTAGAGGAAGATGCTTCTGGAGAATCAAATGCGGTTGTTCCAGATGCAGAAGGGTGAGGAAATAGATCCCTTCCTCTTTCGACTTTAGACTATTCGAGACCAACTAATTTCCATGGGTATGACTCCGGATGAAGGGCTCTTGGTGAGGACTGCCCTGAATGCAGTCACTAAGGAATGGGTAACGTTTGTCCAAAGCATCTTGGGCAGGGTAGCATTACCATCCTGGGCGAATATGTGGGCAATCCTCCTACAGGAGGAAATCAGGAGGTTTACCAAGAGGCAAAGCAGCAACAACGGTACAGTCAAAGTAAAGAAAGAGGAGGAGGAGGATGCAACACTTGCATCAAAGGGATAGAGGCAGCAAGGGAAGAAGAAGAGGGACCTATCCAAGGTCCGGTGCTTTAATTGTGGTCCGCTAACAATTGTCCTAAGAAGAAGGACAAGGGATCTTCTGAATCTAAGGCAACAACAACAAAGGGGGACGATGGTAGTGACGATGACGTAGCCACGAGTGCTCATGAGCCACGTAAGTGGGGCGACATAGATTTGTAGAGTGAGCTACAAATGGCGGTAGGCAGGATCCTTGAGGTGCCCAACTCTTGGATCACATACGAGCTACGTGAGCCTTAACGCGGTAGCGAGACAAGTGGAGCAGTGGGTGTAGGAGATCACAGTGAAGCAGAGGGCAGAGTTGGGACGTTGTAGATGGGAGCAGCGCAGTGCAGAGGCAACAACAATGTAGAAGCAGCAGCGCAGAGGCTAATGGGACTTCAACAACGCAGAGGGGCAGTGCTTACGCAGTGCAGAGCTGCAACAACACAATGGCTTCAGGGAGACAACGCAACGCAGCAGCCAAGGGAGCTTCAGTGATGAGGTGCAGCCCAATTGACTTGTCTGTCAGTGATTGGGCAAAGGTCCTTCAGTTGCTTACTTCTCAGCAAATGAGTTGCAGTGCAACAGTGAGCAGTGGCAGTGGCAGTGGTATGGGCAACATGATGCAACAAATTGAGAGGGAGCTGCCGTACAGATGTAGCAGTGTCAATGGTAGTGACATGGGCAGTAGTACAGAAAGCAATAACGCAGTGAATGGAGGGCAGTAGGCCAAGCATCAATAGAGCAGAGACCGATGTCGAGATCATGCAATACTTGTTGTGGATGTATTGCTAGAGCACACTCCTCGCTAGGAGGGAGTGTCGAAATTTTGAGGTAGCATCGGGTGTGCTCTAGCCCCGAAATTTTGGGGAGGGGCTAAGACACACGAGACTTGCAAAACCCAGAAAGCGTTTGGAGAAATTTCGTCTGGTGATGAAGTTATTCTAATAATTAATCTTTTTAATGAAGACCCTAAGTCTAACTTAGGGAATTAGAAAAATTAAAGTGAATTAATTAAACACGTGATGAAATATTCTAAGTGACGTGGATCATGCAGTCTTTTAATCTGAGTCGTCGATTAGAGATTAGATCATGACTGTTGGTTTTCCAAAGAGAAAAGTGTAAAGGAAGGGCTTGGGGTCAGTTGGAGACACACACACTGGCAGAGCACTGAAGCTAAGTCAAATTTCTGGTGTGGGGTTTGCTGAGAAATTCGAAGCGAGTTTGCAGTGCAATGAAGGGCAGAGATCGGCAAGGGATGATTTGATCCAAGGCCGAGAATACAAGCAGAGGGGCAGTGAGTACCAGTCAGCTTAGAGTCAGCCAGGAGGATGCAGTTCAACCAACACCACGCAGAGGACTGTGCAGAGGCTGCGTAAGCCCATCTAGGGTGACGCAGACCCAGCGAGCGCAACACCAGTAGAGGTGACGTAGGCCTAGTCGGGGCAGCGCATCATCAGTCAGGGTGATGTAGTGGGGACGCTGGCCAGTGAAGGCTGACGCAGAGGTTGCAGAGGCAACGCTGAGGGTTCTAGTGGGCCAGAAGGGGCTCGTGATTTGTAAATCTCGTTTGAGGGTGTGATACAACCATATCTTCCGTCTCCGAGTGAAAGGTACAAAATGTCGTGTAATTTCTTTGTAGGGCCAACCATTTCTGGTGCCCAGAATGTTGTATTTAGATTCTGCATAATAATAAAAACCCTCTAGAGCTGCTACACCGGTTTTCCCGCATTGGGTTTTTCCGGGTACATTTGTCCAAAAAATCGTGCGTAATCTTGTCACATGTGTATTGTTCAGTAAATGATTATTAGATGTGTAGGCTGATGTTAGTGTCTACTTTAATGTTTTTTTTAATAATTCAGTAAAATAACTTGCTAATGTTAATTAAAGAAGTAGGTGAAGTAGATCTAGATACTGCAGTAGGGTTTATGTTTTGAAACTTTCACAGGATTCGTACCGGTCATGGAAAAGGCCAAGAGGATGATCCTTGATGGTGTCAAGGATCACAGTCTCTCATGTAGCTGGCAAGAACACCACCAGGGAGATGTGGGAGGCCTTGTCCTCGCTGTACGAAGGAACTTTCGAGTAGTGGAAGATGTACTTGGAGCAGAAGCTCTGGTTGGTCCAGATGCAGAAGGGGGAGCACATTACTCCATTCCTTACGAGGCTTCAAGAGATTCGAGATCAGTTGGCAGCTATGGGATCCACCCCATCTTCGGCAAATATGGTGAGGCTAGCCCTTAACGTAGTCACAGAGGAGTGGCAAGTTTTTCTCCAAAGCATTTTGGGTAGGGCTACACTTTCTAGTTGGAAGCAGATGTGGTTAGCGCTTCAGGAGGAAGAGCTGAGGATAGATCTAGTCAAGTGCAAACTTGACGGTAGCAATGGGAGCAGATTTAAGAGTCCGGAGGAGGAGGAGAATGCAGCCCTCGCATCAAAGGGGAAGCAAGGGCAACATAGACAAAAGAGAGATGTCTCGAAGGTGAAATGCTTCAGATGTGGTGAGATGGGCCACTTTGCATGACAGTGTCCTTTGAAGAAAAAGGACAAGGATGAGAAGCATGGTCCGAAGGCTGCAGCCGCAAAGATCGAACAGGGTGAGTTCGCCATGAGTGCCCACGTTTCTTGAGGAGAGAACTGGGGTGATATTGAACTGTAGGTCATCTTGAACTTCAGTTGGGCAGGATCCTTGAAGAGCCCACCTCATGGATCATTACCTTGCTACAGGAGCTCATATTTGCAGTAGTGGGATGGAGGAGTTTTCAATAGGAGTCGAGGAGTGATGGAGACGACAGTGCAGTAGGTAGCAGTGCCTATTTCTGGAGCGCAGCGCAGAGCAAAGTAGCAGCAGCATAGCAGTAGCAGCACAATGCATAGGAGAGCAACGCAGTGTAGGACAATGTTGCATAGTGCAGAGCAGCAATAGTGCAGTGCATCAGAGGGACAATGCAGTAGTTACCAACAGTCAAAGTCTTTAGCACTGAGGTGCATCCACTGAACACTTGTTCAGATTTGGGTGATTTTAGCTGCTTCTCTCAGCAGCTGAGTTGCAGTACAGATGCAGTGCTAGCAGTGGCAGTGTTAGCAACATAGCAGATGCAACACTTGCGAGGGAGCTATAGTATGGATGCAGCAGTGGCAGTGGCAGTGTCATGGGTAGCAATACAGTGGCAGTAGCAGCGCAGAGGATGCTTCAGGGTCAGAGCAGTATGCAGCAGGCATATTGTTAGAGCACCTTCCTCGCTGAGAGGGAGTGTTGTTTTTTGGTAACATCGGAAGTGCTCTAAGCCCCAAATTTGGTGGAGAGGCTTAGACACTGTATTCCAAAGAACCCAGAAACAGTTTGTGAAAATTCCACTCAAATCATGTTTTATTAAAATAATTAATTATTTTAATGGAGACGCCAAGTCTAACTTAGGGAAATTAAATAATTAAAGGGCATTAATAATATAGAGTGAGAATGATCTAGAAAGCAAAGATCAAGTCATGTTATAATCTTAGCCGTGGTTCATGAGCGCTCATGGCTACGTCATCTTCGGAGCCATCGTCCGCCACATCAGCCTTGGAGCTAGAAACTTCCTTGTCCTTCTTCTTCTGAGGACAATTGCTGGCGAAATGTCCTAGTTCACCGCACTGGAAACACTTGATCTTTGACAGATCATGCTTCTTTCTCCCTTGCTGTCTCTTTGATGCCAAGGCTACATCTTCTTCCTCTTCCTTCTTCACTTTACTTGATTCGGTGCTGTACTGTCTCTTGGTGAACCGACGAAGTTCTTCTTGTCGGAGGATCACCCACATACTTTCCTAGTTAGGAAGGTCTGCTCTGCCCAAGATACTTTGGATAAAAGATTCCCAGTCCTTTGTGACCACATTGAGTGCAGTCCTCACCGTAACCTCATCCTCCACTTTCACCCCATGGCAGTTAGCTGATCCCTGATCGCCTGTAATCTGAAAAGAAAGGGTTCGATCTCTTTTCCCTTGGTGATCATGAATAACCTCATCTGATTTTCCAGAAGCATTCTCCTCTGGACAAATCTTCCTTCATATAGTGAGGTCAAAGCCACCCACATATCTGATGAGCTATTGTCTTCTTGGCTATGCGAGGCACTACATGATCTTTTACTCCGTCCATGATGAAGCTCTTGGCGTGTGCTGCCGCTTCTTCATGCTTCTCTAGGAGCATCGCATCGGTCGGCGTGGCCAACACTTTCTCTGTATGCTCCCTTAGACTATGCCTCCATGACTACTAGGATTCTGGCCTTCTAGACTGCAAAGTTGGACAGGCCTTCCAACCTATCCTAATCACATAGTCCTTGAGGTGCCATCTGCTCAATAAATATGTCGGAACTAATCCTTCTCTCTATGCTACAGACTTGGATCTAGGGTCCTTGGCGAGAAAGGCACCCTCTGCTCCCTCTGACAACTGACTTCCTCTCTTGGAAGTCTTCCAAATCACAACGAATTAGCTCTCTTGGATCCTCTGATCTATCTGCAGATTTCTTTGGTTGGAAATCCTCCGAGGACTCAGGAGTTGTTCTCCTCCCGCTCTTTGTCAACTAGTGCTCAGGCTAATTTCTGCACCTTCAGAAATTTAACCCCACCAGCAAATACTGAAGCTCTGCAGCGCTGCTTTTGGCACTCTGAATCAGTAATAGCTTCAGGATTGCGTCACTCTGGATGGCCCCTGTGTGAGCAGACAGTCCTATCACAACCTCTACACAGTAAGTACGTGGGCTTGCGTGGAGACTGCGTCACTCTAGCCTCTGCGTGGCTCTGCTGCTACGCTGTCCTTTCTGGTCCGACTTTCTGTGGCTGCTGCTGCTGTCTTTGCTGCTTTCTGTAGCAAGGATTCTTTAGTCTTCTTGCTGATGATTCAACTAGATCTGCATCGCTTTGATACCATGTGAAAATTTCTGAATATTACTTATGTAGAAACTCTACTGTTAAATCACGATTTACTTCTCCTACTTATACAAGTTATTAATCTGAAATGTTCAGTATTAACATCGAAGTAAACACTTTAACAGCCTACACAGATACAGATCTAAACTGAATACATGCACATATACAAAGTGACACACAAGATTTTCTAGACAACTGTCCCCGGAAAAATCCAATGCGGGAAAACCGGTTTTCTGGCTGTTGGAGGGTTTATATTATTAAGTAGATTCTAAGTACAACAAATCTGGGCACCTAACTGGTTAACTTGACAGAGAAATACAAAGTCTACAACAATACCTTTGTTCCGGAGACAGAAAATTGGACTGATTCATACCCTCAAACGAGATTTACAAAACTCAGCCCCTTTCAGTCTTTAGAAACCCCAACGCTACTCTGAAGCCCTCTGCGTCAACTCTGCTAGCCTGTTGGTGCCCCTGCGCTGCTCAAGAGAGGCCTACGTAACCCCAGACTGGGTTACGCTGTCTCTGCGTTGCCCTAGCTGGACTTGCGTAAGCCCTGATGACCTCCTGCTGCCTCTGCGCTGCCCTTTTTGGGCCTGCGTAGCACTGAAGCCCTCTGCCCTGCATAGCTTTTGCGTAGCTGCAGCTTCCTCTGCACTGCTCTGACTGCTGCTTCTCTGCCTCTTGCTAACTCTTGGCTTGGGATCAGATCATCCCTCTCGCCAATACTACCCCTCGCAAACCACGCCCTAGAATTCTAGCTTAGTCTCAGTGCTCTGTCATTGTGTGTGTTCTCCAACTGACCCCAAGCCTTTCCTTTATACTTTTCTCGTTGGGAAACCAACGACCGTGATCTAATTTTGATTCGACGGCTAAGATTAAAAGAAAGCTTGCTCCGTGTGACTTGAATTATTTCCATCACATGTTTAAATTAATTACCTTTAATCTTTTAATTTTCCTAAATTAGACTTACGGTCCTTGATTAAAAAGATTAATTAATTAATTTTCTCTTAAACAGAATGGAATTTCTCAAATCCTTTTCTGGGTCTTGGAGATCTCATGTACTCTAGTCCCTCCACAAAGTTTGGGAGCTAGAGCACATCCGATGCTACCCCAACACTCAAAATCTCAGCAGTATTCAGATTTGCTACTGCTTAATATTAAAACCCTAAGTTGTTGCACTGGTTTTCCCAAGTTGGGTTTTTTCGGGGACTTGGTCCAAAAATAATTGTGTACTTATGTGTGTGTGCATCTAGTCGTTCCTGCGTTGTATTTATTTTCCGCAATATTTATTTGAGGGATGTAGCGTATTGATTTCGATATTTACCGTAGAGCACGATAAATAATTTGTTCAGTAAAATAACAAATAGAAGAAGTCTAATCAGTTGTTGTAGTAGGATTCCGAGTGACAAAATTTTCACATGGTATTAGAGCACAGATAAGAAGCAGAGGAGCTCAGTTGTAGAAGGAAAAAGGGAGCTTCGAGGCACTGCTCGAAACCCCAGGATGCTACGCAGTCCATTAGCCAACAAAGCAGTGTTTGAGGAAAATTTGTTTCTCTAAGTGAGTCGATAGAGAACAAAATTTTCAGATCGAAGATTGTTAGAAGCAAAGGAGGCAGCAATAGCTTTTCTTGCAGAGAAAATCTTTAGTTGGGACGCAATTATTTTGCAGGAGTGCTGACATAATAACGTCAGAAGGGAAGAAGAGCACACATTGAGGGAATTTTGTCCTTAGAGAATTCCTAGCCAAGAAATTCTAATTGTCCATGCAAAGCAGCAGTAGTCGAGAGCAGATTTTCCCACTTCAGCAGGGAGTGCGTAAAGGCAGTGAGCAGTTGCGCAGAGGAGAAGAGGCAAAGTTTGACTTTTGTTTGGCGAGATGGCATCAGCAGGGCTAAGAGATCAGGATCGGTTGGACGGAGCGTCTAACTATGTGATCTAGAAGGCAAGGATTTCCTTCCTTTTGGATGAATACGATCTCAAAGCTTACATCGATAACATGGTGGTTGTTCCCACAGATCCAGACCAGAATAAGACATACAAGAAAGAGATGGCAAAGGCGAAGAGGATGATTCTCGATGGAGTTCGAGATCATGTGGTTTCTCACGTAGTAGCCTTGGGTACAACCAAAGAGACGTGGGACTCCCTTGCCACGCTATACTAGGGATCTTCCGAGCAGTGGAAGATGTACTTGGAGGAAAAAATGAGATGAACTTGTATGTAGAAGGGGGAGCACATAGACCAATTTCTCACTAGACTTCAGGATGTTCGAGATCAGTTGGCAACTGTAGGGTCAACGCCTCAGGCTTCAAAGATGGTGCAGATAGCTCTAAATTCAGTCTC
This sequence comes from Pinus albicaulis, assembly GCA_034641835.2. Taxonomy (NCBI): domain Eukaryota; kingdom Viridiplantae; phylum Streptophyta; class Pinopsida; order Pinales; family Pinaceae; genus Pinus; species Pinus albicaulis. Next base: position 214,753,814 of record CM076573.1, read on the forward strand.
AGAGGAATGACAAGTGTTCGTCCAAAGTATTTTGGGTAGAGAAACATTGCCAAGGTGGGTTAGGATGTGGGCAGATCTGCAGCAGGAGGAGCTGAGACGAGATCTGGTGAACAACACCATCAGTGGTAGCAGAATCACTGGGATGAAGGTAGAGGTGAAGGAAGAGGAGAATGCCACCTTCACATCAAAGGGGTAGTAGGAGCATCATAGAAGAAAGAAGGACATTTCGAAGATCAAATGCTTTAGATGTGGTGAAAATGGTCACTACAGCACCCAGTGTCTGCTCAAAAAGAGGGACAAAGAGGAGAGGAAGGATCAGCACGCTGCATCTGCAGAGATTGACTGGTTGTCCTCTAGATTGGAGGAAGAGTTTGCCATGATCACTGACATACCTCCAAGGGTTGTGAAAATTCCAAGATTGGAATCCCTACTGCAACAATCTGATGTTATATCTCCTACTTCTTAATTCTGATACAAGTTATTTACGTTGTTACATAGTAAACATCGAAATAAATACAACTGCAACCTTCACAACATAAAAAATACTGTGGAAACAAGTACTGAGTAGGAAAGAAATAAACACACACATATACACCATTGTTTTTGGACAATGTCCCCGGAAAAACCCAATGCGGGAAAACCGGTGCAACAGTTGAGGGTTTTAATTATTATGCAGTTGTTTCTGAATACAAGTTACTGGATGCCCAAACTGGCTATCCGATACAGAGATAAAACTGGACTATAAGATAGTGAGAAGATCTCACATTGTCACTGGAAAATCCGACACTAATCTGACTAGAGATTAGCCCTCTGCGTAGTCTCTTCGTCTGCCCACGCAGTCACTGCGTCTCTACAGTAAGGACTGCGCTGCACCTCCTTCTGGTCTCTTGCTCATTGGAAAATTCGACTCTCTGGCCTCTCGGTCTCACACCCCAGTTTCCCCAACAGAATTGCGGACTCCCTCTGAAGCTCTACGTTGCCACAACGTAGCTTTGCGCTGCCTCTTTGGACTTTTCTCTGCCTTCTTTGCCTTGCACTCTCTGCATTAGTGAAAACTTCCTCCTCCGACAAACTATCCCTACCCCTCACTGCAAGGAATCACTTCGATCTTCCTCTGGCAATTGCTGCGCTGCTCTCTTGAGAAATCGATCTCTTGATCTCTTACTTGGTGTGTTTACCAAATGCCCATCAAGCTCCTTATAATCTCTTGTTGAAAAATCAACGACCAAGATTAAAACATAATCAAAGGCTAAGATTAACTGGGAGTTGATCTGTGTCTATATCTAGAAGATTCACACCCTATCTAATTAATACACTTTAATTAATCACCTATGTTGTACGGGTTCCTGAACCTGGGGGTGGGGTTCTCGAACCCAAGTCTCAGTTTTGGGTACGGGTGCTTCTGCGAAGAACCCAGAAGAACCGGGTTCTCCAAAAAAAAATTGGGTTCTTCTGTGAAGAATCGGGTTCTCCAAAGAAAAAATTTGGGTTCTTCTGCCTTAATGGGTACAGAGAACCTCGAGGATGGGTACTTAGAACCCGAAAATTGGGTTCTTTGGGTTCTCGATGACCGATTTTGACTAAATTTTTTTATAATTTTATTATTATTGAAATTTAAAAATTAAAATCAAATTTTAATAAATATTAAGTTTTAACAAAATTACAAATTTAAACTTTGAATTAAAAAAATTAAAATTTGTAATTATTGAAATCAAAATGTAAATTGTAAATACTAAGTCTAAACCTAAACTAAGTTCTCACTTCACTTCATTTCATTGAGTTCATTCGTTCGATGCAGGGACGAGAGGCCATTCGTTGAGTTCATTTGTTTGACCTAGGGAAGAGTTCATTGAGGTATTTGTTCGACCGATATTCAAGCAGGGACAAGAGGCCGAGGTTTCCATTCGACAGAGAGGCAGAGGGATTCAAGCAGGGATGAGAGGCGGGAGGCATTCATTCACGCAGGGAAATAGGACGCAATATACAGTGACGGAGGCATTCATTCACGCAATAAAAGCAGAGGGAGGCGACAGAGGACGGGAGGGAGGTATACACGCAGAGGACGGGAGGGAGTAGACTAAGGCGACAGAGGGAGGTATTCACGCCTTCTGTGAACTGTTATAACTTATATTCAACAGAAAAACATCGTTGCTTAAGGAATGACATCAACATATAATCTGCACACTTAGATGGTAGATGTTTATGGTTTAAAAAATGCGAAAATTTGATGTTTACTGTCGTGAATGAGGAAGTGTGAGATATCTCCAAAATGGGCATGGAGAGTTTGAATTGGATATTTAAATTAAAGTAGAATTCCACTCCATTTGAAACCTGCTTATTATTAACTTGAGAAAACTTAAAAGAAATATGATAAATCATAAAATCCTATGAACAAAGAACCAACTAAGGCTTGCCTCAATTCTTTCAGCAAATTCATAAATTTACCCTTTTACACTTGACCCAAGCCCAACTATGAGGATCATAAACAAAATCAAACTTTTTATTAACTACTAAGTAGTACTTGTATTACCGTTACGTAGAGGAATTAAAACTTTAAATCATAAATATTTTAGTTTTCTTGTTTAATTATAAATTATAATTTATAAATTTATAATTTATAAAATATAATATTATTATATTTATATATTATATTTATAAATTATAAATTATAATATACCCCCGACGAACCCACGCACCTTGTTTCAAAAATGACGTACCTGTCCCCGAACCCACGTTTCCTGGCAACATAGTTAATCATATTTCCTAAGTTTAGACTTAGGAACAATTTAAAAATGATTAATTATTTTAATTAATTTCTCTCCGGGTGGAATTTCCCAAAACGCATTCTGGGTATTGTGGAATGCATATGTCTTAGCCTCTCTGCAAAATCTCAAGGCTAGAGCACATCCGATGCTACAAAAATCAACACTCCCTCTTAGTGAGGAACGTGCTCAAGTGTTGTGACCTCTAGAAGCATCACTCTGACTTCTGCACCATCCCAGTTGCATTGTTGATGTTTGGCTACTGCTGCCCACCAACTACTGCGTAACTCTCTCTGCGTTGCATCCATGCTATTGCTGACTCTGCATGATGCTGTCAACCACTGTATCTACACTGCAACTCTGTTGCTGTTGCCACTGCAACATCTGCAGCTCCCTCTCATCTGCTGCTGTTGCAACTGAGAGATGTCCATCAACGGAAAACTGTGTTCAGATTGATGCATCTGTCCACCAAGTTCTAACTGTTGCTAGCCTCAGTGCTGTCATTGAAGTATCTACGCTGTTGCCGACTTTGCAATGTGCCAACTGCATTGCTGCCAAGTCTGCTTTGCACTGTTCATTTCCTCACGCTGCTAACCACTGCATCTGTTACTCTGACACTTGACTGCACCATTTGTCACTGGTCCATCCTGTTACTACTGCTATGAGCTCCCTTAGCAAGGTGATGATGCAAGAGGTGGACTCCTCAATGATATTGCCCATCCTGTAGCTCTCTGAGGCTACAAAACCATATCACCCCACCTCTCCCTTGGAGGTATATGGGCAATCATGGCAAACTCCTCCTCCAATCTGGAGAATAGACTATTCGATCTCTGCAGTCGCAGCTTGCTGATCTTGCTCCTTCTCCTTGTCCTTCTTCCAAAGAGGACACTAAGAACTGGAGTGGCCCATCTCACCACATCTGAAACACTTGATCTTCGAAATATCCTTCTTTCGCCTACACTGCTCTTGCTGCCCCTTGTTGATTTTTGGTAGCATCAGATGTGCTCTAAGCCCCAAATTTTGTGGAGAGGCTTAGACACATGCATTACAAATAACCCAGAAATCGTTTTGGGAAATTCCTTCCCGAAACAATTTTATAAGAAAAATTAATTATTTTTAATAAGGACCCTAAGTCTAACTTAGGAAATTAAAATAATTAATCAGTATCAATGTAAACTGTGGAAGAAACTTCCAGAAAAAGCAGATCAAGTCTAATTTAATCTTAGCCCTTGATTGGAGATCTAATCTCGGCCGTTAATTTCTCAACGAGAAGACTATAAAGGAAGGCTTGAGGGTCATTTATAAGCTACACTGAGAGGATCTAGAGATTGAATTTTTCTGACAGAGCAGTGCTCGGATGAAAATCAGATCTAAGTGATTCTTGATTGCAGTGAGGGGCAGTAATTTCAGTTGGAGATTTTCCTGAGCCGAAGAATACACAACAGAGAAGGCATAGAGTAGATCAACAGAGGCAGCGTAGCAGCTACGTAGAGGTAGCGCAGTTCCACACATAGGCAGCGTTGCAACCTCAAGGGAATTTGAGATTCAGCTGAAGGTCAGCGAGATCCAGTGCCGGAGAGCCGGGGCGTGAGACCGAAAGAGGCTAGAAGGGCAAATCCAGCCAACAAAAGACCAATGACGCAAAAGCCACGCAGTCGCCACACAGAGTGACGCAGAGACTTTGCAGTGACTGAGCAAAGACTGCGCAACGCAGTGGAGGGCTTGAAGATCTGGGGTTGTTGGTCAGTCGGGCTTCTAGATCAGTGTGAGATTTTTCTCACTAACGTTTTGTCAGTCATATTCTTTGCAAGGATTGCCAGAAAGGCTTCCCATATTTGTATTCCGAAATTTACTGCATAATATATAAAGTTATAAACCCTTAGATCCACTGCATCGGTTTTCCCACATTGGGTTTTTCCGGGGATGTTTGTCCAAAATTAACGGTGTTCTGTGGTTGCATTATTATTTCTTGTTCGGTTTCCTTTTCACAAATGTATTTTAATGAGTGAAGGCTGCTTCAGTAACTGCTTTAGTATTTCCAGAAGTAATATGTTAATAACTTGCTAAATATGAATTTACAAGTAGGGGAAATAGTTCAGTTTAACAGTAGGGATTCTTAGATCTGGGATCTTGGAATTTTCACACTGATGCAAGGGCTGCATTGTCCTCTTCCTTCACATCTGCTTTCTGCTCACTGTTGTTGTTGCTTTCTAGGTTGCTCTTCACTATGTCACCCCTCATCTCTTCTTGTTGGAGATCAGCCCACATCCTCTCCCACTCTGGCAATTTTTCTCTCCCCAGAATGCTCTGGAAAAAAACTTGCCGTTCTTCTGAGACGCTATTCAGGGCTAATCTCACAAACTCCGTAGGCTGAGGCGCTGACTGTACAACTGCTAGCTGATCTCGTACATCCTGAAGCCTCGTAAGGAAGGGGTCTATGCGCTTCCCCTTCTACATCCTCGTGCATCTCATCTTCTACTCCAAGTACATCTTCTGCTGCTCAGAAGACCCTTGATATAACGTGGCCAATGCATCCCACATTTCTTTGGCTTTGTCTTTGCCTGCTATGTGAGATACAATGTGATCTCTCACTTCGTCGAGGATCAACTTCTTAGCCTTTGCCATCTCCTTCTTGTAGGCCTTAAGTTGATTTGCATGTGTGGGCTCAGCTACCACATTAGTGATATAAGTTTCGAGATCATGCTCGTTTAGAAGGAAGGAAGCTCTTGCCTTCTAGATAACATAGTTGGAGGCACCCTCCAACTAATCTTGATCTCGCAACCCAGATGATGCCATCTCGCCAATCAAATGTCGAATTGCCTCCACTCTCCTCTGCGCAACTGCTGACTAGCTCTACACACTCCTTGATAGAGTAAGTGGATCTGCTCCTGGCTACTACTGCTCTGTAGTGAGAAATTGAATTCCTTGGCTCAAAATTCTCTGAGAAAGAAATTCCATCAATATGTGCCCTTCTTTCCTCTTTTGACGTTTTTCTGTCCCAACAAAGTGCTGCAGAAAACTGCATCCTAGTTGAAGATCTGCTCAACGCTGAATCTGCTGTGCTGCTCCCTCTTCCTCTGACAAGGTCTCGATCCAGAAAATTTACTCTTTGTCGACTCACTCAGAGAAGTATTTTTCCACGAAAATCAACCTTCCCGACCAATGAATTGCGCAAACCCTCAGGGGTTCGATCTGCTGCTTACGCAGTCCTTTGAACTCCTCCTTTTGCTCAGTGCTAGGCTCTCCCTGCTCTGCTTTCCTACTTCACATGTGCTCTAAAACCATGTGAAAATTCCAAGATTGGAATCCCTACTGCAGCAATTTGATGTTATTTCTTCTACTTGTTAATTCTGATACAAGTTATTTACGATGTTACATATTAAACATTGAAATAAATACAACTATAGCCTTCACAACATAACAAATACTGTGGAAACAAGTATTGAGCAGGAAATAAATAAACACACACATATACACCGTTGTTTTTGGACAATGTCCCCGGAAAAACCCAATGCGGGAAAACCCGTACAGCAGTTGAGGGTTTTAATTATTATGCAGTAGTTTCTGAATACAAGTCATTGGATGCCCAAACTGGCTATTCGATACAAAGATAAAACTTTCCAAAACGTTTTCTGGGTATTGTGGAATGCATGTGTCTTAGCCTCTCTGCAAAATCTCAAGGCTAGAGCACATCTGATGCTACAAAAATCAACAGGGGTGAGGTGGGGTGATTTGGTTTTGTAGCCTCACAGAGCTACAGGATGGGCAGGATCCTTAAGGAGTCCACCTCTTGGATCAATTCCTTGCTATGGGAGCCCTTAAAAGCAGTAGGGGGATGGACCAGTGACAGTTGATGCAGTCATGTGCCTGAGTGACAGATGCAGTAGCTAGTAGCAGTCAGGACTGAGCAACGCAGAGCAAAGTTGGCAGTAGTGCAGAGTCAGCAACAATGCATAGGCTTCAGTGACAACACCAAGACTAGCAGTAGTCAGGACTCGGGAGACAGATGCATTAGACTGAACATAGTTGGTTCAATATGATGGACATCTCTCAGTTACAACAACAGTAAATGAGAGAGTTGCAGATGTTGTAGTGGTAGTAGCAACAGAGTTGCAGTGCAGATGCAGTAGTTGGCAACAGTATGCAGGGTGAGCAATAGCACAGATGCAATGCAGAATCAAAATTGCGCAGTAGTTGGTGGGCAGTGAGGCCAAACTTCAGCAGCGTAGCAGGAGGTGGTACAGATTCAGAGTATTGCTATCAGGAAGGCAACAATACTATAGCACATTCCTCACTAAGAGGGGTTGTTGATTTTTGTAGTATCAAATATGCTCTAGCCTTGAGATTTTGCAAAGAGGCTAAGATACATGTTCTCCAAGACCAAGAAATTGTTTGGGGAAATTCCACCCATAAGTGACTTAATTAAAATAATTAATCAGTTTTTAATATTTCTTAAGTCTAAACTTATGAAATATGATTAATTAAAGGGTATTAATTAAGTTGGGTGCGAATCTTCTAGATAAAGGCGTGGATCGAGTCTAAGTTAATCTGAGCCATCGATTAAGATATAATTATGGCCATTGATGTCTCAACGAGAGATTATAAGAAGGAACTCGATGGGCACTTGGAGAACACACTGAGAGAGATATCGAACTTGCTGGTAGATTGATTTTCTAGAGTAGTAGCGTTGAGTTTCCAGAGAGAGATCCAGTGAGCTCATTGCAGTGAGGGAGGGGTAGGGATAGTATTGCTGGAGGAAAGTTTTCCAGATCCGGTGAGTGCATAGTAGAGAGACAACAGTTCCATAGAGAGGCAGCGCAGAGGATGCACAATGCTTCAGAGGAGATCTGTAATTTTGTTGAGAGGCAGAGGTGATTCAGTGCCAAAAGCCGGAGAGAGTTTCCAGATTCCAGGAGAGTCCAGTTTCCAGACAACAGAAAATCGGAGGCAAGGAGAATGAGTGCTCCCAGTTGTGTGACGCAGTCACTGTGTAGAGGCAAAGCAGAGCAGCTCTTTCAAAGCTAAGGTCAGTGGCGGATCACCTGTGGAAGTGAGAATTTTCTCACTAGATTGTTTGTTAGTTATTTCTTTGTATTGGATAGCTAGTCTGGGCATCCAAAGATTTGTACTTAGATTTGCTATTGCTTAATATTAAAACCCTCAGCTGCTGCACCGGTTTTCCCAAGTTGGGTTTTTCCGGGCACTTAGTCCAAAAATAATTGTGTACTTATGTGTGTGCATCTAGTGTTTCTTGCGTTGTATTTATTTACCACAGTATTTTTTTGTGAGGGCTGTAGCGTATTGCTTTTGATATTTACCATAGAGCACGATAAATAATTTGTTCAGTAAAATAACAAATAGAAGAAATCTAATCAGTTGCTCATTAGGGTTCCAAGTGACGAAATTTTCACATAAATTACCGAAGAGGAACATTGCCATCAAGTAAAACCCCAAAGACTTCGCGTTTTATTATTCCAGAAAAGTTTACAAGAGCTTTGAGAGCTAATACATGATCTAAAATATCGGATCCTTTGATTGACATATGACTCCTAATTTATAGATTAATTCTCCAACGGCTAGTTGGCTTGATCCCCGTCAAAGTAATCTCGAACGTTGAAAAATATTTAATTATCTTTTAATCTCCTTTGTCGAAATTGTTTTATTTTTTAAGGAAATTCGAATTTTTCATTTAATTGAATTTTAACCAACTCAAAATTAATTATTTTGAGTTGAATTCCTCAAAATATTGACTTTGAATTAACTATCAAGGCCCAAGGGTCCAAAATCTCTTGAAATTTTCAATATTCTCTTGGCTGAAGACCTCCAAAAATTAATTCTTCTAGAACCCACGAATTTTTTAATTTGGAGTATTAAATATTCCTAGGACCTAAAATTACTTAAATTTCTGGCTTGTAATTTTAATTTATTTTTGCTAGAAAATTTAATTAATTGACTGATGAGGGGATTAACAATTTTTTCCAACCCTTTTTACATAAGATAAATACATTTAACCCATGAAAGGGGAACACCTGTTCGTTATAGACCCTCAAATATCTACCCAATTCTGCGACTCAAAATATGATCTAGTAGATCAAGTAATTCATACTAAAAGAATCTAGCCAATTAGCTAGGATTATTCCCAAATTACTTTTACAAATACTCGATAAAAAACTTTAGGACTCACCTAATATCTTGATGACAAAATCCACTCTAGCTTTGGGGTGAGGTTGGAAGGAAAAATTCTGCCGATCATTTGTGTCAAGAGACACAGATGCATCAGTGATACGAAAACCTCCTAGGATGGAAATCGTCACCAAAATAATAGGCTTGCCTAGGTTGTTACATACATGATGGTCTTACTAAGATCATCTACATTATAAACATGTAGAATGGGTTTACATCTTTAACAAACTACTGACTGATGATGAAATATGAATGATGCGAACACTTGAACATGATAAAACCCTTTTGCGAAAAAAGGGGTGCACTTCTATAGGGTTGTTGACATAGAGTGGTCAACAGGGCTGGCACCTATTCCCAACTCTCTCTCCATTTAAGCTCACTCCTAGGTAACCTAAGGGGGTTGGTCCCTAAATGAAAAGCTCAGTTAAAAGGTGATGTTAAGTTTCTAGGAGATGTCAAATTTGTTCTGTTTTTTTTTTTTTTTTTGGTAAATTTGAATATTTCTATTAGAAAAGCATATGGTACAAGATGTATTACAATCAGGAGGGCTAGATAGCAGGGAACCGGAAATGAAGAACAATCAACCTCGGTCTCAATCAGTAGCCAAAAGAGAAGCACGAGATTCAAGAAGATAAGCAAGGGAGCTAAAAGATAATCACTGGATTCTACCCAGAGTGGGTAGCATCCTCAATACGACTTTTCTTTCCTTTCTTTTTTTTTGAGACTTTGACCCAGGCATCTTGGGGCAGTTGAGCTAGTATCACTTGGAGCCCATTGATGTTTGAAGGAGTGGGCTCCTTGTCTGAATCTGAGGAGGAGGTTTCATGAGACCGTTTTTGAGCACTCGAGGGACCATTGGGCACTTCGGGGTCTGCCGGGGTCATGTCCTTCTCCTGCTTTGCAACCTCCACATCTGCTTCAATCTCTTCCTCATCTGAGTTGAGGTCATCCATGGGAGGTGGTGCACATGGTTTCCAACTTTTGGAGTTTGATTTGCAGTTACTCCCCTTCTTTTGGGCAAGGAACGAGGAGCAAGCGTTCTGGAGGTATCCTGTTTGACGACAATGACGGCAACGGAAAGTTGTGTTCTCGTAGTCCAGGGTCTGTGTCCATTGGTAATCTCCTACTTTGAGAATGATTTGATTTGGAAGGCCCTTGCTGATGCCTATTTCAGTGCATATTCTACCATAGGTGTATATGCCTAATTCCCCCCTGGAGGTATCCATTGCCAGAAAGCGTCCTAGGGTGTTACCAATTCCTTGAAAGACAAAAAAGTGCCATAGAGGGGCTGGTAAATTTGGAAGCTTGACCCAAATGGGAAGCTTGGTGATGACTGCCATGGAAGGGTCAAAGTCTGGGAACCATGGTGTGAGGAATAGCCCAGCATTTCCCCAAAACCAAGGTCCACCTGTTAAGGCTTTTTGATAGTCCTCATCGAAAGTGAACATAACTATGAAGAAACCCTTTGAGCAAAAGAAAATTCTGTTGTTGTTGGTCCAGATTGAATGGACCCATTGATAAAGATCTGCTGACTGTGGCCATAATCTGTTGAATTTGTAGATAATGGCCTTTTCTACATATGCTTGAAACAGGTCATCCAATGTTGGGTTGGAGATTTCCACTGCTGGTATGTCCATTTTATCCACTAGAAAAGGCTTGGGAGCTTCAGGGGGATGGGCAACTTTCTTGGGATGCTGTGCATGGACAACATCTTCGTAAGAGAAAGCTTGAGTAGAGGATGTTTGCCTGGTAGCCCCTCCTTGCAAATGAAGGGAAAAGACCAGAGTGGCGTTTTTCTCAATATTATAGTAAGAGAGAGGAAGGGTGTTTTTGAGCTGTTTACCTCTGTAGAGGAAACACTGCAGTCCAATCGGGATCTTTAGCTTGAGTTCGAGAACCTGCGCTGAACTCTGCACCAGATCCGCAGATTGAACCTAGTAGAGCAGGGTTTTGCCATTGAGAAGTGAGATCTGGATTTGGAAGGAGAGGGCTAAGTCTTCCTTTTCAAAGGATGTGCCACTGCTGGTATAGGAGGACTCGTGCATGGACTGGGATGCACCTAGGCTCAGGTTGCTCGTCGCAGCATAGCAGATCTGCGATGAGACTGCGTCCGAGGGGTTCACGTTGATGCAGGTTTGAGCCTTCATCTTCCATCGTGCAACCAAGCAGATCTGAGGTGAGTCGACTGTGGGGAGGTGTGTGCAGATGCAGATTTGAGCCAGGGACTTCCATCACGTAGCAGCGGGCTCAGTAACGGTGGCGGCTGCGAAGCTTTTCGGAACCCTGTAGGCCTCGAGGGTACCTCTGGGCATGAGCAAAGGGCTGTTGCGAGCTCCTTCCTCGCCTCCGGAGACCTCCATTCCCAAGTCGAGCAAGCCCTTCTCAGCCACCTGCTTGGCCCTCCGCATGGTGTTCACATACCAGTCATTGCCCCTGTCTACGATACTGACGCCGAGCTCCATGTACTCCGAGAGTGTCGAGATGGTGTGGTCGATCGAAGCCCTGACCTTGACTAGGATGACCATTGCCCTCGGCTTCTAGATCGAAAGCACGAAGTCCTTGGGATCGTAGAAGCCCTTCAGTGGGAGGTTGCCTACGTCCCGTGCGTGTTCCAGGGTTTCGTCGACGCGGCTTATCGTGCGATTGTGGACAAAGGTTGGGAAGCCTTTTTCTGCGACCTTAAGGGCAAGGTTCCAGCCCATCACTGCCGCATCCACGTCTTTCTCAAAGAGCTGCTGAGGAGTAGTCGCCGCAACCTGGCCTTTTTTAGAGGGGGAAGGGCATGCATTGAGCCCACCTTTTAAGTTAACCTCCGCGAAGCTGCACTCGATGCAGGGCTTGAGGGAGAATTGGAGCACGCTTGTCTTCTGTCTTCCATGATCCGCAGGGCTGAGAGAAGGCTTGGCAGCGGCAGGGAGGAGTCGTAAGTGAAAAAAAACTTAGGGTTAGTCTTGGCCATCGCTTCAATCTCCCTCAAATTTGTATTACTTGAGATTATGAACAAATGTAATGAGCAATATGAAATGAAATATATAACCAACAACACATGAATCAAAGATTAGCATACAAAAAACAAGTGCCTTCAATATTGCTTAAAAAATAAATAATACTTGCTCAAGGGAAATGAAGTGTTTCAAATTGAAACACAAGTAACTCTGTCAATCAAACAAAAGATGTTAGCAAGATATGATATCACATGCAAGATATAAAATATACTTTCCAGAGATATAAACATTCACAAATCCAAAGCATGTAAGGAATCAATATAGAATGACTTGCAAATAATATAAGTTAAAACTTTCCTTGCAAAAATGAAAAAGATGATACTTGCCTAAATAAGATAATCATTTCAAAACATTTCCATCAATGAGAAGTACATGGATAACTTGCGAGTAAAATAGTAAAATGTATGAGCATGAAATGCACTTAAACTAAGATTAAATACAATTATCTTGGTTAATTTTTGATCTAAATGCCTAGTCTAGGTGTGACCTTTCTTTCGACTATTTTGAAACAAGTCTCTTATGTAAGTTGTGGAAGGGCTCCAAGGAAAGACAACCAAGACTATATTAACGATACCTCCCTTGGACTATCCAACACACTTGATGCCTCTGACGCTATAGAGACTGTGGCTCTGACGACTGCAAAGTCATCGTGTTAACCACATAAGAGGGTCTATGTCCCTCAAGTTGATGAAAGAAAGAGATCCCTAAGAGATGTCTTTCAACCAAGCTTATGCTTGGAGGTAAATTTTCATTAGAGATCGAAGCTATGCAGTATGCCTAAATGAAATGCAAGTAAGTTTATTAGTGCTTGTGAAAGGAAATGCCTCAAGTAAATGGAAATATGCTCAATGAGATAGCTTATATAATTGCTCAAAATTGTAAAAGATTCAAGAACATAAGTTTCATAAGCACCATAGATTATAAGTTGCTCAAAGTAAGTGCTTTAACAAATGATATATCAATGATCAACCAACGAAAGCAATTAAATGAGATGACACTTCAAAGTATGATATGCTTGAAAAGTGAGCAAATAAAAAGTGCGCAAATAACTTTAAAATAAACGAGCAAGTAATCAATGAGCCTATAGTGAGGCAAACAAGAAGCAAATTGTCAAATTAACTAAATCAAACTTTGCCACATGAATTTAGATGCTTGCATATAATGAAATAAGTTGCTCCAAAGTGAAATCCCAAATTGTACTTAAAAGCAAAACTTCAAATGCGAGGCATAAAATGGAAACTAGTAGCAAAATCAAATTTAGAAAGTTAGTTTGAGATTGTGAGATTGTGTTAATTCTTAAGGCATGCAAAATGAAAACTAAGGAAACTATGCAAGATCAATCCACCCACATGTTTCTCCTTCTAAATAAGGAGAAAATGATGCCTTGGGTGAAACCCAAGCTGCCGCAAGAAAAACTAATATTTTATTTAGATTGTTACAAAGAGGAGAAACCTTCCAAAGGATCTCAACTAAAACTTCAAGAGGAATATTTTACAACATATGAAGCTTTTCAAGCACTAGATTTCCTTCTTGAAAGTCAAAATTAGCAACTAAGGTAAGTGCAATAAGAATGCTCTCAAATTTGAAAATGTTAGGTGTCTCTTGGTATCCCAAATATTAGCCTCCAATGGTGGATGAAATCTTGCACAAGAAAAGGAGCTAGTCTTCTTTGTCCACGACCTTGCTAAATGTCAACCCTTTTCAAATGACCACGACCTCCTATAAGATGAACTTTGAAGTTTTGAGAGGTCCTACAAGAAAATAGTTAGAGTTTTCCTCAAGTCTCTTGCTATCAATGTTCCAACTATGCACTGCAAAACAAAGACACAGTTAGTGTAGAGAGAACATGTAAAACAAATAAATATCATACAAATAATTTACAAGAAACCAAATCAAGTGATGGGAGTGAACCCCATCACTTGCTCTAGTTCATAAAATGCTCTCAAGTAGCTAATATAAAATCAATGAAGCACTATTTGAAAAGATTTAAAATATGAAATGCTTGCTTGTATACAAGCTATGTCCAAACAAATCCCTACAGGAACGCTTCTTCATAAGATGAATTATGAAAATCCAAATAACAAATGAGAGTTCCTTTGAAGATGCTTCAAGAATGGGTTGGTCTCCCATAGACTTCTCCTCATGCTTGATCCAACAAAAATAATTCTTCTACAATAGTCCAATCACACATTAGTCCTTATAGATTTAGAGAAGCAAACAATGAATTGAAACTTCTAGAAATTTATGCCGTAGTCTAACCAACCTACTTTTTTGCCCTGAAAATCATGGAAATTCCGGCAAGAATTTGATAAAATCTGGTAGGGATATTTGTTTATCCAGGTTACAACTGTCAAACTTCAAGATTTTGGGTGCTGCAGAGGTTTTTGATGGTTTTGAATCCATTTCTACCATCAAAAACATGATTGAAACACTGCTACTGCGAGATTTCTTGAATTTTTTTTGGCTAGATTCTGGTCACTTATGACCGTCCAGGCAATTCCTCTGCCTTAGTAGACGACACCGAAATTTATTTGAAAATAAACTAGAACTTCCAACATCTAAAGCCTACTTCCAAATCAAATGTTAATGCAAGATAGCTTTGCACTAGCAAGTCTACAAGAGTCTATGGAAAATGAAATAACTCAAAGAATAAATAGAAGAGATTATACCTCACAATGCACCATGCTCCAAAGGAAGAACACCCATGAATGTGTTGATTTTTGTAGCAACGAAAAGTGATCTAAGTCTCAAAATTGGTGAGGAGGCTTAGACACCAGTATTCCAAAGAATCCAGAAACCGTTTGTGGAAATTCCACTTTGTTCATGTTTTATTAAAATAATTAATTATTTTAATGGAGACCCTAAGTCTAAACTTAGGGAAACTAAATAATTAATTGGTATTAATAAAACAGAGTGTGAATCTTCTAGAGAACGAAGATCAAGCCAAGTTTTAATTTTAGCCATTGATTAGACTTCTAATCTGGGCTATTGATTCATTAATGGGAAGATTATAAAAGAAGGTTGGAGGGTCATTTGGAAAGTAAGTTGGGAAAGCATTTGGTAACCCAAGGGAAGTCGATTATGAAGGAACATAATTCGATTTCAGAGGGAGATTTGCAGGGCGAAGGAAGCAGAAGGTTTTAGCAGTGTTAGGGTTCGAGGGAAGAAGGTAGCAAAAGACCATAGAAGCAGCACGCAGGAGCAGCACAGAGGCCTCACGCAGTGTTGACGCAGCCATACATTGGCTCTGCGTAGAGGGGCACCCAGGAGAGATGCAGAGTGACGCAGAGAGGGCTGGTGAATCCCTCAGGTGTCAGAAATTCTTCCGATGACTATAGAAGAATTCTCTCAGGTGTATCTCAAGAATTTTTCTCAATTGTTTCTGTCAAACTTTCCTTGTAAAGATTTCACTGCTGAAGAATAATATAAATCCTCATCTGTTGTAGCGGTTTTCCCACATTGGGTTTTTCCAGGGACAATTGTCCAAAAATAACTGTCTATGTGATTGATTCTTATGCTTGTATTTTCTACTGTTCTGTTCTCTCCATATACATGCGTGATTACTGCAGTAGTGTTTATTTCAAAATTTACTGCAATAATTCTGTAAATAACTTATTGTAAGAATAAGTAGGAGAAATAAATCTATCACTGTAGTAGTATTTCAAGATTGAAATTTTCACATGGTATCAGAGCTGAGACTAAGTAACAGGAGTGGAGATTCTGCAATGGAACGAAGATCAGACGTTGGTGCAACAACAACTCAGAAGGGTTCATGTAGTTCTCCAAAGAAAAGGGAAAGCATGAAAGAGCAGATGGATCACGACATTTCTGTTCTGGCATCCAAATTGGAAGAAGAATTTGCTTGTGTGTCAAGCTCTACTTCTCCAAAGATTTGGTATATTGATAGTGGAGCTTCTGCTCACATGACGGGAGTACGAGAATGTTTCTCAAGCTACCAAGAAGAGCAGATGAATTTTAAAATCACCATGGGCAATAAGGCGAAATGTACCCCTGTTGGAAGAGGTACCATAGTGTTTCAAACATAAACTGGTAATAAGCTTCGGGCCACCAATGTGTTTCATGTGCCTGTTGGGGATGAACTTACTCTCTATGTCGCAGCTTCAAAACAAAGGTTATGACGTTTACTTCATTGGCAAAAGAGTATACGTCAAACACCTGAGTTGGAAGAAGAAGTCACAAGTTGGAGTCGAGAGCAATAAACTCTACAAGTTACAGCTCGAATCCCCGATGGCGCTGATAGGCAACATTGATGAGAAGGATTTGAATGAACTATGGCACAGGAGAATGGGGCACTTACATCATGGGGCTTTAAGGATTCTCAAGAAGACTATCATAGGAGTTCCAGAACTGAGCACCAAGCGAGATGATGTCTGCAGAGGGTGCATATTGGGCAAGTATGCCAAGGCAACTTTCCAATGAAGCATCAGTAGGGGAGTGTGTTGGGCTTAATACACTCGGACATCTACAAACCAATGTCCACTAGAGCTTTTAGTGGTACCGAATACTTCGTCACCTTTGTTGATGATCATTCCAGGAAGACTTGGATTTACTTTCTGAAGACCAAGGACGAAGTCTTTGATCGATTCAAGGAGTTTAAAGCTCTGGTGGAGAATCTGATAGGAAAGCGGATAAAGACATTGCGATTAGACAATGGTGGAGAATACATCAATAAAGACTTCATGGAATTTTGCGCAAGGGAAGGCATCAAAAGAGAGTGGACCGCTCCGTATAATCCAGAGCATAATGGAATTGCAGAGAGAAAGAATAGAACTATTGTCGAGGCTGCAAGGGCAATTCTGTATGATCAAGACATGCCAAAATTCATGTGGGCTGAAGCTTGTAATACAATTGTCTGTGTACAAAATAAGATTCCTCACAGTGCATTGGATAAGATCACTCCAGAAGTGTCTTCATTGGCAGGTAGCCAGAGGTAGCCACTTTAGGATCTTTGGTAGTGTGGTATACTGCCATGTACCCGAAGAGAAGAGGAAGAAACTGGATAAGACTGCGGAAAAAGGATATTTGGTGGGATACAACGAGAATGCAAAGGCTTACCGCATCTACATTCCTGAGAGTAGGAAGATTGTAGTACGGCGGGATGTGAAGTTCATGGAGGAAAGGGCCATCAGGAAATCCTAGGAGATGCCTTCTGCGACGCAGTCTGAGAAGGATCCACTGGTCCAACCACAACGACCTATGGAAGATAACACGAGTGCTTCTCCTAGGCACAGGGATCCAAGGGATACATCTCTCGAGGAGTTGCAAGAAGGGGAGCAGGTAGATCCACCCATTACCAGTGGTAGGATGAGCAGGGAATTACGAAAAATTTTGAGGGATGCAAAGGAGCTTGTTGGAGCCCCCAGAAATGAGAAGAGGTAGCACAGACAACTCGACAGGTATGAAGCCTTGGTAGCCCAGGTTGGGGAACCCTCTACTTTTTAGGAGGTAGCTCAGCATCAGGTGTGGGTAGATGCGATGGTGGAAGAATGCAACTCCATCATGACAAATGATGTCTGGGAAGTGGTTCCTAGGCCTCAGGATAGATCAATTGTGGGTTTGAGATGGATCTACAAGATCAAATATGTTGCAGATGACAACATCAAGAAATTTAAAGCCAGGTTTGTGGCTAATTGGTACGCTTAGAAGGAAGGGATAGACTATGAAGAGACCTTCGCCCCAGTAGCCCGATATACTTCTATTAGATCCGTGATATCCCTTGCTGCGCAGATGGGATGGGAGATTCACTAGATGGACGTCAAGACTGCATTCTTGAATGGGGTGATAGAAGAAGAGGTATATATTGAACAACCAGAGGGCTTTGAGACGCATGAGCAGAAAACTCATGTGTGCAGGCTCAAGAAGGCTTTGTATGGACTGAAGCAAGCCCCTAGAGCTTGGTATGGTCGAATTGACAGCTACTTGCAGAAGATGGGATTTGTCAAGAGTGACATAGATTCCAATCTCTACTATCTAAGAGTAGGAGATGACCCTCTGATACTAGTGCTGTACGTAGATGATCTATTTTTGACAGGATCATCTAGGCTCATCAAGGACTGCAAGGAGAATTTAGCTGTAGAATTCGACATGAAGGATCTAGGGCTGATGCATTATTTTCTAGGGTTGGAAGTTTGGCAACAAAAGGGTGAGACCTTCCTTGGTCAAGGAAGATATACTACAGAAATTCTGAAGAGGTTTCAGATGGAGGACTGTAGACCCGTGGCTACTCCAATGATTACCAACTGGAAGAAAATTGATACGTCCAAAGATAATGAGGCGGATCCTACCTTCTATAGGCAACTCATAGGATGCTTGATGTATCTGGTCAACACTAGGCCAGAGATCTGTTATGTTGTCAACACTCTCAGTCAGTTCATGGTGGAACCAAGGAGGGCACATTGGGCAACAACCAAGCATGTTATCAGATATTTGTAGGGAACATTCTAGCTTGGATTGAGATACACCTGAGGCAATGACATCAGATTGGGTGGGTTCACTGACGCAGATTGGGTTGAGAGGCCAGTAGATCGGAAAAGTACTAGTGGGTACTGTTTCAATGTTGGATCAGGAATGACCTCCTGGTGCTGCAGGAAACAAAAGTCCGTGGCTCTGAGCTCAGCTGAGGCAGAATATATGGTTGCAAGCACTACTTCGTGCGAGGCCATATGGCTTAGGAAGCTGCTTGTGAATCTACTCAAGGAAAATATGGAAGTGACCAACATTCTACGTGATAATCAGAGTTGCATCAAGCTCTCTGAAAATCATGTGTTCCATGATTGGTCGAAGCACATTGACATCAAGTGTCATTTCTTCAGAGATTGTGTCCAGCGGGGAGCTGTACAATTACAGTACACTCCGACAGGAGAATAGGTGGCAGACATTCTAACTAAGGCTCTGGGAAAGACAAAGTTTGTCCTACTTCAGAGAGAAGATGGGGATGACCAAAATTCCATTTCAATAGCAGAAATGGATTGATGCAGAATTGAGAGGGAGCTGCAGTACGAATGAGGCAGTGGCAGTGTCATGGGCAGCGGTACAAAAGGCAACAACGCAACAGATGAGGGGCAGCAACAGGCAGGCATCAGTAGCACAAAGAATGCTTCAGGGTCTGAGCAGTATGCTGCAGGCATATTGCTAGAACACTTTCCTTGCTAAGAGGGAGCGTTGATTTTTGTAGCATTGGAAAGTGATCTAAGTCTCAAAATTGGTGAGGAGGCTTAGACACCAGTATTCCAAAGAACTCAGAAACTGTTTGTGGAAATTCCACTCGGTTCATGTTTTATTAAAATATTTAATTATTTTAATGGAGACCCTAAGTCTAAACTTAGTGAAATTAAATAATTAATGGGTATTAATAAAACAGAGTGTGAATCTTCTAGAGAACTAAGATCAAGTCAAGTTTTAATCTTAGCCATTGATTAGATTTCTAATCTGGGCTGTTGATTCATAAATGAGAAGATTATAAAAGAAGGCTTGAGGTCATTTGGAAAGTAAGCTGGGAAAGCGTTCAGTAACCCGAGGGAAGGCGATGTTGAAGGAATAGAATCCGATTTCAGAGGGAGATTTGCAGGGCGAAGGAAGCAAAGGGTTTTAGCAGTGTTAGGGTTTGAGGGAAGAAGGCAACAGAAGACCATAGAAGCAACACGTAGGAGCAGCGCAGAGGCCTCCCGCAGTGTTGACGCAGGCATACGCTGGCTCTGCGTAGAGGGGCACGCAGGAGAGACGCAAAGTGACGTAGGGAGGGCTGGTGAATCCCTCAGGTGTTAGAAATACTTCCGATGACTGTAGAAGGATTCTCTCAGGTGTATCTCAAGAAGTTTTCTCAATTGTTTCTATCAAACTTTCATTGTAAAGATTTCACTACTGAAGAATAATATAAACTCTCATCTGCTGCACCGGTTTTCCCACATTGGGTTTCTCTGGGGACAATTGTCCAAAAATAACCGTGTCTATGTGATTGATTTTTATGCATGTATTTTCTATTGTTCTGTTTTCTGCATATACATGAGTTATTACTGTAATAATGTTTATTTCAAAATTTATTGGAATAATTCTGTAAATAACTTATTGTAAGAATAAGTAGGAGAAATAAATCTATCACTGCAGTAGTATTTCAATATTGAAAGATTCACAGAATGGACCCCCAAAGTCTTTTTATTGCAATTCTTGAAGAGTGTACAAAGTAGTAAGGCTTCTACACACACAATAGTTAGTAACAATTGATGATACATACTGAGAACCCATGGCTCTATTATATAGAAGTTTGGGAGCCAATCACAAGGCAAATGGTGACAATCCCAAGACAAATGGGTGACCATACCAATTCTCCTTCTTGCAAATTCGAATTTCCAAAGTGGCAACTTGATTTCTTCGTTAGAGACCCACACAATCCTTGATGAGGGAGTTTGAATTAAATGAAAGGACATGTGGTAGAATGAAGTGGAGTGGTAGGAGACCACACTCCACCTCACTCAAGTGAACTCTAATCCAATCTCAAGTCAACTCATGATATCTCCTTGAAGCTTGAGTTAACTTCCTCAAATTGTGGTTCTTGTCACTAGAACTTGTTGTTTTCTCTACATAAATTTCGATTTGCTTGATTTGTGGCTTATGTGGAGTCGACATCACTTGGTAACTCAACTTTGACCTTTAGATGAATTTCCATGTCATTTCGACATCATTTGAGCATGTGTGGATATTTATTTTTCTCCATTTATTTAATTGTTGGGTTAATTTATTCCCACATTTTCCACTAAACTTAGGAAAAATGGGTTTTGTTTTTTACCCCTCAAAGTGTGTCATAGTAAAAAGTTGAGGGTGAGAGGTGTAATTTTGAGCACACATACCCCAGACAACTTCTCTAGACTTCACTTATTACATATTACATTCAGATTTTATTCAAATTTCCACCTTGCGAGAAATTTAAAAAATGACCCCTAGACCTAACCAAATTCCACAAACTTTTACGAGTGATCTGGTATGGTCATATACATTGACTCTAGACACTAGGACTCACCCAAGGCCTCGCCCTCAAGCTGTACTCTGGCTTTGGGGTTATGCTTGGAGGAAAAAATTCAATTAATTATTAAGTCCCTATAAGGATATAATAATTAACCAAGTGAAAAAAACCTACCAGAGTAAACTCACTTGATGATAAGGTCCCAAGTTACCTAGGCCTGTTACATGACTCAAACTCATCATTCTAGCATCACTTTACATCATCCCCGCAAGGCTTGTGGAATCTGGGTACAATAGAATATGATGAGAAAAAGACATAGAGTTGAAAAATGCGGTTGATATGATGATCTTGTTGAGATTTTGGGTAGCATTGGATGTGCTCTAGCTTCGAAACTTTGTGGAGGGGTTAGAGCACATGAGATCTCCAAGACCCAGAAATCGTTCAGAAAAATTCCACTCGGTGTGAAAGTTATTCAAATAATTAATTATTTTAATGAAGACCCTAAGTCTAACTTAGGGAAATCAAATAATTAAAGTGAATTAATTAAAACATGTGGGTGAGAATGCTCTAAGTGACGTGGATCAAGTCTTTTCTAATCTTAGCTGTTGATGAGAGATTAGATCACGACCGTTGATTATTCAACGAGAAAAGTATTAAAAGAAGGCTTGGGGTTAGTTGGAGTAACACACAGAGTGGCGACACTTGAGCTAAGTCGAAATTCTAGGGCGTCGTTTGCTGAGAATTTTCGAGTGAGCTTGCAGTGTAGTGAGGGGAAGATTGGCAGAGGGATTTCTGAATCCAAGGCCGAGAATACATTGGCAGTGAGGCAGATCCGTACCAGAGCAACGCGGAGACCCAGCGGGGGCAACGCAGCCTAGCCAGGCTCACGTAGAGGCAACGTAAGCCCAGCAGAGGTTACGCATGCCCAACCAGAGCAATGTAGAGGCTCACGTAGGGCTGACGCAGCGCTGGGAAAGGCCGCACTAGGGTTCCAGTGGGCCAGAAAGGGCTCGTTTTCAGCAGATCCAGAAGGTGTGAAGCAACCACACTGAATCAATCATATTTTCTGAATCAACCATATTTTATGTCTCCGAGAGATAGAGGTACATCTGTCGAGATTTTCTCTGTTGGGAAAACTACTACTGTGCCCTTGATTGTATTCAAAATTCTGCATAATAATAAAACCCTCTAAGAGTTGCTGCACTGATTTTCCTGCATTGGGTTTTTCCGGGGACATTTGTCTGAAAAATGTTGTCTTTTGTTATGTGAGCTTTATTCTTCAATACTTGATCTGTATGTATGTGTAGGCTGCAATAGTATTTACTTTGATGTTTTACTGAATAATTTAGAAAAATAACTTGTTAATTAAATCAAATAAGTAGGAGAAGTAAATTAGAATACTGTAGTAGGGTTTCTGTAATAAGGATTCCGAAATTTTCACATGGTATCAGAGCTATTGCAGATTGGGGGGGGTTGAAGCCATCAACAAAGTGACTTAGATTTTTGCTGCAGGAAGGCATTTGAGACAACACAGATCCAGAAAGAGGCAGCACAACACTAGAGGGACAACGCAAACCCAACAGGGTTGACGCAGAGCCTGTCTAGCTCACGCAGAGGTGACATAGAAGCTGACACAGACCCAGAAGGGTGACACAGAGCCTGTCTATTTCATGCAGAGGCTGACGCAGGCCCAAGAGGGTGACACAGTCCGAGAGGGGGTGATGCTGTGCCAGTTGCCGTGGCTGGGGGTGCAGTTTTATTCTTCGAAGTTCCTGGTGGGGGCATTGTTTCTGCGGGTGTTGAACAATGTCTAGCAGGTTGAATAAGTAAGGGGAAACAGTTCCTCAGTGAATTTTCTAGCCAAGAAGTTTGAGATCCAATCAGTAGAGTGATTGGAGAGGGCTGATTCAACAGAATTGGTGGAGGATTTCTGGGAAGGAAATCACTGGTCAGAGGGAGCGTAGTCTCTAGAGGGATTCTATCGCCAAGAAACCTAGATCTGGTCTCTTGCTGAGAGCAGCAACAAAAGAAGGGAGAAGAGTAATCGTTTGAAAGTTTTGAGCAGAGATGGCCTCGCATGGATTGAGGGATGAAGACAGGTTAGATGGTGCATTTAACTTCGTAATCAGGAAGGCCAGGATCCTAGCTGTCCTGGATGAGTATCGCATCAAAGATCATACCGAGAAGGTTGTAACCATTCCGGTCGATGCTGATCCATTAAAGAAGTATGAGGAAATTCAAGCACGGGCTAAGCGATTAATTATGGATGGAGTGAAGGATCATGTGGTCCCACATATTTCCGAGAAGAACACGACAAATGACATGTGGACAACGCTGATCACGCTGTATCAAGGCACCTTCGTCCAGAGGAAGATCCTTCTGGAGAATCAGCTGCGACTATTTCAGATGCACAAGGGAGAGGAAATTGATCCCTTCCTCATTAGATTGAAGGCAATTTGACTGGTTGCTATGAGGGCAACTCCTGGTGATGGTCTCATGGTGAGGACTGCCCTGAATGTAGTCATCAATGATTGGGAAACCTTTGTCCAAAGTATCTTGGGCAGAGCACAACTTCCAAATTGGGAGGACATGTGGGCAAATCTTCGCGAAGAGGAGATCAGGAAAATGTCCAAGATGAGTAGCAGCAGCGGAGGACCAAGATCAAGAAGGAGGAGGAACATGCGACGCTTGCATCTAAGGGACAACAACAATAAGGGAAGAAGAAAAAGGACCTCTCCAAGGTCTGGTGCTTCAGATGTGGCGAATTAAAACATTTTGCCAATACTTGTCCTTAAATGAAGAAGGGCAAGGAAGATTCAGATTCTAAGGCTGTGGTAACCAAGGGGGATGATGGCAGTGATGACGATGTGGCTATGAGTGCTCATGTACCGCGAGAGAAGATGTGGGGCAACGTAGATCTGTAGATTGAGCTACAGATGGTGTAAAAGGACAGGATCCTTAAGGTGCCCAAACTCTTGGATCATATATGAGCTATGGGAGCCCTTAAAGTGTTGAGAATTTGGAGGGTCGGAGATTAATTCAAATTCTCTTCTTGATAATTACTTGAGTTACTTATGTCTTCTCTAACTTATTTCATCAAATCAATTATCACAAATACACGAGACACAAAAATTAGGCTCCTAGAGCTAGGGAAAAACCTCTCCCTCTTGGAGAGGAAAACCCATAAGGAATTCTTCTTATAGATCTTCAAATGACAAGTACCATGACCAGGATTCAGACCCTTGACCTAAGAATGCCTCCAAGACCTTGTCAATGCTTCTTTGTATGCTCGCAACACTGATCCTTATCTCCTGCACAAACTTACACTGATCTGTACCGACCTTAGAGAACTCGGTCTCTAATTCGATCTTGATTTCATCTTCTTTTATCAAAGCTCTTCTTCATATTCACTTGGCATATATTTCTTTTGTGTACTTAAGATAGGGAGGTCAATCCTAGATTTACCTTCCTTCTATTCTTTCATTTTCGAGTGCACATCATCATAGATAAGATGCGACTTTACATGATCTGCACCCTCCTTCAAACAAATTGCATATTTGTACAACAATATACCACAGTCAATTACATCCTTGACTTCGCATTTAATTCAGGTGACATCATGTTGTGATGCCTTAGATATACCTGCACATCTCTCTATCTTCAGCCCGCACTGATTCCTGACAAGTAATCTGCATTCAAACTTCAGTCTGTCTTCAACCCACACTGTTTCCCTGTAATCCACATTCAAACATAGATTCATTCTATCCGCACTTCAGTCTGTCTTCAGCCCGCACTGTTTCGTTGTACATGTCCTTCAAAATCCACACTTTCTGTTCTGTTATAACTTAGAGAGAATCCGCATTATTTTTTTGTCCAAATGAGCCGCAACCCCAAGTCTATTTATAGTAGACTTACCTCTGTTTTAGGCCGACCATACATTCACAATTTAGGCCGACTTTAATCACAGATCCTAGGCCGACTTGTCTAGCTGTTGGACGCCGATTTGAGGGGCAGAATTAAGCTGATCTTTCAATGTAGACAGTGGGCAGTCTTGAGGGCCATTATGGGCCATTCTTTCGCAAGGTCTTGGAGTACATTCTTCATACTAGACACTTCATTATCATGACTCATAATTACACTTATAAATATAAGACAAACCCTAATAGACATCAAGAAGAAGTCTATTGACCTACAATAAAATCTTGCTCATGAAACCCATGAAGCAAGTACAACAAAAATTACATTTTATTATCTGTCTTCTATAAATACGTAATTGCATAGTCAATATGAAGATTGACCTAGTTACACTTTTCAACATAAAGACAGTGGCAGGATGACTGGAGTTAGTTGGTGCAGAGGATTATGGAGGCACGGTGGCAGCGAGGACACTGAAGACTGGAGTAGCGCAGTGCAAAGGCAGCAACAACGCAGAGGCTGATGGGACTTCAACAACGCACAAAGGCAGTTCTTACGCAGTGCAGAGCTTCAGAGGGTTAGCGCAGTTCAGCAACAAAGGGTGCTTTAGTATTGAGATGCGACCAAATTGACTTTTCTGTCAGCATTTTGGGTGATGTCCTTCAGTTGCTTACTTCTCAGCAACTGAGTTGCAGTGCAACAGTTAGCAGTGACAGTGCTATGGGTAGCATGATGCAACATTTGAGAGGGAGCTGCAGTACATATGAGGCAATGACTATGCAAAAATCATGGGCAGAAATACAAAAGGCATCAACACAATGGATGAGGGGCAGCAGGCCGAGCATCAACAACGCAGGGGACCGATGCCATGGATCAAAGCAACGCTTCTGGGTTGAAGTGTTGCTAGAGCACATTCCTCGCTAAGAGGAAGTGTTGAGATTTTGGGGAGCATCGGATGTGCTCTAGCTTCGAAACTTTGTGTGGAGGGGCTAGACCCATAAATCGTTCAGAGAAATTCCACCCGGTGTGAAAGTTGTTCAAATAATTTATTTTAATGCAGACCCTAAGTCTAACTTAGGGAAATTAAATAATTAAAGTGAATTAATTAAAACATGTGGGTGAGAATGTTTTAAGTGACGTGGATCAAGTCTTTTCTAATCTTAGTCGTCGATTAGAGATTAGATCACGACCTTTGATTGTTCAACGAGAAAAGTATTAAAGGAAGGCTTGGGGTTGGTTGGAGTAACACACAGAGTGGCAGCACTTGAGCTAAGTCGAAATTCAACGGCGTGGTTTGCTGAGAATTTTCGAGTGAGCTTGCAGTGCAGTGAGGGGCAGATCGGCAGAGGGATTTATGAATCCAAGGCTGAGAATGCATTGGCAGAGAGGCAGATCTGTACTAGAGAAGCGCAGAGACCTAGCACGGGTAACGCAACCCAACCAGGCTCATGCAGAGGCAGCGTAGGCCCAGTAGAGGTGAGCAGGCCCAACCAGAGCAGCGCAAAGGCTCACGCAGGGATGGAGGGCTGACGTAGAGCTGGGAAACGCAGTGTTGGGGTTCTAGTGGGCCAGAAAGGGCTCGTTTTCAGCAAATCCAAAAGGTGTGAGGCAACCACACTGAAGGGTGATGCAGTGATTGCGTAGGCACATGTGAGGTTCTTTATCCTCAACTGAATCAACCGTATTTTTTGTCTCCGAGAGATAGAGGTACATCTGCCGAGATTTTCTCTGTTGGGAAAACCACTACTGGTGCCCTTGATTGTATTCAAAATTCTGCATAATAATAAAACCCTCTAAGGGATGCTGCACCGGTTTTCCTGCATTGGGTTTTTCTGGGGACATTTGTTCGAAAATTTTTATGTGTCCTTTGTCATGTGGGCTTTATTCTTCAGTTTTGATCTATATGTATGTGTAGACTGCAATAGTATTTACTTTGATGTTTTACTGAATAATTCAAAAAAATAACTTGTTAATTAAATCAAACAAGTAGGAGAAGTAAATCAAAACACTGCAGTAGGGTTTCTGTAATAAGGATTCATAAATTTTCATAAATCTCTGATGGTACATGAATCTTCCGATACATCCTTGGGCATGGAGTCCTAAAAAATATTTCAGTACACTTCACTGGTCAACATCCGACTCCACATGGGGATGCATGCTAGATAGGAAGTGATAGTATGCAAGAACTTGGAATCTGCATCCACCAACAAAAGACATATATTAGTAGCGTCCTTCCAACATATCATCATATAAAATCAAATATAGAAATGAAGAAATGTATAAATGGAAATTTATTCTAAGAGAATAAATGACAATTTATTCAAGAATGAAACTACTTAACAAAAATGACAAAGCATAAAGTTGGAAATACAATACAAAAGATGCCCCATGGCATCAGATGTCCTCAATGAAGTTCATGTTGAGAACTTGCTTACTTTCCAACAGATCCTGTTTTTTTGATGCTCCTTGTCCAATTCTGAATATCTTACGACTTTGATCCATCCCAACACTGTGTTGTACATGGTCATCAGATTTACCAAATCCTTTCCACTTTTTTCTTTTCTTCTTAATAGATTGTGATGTTGATGTTGATGCGATCAAAGTAGATCTTTATGCCCAATCTTGAAGATGCTCAGATGGAAAATTTGAAGTATCCAAGACTTTTGTGACCTGCCTTTCTCCATTCTGCATTTGCTCTGACATGGGTGATGGATCAATCTCATAAGTATAAACCTGATTCCCCTTAGTTTCCTTGCTATTCGAGTCACCTTCAATTAGCCATTTTTCATTGGAATAAATGACCTCTTCATAATAAGATGAAACTTGCTTCAGTGGATTGGGAGGATTATGGTCTATTTCTTTGCTCTTTTCCCATTCATGATATGACCTAATGTTAATTTTGGGCAACTAGGTCCAAACTCCATGTTGTACTGCTCAGTTGATGATGCCAATATTTTTATTGGATTCCTCTCTTAGAGAGGTGCAAGATTGATCTAAAGATCATCTTGATCGGATGAGCGGAACATTTATTTTGAATTTATCCCACTTATGTGCAAGGTCGGCCAGAATTGTAATGTAGGCTTGAGAGCCCAACAAATGTGTCACACACCCTCACAGATGGATATAAATTGGAGAGACTTGGAGGTCATTTTATCATCATCTCATCACACACATTCCTCATGATCTGATTGGTTCGTTCGGCCTAGAAGATGCTTCTCTCTCTCTCCCATGTGTAAATATGGATGCCGTAAATCTAGATGCTGTAAATCTGGATGATGCCGAAAATGAATGCCATAAATTTGGATGATGTCGGAAATGGATGCCGTAAATCTAGATGATGTCGGAAACGGATGCCGTAAATCTGGATGATGCCGGAAATGGATGCCGTAAATATGGATGATGCCGTAAATCTGAATGCCAGAAATATGGATGATGTTGGAAATTTGGATGCCGAAAATCTGGATGTGGGATTCTTTTGTTGAATTATGTTGACTTTTGATGAGCTGTCTTTGAGGGCTGTGTGTGTGACACTTGGAGGGTTGGCTGACCTAAGAAAGACTTCGCTGGTTGAAGCATCCTGTTGACTGCTGTAACACACACTATTCTATATCTTTGCTGGACAAGAAGATATGTAAATCTAATATATTTTATTGGCTTGTCTTCTGTTGATCTATTGGTATGTTCTATCAACATTTTACTTTCATGTTTATGTGATTGCTATATTGTATTGGGCCCTAGAAGATTGAAGTAAATTTGCATTAAGCATAGAACATTTTGTCTATCCAAAATTTACATGGTATCAGAGCTGAGGTGAAGACAAAGCCCAAGATAGTGTGAAAAGCAATCATTGAAGAAGAAGTCTTGTCAAGGACCAATGGTCTGATGATAAGTTGACTGACAAGTCTGGTTATCATCATGGAAGATGTCATTGGATTTGGCATTAGAAGATCAAGATGTCATGGACTATGTGCAGGGGAAGATTCATGAGCCTCCATCATATTTTATGAGGCTCATAGAAATCAGGAATGATCTCCTTGCCATAGGAGAAGAAGTAGTTGATCAAGAGCTCGTCCTCATTGCTCTTGGAGGAATTCCCCGAGACTGAAAGAAGTTCAAGGAAGCTCTCACTATTGGTTTGAGAGTTGATACACTCTACTAGGTTGGAGGAAGTCCATTAAGGGCTATGTCATGTGATACAACTCGTCAAACTGAGTTATGGCATCGGAGGTTTGGACACCTTCATTACAAAGCCCTTCCCGAAGCAAGGAAGGTGGTGTTTGGGATGTCCGAATTCAAGAATGATCATGAAGGCGTATGTTAGGGCTGTGCTGAAGGAAAGCATACAAGGGGACCTTTCCCCTTAAGTGCCACAAAGACATCTGATATCTTGCAATTGATACATTCTGATTTATCTGGTATGCTGCCCATGAAATCCTTGGGAGGATGTTCTTATTACATGATTTTTATAGATGACTTCTCTTGCAAGACTTGGATATATTTCTTGAAGAATAAGGATGAAGAATTCAAATGGTTTCGTACCTTCAAGGCCTTGGTGGAAAATCAAACAGGAAAGAAGATCAAGATTTTGAGGACCGATAATGGCATCGAGTATGAGTCAAACGAGTTCAATAACTCTTGCAGAGAAGCCGACGTTAAGAGGGAGACCACAACCGCGTATACTCCTGAGCAAAATGGCGTTGCTGAAAGAAAGAATAGAACCATTGTGGAAGCTGGCCGTGCCATGCTATGTGACCAAGGTCTTCCGAAGGTTCTATGGGGAGAAGCTGCGAACACTGCTATGTACGTACAAAATAGATGCCCGCATTCCGCTCTGGACTCCAAAACTCCCGAAGAAGTCTTCTCTGGTAAGAAACCTGATGTTTCTCATTTTAGAGTTTTTGGCTGTCCTGTCTACATTCATGTGCCAAAAGAAAAGAGAAGCAAGCTGGATGCTTCTGGAATGAAGGGAATGTTTGTGGGTTACAGTGAAACTTCGAAGGCATATATGATCTATGTGCTGGTCAAAGAGAAGTGGAGATATGCCACGATGTCACCTTCGATGAAGATACTTACCTTAGGAAAGTGATAAATCTTCCTAGCTCCAAGGAAGACAATGAAGAAAGAAAAGGGAAGCAGGAAGGGCCGAAGGATGAGATGATGGCCGATGTTGAAGGACCGATGGACCTTATTGATCCACCTCCTTCAATGAAGAGAAGACCCTCATGGCTTAGGGATACTCTAGAGGATGCCGAGAGACATATGGCCCCAAGGGGGACATTTCGTGAAAGCAAGAAGTCGAAGATATACCAAGGGTATCTAGCAGCCATGAGTACAATAGTACAATCTGAGTCTGGATTTGAAGAAGTCGTAAAGTATCAAGTTTGGAAGGATGCTATGCACGAAGAGTACCAGTCCATTATGAAGAATGATGTCTAGGATGTGGTCCCGAGACTGGAGGACAAAGGTATTGTCACCTCAAAATGGCTCTATAAGATCAAGCATGGATTTGATGGTAGTGCTGAAAAGTGCAAGGCAAGATTTGTTGCCCGAGGCTTCTTTCAAAAGGAAGGCATAGGCTATGATGATATATTTGCACTTGTGGCCCGCTGTACCACCATCCGATCTATTATTGCCCTTGTTGCCACGCAAGGATGGAGTCTCCATCAGATGGATGTGAAGACCGCTTTTCAGCATGGTTCGATAAAGGAAGAGGTGTATGTGGATCAACCTTTGGGGTTCGAAGTTCAGGATAGAGACTCTCATGTATGCAGGTTGACGAAAGCCCTCTATGGGTTGAAGCAAGCCCCCAGGGCTTGGTATGAGAGGATAGATAGCTACTTGATGAAGCTGGGCTTCACTGGAATTAATGCTGATCTAAACCTTTACTTCAAGATTGATAGAGAAAAGCCTCTCATTCTGGTTCTCTCTGTGGACGATCTCTTGTTGACAAGTGCTGACCCTCTCATTCATTTATGTAAGAGGGAGCTTGCTTCAGAGTTCGAGATGAAAGACCTAGGACTGAAGCATTACTTCCTAGGCTTGGCGGTCTGGCAGAGACCTGGCGAGATTTTCCTCTCTCAAGGAAAATATATTGTGAAGTTACTGGAGAGATTTGGTATGGTGGACTGTAAGTCCGTGTTGACATCGATGGAATTCAACTTCAAGAAGTTGTGTGGAGATGCTGTTGGGCCCGCATTGGGAAATCCTAGCGAGTATCGTCAACTCGTAGGGGCATTGATGTACTTAGTGAACTCCCGTCTGGACATATGTTTTGCAGTGAACAATGTGAGTCAACACATGGTTGATCCTCATCACATTCACTGGGTTGGTGCCAAGAATCTCTTGAGATATCTTAGAGGCATGATAAACCATGGGCTGAGATACACTGCTGGGAGTTTGAGACTCCATGGATATACTGACGCTGCTTCACACTTGGTTCTGCTTCGTTATCTTGGATGAGCAGGAAGCAAAAGTCGGTGGCTTTGAGCACCGTTGAGGCCGAATACATTGCAACGAGTATGGCCTGTTGTGAAGCTATTTGGTTGCGAAAGCTCTTCAGTGAGATGTTTGGGCATGTGCTAGATACCACCATTATCCTTTGTGATAACCAGAGTGGGTTCATTTGTTAGAGAATCCCGTGTTCCACGATCGATCCAAGTATATTGATATTAGGTACCATTTTATCCGGGATATGTTACAATGAGGCGCCGTAAGGCTCGATCATATAGGAACTGATGAGTAGGTCGCAGATATTTTCACTAAGCCCTTGGGGAAGGTCAAGTTCCTAACCTTCCGTGAGAATCGTGGAACGACCCTATTTTGAGGGTCCTGCTTGAGTTAGACGATGAAATTTGGGAGCTCCAAGGGCTTGGGGATGGCTTCTTGGAGCTATAAGCAACTACAGGGCTAGGCTTGCCGAACCTTGTTGGCATGCTTCCGCCCCATCGTGATGATATTGAGTTGGTTCACCTCTCTTTGATCTGTGCCCCACATGCATCCTACCCATGGAGTTTCAGACTCATGGGAAGTACCTCTCATCTTGGCCAATGAGGTGGGAAATGTGAATAGAGACCAATAGCAAGGCCGATGGACGCATAGGAGATTGCCGTACTCTCTATGTCTAGGATGGCACGTGTCCAACCACTTGATATGGGATCAAGTCTAGTGCGGTTTTAGACCTCCAACTGACTTCGGGTCAGTTAAACTAACTTTGGGTTAGTATATGACTCTTTTGAGTCCAAGTGAGGTTTCAGACCTCAACTAACTTCGGGTTAGTGTAACTAACTTCAGGTTAGTATATGACTCTTTTGAGTCGAAGTGAGGTTTTGGACCTCCAATTGACTTTGGGTCAGTTAAACTAACTTTAGGTTAGTATATGACTCTTTTGAATCCAAGAGAGGTATTGAACCTCCAACTGACTTTGGGTTAGTTAAACTAACTTCGGGTCAGTTAAACTAACTTTGGGTTAGTATGAGACTCCTTTGAGTCCTATAGAGGTTTCGGACCTTTGAGCTGACTTTGGGTCAGCTGGGAGTGATGTTTTTGTGACTCACTATTTGAAATAAAGAAGCAAGCACAACAAGTTACGACAGGATGACGCACGATGTTTGGATGGCACTGGTGGATGGAGTTCTCCCTAGTTGAGAGGGGGTGTTAATTTTGGGCAACTAGGTCCAAACTCCATGTTGTACTGCTCAGTTGATGATGCCAATATTTTTATTGGATTCCTCTTTTAGAGAGGTGCAAGATTGATCTAAAGATCATCTTGATCGGATGAGCGGAACATTTATTTTGAATTTATCCCACTTATGTGCAAGGTCGGCCAGAATTGTAATGTAGGCTTGAGAGCCCAACAAATGTGTCACACACCCTCACAGATGGATATAAATTGGAGAGACTTGGAGGTCATTTTATCATCATCTCATCACACACATTCCTCATGATCTGATTGGTTCATTCAACCTAGAAGATGCTTCTCTCTGTCCCACGTGTAAATATGGATGGCGTAAATCTGGATGATGCTGGAAATGGATGCCGTAAATCTGGATGCTGGAAATTTGGATGATGCCGGAAATGGATGCCGTAAATCTAGATGATGTCGGAAATGGATGTCGTAAATTTGGATGCCGTAAATATGGATGATGCCGTAAATCTGGATGCTGAAAATATGGATGATGTGGAAATTTGGATGCCAGAAATCTGGATGTGGGATTCTTTTGTTGAATGATGTTGACTTTTGATGAGCTTTCTTTGAGGGCTGTGTGTGTGACACTTGGAGGGTTGGCTGACCTGAGAAAGACTTTGCTGGTTGAAGCATTGTAAATTTATGTAGATGTTCTATGCTTGATGCAACTTTACTTTTTACCACAACAATCACATAAACAATCAAGTAAAATGCTGATAGAACATACTAGTGAATCTATAGAAGACAAACTAGAAACAGAAAAATGTGGTGGTGCGTTACGCGGTCAACAGGATGCTTCAATCGACAAAGTCTCCTTGGTCAGCCAACCCAGCATGTGTCACAACAGCCCTCAAAACAGCCACACGGTCAACTCAAAGTCAACCCCAGAAAAGCCAACGTTGCCCCAACGACAGCAACGGCAGCAACAACGGCAGCAACAACGGCAACAATGGCAGCAACAACAGCAGCAACGATGGCAGCAACGACAACAACAACGGCAGCAACGGCAGCAACAACGGCAGCAACGACAACAACAACGACAGCAATAACGGCAGCAACGACAACAACAACAACAACAACAACGGCAGCGACGACTTCGTCCTTCTTTCCCATGTGTGAACTGAAACTGCCTCCAAGGAGCTTGTACTAAATCAAAGGAGGAGATGACGTGTGAGGATGAGATGAGTGAAAAAGTCCTCCAATGTTGACTCTATTTATATCAATCGCTGAGGTGTGTGACACATCTGCTGGGGGTGTAAAACCTTAAGGCCGACCTGCACATATTTGAAATTATTAAAAATAAATTCAAAATAAATGTTCTGCTCATCAGATTAAGATCAATTTTAGATCGATCTTACACCTCTCCGAAAGAGGAACCCAATACAAATATTGGTATCTTCATTTGAGCATCACAACATGGAGTTTGGACCTAGTTGTCCAATTTTAACACTCCCTCTCAACTAGGGAGAACTCCATCCACCTGTGCAATCAAACATCGTGCGTCATCCCACCGTAACTTGCTTTGCTGGCCTCTTTATTTTAGAGCAGAAGTGGTGAGTCACAAAGACATCATTCCCCGGCTGACAAATTCAGCCCAGAGTTCCGAAACCTCTATCGGAATCACAAAGAGTCTCATACCAACCTGAAGTTGGTTTACCTGACCCGAAGTCAGTAGGAGGTCTGAAACCTCACTTGGACTCAAGAGAGTCATATATACTAACCCGAAGTTAGTCTCACTGACCTGAAGTCAATTGGAGGTTTGAAACCTCACATGGACTCAAAGAGTCACATACCAACCCAAAGTTGGTTTATCTGACCCGAAGTCAGTAGGAGGTCCGAAACCTCACTAGACTTGATCCCAGATCAAGTGGTTGGACACGTGTCATCCTAGATAGAGAGTACGACAATCTCTGATGCGTCCATCAGTCTTTGCTACTAGTCTCTAGCTTTTCCAACCTCATTGGCCAAATGAGAGGTACTTCCCATGAGTCCGGAACTCAAATGGGTAGGATGCATACGGGGCACAAATCATGAGAGGCGAACCAACTCAATCATCACGGTGGGGCCCAAGCACACCAACAAGGTTCGACAAGCCTAGCCCTGTGGTTGCTTATAGCTTCGAGAAGCTATCCCCAAAGCCCCCCAGAGATCCCAGAGCTCATCGTCCAACAGGACCCTCAGAATAGGGTCATTCCACAATTCCAAGATTCTCACGGAAGGTTAGGAACATGACCTTCCCCAAGGGCATAGTGAGAATATCCGTGACTTGCTCATCAATTCCTATGATCGAGCCTTACAGCGCCTCGCTGTACCATATCCCGGATAAAGTGGTACCAGCCATCAACATGCTTGGATCGATCGTGGAACACGGGATTCTATGACAAACGAATCCCCCTCTAGTTATCACAAAGGATAACGGTGGCATCTAGAACATGCTCGAACAACTCACTAAAGAGCTTTCGCAACCAAGTGACTTCACAACAGGCCATACATGTTACAATGTATTTGGCCTCAGCGGTGCTCAAGGCTACCGACTTTAGTTTCCTGCTCGAAGCAGATCTACGTGTGAAGTAGCATCCAGATGTGCTCTTGCGATCCACCACACTGCTAGCCCAATCGACATCAGTATAACCAAGGAGTGTCATGCTCCTGGCAGTGTATCTCAGCTCAAGGTCTATCGTGCCACAGAGATATCTCAAGAGTTTCTTGGCACCAACCCAGTGAATGTTATGATCAACCATGTGTTGACTCAAAATGTTCACCGCAAAACATACATCCGAACGGGTGTTCACTAAGAACATCAGGGCCCCTACGAGTTGATGATACTTAGTAGGATTTGTCAATACAGGCCTAGTAGCGTTGCCACTCAACTTCTTGAAGTTGAGCTCCATCGGTGTCGACACAGACTTGCAGTCCACCATACTAAATCTTTCCAGAAGCTTCACAATGTGTTTTCCTTGAGAAAGGAAAATCTCGCGAGGTCTCTGCTAGACCTCTAGGCCTAGGAAGTAGTGCATCAATCCTAGGTCTTTCATCTCAAACTCAACAGCGAGCTCCCTCTTGCACTGATGAATGAGAGGGTCAGCCCCTGTCAGGAAGAGGTCGTCCACATACAACACCAGAATGAGAGGCTTCTCTCTATGAACCTTGAAGTAAAGGTTCGGATCAACATTGCTACGAGTGAAGCCCAGCTTCATCAGGTAGCTATCTATCCTCTCGTACCAAGCTCTGGGTGCTTCCTTCAACCCATAGAGGGATTTCTTCAACCTGCAGACATGGGTGTCTTGATCCTGGACTTCGAACCTCAGAGATTGCTCCACATACACCTCTTCCTTTATCGCACGATGCAGAAGTGCGGTCTTCACATCCATCTGATGAAGACTCCATCCTTGCGTAGCAGCAAGGGCTATGATAGATCGGATGGTGGTCATAGGTGCAAATATGTCATTATAGTCTATGCCTTCTTTTTGAGAGAAGCCACGGGCAACGAATCTTGCCTTGAACTTTTCAGCACTTTCATCAGATCCATGCTTGATCTTGTAGAGGCATTTTGAGGTGACAACTGCTTTGACCTTCGGTCTAGGAATCACATCCCAGACATCATTCTTCATTATGGACTCATACTCTTTGTGCATAGCATCTTTCTAGACTTGATGCTTTACAACTTCCTCAAAAAGATCCAGGCTCAGATTGTACAATAGTACTCATGGCTGCTAGATACCCTTGGTATCTACTCGACTTCTTGCTTTCACGGAATGTCCCCCTTGGGGCCATATGTCCCTTAGCATCCTTGAGAGTGTCCCTAAGCCATGATGGTCTCTTTCCTAGTGAAGGAGGTGGATCAATTGGGTCCATTGGTCCTTCAACATCAGGCATTGTCTCATCCTTCGGTTCCTCTTGATTTCCAAGACTTGCTTCTCGAAAGATTGACTACTTTCCTCAGGAAAGTATCTTCATCAAAGGTGACATTGTGGCATATCTCCACTTCCCTTTGACCAGGCACATAGAATCTTTAGGCCTTCGAAGTTTCGCTGTAGCCCTCAAACATTGTGGTCTCCCTCTTGATGCTAGCTCCTCTGCAAAAGTTCTTGAACTCATTCGTCTCATATTCAGTGCCATTATCGGTCTGTCGGATAGCATCTCATGTCATTGCTCCCAGTGGACTTCCTCCAACCTGGTAGAGTGTATCAATTCTAGACCCAAACATGATAGCTTCCTTGAAGCTCTTCTTCCACATGCGCACCTTTCCATTAGTGAATGCCACATTGAAACCTTTGTCTTCCATGGCTGATATAGACACGAGATTCTTCTTCAAATTAGGTACACAGAGTACATCCTGTAAGTGGAGGACTTGACCTTGAGACAAGTGGAGGGTCACAGTCCCTGTCCCTTTCACGAGATATGTGGCATTATCTCCAAGGATAATTTCCAGATTAGTATCCTTCTCCACCATATCAGAAAGTGCTTCTTTGAACCTACTGATGTGCCTTGAAGCACCACTATCTATCAACCAA
Source organism: Pinus albicaulis (assembly GCA_034641835.2). Taxonomy (NCBI): domain Eukaryota; kingdom Viridiplantae; phylum Streptophyta; class Pinopsida; order Pinales; family Pinaceae; genus Pinus; species Pinus albicaulis. Next base: position 214,790,854 of record CM076573.1, read on the forward strand.
ACATCCATAGTGTCGGGTGGAGATGCAGCAGAGAGGGTAGATACAAGAATGAATTCATTTCTTTTATCAACAACATTTGATTCCTTATACCTCGAATTTCTTGACCTTTTGAAAGGTTGATCATTTCCGCCAGAGGGAGCCTTCCTCTTTCCCTGGAACCTGTTGTTCCTTTGATTGCCATCCCTCCGGTTGTTGTTGTTGTTATCACCATCGGGAGAATCCTTCTTGAAAGGACATTCTCTAGCATAGTGACCAAGCCTATGACAAGTGAAGCACTTGCCCTTCTTTCCTTGGGCCCTTGATTTTTCTTTGTTCTTTGGGCCACCAGAGTTCTTTCTAGAATGAGCAGTCTATGCAGCATTTCCTTTATTTCCATACTCCTTCATTCTTGATTCTTCTTGAACGCATCTTGACAGGACTTCGTCAAAGTCAGGTATCACATTATTATTTAGAATGGTAGTGTTGAACACATGCCATTCAGATGAGAGCCCTCCAAGTGCAGTGAGTACCATTTCTCGATCAGCCATTGTCTCCCCAATAGCTAGCAGATTGTTCCTGATCTCGGTTAGCTTTAGAAAGTATGATTGGACAGACTCATCCCTGCCCTTCTTCAGATTCTTCAATTGATTCTTGAAGAATAGTACTTGATTTGCATTGTTGGCCTTGAACATGAGGACCAACTTATCATACATCTCTTTGGATGTACCCAACTCAGAGATGTAGGCCACCAGACTTTTATTAATGGATTCCCTAATCATCAGCTTTGCTTTGATCTCCCCCTTCTTGTACTTTGTTTTGGCAGCAGTAGTAGTAGTGGATGGAGGTTCTTGGATTTTACCCTGCACATAGTCCATGACATCTTGGTCTTCCAATTTGAGATCCAATATCATCTTTCAAGCATGGAAGTCATCCTTCCCAGTCAACTTGTCATCCTCCTTGAAGCCATAGTTTGTGGAACCCATTTTCCTCTTCGGTGATTGCAATAAATAGGGCTTGTCTTCATGCCAGCTCCGATACCATGTAAATTTATGTAGATGTTCTATGCTTGATGCAACTTTACTTTTTACCACAGCAATCACATAAACAATCAAGTAAAATGCTGATAGAACATACTAGTGGATCTATAGAAGACAAACTAGAAACAAAAAATGTGGTGGTGCGTTACGGCGGTCAACAAGATGCTTCAACCAACAAAGTCTCCTTGGTCAGCCAACCCAGCATGTGTCACAATAGCCCTCAAAACAACCACACGGTCAACTCAAAGTCAACCCCAGAAAAGCCAACGTTGTCCCAACGGCAACAACGGCAACAACAGCAGCAACAACAGCAGCAACAACGGCATCAACGATGGCAGAAACGACAACAACAACGACAACAACGCAACAACGACAACAACAACGACAACAACGGCAGCAATGGCTTCGTCCTTCTTTCCCACGTGTGAACTGAAACTGCCTCCAAGGAGCTCGTACTAAATCAAAGGAGGAGATGATGTGTGAGGATGAGATGAGTGAAAAAGTCCTCCAATGTTGACTCTATTTATATCAATCACTGAGGTGTGTGACACATCTGCTGGGGGTGTAAAACCTTAAGGTCGACCTGCACATATTTGAAATTATTAAAAATAAATTCAAAATAAATGTTCTGCTCATCAGATTAAGATCAATTTTAGATCGATCTTACACCTCTTCGAAAGAGGAACCCAATATCTTCATCTGAGCATCACAACATGGAGTTTGGACCTAGTTGTCCAATTTTAACAAGCATCCTATTGACTGCCTTAACACACACTATTCTACATCTTTGCTGGACAAGAAGATATGTAAATCTGATCTATTTTATTGGCTCGTCTTCTGTTGATCTATTGGTATGTTCCTCTCAACATTTTAATTTCATGTTTATGTGATTGCTATATTGTATCGGGCCCTAGAAGATTGAAGTAAATTTGCATTAAGCATAGAACATTCCGTCTATCCAAAATTTACACCTAAGCTGAAATTTCTATACCTGTAATCTTTCCATTTTCTCCAACCTATTATGAAAAGTGAGCTAATTAGCCTTCATAACACTTATTTCCTTGACATGATTTGTTTCCATGGTGTTGATTAATTGCACTTGTTTTTCTTCCATGGCGAGCAACCTGTTTTGAAGAGTGACCATTTGACTAGAATGTTTAACCTCCATAGTACTCATTTCCTTTGCATGATCTGCTATTAATCTTGTTTGATTGAGTTCCATGTTCTTAATTACTTGAGCATAGTTTGCTTCAATTGTAATAAATTATTTTGAATAGAGGTCATCTGATTTGAATGATTGACTTCCATGGCTTTTATTGCTTGTGCTTGATTTCCCTCCATGGTCTCAATGAGTTGAGCTTGGTTGAGTTGCATATCTTTAATCATTTGAGTCAACCCCTTGACGAGATCCTTATCATTCTCATTTGCTTGAGTTTTTGCTTTAATCTTTCTTTTGCCTCCATATTTTTCTTCAAAGGCGTCAATGATTGATTCTAGAGAATCGAAATTGTTAGCAGGTAAGTCTATGAACCAATCCATAGCATCGCCATCTAATGAAAAGATGAAAAGTATCATTTTAACGTCTTCATGGATAATATCATGGCACCATTTTCTCACACAAAGGTGGAAATTCCTAATGGTATTATTACCTAGAAAACTAGGCAACTCTTCAATAGCATCAATGGCTTCATCCAGAATAAAATTCGGATAGCCTGAAATGTTAGTAAAATCACAAGGGGCGAACAAATCATTCACAATGTCATGCTCACTTGACCCTGAAAGAGAAAATGGATACAAGAGAGAGGCTCCTATCCAAGATTAGCAAGAAGTCTACGAGAAGAAGGCTTTGTTGTTGCACAGATTGTCAAGGCAGCGCGACAACAACTCAGATTGGGGGCTGTCACTTTTATCCCCAATCTCTCTATTTAAGCTATCTCCTTGCAAACTAAGGGAGGTAGACCCTATTATAAATGAGGATGATAAATCCAGGAGACACAGCTAAAACATCAAATACTTGATAGAAATGAACGAGATTCCACAGATCTAAATTAGATTTCACACTTTAAGACCAGTGCCTTATGGAGTCAAACCAAATCCCGTTATGCAGTTATAAACAAGTAAGTGACGATTAACTGCTGCTTATTAGAACACGATTGATCACAATGATATAAAAGTGAAAACGTCACAACCATGAATAACTTGAACTCACAATAATATGAGAATGCCAGATGCTTGAAAAAATTTCCGAAATTAAGATATTCCAATATTACCCAGTTCGAAAATTAAAATAATCCACAGTCAAACTTTAGATAGAAAATTTTTTAGCACATTTGACTATAGAAAATTTGAAATTTTTTATGTTTTTATACTTTCTAATTTTTTTTAGGGTTTTTTCTGAAATTTTTATTTTTTTAAATTATTTTTTAATATTTAAGTTAAAACTTTAGTCTAAGAAAGATTAAAATTAAACTCTAAATCTAAATAAAACTAAATTTAAAATTTAAATTCTAAAGCTAACTAAATCTAAAACTAAAACTAAATTTGATTTAAACTAAGATTAGATTAAAACTAAACTTTAAGCTATCTAGAATCTAAAATTAAAAATTTAAGACAAACTAAGAGTTAAACTAAGTTAAAACTAAACTTAAACTAAAACTAAAACAAAACAATTAAATAACAAAAAAAATATTAAGACTATAAGCTAAGACTAACCCTTAAAACTAAATTAAAACAAAATAAAACTAAGCTAAAATCTTAAAAAAAAGAAGAAGAAGCTAAAAGTTAAAACTAACGTTCTAAACTAAAATTAAAACTCTAAATCGAATAAATCTAAAATTTAACTCTACGACTAACAAAACTAACGCTAAACCTTCCACACGCAAAGCAAATCGGATCAATGTATATACGTTCAAAGTTTTATGTGCTTGTTTTTTATTTGTCGTTTTGCAGGTGCAGCTGGGACGGAGGGATGGCGACGTGAAGAATTCGGAGAGCAGGCAGAGATCTAATGGACGGCGGGATCGATGAGACGTCAAGGCTGGAGCTGTTTGACAGCGTGGAAGAGAAGCAACAACGATGACAAGGGAAATGAGTTGATTTGCAAGAAAAAGAAACCCATGCAGACAACAAGGGCAATGGAAGAAAGGTTTCGGTGATGGACGTGAAGAAATGCAGCGTTTAAAAAAAATACAAGACGGCAAAGAATAGAGGGTTAACGCACGGTAAATGCAGCGATGAAGGGACGGTGAGGGCGAATAGGAACAGATGAATTTTTTGACAGCGTGGAGAATAGAAGGATGGGTAGAAGCACGATTTAAAAAATGTAGATGTTAGCTCGATGGCAGAAGAGGAATACGGTAGCAGGGAATAAGAAAAATCGATGGCAAAAGAGGAGAGACAGCTTAAGGAAATCGATGGCAGCATATGCAGAGGGGCATGGCAAGCGTTTGTCGCAGATAGATGAACCCAGTACATTTAAATCACCCAGCAACTTAGAAATTCTTCAATGTAAGCTCAAACTTTTATGTTCCTTTAAACTAAAATAATGTTCAGATTTGTCCACAGTAGGAGTTTGAGGCCGGATCTGGCCTTTGGAGGCTAGATCTGCCTTAGATCTAAAAAAAAATTTCGATTTGAACCCTGAATCTGCAAGAAACCAGCCCGATCTGAAGATACACACCAAGCAACGATTAAACCCTTTCAGTCTTAAAAGAAAATTTACAAATTTACAACTAGTTTACAATTTAAAACCCTCATGGTCAAATTTGAAATCCATTGTAGCACAGTTTAGAAATTAAAATTTTTAAATGAGAGGCACAAGCCTTTGAAACCCTGCAAAATCACAAATATCGTAAGATAGACCTGGAATTTAACAAATAAAGAGCTTATCAGATTTATGTTTATTGAGAGTCGGCTGGTCCAACCGAAGACTTCCCCAGACGCCCAATTTTAAAAAAAAATTCCCTGCACACTTACATTTGAATCTTAGATCGATAGAGATTTAAGAAAACAACATGAGACTTTTGCAGAAAAATCAAAATGTTATTTTATAAACCCAGAAAACTGCACAAGATACCTGTATGCAGAGTAATCCATGAAGGCCATCAGCTATAAAATACAAGAAACAAAGTAGCAGAGTTTAGAGACAATTCACCACATAGATCTGAGAAGGAACGTCCAAATTTGTAACCCCAAAGTCTTTATGCTTTATTCCTCAAAAATTTACAAAAGCTTCTAAGAACAAGTGCACGATCTTGAGATCGGATGACTCAAGAATGACAAAGACCTCTAAATTTATAGGACAAAATCTCTAACGGCTAGTTTGGATGATCCTCGTCAAAATAATCTCAACCGTCCAAAAGATTTAATTATCTTTTAATCCGGAGTGTTGAAATTAAAATTTTGGGGAAAAAACGAATTTATCATTTAATTCAATTTTAATTAACTCAAAAGTATTATTTTTGAGTTAATTACCCCAAAATTTTGACTTTGACTTAACCACCAAGGCCCAAGGGTCCAATATTTCTTAAAATTCGCAATATTCCCTTGGCCTGGGGTTCAAAATCATTTCCCAAGGACCCACAGATTTTGTCTTTAAAGATTTAATCCTAATTTAGGACCTTAAATTAATTAAATTTTTGGTTTAGGATTTTATTAATTAATTGACCAGAAAATTTAATTAATTGATTAAGAGGGGATTATAATTATTTTTCCAACTCTCTTTTACATGAGATAATACATTTACATACATGAAGGGGGAATACCCATTCGTATAAACCCTCAAATAAATACCCAATTCTGCAACTCAAAACATGATCTAGTAGACCAAGTAGTTGAAACTACTTTTACAAGGACTCGATAAAAAACACTAGGACTCACTTAGCATGCTGATGACAAATTCCACCCTAGCTTTGGGGTGAGGCTGGAGGGAAAAACTCTGTCGATCACTTTCGTGAATCAGTGAGACAAAAAACCTCCTAGGATGGAAGTCATCAACAACATACTAGGCTTACCTAGGTTGTTACATACATGGACGGTCTTACTTAGATCATTTACATCATAAAATGCAGAATGGGTTTACATCATTATAAAAACTGTCGACTGTCGATGAAATCTGGATGACACGAGCCTCGAACATGATAAGTCCCATTTGAAAAAATGGGGGTGTACTGCTATGGGGTAGTTGACAAAGTGTGGTCAACAGACTTCAAGCAGAAATCCTTGCAGAAAATGAAATAAGTGGAGTCACCACTTGAACAAGAATCTAACTCTAAAATCCAACATGCAAAAACCAAAAGTTAGTCATATTCTAGGTAAAAGAGGACTTGTCCCTGACAATGATGCCAAAAGAATGTTGGTGTTGCTTAGGCACACACACACCTAAGTTAGTGAGAAAAACCCTTAACCCCACAAGGTGTGGTTTGGTGGAAAAACTAAGAGATGGGGCTGTCTTTCCAACTCTCTCTCTGTTTAAGCTCTCTCATAGGTAAGCTAAGGGGGGTGGTCCCTAAATGAAAAGCTAAGTTAAAAGGTGATGTGAGGTTTCTAGGAGATGTCAAATTTGGATTACTTGAGATTATGAGCAAATATAATGAGCAATATGAAATGAAATATATAACCATCAACACATGAATCAAAGAGTAACATACATAAAACCAGTGCCTTCAATATTGCTTAAAAAATAAATAATACTTGCTCAAGAGAAATGAAGTGTTTCAAATTGAAACAGAAGTAACCCTGTCAATGAAACAAAATATGTTAGAAAGATATGATATCACATGCAAGATATAAAACATACTTTCAAGAGATATAATCATTCACAAATCTAAAGCATGTAAGGAAGCAATACATAATGATTTGCATAGAAGACAAGTTAAAACTTTACTTGCAAAAATGAAAAAGATGACACTTGCCTAAATAAGATAATCATTTCGAAACATTTCCATCAATGACAAGTACATGGATAATTTGTAAGTAAAATAGTAAAATGTATTAGCATGAAATGCATTTAAACTAAGATTAAATACAATTATCTTGGTTAATTTTACTCTAAATGCCTAGTCTAGGTGTGACCTTTCTTTTGACAGTTTTGCAACAAACCTCTTATGTAAGCTGTGGAATGGATCCAAGGAAAGATAACCAAGACTATATTAACGATACTTCCCTTGGACTATCCAACACACTCGATGCCTCTGGCGCTGCAGAGGCTGTGGCTTTGACGACTGCAAGGTCACCGTGCTAGCCACATAAGAGGGTGTATGTCCCTCAAGTTGATGAAAAAAGGGGTCCCTAAGAGATATCTTTCAACCAAGCTTATGCTTGGAGATAAATTTTCATTAGAAATGCAAGCTTAGCTAATATGCCTAAATGAAATGCAAGTTTATTAGTGCTTGTGAAAGGAAATGCCTGAAGTAAATGGAAATATGCTCAATGATATAACCTAGATAATTGCTCAAAATTGTACAAAATACAAGAACATAAGCTTCATAAGCACGATAGATTGTAAGTTGCTCGAAGTAAGTGCTTTAACAAATGATATATCAATGATCAACCAACTAAAGCAATGAAATGAGATGAAGCTTCAAAGTATGATATGCTTGCAAAGTGAGCAAATAACTTTAAAATAAATGAACAAGTAACCAATGTGCCTATAGTGAGGCAAACATGAAGCAAATTGTCAAATTAACTAAATCCAACTTTGGCACATGAATTGCATTGCTTGCATATAATGAAATAAGTTGCTCCAAAGTGAAATCCCAAATTGTAATTAAAAGCAAAACTAGAAATGCGAGGCATAAAATGGAAACTAGTAGAAAAATCAAATTTAGAAAGTTAGATTGTGATGGTGAGATTGTGTTAATTCTTAATGCATGCAAAATGAAAACTAAGGAAACAATGCAAGATCAATCCACCCACATGTTTCTCCTTCTAAATAAGGAGAAAATGATGCCTTGGGTGAAACCCAAGCTCCCACAAGAAAAACTAAGCTTTTTATTAAATTGTTACAAAGATGAGAAACCTTCCAAAGGATCTCAACTAAAACTTTAAGAGGAATAATTTACAACATATGAGGCTTTTCAAACACTAGATTTCCTTTTTGAAAGTCAAAATTAGCAACTAAGGTATGTGCAATAAGAATGCTCTCAAATTTGAAAATGTTAGGTTTCTCTTGGTATCCCAAAGATTAGCCTCCAATGGTGGATGAAATCTTGCACAAGAAAATGAGCTAGTCTTCTTTGTCCACGAGCTTGCTAAATGGCAGCCCTCTTCAAATGCCCATGACCTCCTAGAAGATGAACTTTGAAGTTCTGAGAGGTCCTACAAGAAAATAGTTAGATTTTTCCTCAAGTTTCTTGCTATCCACACTCCAACTATGGACTGCAAAAAAAAAGACACAATTAGTGTAGAGAGAACATGTAAAACAAATAAATATCATACAAATAATGTACAAGAAACCAAATCAAGTGATGGGAGTGAACTCCATCACTTGCTTTAGTTCATAAAATGCTCTCTAGTAGCTAATATAAAATCAATGAAGCACTATTTGAAAAGATTTAAAATATGAAATGCTTTCGTGTATACGAGCTATGTCCAAATGAATCCCTACAAGAACACTTCTTCGTTAGATGAACTATGAAAATCCAAATAAAAAATGAGAGTTTCTTTGAAGATGCTTCAAGAGTGGGTTGGTCTCCCAAAGACTTCCCCTCACGCTTGATCCAACAAAAATAATTCTTCTACAAGACTCCAATCACACATTAGTCCATATAGATTTAGAGAAACAAACAATGAATTGAAACTTCTAGAAATTTATTTGAAAATAAACTAGAACTTCCAACATCTAGCGCCTACTTCCAAAGCAAATGTTAATACAATATAGCTTTGCACTAGCAAATCTACAAGAGTATATGGAAAATGAAATAACTCAAAGCATAAATAGAAGAAATTATACCAATGGCTCACAATGCACCATGTTCCAAAGGAAGAACACATGAATGGACCCCCAATTTCTTTTTATTGCAATTCTTGAAGAGTATACAAAGTAGTAGCGCTTCTGCAAGCACAATAGCTAGTAAAAATTGATGATACATAGTGAGAGCCCATGGATCTATTATATAGAATTTGGGAGCCAATCTCAGGGCAAACAGTGACAATCCCAAGACAAATGAGTGACCATCCCAATGCTCCTTCAAGCAAATTCGAATTTCCCAAGTGGAAACTTGATTTCTTCCTTAGATGCCCACACATTCCTTGATGAGGGAGTTCGAATTAGATGAGAGGACATGTGGGAGAGTGAAGTGGAGTGGTAGGAGACCACTCTCCACCTCACTCAAGTGAACTCTAATCCAATCTCAAGTCAACTCATGATATCTCCTTGAAGCTCAAGTTAACTTCCTCAAATTTGGGATCTTGTCACTAGAACTCTTCTTCTCCACAACAAGCCCATATCACTTGGTAACTGAACTTTGACCTTTAGATGAATTTTCACCTGATTTCCACATCATTTGAACATGTGTGGATATTTATTTTTCTCCATTTATTTAATTGTTGGGCTAATTTATTCCCACATTTTCCACTAAACTTAGGAAAAGTGGGTTTTGAGGGTCTAGAACTTATTTTTTACCCCTCAAAGTGTGTCATAGTAGAAATTTGAAGGTAAGATGTGTAATTTTGAGCACACACACCTCATAAAACTTCTCTAGACATCTCTTATTGCGTATTACATCAGATTTTATTCAAATTTCCACCCTGCGGGAAATATAAAAAATTTAAGAAATGACCCCTAGACCTAACCAAATTCCATGAACTTTTACGAGTGATCTAGTATGGTAATATACAATGAATCTAGACACTAGGACTCACCCAAGGCCTTGCCTTCAAGCCGTACTCTGGCTTTGGGGTTATGCTTGGAGGAAAAAACTCAATTAATTATTATGTCCTCGTAAGGATATAATAATTAACCAAGTGGGAAAACCTCTCAGAGTAAACTCACTTGATGACAAGGTCCCAGGTTACCTAGGCATGTTACATGACTCAAACTCATCATACTAGCATCACTTTACATCATCCCCGCAGGGCTTATGGAATCTGGGTACAATAGAAGAAGATGAGAAGAAGTAGAGCTGAAAAACCCTGATGATATGATGATCTCTGTTGGTACTTGAAGCTTTTGATACATCCTTGGGCATGGAGTCATCAAAAATATTTGGGTACACTTCAGTGGTGAACAGTGATGCACACTTCTAGATGTGAAAATTTCATCTATCACAACAACTGGAAATTATTCTCCTAATTGTTAATTTTATTTAACAATTTATTTGCAGTTGCTACAAAAAATACCAAATAATTTGCACTGTGATTTTCATAAATAAAACTGCAGAAATAATAACGCTGGAAACTAGGAAAATACTAGCACACACACAAAATTGACACCGTTATTTTTGGAGAAATGTCCCTGGAAAAACCCAAATTGGGAAAACTTGTGCAACAGTGAGGGTTTTTATTATTATCCAACATTGAAAATTTGAGTATAATCTATGGATGCCCAACTGACATTCCAAACAACAAGAAAATCTGGGCAAAATTATACAAGTGATTTACCCTTCTTCCACAAGCAATCCCAACACAACTTCCTTCAGAAAAATTGGCCTGCTAGACCCTCTGCGCAGACCCAATGACGTTAAGCCCCTGAGCTGTCTTTGATGAAGTCGTTCTGCCTGTCTCTGCTGAGGAAATTGCCTCTCCGACACTCTGGACCCACTCCCCTGTCTCTGGAACTGAGAATGAGTTTCTCCCCAGCGAAATCGAACTGCTTTGTTAAAATTTGGATGCCAGAGGACAAGTGGTTACCTAAGGCTTTGATCTTTGGCATAGGGAAAAGTGTCCAAATGTATTTAACTTTTTCTCCTAAAGTGACTTTATAAGTGGTAAAGTCAAATCTAATTTAAAAGTGACTTTATAAGTGATAAAGTTACTAAGTCTAATTTTAAAGTGACTTTAATAAAGTCAATGTGAAATTAGAAAATGAAAAGTGACTTTGGAAATAAAAGGCTACGAGGGTCTTTATTAAAGTGGGGTGAATTAAAAAATAGAAAGTGAGATTTAAATGCACATTTAATCTCAGCCCTAGATCTAAAGCTATCTTAGCCATTGGATTTACAGATTCCCCAAAAGTCACTTAGGGTTAGGTTAAAGAAGAAAAAGAAGAGAAAAGGTCATTTAGTCTTTCATGAGCAGATTGAGAGAAAAGGAGAAGAGGGCAAGGAGATTTTCTGAGCAGTGAGTTGAAGTAGAGCAGAACCTTGACACGCATATCGAGGCAACATTTTAGCAAATCCGTACAGCTAGGTTGGCACACAGTTCAAGGCAGTTTTGGGCACGAGTTTCAAGGCAGAATCATATAATAGCTTTGGCACACATTCCTAGGCAGTCGTATAGAAGTTTTGGCACATATTTCGATGAGAATTTATTGCTATTTTTGTGGCACATATTTCGAGGCAGTTCGTACAGTGAGTTGCTGTCCCTATGCACAGAAATCGAGGCAGAAATCGTACGACATTTATTGCTACCCCTCTGCATGCATTTCAAGGAGGCCATACAACAACATTTATTGCTGTTTTGCAAGCTTTTCGAGGAGGCCATACAGCAACATTTATTGCTGTGTTTTCTGGGCACAAAATTCAAGAAGTCTGTACAACATTTATTGTTGTTACTGTTTTACTATTTGCACAATTTCCGAGCGGTAGTTAAGCACGGAAAACAAGATAAGTTGTATTTGTTTGGTTGCTGGAATTTTCTATGTATTTCTATTTCACTGTAAAAGAAAATTATTAGAAATAAAGAAGAGTTCTCAAACTAGTTTTCCCCAAGAGTTGTAGGGGGTTTTTTCAGGGTCATATTGACCAAAAATCAGCGTGTCATTTTTTGTGTGTGTGGCTGAAATAATTTTTTAGTTTTATTTTTGCATTTTCTAGCACTTTGAAATTTCCAAAATTTGTGTTTTGAAAAATATTTATTATTTTCAGCTTTTTGAATGTATGTTTATGGGAATGGGCATTTAACTACATGGGAGTAATAAAGAGAAACTGATAATTGGGCCTGGGTCAAAATTTCTATATGGTATTAGAGCTTGTGTGGCTGAAAAGTGCAGTTTGGGACAGTAAGTGAAAAATTACAGCATGCTTATATTTCACACATAAAACTGAACCTTTACCACAGCATTGAAATTTTCAATTTGTTAGGACAACAAGCATGTCTTTGGACTTGAGGGTGGAGGATAGGTTGGATGGGCACAACAACTACAGTACATGGAGGGAGAGAATCCAGAGCATCTTTGAGGATTCAGAGGTCTCGGGCATCATGGTTAACACCGCACAGCGCCCAGTAGCAGTGCCTGCTGACCCTGTTCAGTTGGCTGAGTTTAATAAGAAGAATTCCAAGGTAAAGAGACTAATTCTGGATGGTATTAAAGACCATGTCATTCCTCATGTGAGAGGAAAGGCACGTGCACATGAGATGTGGACAACCTTCACCAATCTCTACCAGAGTACCAATGAAAACAAAAAAATGGTCCTAAGGGAGAAGCTAAAGGCCATTAAGATGACAAAGACTGATAGTGTTATTGCATAGCTCACAAAGATCACTAATGTGAGAGATGAGTTGGCAGCTGTTGGAGAGGCCATTCCACTCATTGAGATGGTACGGATTACAGTGAATGGTCTTCCCAAGACATAGGAGAATTTTGTGGATGGAATTGTTGCACGGGAGACCCTTCCCACTTGGGAGAGGTTGTGGGATGATTACATTCAGAATGAAATCAGAAAGAACCATCTTGGGGCAGCCAAACCAGTTGAGGAGGATGACAATGTAGCATTGTTAGCAAGAGGCAAGAAGGCAAGGGAAAGAAGCAAGTTTCCACAAGTAGTGGTGGGGGCTAAGACAAAGGTAAAGGTAAGCAGCAGGTGAACAAGGAGAAGGACTATTCCAAGGTGAAGTGTTGGAATTGTCAGAAGTTGGGACACTATGCAGTTGTGTGTCCGGAGAAGAAGAAGAAGGGAAAGGACAAGACCATGGCAGCGTCAAAAGAGATAGAGGACTTTTTGGAGAGCTTTGATCGGGAGTTTGGGTTCATTGCTTGTGAGTCCACTAGTGCAAGATCACCTGCCACGAAGGTTGAGAGGGAATGTGCATTTCCCTCCACTAGCAGAGCATCTTCAGGTATTTGGTATGTTGACAGTGGGGCTTCACGTCATATGACATGAGTCCATGAGTACTTTTCAGAGCTTTCAGAGAGTAGCATTGATATAAAGTTAGTACTCGGAGACGACAACATTGTTAGAGCAGTCGGTGTGGGGACATTGACGTTTGATAGGGAACCCAAACCTCCCTTGAAAGTGTCAGATATTCTATATGTGCCAGGGATGAAGAAGAACCTTATATCCGTCTCAGCATTGGAGGACAGAGGGTATGAGGTATTGTTCAGGAGAGGACAAGTGCTTATATATCTCAGGGGCGCTCTAGCTGATTCAACTAGAGTGATTGGTGTACGCCATGCCAAGGTGTACAAGTTTTCATTTCAACCCCTTATGGCATTGAGCAGTACTATCGACAACAGAGCTAGCAGTTCAGAGCTATGCGAGATTTGGCACCGCAGGATGGGGCACATGTATCATGGGGCCTTGAGGACATTGCGTGAGATCACTACGGGTGTGCCAGATTTTAGTTCTGATCACATTGATACATGCAGAGGATATGCTATGGGGAAGTTTGTCCAATCCCCTTTTCCTAGCAGTGATAGCAGATCGACTGGGATTCTTGATTTGATTCAAATTGATGTGAGCGGTTGGATGTCTCATGTTTCCTTGAGTGGATATGACTACTATGTTTTATTCATTGATGATCACTCCAGGAAGACCTAGATTTATTTCTTGAAGACCAAGGGTGAGGTCTTCAAGCGGTTTTAGGAGTTCAGAGCTGTTGTGGAGACTCAGACAGGTTGGAAGATCAAGTCCCTCAGGTTAGACAATGGAGGGGAGTATACCCTTGGTGAGTTTGTTGATTATTGTACGGAGGCAGACATCAGGAGGGAGTTCACAGTTCCTTACAACCCCTAGCAGAACGGGGTTGCGGAGAGGAAGAACAGATCCATCGTTGGGGCTGCCAAAGCCATGCTACATGATCAGGGGTTACCATTGTTTTTGTGGGCAGAGGCCTGCAACACTGCTGTGTATTTGCAGAGTAGGAGTCCACATCGTGCCTTGGGGCATGTGACTCCGGAGGAGGCTTTTTCTGGGAAGAAGCCTAGTGTTGGTCATTTTCGTATCTTTGGGTGTATTGCATACTCCTAGGTACCCAAGGAGAAGAGGACCAAGCTAGAGCCCACTGCAGAGAAGGGCATCTTTGTGGGCTACAGTGAGACTTCGAAAGCCTTTCGGATTTATATTCCTACACGAAGGACAGTTGTTGTCAGGCGGGATGTGAAGTTCGAGGAGGACAGGGCTTTCAGGAGGTCACGGAAGTTAGAGTATCTAGATTCACCAGACCCTTTGGAGAAACTAAGTCAGTCATAGGGATCTAGTGGACAGGGATCAGGAATTACATCGATTACGATGTCATATCCGTCAGTGAGCAATGGCTCGCAGAGTTACGAGGGGTGGTGCTTCAGGCAGCATGCAGAGCAGTCCGCAAAGTAGTTCACTAGGTAGTCCACTGATGGACAGTTCACATGGTACTTCAGCATCTACAGGTACAATTTCAAGCACGAGGACAACAGACAGACATTTAGGAGTTCAGGCTTCTGATGAGGATGAGGATTCTCCCTCTCTGGTGGGAGAAGTGTGCTCAGGGAAGAGGAAGCCCAAGTGGCTTCAGGATACCTTGAGAGAGGCCACATCTGTTGCTGGGCCGAAGAGACAGGTCAGAGAGAGCATACCTCCTGAGCGTTTTTGTAGCTATATGGCAATGGTTGTCAGCGTCGTTGACTTCGAGCCTTCTAGCTATGAGGAGGCACCTAGCTAGTAGGTCTGTAGAGAGGCCATGTAGGAGGAGTATTATTTTATCGTGAAGAATGATGTTTGGGAGGTGGTGTCGAGGCCTGAGGGCAAATCCGTGGTTAGTTCCAGATGGCTTTACAAGATAAAGCACGCTGCAGATGGCAACATCGAGAAGTTCAAGGCTAGGTTTGTGGCTAGAGGGTTCTCCCAGGTAGAGAGAGTTGATTATGAGAAGACCTTCACTCCCGTGGCTTGATATAATTCCATTCGCTCCATTATATCGATAGCAGTAGAGATGGGTTGGAAGATCCACTAGATGGATGTGAAGACCACATTTCTCAATGGCTTCATACAGGAGGAGGTGTACATTGAGCAGTTGCAGGGCTTTGAGGTGCATGGGAAGGAGTCCCATGTATGCAGACTAAAGAAGACACTTTATGGCCTGAAGCAAGCTCTTAGAGCTTGGTACTCTAGGATTGATACGTACTTGCAGGAGATGGGTTTCACAAAGAGTGATGCAGATCCGAACCTATACTTTATTGTGATAGGTGAGGAGCCTCTCATTCTGGTGCTGTATGTGGATGACTTGGTCATTACGGGTGCAAAGAGACTCATAGAAGGCTGCAAGAGAGATCTTGCTTCAAAGTTCGAGATGAAGGACATTGGCTTGATGCATTACTTTTTGGGTTTGGAGGTGTGGTAGGAGGAGGGGCATTTCTTCCTGGGACAGGGGAAGTATATTGTGGACATCCTTAGTAGATTTCACATGGAGGATTGTAAACCCATGTCGACACCTATGATCACTAACTGGAAGAAGCTTCACGTTTCAGATTCCGAGTTGGTGGATCCCACATTGTATAGACGGCTGATTGGTTCCTTGATGTATTTGGTCAACACTAGACCAGACATATGTTTTGCAGTGAATACGATGAGCTAGTTCATGTGTGAGCCTAGGAGAGTGCACTGGGTTGCTGCAAAACACATTTTGCGGTACTTGCAGGGGACAGTGAATTATGGTCTGGATTATAGACAGGGAGATGGAGTGAGATTGGCAGGGTACACTGATTCTGATTGGGCAGGTTGTGCTTTTGATAGGAAGAGCACTTCAGGATGTTGTTTTGGGTTGGGTTCGACAGTTGTGTCATGGTTCAACCGAAAGCAGTAGTTAGTAGCATTGAGTTTAGCGGAAGCAAAGTACATGGCAACAAGTCTAGCTAGTTGTGAGGCCATATGGCTTCGCAAGATGTTGTTTGACTTATTTGGTCAACCATTGAGACCTTCAATGATTTACTGTGATAATCAGAGTTGCATTAAACTCACAGAGAATCCAATATTTCATGACAGGTCAAAGCATATCGAGATCAGATATCATTTCATCAGAGACTGTTCAGAAGGGAGCTGTGAAGCTTGAGTATATTCCCATAGATGAGCAGGTAGCAGATATATTCACCAAAGCTTTACCATGGGGCAAGCATGTCTACTTCAGAGACAATATGGGGGTGGTGAGGAACGCTTTTCTCGGTAAGAGGGAGTGTTAAAATTTGGATACCAGAGGACAAGTGGTTCTCTAAGGCTTTGATCTTTGGCCTAGGGAAAAGTGTCCAAATGTATTTAACTTTTTCTCCTAAAGTGAATTTATAAGTGGTAAAGTCAAATCTAATTTAAAAGTGACTTTATAAGTGATAAAGTTACTAAGTCTAATTTTAAAGTGACTTTAATAAAGTCAATGTGAAATTAGAAAGTGAAAAAGTGACTTTGGAAATAAAAGGCTAAGAGGGTTTTTATTAAAGTGGGGTGAATTAAAAAATAGAAAGTGAGATTTAAATGCTCATTTAATCTCAGCCTTAGATCTAAAGCTATCTCAGCCATTCGATTTAGGGATTCCCCAAAAGTCACTTAGGGGTAGGTTAAAGGAGGAAAAGAAGAGAAAAGGTCATTCAGTCTTTCATGAGCAGATTGAGAGAAGAGAAGAGAGCAAGGAGATTTTCTGAGTAGTGAGTTGAAGGAGAGCAAAACCTTGGCACGCATATCGAGGCAACATTTCAGTGAATTCGTACTGGTAGGTTGGTACACAGTTCAAGGTAGTTTTGGGCACGAGTTTCAAGGTAGAATCGTACAACATCTTCGGCACGCATTCCTAGGCAGCCGTAGTGGAAACAACATTTATTGTTGTTTTTGTGGCACAGATTTTGAGGCAGTCCGTATAGTGAGCTACTGTCCTTGTGCATAGAAATCGAGGCAGAAATCATACAACATTTATTGCTGTCCCTCTACACGCATTTCGAGGAGGTCGTACAACAACATTTATTGCTGTTCTAGATGCTTTTCAAGGAGGCTGTACAACAACATTTATTGTTGTGTTTTCTCGGCATGAAATTCAAGAAGTCCGTACAACATTTATTGCTGTTCCTGTTTTACTGTTTGCACAATT
Source organism: Pinus albicaulis (assembly GCA_034641835.2). Taxonomy (NCBI): domain Eukaryota; kingdom Viridiplantae; phylum Streptophyta; class Pinopsida; order Pinales; family Pinaceae; genus Pinus; species Pinus albicaulis. The sequence continues at coordinate 214,808,292 of CM076573.1, forward strand.
TCCGAGGCACTGGTTAAGCACGGAAAATGAGATAAGTTGTATTTGTTTGGTTGCTGGAATTTTTTGTGTATTTCTATTTCACTGTAAAAGCAAATTATCAAAAATAAAGAAGAGCTCTCTAACTGGTTTTCCCCAAGAGTTGTAGGGGGTTTTTCTAGGGTCGTATTGACAAAAAATCAGCGTGTCATTTTCTGTGTGTGTGGCTGAAATAATTTCTAAGTCTTATTTCTGCATTTTCCAGCACTTTGAAATTTCCGGAATTTTTGTTTTCAGAAATATTTATTATTTCCAGCTTGTTGAATGTATGTTTATGGGAATGGGCATTTAACTACATGGGAGTAATAAGGAGAAACTGATAACTGGGGTTGGGTCAAAATTTCTACATGCTTCTCTGAAGCAACTGTGCAGTCCTCTGCGCTGCCTCACTGGGAATAACTCGACCCTCTTGCTACTGCTTATCCGTATCTGGAAAACTTCCTCCGGACCATTGTCTCTGCCTCTCACTATCTTTCCTGCCTCACTGAAGCTTGAACTCTTCGGCAATTGAGTGTGGCTACTCTGGAAAATCGAATTCTCCAAGTGACTGGTGCATTCTCGATCACCACATTGATTCCTTCTTATGTCTTTCTGTTGGGACTCCAACGACCAAGATTAAATCTTAATAGATGGCTTAGATTATTTCTGGATGGATTCATGTGAGTTTCTAGAGAATTCTCACCTTGACTTAATTAATTCTGATTGATTAGCCATATTCCCTAAGTTTAGACTTAGGAAATATTTAAAAATCGGCTAATAATCTAATTAAGCTATCTCTATGTAGTATTTATATAAACGATTTCTGGGTTTTGGAGATCTCATGTATTCTAGCCTCTCCACCAAATTTCGTGGCTAGAACACATCTGATGCTACAAAAAACTAACTGTTAATTTTGGGCAACTAGGTCCAAACTCCATGTTGCGTTGCTCATATGAGGATGGTCATATTTTTGTTGGATTCCTCTTTCGGCGAGGTGCAAGATTGATCTAAAGATCATCTTGTTTGGATGAGCAGAACATTTATTTTGAATTTATTTTCCACATGTGCAAGGTCGGCCAGATTTGTAATGTAGGCTCACATGCCTAATATATGTGTCCCACATCGTCACTGATGGATATAAATTGGAGACTTGGAGGTCATTTTATCATCAAATCATCACACATCTCTCATTGTGATATGATATGTTCGTTAGCCTTTGGAGGCCTCTTCCCTTCACACGTACGGAGCTAGAGGAGCTGTTTTCTGCGGATTTGTTTAGGGCTTGTTGCTGTAATGATGACCAGCATTGACCGTGGTCAACCCTTGGTCGTTTGACCTCAAATCTTTGCCAAAATTTCGATTTTGAGAGGACGTCCTGTTGGGCACTAAAATCGAGGAAATCAGAGATGTTTGATCGATGCCCTAATCTGCAGCGTTGACTTTCTGTTGTTGTTCTGCGTTGAATTTTGGTAGACCAACATTGACTTGTGATGAGATGTCTTTGAGGGCTGTGAGTGTGACACTTGGAAGGTTGGCTGATCTAAAAAGGCTTTGCTGGCTGAAGCATCCTGGTGACTGTCATAACGCAACAATATCTCATATCTTTGCTGGACAAAAGGAATGTAAATCTGATTTATATTTGGCTTGTCTTCTGTTGATCTATTATTGTGTTCTATCAACATTTTAGTTTCATGTTTATGTGATTGCTATTTTGTATCGAGCCTTAGAAAGATTGAAGTAAAATTGTATCAAGTATAGAACACCATGGTTATCTAAATTTAACATGGTATCAGCTCTGAGGTGAAGACAAAGTCCAAGCTTGTGTTAGAAGCAATCACTAAAGGAAGAAATCCTCAACCTACAAGGGTTTCAAGGCTGACGATAAATTGACTGATAAGTCTGATTATCATGCATGGAAGATGTCCTTGGATTTGGTTCTAGAAGATCAAGGTGTCATGGACTATGTGTAGGGGAAGATTCAAGAGCCTCCATCAAATGTAGCTGCTGCCACAAAGACGAAGTAAAGAAAGGGGAAAATGAAAGCAAAGATGATTATCCGAGATTCTATTCATAAGCACTTGCTTACATTTCTGAGCTGAACACACCTAAAGAGATGTATGATAAGCTGGTGAGCATGTTCACGGCTAGCACTGCTAATCAAATCCTTTTCTTCAAGAATCAATTGAAGAATATCAAGAAGGGCAAGGATGAATCTATTTAATCCTATTTTATGAGTCTCACTGAAATCAGGAATAACCTCCTAGCTATTGGGGAAGCAATATCTGATTGAGAGATGGTTCTTATTACACCTGGAGGTCTCCCCCGTGATTGGTACGTATTCAATACCACTATTCTTAATAATAATGTGATTCTTGATTTTGATGAAATATTGACGAGATGCACTCAAGATGAAGCAAGAATGATGGAATATGCCTCTTAATGGAAATGGAAGTGACCCTACTGCCTTTGCCACTCATGCAAAGAAGAAGAACCATGGTGGCTCGAGAAACCATGGTAGAGCGGGGCCCAAAGGAAGGAAGGGAAGATGTTACACTTGTAACAAGTTTGGTCACTATGCAAGAGAATGCCCTAATAGAAGGGACTCTCCTAGGGATGATGACAACAACAACTCGAGAGGGAATGGAAGGAACAACAGGTTCAAAGGAAAAAGGAAGGCTCCCTCTGATCGTAGTGGAAATGGGAAACCTTTCAAGAGGTCAAGAAATTCCAGGTACGATGAGTCTAATGTTGTTGATAATAAGAGAAATGAATTTATTCTTGTATTTGCCCTCTCTGCTGCATCTCCACCCGACATGCTAGATGTCTGGTTGATTGATAGTGGTGCTTCAAGGCACCTGACTGGTTATAAAGAAGCCCTCTCTGATTTGGTTGAGAAGGATACCAATCTGGAAACTATCCTTGGAGATAATGCCACTTATCTCGTGAAAGGGACAGAGACTGTGACCCTCCATCTATCTCAAGGTCAAGTCCTCCGATTATAAGATGTGTTGTACGTACCTGATTTGAAGAAGAACCTTGTGTCCATCTCGGCAATGGAAGACAAAGGGTTCAAGGTGGCATTCATTGATGGAAAAGTACATATCTGGAAGAAGAACTTCAAGGAAGCTCTTACTATTGGTTTTAGAGTTGATACACTCTACCAGGTTGGAGGAAGTCCATTGGGGGCTATGTCATGTGATAGTGATACAACTCTTCAAACAGAGTTATGGCACCGAAGGTTTGCACACCTTCATTACAAAGCCCTTCTCGAAGCGAGGAAGGTGGTGACAGGGATTCCCAAATTTAGAAATGATCATGAAGGTATATGTCAGGGTTGTGCCGAAGGGAAGAATACAAGGGGATCATTCCCCTCAAGTGACACAAAGACAACTGATATCTTGCAGTGGATACATTCTGACTTATCTGGTATGCTGCCCGTGACATCCTTGGGAGGATGTTCCTATTACATGACTTTTAAAGATGAATTCTCTCGCAAGATCTGGATATATTTTCTGTAGAAGAAAGATGAAGCATTTAAATGGTTTCGTATCTTCAAGGCCTTGGTGGAAAATCAAACCGAGAAGAAAATCAAAGTTTTGATGACTGACAATGGGACCGAGTATGAGTCAAACGAGTATAATGACTTTTGTAGAGAAGCTTGCATTAAGAGGGAGACCACAACTGCGTACAATCCTGGGCAAAATGGTGTTGCTGAAAGAAAGAATAGGACTATTGTGGAAGCTGCTTGCGCCATGCTATGTGACCAAGGTATTCTGAAGTTTCTTTGGGGAGAAGCTGCGAACATTGTTGTGTACGTTAAAAATAGATGCCTACATTTCGCTCTGGACTCCAAAACTCCCAAAGAAGTCTTCTCTGGTAAGAAACTTGATGTTTCTCATTTTAAAGTTTTTGGTTGTCCTGTTTTCTTTCACGTGCCGAAAGAAAAGAGAAGCAAGCTGGATGCTTCTAGAAAGAAGGGAATGTTTGTGGGCTTCAGTGAAACTTCGAAGGCATATAGAATCTATGTGCCTGGTTAAAGAGAAGTGGAGATATGCCACGATGTCACCTTCGATGAAGATGCTACCCTCAAGAAAGTGAGCAATCTTCCTAGCTCCAAGGAAGTCAAAGAAAATGAAGTAGGGAAGCAGGAAGAGCCGAAGGATGACCTGATGCCCATTGTTGAAGGACCTATGGATCCTATTGATCCACCTACTTCAAATAAGAGAAGACCCTTATGGCTCATGAACACTCTCGCAGATGCTGAGAGACATATTGCCCCAAGGGGGACATTCCGTGAAAGCAATAAGCCGAAGAGATACCATGGGTATCTAGCAGCCATGAGTACGATAGTACAATATGAGCCTAGATCATTGGAAGAAGCTGTAAAGCATCAAGTTTGGAAGGATGCTATGCACGAAGATTATGTGTCCATTATGAAGAATGATGTCTGGGAAGTGGTCCCGAGACTGGAGGACAAATCTATTGTCACCTCGAAATGGCTCTATAAGATCAAGCATGAATTTGATGGAAGTGTTGAAAAGTACAAGGCAAGATTTGTTGCCCGAGGCTTCTCTCAAAAGGAAGGCATAGATTATGATGATATATTTGCACCTGTGGCCCGCTATACCACCATCCGATCTATTATTGCCTTTGCTGCAACGCAAAGATGGAGTCTCCATTAGATAGATGTGAAGACTGCTTTTCTGCATGGTTCTATAAAGGAAGAGGTGTATGTGGAGCAACCTCTGGGGTTCAAAGTTCGAGATAGAGACACGTATGTATGCAGGTTGAAGAAAACCCTCTATGGGTTGAAGCAAGCCCCCCAGGGCTTGGTACGAGAGGATATATAGCTACTTGATGAAGTTGGGCTTCACTCGAAGTAATGTTGATCTGAACCTTTATTTTAAGGTTGATAGAGAAAGGCCTCTCATTCTGGTTCTCTATGTGGACGATCTCTTCCTGATAGGTGCTGACCCTCTCATTCATCAATGTAAGAGGGAGCTAGCTTCCGAGTTTTAGATGAAAGACGTAGGACTGATGCACTACTTCCTAGGCTTGGAGGTCTGGCAGAGGCCAGGCGAGATTTTCCTTTCTCAAGGAAAGTATGTCGTGAAGCTACTGGAGAGATTTGGTATGGCTGACTATAAGTTTGTGTCAACATCGATGGAACTCAACTTTAAGAAGTTGTGTGGAAACGCTACTAGGCCCGTGCTAGCAAATCCTACCGAGTATCGACAACTTGTGGGGGCCCTGATGTTCCTTGTGAACTCCCGTCCGGACATATGTTTTGTTGTGAACACTTCGAGTCAACATAAGGTTGATCCTCATCACATTCACTGTATTGGTGCCAAGAATCTATTGAAATATCTTCGGGGCACAATCAACCATGGGCTGAGATACACTGCCGAGAGTTTGAGACTCCATGGATATACTAATGCCGATTGGGCTGGCAATGTGGTGGATCGCAAGAGCACATCTGGATGTTGCTTCACTTTGGGTTCCGCTTCGATATCTTGGATGAGCAGGAAGCAGAAGTCGGTGGCTTCAAGGACCGCTGAGGCCGAATACATTGCAGCGAGTATGGCCTGTTGTGAAGCTGTTTGGTTGTGAAAGCTCTTTAGTGAGCTGTTTGGGCATGTGCTGGATACCACCGTTATCCTTTGTGATAACAAGAGTGGGATTCATCTTTCTGAGAATTTTGTGTTCCACGATCGATCCAAGCATATTGATATCAAGTACCACTTTAATCGGGATATGGTACAATGAGGCGCCGTAAGGCTCGATCATATAGGAACTGATGAGCAGGTCGCAAATATTCTCACGAAACCCTTGGGGCAGGTCAAGTTCTTAACCTTCCGTGAGAAGCTTGGAATCATGGAAAGACCTTATTCGGAGGGTCCTGCTTGAGTTGGACTATGAGCTCTGGGAGCTCCAGGGGGCTTGGGGATAATTTCTTGGAGCTATAAGCACATACAGGGCTAGGCTTGCCAAACTTTGTTGTGCTTCTGCCCCACCGTTATGCTATTGAGTTGGTTCACCTCTCTTTGATCTGTGCCCCGCACGCATCCTACCCATGGAGTTTCAGACTCATGGGAAGTACCTCTCATTTGGCCAATGAGGTGGGAAATGTGGATAGAGACTAATAGCAAGACCGATGGACGCATCGAAGATTGCTGTACTCTCTATGTCTAGGATGGCACGTGTCCAACACCTTGATCTGGGATCAAGTATGATGAGGTTCTTACCTCTAAACTGATTTCGGGCCAGTAAACTAACTTCGGGTTAGTATGAGACTCTTTTTGAGTCCAAGAGAGGTTTTTACCTGTAAGCTGACTTTGGGTCAGCTGAGTGTGATGTCTTTGTGACTCACCTTTTGTTCTATCTAAGATCGAGAGCCAACAAAGCAAGTTACGACAGGATGACGCATGATGTTTGGTGAAAGTACATGATGGCATTGATGGATGGCACTTGTGGACAGATGGAGTTCTCCCTAGTTGAGAGAGAGTGTTAATTTTGGGCAACTAGGTCCAAACTCCATGTTGCACTGCTCATATGACGATGGTCATATTTTTGTTGGATTCCTCGTTTGGAGAGGTGCAAGATTGATCTAAAGATCATCTTATTTGGATGAGCAGAACATTTATTTTGAATTTATTTTCCACATATGCAAGGTCAGCTAGATTTGTAATGTAGGCTCACATGCCTAATAGATGTGTCACACAGTGTCACTGATTGATATAAATTGGAGAGACTTGGAGGTCATTTTATCATCAACTCATCACACATTGTTCATTCTGATTTGATCTGTTCGTTAACCTTTGGAGGCCTCTTCCCATCGCACGTGCGGAGCTAGAGGAGTTGTTTTCTGCGGATCTGTTTAGGGCTTGTTGCTGTAGTGTTGACCAGCGTTGACTATGGTCAACACTTGGTCATTTGACCTCAAATCTCTGTCGAATTTCTGATTTTTGAGAGGCCGTACTGCTGGGCACTAAAATCGAGGAATTCAGATATGTTTGACCGAAGCCCTAATCTGCAACGTTGACTTTCTGTTGTTGTCCTGCGTTGAATTTTGGTGGACCAATGTTGACTTGTGATGAGCTGTCTTTGAGAGTTGTGGGTGTGACACTTGGAAGGTTGGCTAATCTAGAAAGACTTTGCTGGCTGAAGCATCCTGTTGACTGTTGTAACGCAACAATATCTCATATCTTTGCTGGACAAAAGGAATTGTAAATATGATTTATATTTGGCTTGTCTTCTGTTGATCTATTATTGTGTTCTATCAGCGTTTTACTATCATGTTTATGTGATTGCTATTTTGTATCGGGCCTTAGAAAGATTGAAGTAAAATTGTATCAAGCATAGAACACCATGGTTATATAAATTTAACACTAACACTCCTTCTTAGCGAGGAATGTGTTTTAGTGCTGCACCCCCTGTCACAACACCCTGTCTCTGTATCGTCTCCTGTCTCGCTGCTGATGACTGGCTACTATGACTGTCTGCCATTGCCCACCAACCACTGCACAACTCTGATATTGCATCAATGCTGCTGCTGACCCTATTGTATTGCTACCAACACTGCATCTGCACTGCAACTTTGTTGTTGCTACAACTGCAATATCTGCAACTGAAAACATCCAAAATACTGAATCGATTGTGTTCAGTATGATGCATCTATCCCCTGAGTCTCTGATTGCTACTAGCTACTGCACTATCTCTGAAGAATCTGCACTGCTGTTGACTTTGCATTGTGCCACCTGCACTGTGCTCCCTAGTATCTGACTGCAACTAGTCTACATTTGTCAATATGGAACCTGACTGCATCTCCTGAAAATGATCCATCCTGCTACTGAATACTGTGGGGCCCCCTTAGCCAGGTAATTATCCATGAGGTGGACTCCTTAGTGGACCCTGCCCATCTCTGTAGCTCTTTGGGGGTACAACTCCAAGTCACCGCACCTCACTCCTGGAGGTATGTGGGCAATCATCGCGAAGTCTTCCTCCAACGTGGAGGACAACCTATCTATCTCGACATGTGTTTCCGTCTGGTCTTGCTTCTCCTGCTTGCCCTTCTTCCTGAGAGGACACTAGGTACTGTAGTGGCCAAACTCACCACACCTCAAGCGCTTGACCTTAGATAGGTCCTATTGACCACACTTTGTCAACGACTCCATAGCAGTACACTCCATCTTTTAAAAATGGGATTCATCATGTTTGACGTGTTCACGCCATTCAGATTTCATCATCAGTGGACAATTTTATAAATGATATAAACCCATTCTGCATGTTTATGATGTAAATGATCTAAGTAAGACCCCTATGTATGTAACAACCTAGGTAAGCCTAGTATTTTGGTAATGATTTCTATCCTAGGAGCTTTTTTGTCTCACTGATTCATTTGTGTTTCTCGACACAAGTGATCGGCAGAGTTTTCCCCTCCAGCTTCACCTCAAAGCTAGGGTGGATTTTGTCATCAAGAAGCTAAGTGAGTCTTAGTGTTTTCTATCGAGTCTTTGTAAAAGTAGTTTGGGAATAATCCTAGCTAATTGACTATATTATTTTATTACAAGCTACTTGGTCTACTAGATCATCTTTTGAGTCGCAGAATTGGGTAGCTTTTTAAGGGTCTATCGTGAATGGGTATTCCCCCTTTATGTGTCTAAATGTATTTATCTTATGTAAAGAGAGTTGGAAAAATAATTAAATCCCCTCTCAGTCAATTAATTAAATTTTCTGGCCAAATTAAATTAAAAATCCTAAGCCAGAAATTTAATTAATTTTAAGTCCTAGGTGAGTTAAAATTCTTCAGAGGCAAAATTTGTGGGTTCTTAAAAAATAAATTTTTAAAGGTCCTAGGCCAGGGGAATATTGAGAATTTCAAGAAATTTTGGACCCTTGGGCCTTGGTGGTTAAATCAAAGTCAAAATTTTGAGGTAATTAACTCAAAATTATTATTTTTGAGTTAATTAAAATGGAATTAAATGATAAATTCGAATTTCCTCAAAATTATAATTTCGACAGTCCAGATTAAAAAATAATTAAATATTTTTCGACGGTCGATATTATTTTGACATAGATCAACCGAACTAGCCGTTGAAGATTTTATCTTATAAATTAGAGGTCTTTGTATGTCATTTGCATCCGATCTTTGGATCGTGCACTTGTTCTCGGAAGCTCTTGTAATTTTTTGATCAATAAAACATAAAGACTTTGGGGTTACAAACTTTGGTGTTCCTTTTTCAGGTCTATGTGGTGATATTGTCTCTAAACTCTGCTATTTTTATTGACATTTGATGGTTGATGGCCTTTATGGATTGATCTGCATACAGGTATCTTGTGCAGTTTTCTGGGTTTTCTTAAATTGCATTTTGATTTGACAGAAATATCAGTTATCTATATTTCTGAAAGGTCTCATAGCTATTTTTTAAATCTCTATTAATCTAAAATTCAGATCTAAGTGTGCAGAGATCATTATTCAAGATTTGAGTGTTTGGGGAAATCTTTAATTAGATCGACCGACTCTTAGATTTCAGAAAATCTGAAAAAACCCATTGTTTCCTAATTTCTAAGGTTATCTTACGGAATATTTTTTGCAAGGTCTTTCTAGAGCTTGTGCCTAAATAAAAAAAATTATCTTAATTTTTTTGAATTTAAAGTTAGATCTAGCTAGTAAGAGCCTTAGATTTTCAGATCTGGGAGTGAAATCAGACTTATACTTCTCAGATCTGATAGATCTGCAATTCTTGTGCATAGATTTGTAAATATATTGTATAGATCTGTAATTTACATGTGTAGATTTGAAGTTTTGTAACATAATTTTGAATTCTAACATTTGGGTTTTTAGGATTTTCGCTATTTTTGTACATATTGGGTATTGGGTTTCTTTTTTCACTTGTGCAAGATTAGATCTAAAAAAACAGTTAAGGAAATCTTCAAATCTGAAAAATTAGCCAAGGAAATATTTTGATCTGAGCCAGATCTAGACCCTGGAGGGTAAGATCTGGGCTCAATATTTGTTTGCAGGAATAGATCTGAAAAATCAGCGAAAGAAATCTTTAGATCTGAGTCAGATCTAGACCCTAGAGTGCAAGATCTGAGCTCAATATTTGTTTGCAGGAATAGATCTGAAAAATCAACCAAGAAAATCTTCAGATATGAGCTAGATCTAAACCCTGGAGGGCAAGATTTGGGCATTTGAGGCTATTTTTACAGGATTTTGGTCTCCAAAATTCTAATTTTCAAGCGGCAACATTATCCCAAAATTTCAAGAATTTTCAACAGTGGGATCTTCAAAGCCTTGGGCTAAGGGTTTGATCTCTAAACCCTTTTTTTCTGCAAATTTTATTACAACAATCAAATCACAAATAATTAGGCCCTAAAAACACATTTTATATGGTCAAAATTGTTTAGAATTGCAAAATCTTCATTTTTCAGAATTTTTGGCCATTTGGGCATCTTTAATTTTGCCTAGATCTGACTTTAAAGCTTGCTGGAAATCACTGCATAACTGTGAAAAATCAGATTTGAACATTTCTGATGCATATCCTAAATAAGGTTTAAAAAATTTGAATTTTCAGTTTTTTCGGCAAAACTTACTATTTTTAGACATAGTGGGGATCGTTTTCAGTATTTTCAGTTTGCTGATATGTTATCAATTTATTGCTGTTACAAACTTATCAGTTCTGAAAATTACTGAATCAAACTCTCTTAAAGCCTTAAAATTGAAATTTTCAAGTTTTAATATATTTTTGCTATTTCTGGAAGTATTTGGCAGCTATTTTGGGCAATTTTATCTTGTTGATCTGTTACTGTTTCACTGCTGAAATAAAAATATCAGATCTGAAATTTCTCTTAATCAAGCCCTAAAAATTGATTTTTCTTCAAGTTCAACAATTTTTACTATTTTTAGTCATTTTGAGCATTGGTGCCGGTTTTGTTTGTTTGCTGATCTATGGTTTAAATTACTGCTGGAAATTATATTTCAGATCTGAAATCTTGCTGAAGAAAATATCCTAAGTTTAACTATAGGAGAAAATTAAAATTTTATTGGATTTGCATTATTTTAGAACATCATTTAATCCATAAATTACTTGATGAAGTGGTTTTATTAGCATTATACTTTAATGGTATATCTAGATGAATAATTACTGAGATTTAAGTGCTAGTAAATTTCATATGTTTCAGTTGGGTTTGATGATCATTGGCATCTGAGTTTTGGAACGTGTTTTATCAATTAAAATTGCCTAATGTTTAATTAACTTTTGTTTCATTTACTTGAATTATTGGATGTTTATTGAATACTAATGTTTGGGAAATATTTTCAAGTAAGTGTGATTGATATCTGATTTTGAGAGCTCTATTGTGGATCTGTATATCTTTTAATTGAGTAATCTTCTGGGCATCTTCATAATTGACACTCTCGCTTAAGTACTTAGTGGTTAGATCAGATTATTTATAATCCAAGTGCTTTAGGCTTTTTAACATTAAATCTCATCTTCAAAGCTTGCTTCATCTCGCTCCTTCTTCCAATCGTTTTCGTTGCATTCTGCATTCTAAATTAACATTGCATAGTAGCAGTTTTTTATCAAGTACTTGGTTGTAATTTCCTTAGCAGGATAGTTGACTCCATAAGGCACTGGTATCAATCTTTCCAATTCAATCAAATCATTTAATCTTGCTAGATCTTTTACAAGTATTTGGTCGTTTAACTGTGTCTCCCGAACTGGTTCTCCTTCATTCCATTTCCATAGGGTCTACCCCCCTTAGTCTGCTATAAGGAGACAACTTAAATCGAGAGATTGGGGATTAGGGTGACAGCCCCCGATCTGAGCCGTTGTCGCGGTGCCTAGACATTTTGTGCGACAACAGGTCCTTCTTCTTCGTCTTCTTCTTCTTCTGCTCCCCCTGTGCCTGACTAGGACCCTTGGTTGCAAGAGCCACATTCTCCTCCTCACTCTTCAGACCCTTGCTACTGCTGCCACTGATGGTGCTCTTCAACAGAGTCCTCCTCAACTCTTCCTGCTGCAGATCGGACCACATCCTATCCCACCTCAGCAAGGTATCTCTGCCCAAGATACTATGGACAAATACGTGTCAATCCTTTGAGACATTATTCAGTGCCAATCATACAAGCTTTGTAGGTTGAGGTGCTGACACAACAACTGCTAGTTGATCTTGGACTTCTTGAATCTGAGTGAGAAAGGCATCTATCCTCTCGCCCTTCTACATCCTCGTGCTCCTCAACTTCTCTTGGAGGTACATCTTTCGCTGCTCGAAAGAACTATGAAACCACTCTGCCAAGGCATCCCACATCTCCTTAGCTGTTGCTTGTCCTGCCACGTGTGAGACGAGATGATCTCGGACTCCATCCAAAATCATCCTCTTGGCCTTAGCCATCTCCTTCCTGTACTCGTTCTGCTAATCGATATCTTGGGGTACTGCTACCACACTCTCTGCATAGGGCTTCAAACCATATTCATCCAGAAGGAATAGCATCCTTTCCTTTCATATGACATAGTTGGAGGCACCCTCTAATCTGTCTTGGTCCTTGAGCCCAGTTGTGGCCATCTCTAATCTGGTCTGGAAACTCCCTCTTTCTTTGCTTGATTGCTGCTCTGCTAGTCACACTCCCTCCTGGAATGCGTTGTTCTGCTAGCTGCAACTGCCAATCTGCAACTAGGAAAATCAGATTTCTTGATTAGAAACCCTCTGAGAGAAATCTCCCTCTGTGTGTGTACTTTTCTCTTCCACATGGCGTTGGTTTTTCTCTAGCAAACTGCTGCAAAACGCTCTGCATCCAACTAGAAATATGCTCAGTGAAAATCTGAGTTGCTCCCTTTGCTTGTTGAAATCACTCAAATTTGAAAGTCGAATTTCTCTGCTTCTCTGTACTGAAAAATCGAACTTCCCAAAGAAACTAGGCTTGCCTCGCAATGGATTGTGCTGCCTCTAGGAATTTTGGTCTACTGCTCTCACTGAACAACGAAATTCCTTCCTTTGCTTTTGAGCTTCCCAGCTGATCAATCACACTCTGATACCATGTGAAAATTTCATCTATCAAACAACTGAAAATTATTCTCCTAATTGTTAATTTTATTTAACAATTTATTTGCAGTTTGCTACGACAAATACCAAATAATTCACACTGTTATTTTCACAAATAAAACTGCGGAAATAATAGCGTTGGAAACTGAGAAAATACTAGCACACACACAAAATTGACACTGTTATTTTTGTACAAATGTCTCTGGAAAAACTCAACTTGGGAAAACTGGTGCAACAATGAATGTTTTTATTATTATACAACTGTGAAAATCTGAGTACAATCTATGGATGCCCCACTGGGAATCCAAACAACAAGAAAATATGGAAAAAATTATTTAAGGGAATTACCCTTCTTCCACAAACAATCTCGGGACAAATTCCTTTAGAAAACTCAACCTCCTGGACCCTCTGCGTTACTTTGCATAGACCCTATGACGTCAAACCCTTGAGCTGCCTCTGATGAAGTCGTTTTACCTGTATTTGTTGAGGAAATCGCCTCTCCGGCATTCTGGATCCTCTGCCCGACCTCTGGAACTGAGAGTGAATTTCTCTCTTGTTAAATCGAACTGCATCTTTGAAGCAACTGCGCAGTCCGCTGCGCTGCCTCACTGGGAATAACTCAACCCTCTTGCTGCTGCCTCTCCGGATCTGGAAAACTTCATCCAGATCTGTCTTTGCCCCTCACTATCTCTGCTGCCTCACTGAAGCTCGAACTCTCCGACTATTGACTGCTGCTACTCTGGAAAATCGAATTCTCCAAGTGACTCTGGTGCATTCTCCATCACCACACCGATCCCTTCCTATGTCTTCCTGTTGGGACTCCAACAACCAAGATTAAATCTTAATCGATGACTCATATCATTTCTGGATCGATTCATGTGAGTTTTTAGAGAATTCTCACCTTGACTTAATTAATTATGATAAATTAGCCATATTCCCTAAGTTTAGACTCATGAAATACTTAAAAATCATCTAATAATCTAATTAAGCCATCTCTAGGTGGAATTTCCAGAAACGATTTCTGGGATTTGGAGTTCTCATGTATTCAAGCCTCTCCACCAAATTTTGTGGCTAGAACACATCCGATGCTACAAAAAACTAACACTAGATTGATTATTCCAAACCAAGATATTTTTTAAGGATTCAAATATTATACATTTAATGTTCTAGGTGATTATTTCAAATTGAGAAAATCATATATATAGATATGTAGGTGAATATTCAATAGAAAACACATACAATCTACTATTAAAACTTACAAGTTTTGGTGAATATTATCAATGTAAGCATATTTTATGTAAAAAGTGGCAAATTTTAAGGTGAAAATGGCTAAGTGGTGATTTTGTGTTTTTTTTTAAACCCAAAAAATAGCAAATTGACGAAAATCTGCCTTTAAAAAATACTCTGTTCCCAACAGCCCCAACAATGCCTAATTAGGATGAAAAATTTAAACTAAGCTGACATAGTTGTTCATGAGAAGGATGTGGAAAGTAAGTGTTGAGTCATTACTATAGTCAGAAGATTTTTCTACTTCTTAATCTGCATAGATAGATGTGTATAGCTGTTTGAGAGTGACAGTCAAAACAATGCTTGGACGTCATGATTTATGGAAAATGTGCAATATGCCTGGGAAATATTAATATTAACCATTTCTTATATAAAATTTCCAACTAATTTTGTGCTTAATTTGTCCTAGATCATGATCGGCCTTTAAGCAAGCGTGGGCGTTTAGCTGCAGCCAGTATTGCTGGCAAGCTGCAGCAGCTCGGCTGGTTGCCTGAACTCATTTTGTCCAGGTCCATGCATTTTCTCTCCTCTCACAAATGCTTTCTCGGAGTAGGATTGCATCCTTCACACATCTGAAGCTTCTATTTAGAAGTAGAAGAATACAATTGGACTGGTTGCCGATCTCATCTTATCCAGGTTCATGAATTTCTTCTATTTTAGAATTCCTTTTCCAAGTTCACCAAAGCCACAGGTATGGGGGCACACTAGGGTGGAAATCATTTTTCAAAAAATTCAGGATTCGTTGAGGGTTTTTTAAGAATCTGTGAAGCTGGAAAGGCATTCCAAATCTGAAAATTAAAAATTGCACATGCAAACATGTGCTGAAGGCATTTAAGCTCTAGCATTCTGCATACATTAAAGCTGAAATTCGGGAACTACCAGTAAGTCTTTAGATGCTTTGGTGTAATTATTATACTTGATATCTATTTACTATTTGTACGTTATCCTAAATAACTGACAAATTTATTCTGCAGTATACAAAAGCATTCTAAAAGAGTGTAGCAAAAGTGCCAGTGGAAAGCACATGATTCTATCTCTCCCTCTTATTCTACTGCTTTTAAGGTTTTGTTGTTATTTGTGGTACACTATATAATCCATTTTATTTTATTTTGGGAGAATTGGATTTGGATTTGTATTAATCTTGGTATTAACAAAAATTTCCCTCTCTGTTATATCAACACTGAGCAGTGCTTGGGGATATTTTATGATCGAATTTACCCAAACAACATAATGAACATTGAATATCACTTGTTATGATATTTCATACAATGCCACTCCAGTAGTATGCAGACTAGTTATGGAAATATAATTAAGAGGCCACTTTGAGGGGAAACCACCAAATTACGATAGCACAATACACAACACAAGACAATCATCAACGCGTCTCCTTATCTTATATATAGAATAAGAGATTATGGTTAGGTATTCTCATACATCCTTTTAGGCCAATGCATGTAGGAGATTGGGCACCCCTCATTAGAAAGAAAGAGTGCTAAGTATAACAATGGGAGAAGAGGGAAGAAAATGTACTATTAGGAGAGTAATGAAGATAATAAAACGAAGAAGGGTCAGAGAACATGCTCCCTCCTTCAAAGCTTTGTCCTCAAACCTTTGTATTTGAGGGTATTGTTGCTTACAGTGCTCATCTTCCCATGTGGCTTTTTTTGGATGCATCTTCTTTCACTTGATCGGATACCTTGCAAAGTTATTGGAATTGGAACTGTTTATCCCAAAATTCTGAGAATGATTGAAATTTGTTAAAAAATCAGTATAAGTGTCAGTGCAATAGAAATATATATATATATATATATATATTAGTGTCGTGTAAATCAATGTAAATCCCAACCATTAGGCACAAAATATTCAAATATTGCTCATGTATAATACATGTCAGGATGAAAATGGGGAAATGGTATCAAAATATAAGTTCCGCGATACATATAGTTGAAATTTTAAAGAAAATACAAAACAATGGCGCTCTAAATTCCAAAAATCATCATATTATATAATTATAATCAAATGAGTATATAGGTCATATGAAGTCTATCTCATCTGAGTGATTGAGTTGAGGAATTTGAAATTTGCTTTCTTTTGGTGAATGGCTTCAACAATTATCACCAATTGATGTTTTAAATTACTTGGCACCATTGAGTATCATATAAGTTTCAGTCGGGTGCCACCACTGCAAACCCTATTCCTCTTCTAGGTTTTAATCTTAGAATCTCACAATTCCCAGTTCAAGGGGTGCGGGAGGAAGGGTTGCAGAGTCCTATTTCACACATATGCTAAAATGCTAGAAAAACTATTAAGTGTGCTGAATGTTGAAAAACACCTCAATTTCTATCTTCTTCTTGTGAAGTCCAAATTCTTTGATGCTGTCACCAAACAACTGAAATGGGCCCCCCACTTTAACTTTTATGTTAAGACTTAAGTTAATGAAAGTAAAATATATGTAAAGGTAAATTTCATATTAAAAGATAAAACAATTCACACGTAAGACACCTTTTAAGTTTCATTGGGGTTATTGGTGCACGAGTTGGGGTAGTAGGGAATGGACTAGTTTGGGTACGGGCTAGTTGGTTGGGCTAGTCCATACTTGATCCAATGAATTTAGAATTTGAACCTGTCCAAAATTGGCGGAAAGAACTTGTTTGGATTTAGATATCTCCAACTGGTTTGAACTAATTGGTTTTGATAGCTACACTTTGTATTCGAGATTACAATTCCATTGTTTGGATTGAGATATCTCCAACCCGTTTGAAATAATTGGTTTTGATTGCTATGCTTTGTATTTGAGATGATGATTGTGTCTGTCAAGAGTTGCGTTTAGCTCTAGAATCAATTTTCCCTCCTTGTCCCATTCTAGAAGGTCAATTTGTATTGGAATGTTTCATCCAATTACCTTCTCTAGGCAAAAGACATGGAAAACCTTGTATTGCATGAAGAGCAAGGCAACTCATTCTCATAAGGTACTTCTCCAATTGTGCTAAGGAGCTTGTATGACCTATAGAATTTTGGAGCCAATGTTTGGTTCTTCTTTTGTTTAAAGGTGGATTACTTATAAGGATGAACGTGTAGATGGACCTAGTGGTCAACTAAGAATTGCCTGTTCCCATGAATCTTGATCTTCCTACTGCTTCATCTTGTTATGATCCAAATAAGGATTTTCCTTAGACACTTGTAGCGTTTATTGAGTTTGCTAAGGGTGAATCAAATGCTTGGATCTTGGAATAGGCTTGCAAGAACAATGTGGTTTTGCGGGGGGAGGGGGGGTGGGTGTTGGGTCACTGTGTTGTATAAGTTCAATGGCTTGCTCATAATCACATGCTAGGGGTAGTCCCTTGGGAAACTTTTCGAAGAATTTGTCTTGCTTATCCAAACTATGTTGTAAATTTAAGGAATGCTTCTTGCTTCATTTCGAGCTTTCATAGAATAACCCTTGCAATAACTCCATTAACACCTTTCTTGAGAAGATTCACCATTTTATGTGAGTTGATGACTTAAGTGGGTGGATGTTAGCTTTTGGTTGGTTTGAAAGTGTTTTCACATACCTATGGGAATGCTTCAACTTGATGTGATGTGGAGGGCTTGTGGTGTTGAAAATGTAACTAGTGAAAATTTCTGAATCTAACAACCAGAAATTCTACTGCAGTTAATTGATTTGCATTTCCTACTTGTGTTCTTCAATTAACAAGTTATTTACAGAATTCTTCAGTAAACATTAATGCAAATACACTACAGCCTACACCAATATACGGATCAAGTACTGAAAAATAAGATGAGACAATCACACAAATGACACACTTATTTTTGGACTAAACGTCCCCGGAAAAACCTAGTGTGGGAAAACCGGTGCAACAGATATGAGGGTTTTATAATTAAGCAAATTTCTAAATACATCTAGGGTGCCAAATCTGACTCACCCAACAGAGAAAAAAATCTCGACAGAAGTACCTCTATCTTGTAATATCCCCAAATGGGATATTTTACTAATTTTGCGGAAATCACACTAACCCAACATTTTACCATAAAATTACTGAATTAATAAACAAAAGATTGGCATGTAAAATAAAAACACATAAACACTGCAATCCATTAACACATCGAACAAGAAGAATCTCAGCTTTTTATTATAAATGATAACTGGGGTTACATATATATCTAACCCAAAAGAGTTGAGATGGAGAACTGGCCATCAATATGAACTGCTGCACTGCGCTCGCCTCCAAAACTGAATTGCTGCACTCTCCCTCTAGCAACAACTGCCATTGAACCCACTGAAAGATAATGAAGCGCCGATTGAAGATCTGAATGATCCTCACACCAATCCCTGAAGCTCTGTGAAACTTCTGAATGAAGTCTCCTCAAAGAGAGTTGGGTTTTCCAACACTCACAAATCACCCGAGGCTTTCCGTCCTGGGGCTACCAATGGAGTAGAGAACCAAGTTCTCAAGCCTCTCACACAAGAAAATGATCTAATCCAAGATATCCCTCAATGGCCTCCTCTTTTTCTTTTATAGATCTACTCGATACTTCTATAGCCTTATTTTATTATTATTTTATTCATTGATCACTTTTCCCTCTTATTAAAATATTCCTTTTTAATGCAAGAAGGAATAAATCGACTACCATGTCTCCTCAGGTCACTGAAACTCATGTCCAACCGTCCCATTATGTAGGTATCCTCGTCCCGGTTCCAACTGTGAAAATTCTACTGCAGTATCATGGTTTATTTCTCCTACTTGATTTAAAATATTACAAGTTATTTCCAAAAATTAGATTCAGAAAATATCGAAATAAACACAACTACAGTCTACACATGCAGATCATTTACTGAATAATACTCTCATCCAACAAAGTGACCCATGGATTTTTGGACACAAGTCCCCGGAAAAACCCAAAGCGGGAAAACCGGTGCAATGGATATGAGGGTTTATTTTATTAAGTAGATTAGGAGTACAATAAATCTGGGTTCTAGATCTGGAAAACTCGACAGAGAATAAAAGAAATCAAGTCTGCAGCTAACTTGTAGATCTAGGACCAAATATCTGACTGATCCACACCCTCAAACGAGATTTACAAGACTCATATCGAATCTGGCCCTAGAAACCCCAACACCGCCCTTGAAGCCCCAGTGTCAGCCTTGCTAGCCTTAGAATGCCACTGCGCTGCCCATAGAGGGACTGCGTAACCCCTGAGTGGGTGACGCAGGCCTTACGCTGGCTTGGAGACCCTCTACGTAATTTCTGAAGCCCTCTGGAGCCTTAGCGCTATCCTGCGTAGCGGCTGCGCAACACCTACGTAGCTGCTGCTTTGCTTCTCTGCGCTGACCTTGTTACTGCTCCTCTGCCTCTTACTGACTCTTGGCTCCGGGATCAGATCATCCCCTTAGCCAATACTACCCCTCGCTGTAGAAAATTCCTCTGGAAATTCTTAGCAAACCCGCCCTCGAATTCCAGATCTATTTCTTAGCTCTGCAACTGTGTGTGTGTCTCCAACTGACCCTCAAGCCTTTCTCTTATACTTTTTCGTTGAACCCTTCAACGGCCGAGATTAAAACATTCATCAACGACTGAGATTAAAAGACTGCTTGATTCGTGCCTTTTAGAACATTTCAGCACATGTGTTAATTAATTCTCTTTAATTATTTAATTTTCCTAAGTTTAGACTTAGGAAATCCTTAAAATAATTAATTATTTGAATAACTTGAACACCAACTGAAATTTCTCAAAACACTTTCTGGGTTTTGGAGTTCAAGTGTGTCCTAGCCCCTCCACGAAATTTCAGGGCTAGAGCACACCCGATGCTCCACCAACTATACAAAATCTCAACACTCCCTCTTAGCACAGAGTGTGCACTAGCAATGCATTCACACCATGCACTACAAGATCTTGTAGTTGGATTCTGTGCTACTGATGCTTGGCCTGCTGCCCTCCATCCACTCCACTACACTGCTGCTCTCTGTACTGCTGCCCATGCCACTGCCACTGACATTGCCACATCTGTATTGCAGCTCCCTCTCAACTTGCAGCATCATGCTGCCCATAGCACTGCCACTGCTAACTGCTGCTCTGCATCTCAGTTGCCAAGAAGTAAGCGACTGAAAGACTTCTGCCCAACTGTTTGACAGATAAGTCAAGTTGCCTTCCATCACTGAAGCTCCCTGGACGTTGATTTACGCTGTCCTCCTGGAGGCAATGTTATTTTGCAACACTGCACTGCGTGAGCACAGCCTCTCTACGCCACTAAAGTCCCATCAGCCCCTCTGCGCTGCTGCCTTCACACTGCTGCCGTCTCTGCATTACGCTGCTCCCTCTCCAGCTCTTCAGCTCCCCCTTCTACTTCAATGCGACCTTCTGCAACCATCTTCCGACTCATCCCGCTATTGTCTTAAGGCTCCCGTAGCTCGTATGTGATCCAAGAGTAGGGCTTTCTCAAGGATCTTGCCACTGTCTGTAGATGCTCTACAGATCCATGTCACCCCACCTCTTTTCTTGAGGCACATGAGCACTCATGGTTGCATCATCATCAAAGCCATCATCCTTTGCTGCTGCAGCCTTGGAATTAGAAGATCGTTTGTCCTTCTTCTTAGGACAAGTGCTGATGAAGTGCCCAAGATCGCCACAGTTAAAGAACCGGACCTTGGAAAGGTCCTTCTTCTTCTTTCCCACTGCTTTTCTTTCCTTTGATGCAAGGGATGCATCATCTTCCTCTTCTTTCTTCACTTTTACATTCCCACCACTGGTATTTTGCTTCTTGGTGATCCTCCTGATCTCCTCTTGGCGAAGAATAGCCCACAGGTCTTCCCAGGAGGGTAACACTGCTCTGCCTAGGATACTCTAGACAAATGTTTCCTATTCCCTGGAGACTGCATTTAGGGAAGTCCTCACTAAGAGCCCTTCATCTGGAGTAGCACCTATGCCAACCAGTTGGTCTCGAATGGTCTGAAGTCGAAAAGGAAAGGATCTATCTCCTCACACTTCTGCATCTGAAAGAGTCTCATCTGATTCTCTAAGAGCATCTTCCGTTGGACGGAGCTTCCTTGATACATCGCTTCTAGAGCAACACACATGTCATTTGCTGTGGTCTTTTCAACAATATGTGGTACAACGTGATCCTTCACTCCGTTCATTTTCAAACATTTTGTCCACGCTTGATTCTCCTTGAATTTCTTAAGAGGATCTGGATCTGCAGGCACAACTAGGACACTCGTTGTGTGGTCCTTGATGCCATACTCATCTAGGACTTATAGGATCCAAGCCCTCCAAATCACAAAGTTGGACACATCGTCCAATCTATCTTGGTCTCTCAGTCCATGAAAAGCCATCTAGCTCAGATCTGACAGAACAATACTTCTTCTCCCTCTTTCTGTGGATACAGAAACTCTGGATATGGGTTTCTTGGTGACTAGAAACCCTCTAGTAATTGTTTCTGCTGAAGACTGATTTCCCTCTTGGAAATCTTTCACCCAAACACAATCGGACGACACTCTCCGATCCTCGTGATCGAACCTTAGATCTGTTCGGCTCAGATCTCTTGAGTAACTGTCTTCCTCACACCTTTGTTGATTTAGCTAGGCACAATTCTGCACCTGCAGAATCTCCACCAGACCAGCACTGCTGAATATCTGAAGCATTGCTTCCGGATTTTGGCAAAATTTTTCTGCAGCTGAAGAAATGACTGGACTACGTCTTACTGATTGGCCCAACGTAGCCTCAACGCTGCTCAGAAGTGGACTGCTTAACCCCATACTGGGTGATGCAGTCCTTATGCTGACCTGGGAAGGCTCTGCGTAAGCCTGATGGCCTTTTGCAGCTACAACGCTGTCCTTTCCTGGATCTGCGTTCTTCTACTGACAAGTTGCCCTTTCCGGATCTGTTGCTTCTGCTACCACCCTGTAGACAAAATTTTCTTCAGCTGATTGCTGGAGATTCAGCTTGATCTGCTATTGCTCTAATACCATGTGAAAATTCTACTGCAGTATCATGGTTTATTTCTCCTACTTGATTTAAAATATTACAAGTTATTTCCAGAAATTAGATTCAGAAAATATCGAAATAAACACAACTACAGTCTACTCCAATGTTGCACGAAGTGGGGACGTTTTTTGGAAGCGGATATGCGGAAGTGTCATCTCCCAAAAATCTAGGAAGCGAAGCATCTCAGAACCATCTATTATATATATATATATATATATATATATTTATATTTATATTTTTTTGCATTTATATTAAAAAAACATCCAAAATACCAAACTAGTTATAGAAGATATGAAAACATGCATATTTGTATACAAATCAAGATAGATATGGCATCCATTGTACATCAATGGTTAATTATTCGAGCATCAACCATCTAGAATCTAGATTCTTCTCCTCTTGTCTCGCCTTTGCCTCTACCTCGATTGGTCAGGGATATTAGTCAACATTTCCCAATTTTAATCAAACTACCTAATCCAAGCCTTAAAATATGGTGGAAAAAGCTTAACATGCTTGATCAATGATTTTGACTTGATTGAAAGGTAATTTTTTGCTAAGGCCATGACAAAGGAGTTTAACAATTAACACCACCAACACTAGGGTACAAGAGCACATAGAGGGCTTGGTGCCCTTGATTAAATGCCAATCACATACCCTCATACATGATATAATCTAATAAAAAGTCACAATCTCATTGATCCTGAATTCCTTAAAACTGTTAAGTCTGTTGAATTTTGAATAGGATATGAGATTCTATTTTCTCCATATGAAGCCCGATGGGGCTGGAACTGCTCTCAAACATCCTGAGTCATTTCATGGTAATGTTAAAAATTTAAGTAAAAGGATGAAAATGAAATATAAAGGAGAATGTCTCTTTTACTTTAAAAATTTAACATGACCATGATGGGGCATCTAGGAAGCATCTAAGGAGCATCAAGGGAGCACCTTGGGAGTGTTTGAGAAGCCCCAACCCAACTTAAGTCAAAGATTTAAAAAAAAAAAAATTTAGAACCCCGCAGAATCGCCCATCTCCCTCTGGATCCACTGGCGATCCACGTGGATCCGTGCCCAAACCTCCATGGATCCCCAAAGGATCCTTTTCTCGATTTGCGAATCGAGAATCTGGAACCGCAGATCGGGCTTGTGTGGTTCCATATTTCCAGGAATCGCCTCAAAACGACGAAACCGTGGATTTGATTTTCGGATCCGCGGTTCCGTCGGAGGATTAGTACGGGACGCGGTTCCGACCTTGGATCCTTGGGGAGGGCGGGGGGGGAAGGATCGTGCACTGATCTACACATGCAGATCATTTACTGAATAATACGCTCATCCAACAAAGTGACACATGGATTTTTGGACGTAAGTCCCTGGAAAAACCCAAAGCGGGAAAACCAGTGCAACAGATATGAAGGTTTATTTTATTAAGTAGATTCTAGCATGTAAGAACCGGGGTTCCGTATCCAGAAAACCGACAGAGAATAAAAGAAATCAAGTTTGCAGCTAACCTGTAGATCTAGGACCAAATATTTCACTGATCCACACCCTCAAACGGGGTTTACAAGACTCAGCCCGGATCTAGCCCTAGAAACCCCAGCGCTGCCCCTGAAGCACTAGCATCAGCCCTGCTAGCCTCAGAATGCCACTGTGCCGCCCAGAGAGGGACTGCGTAACCCCTGAGAGGGTGATGCAGGCCTTACGCTGGCCCTGGAGACCGTCTGCGTAATTTCTGAAGCCCTCTGGAGCCTCAGCATTGTCCTGCGTAGCAGTTGCGCAACACTTGCGTAGCTGCTGCTCTGCTTCTCTGAGCTGTCCTTGTTGGTGCTCCTCTGCCTCTTACTGACTCTTGGCTCCGGGATCAGATCATCCCCTTAGCCAATACTACCCCTCGTTGCAGAAAATTCCTTCGGAAATTCTTAGCGAACTCGCCCTAGAATTCCATATCTATTTCTTGTAGAAATTTCCGAATCTTAACACTTATGTATAAATTATTATTGTTAATTCGGTTAACCTCCTACTTATATAAGTTATCAACTGAATAAATTCAAGTTAACATCGAAGCAAAACACATAACAGATCTCTACCAATTCAGATATAAAATAAGCACATGCACACATTGACAAAGTGACAGTTATTTCTGGACAAATAGTCCCTGAAAAAATCCACGATGGGAAAACCGATCTCTGGCTCATGGAGGGTTCTATTATTAAGAACATTTCTGAATACACAACTCTAGGTTCCAAATCTGGAAAACCCGACAGAGAAAAATCTAGATCTACAGCTCACTAGCTGATCTAGGGCCAAAATAATGACTGATCCACACCCTCAAACAGGATTTACAGAACTAAGCCAAATCTAGGCCTAAAAACCCTAGCGCTGCCCCTGAGAAGCTCTGCGTCAGCCTCTGAAGCCCTTGAAAGCCTCTGCGTCAGCCTTGGATGGCCTCCAAACTCTCAGCGCTGCTCCGAAAGGGACTGCGTTACCCTAGACTGGGTGACACAGTCACTACGTGCCCCCAAGGGTCTCTGCGTAACCCCTGAAGGGTTTCTTGAAAATTACATTGCCCTTGCTGCTGCTGCCTTCCTCTATGCTTCCTTGAGCTAATCTCTTCTCTGCCTCTTGTGTATTCCAGACCCTGGGATCAGATCATCCCCTTGGTCTAAATTCCCCTCTCTGCAGCTTAAACACTTCTGAGTATTCTTAGCAAACCCTGCCCTAGAATCTCAGCTTAGCATTAGTGCTCTGCCTCCGTGTGTCTTTACAAATGACCCCAAGCCTTTCCTTTATACTTTAATCGTTGACAAATCAACGACCAAGATTAAATCTTTAATCAATGGCTAAGATTAAAAGAAAGCTTGATCCGTGTGACTTAAGACAATTTCATCACATGTTTAATTAAATTCACTTTAATTATTTTATTTTCCTAACTTTTAATTTAGGAAATACATTAAAATAATTAATTAATTTAATATCTCCTAAACTAAATGAAATTTCCCAAATCCATTTCTGGGTCTTGTAGATCAGGTGAACTCTAGTCCTTCCTCAAAATTTGGGACCTAGAGCACAATTGATGCTACCCCAAATACACAAAATCTCAACACTCCCTCTTAGCATCAAGGGTGTGCTCTAGCAATACATCACACTATGCATTACATGACTTTGAGTACTGGTTCTGTGCTGCTGAAGCTTGGCCTACTGCCACTCAACTTTGCACCGTTGTTGCCATTCTGTACTGCTGCCTATGACTCTACTACTGCCACTGCAACTCCCTCTCAATATGTTGCATCTGTGCTGCTCATAGCACTGCCACTGCTGATCTGCTGCACTGCAACTTCAGTTGTTGAGAGAACCAATTGAATCTCCTGCCCAATCTTTGACAGACAAGTCAGATGGGCTGCATCCTTATCACTGAAGCTCCATAGGCTAAAGATCTGTGCTAGCATCTAAAGAACGATGCACAACTACAGCTCTGCCTGCATAATCAGAGTCCTTCTGCACTACCGAAGTCACATCAACTCCTTGTGCTGAAATCTATTATGTTGCTGTTGCATTGTGCTGTCCCTCTGAAGCCTTCTGCGCTGCTGCAGCTCTACACTGCGTAAGCAGCATTGCTCTGTGATGCTGAAGTCTCATCAGCCTTTGCGTGGCTACTGCTTCTACGCTGCTGCTGCTTTGCTCTGCGCTGCTCCTTCCAGCCTTCAGATCTGCCACTGCCTCCTTCATCTGTGATCTCTGCACCCACTGCTCTAGTTGTCCCGCTACTGTCTTAAGGCTATC
Source organism: Pinus albicaulis (assembly GCA_034641835.2). NCBI lineage: Eukaryota > Viridiplantae > Streptophyta > Pinopsida > Pinales > Pinaceae > Pinus > Pinus albicaulis. The sequence continues at coordinate 214,834,391 of CM076573.1, forward strand.
GTAGCTCGCTTGTGATCCAAGAGATGAGCTGCTCAAGGATCCCACCTCTCTTCCATGTAGCTCCTCTACATGTCCATGTCACGCCACCCCCGTGGTTCATGAGCACTCATGGCTGCATCATCTCTTGACCCATCATCTGCCACAACTGCCTTGGAAGAGGATGCTTCCTTGTCCCTTTTCTTCTCCGGACAATGGCTGGCAAAATGTCCCATTTCGCCACACTGGAAGCACATGATCTTTGAAAGATCCCTCTTCTTCTTCAGCTGCTTCTTCAATGCCAAGGCTACATCTTCCTCATCTTCCTTTTTTACTTTGCTCTACGCGGGGCTGCGCTGCCTCTTGGTGAATCTGCGTAGTTCTTCTTGCCGCAGGATTGACCACAAGCTGTCTCAATCTGTGAGGTCCGCTCTGCCCAACATACTTTGGACAAAGATTTCCCACTCATCCGTGACTGCATTGAGGGCAGTCCTGACTATCACTGCATCATCTACGGTTGCACTCGTTGCAGTCAGTTGATCCCTGATTGCCTGCAATCTGAAGGGGAAGTGTTCCATGTCTTCTCCCTTGGTCATCATGAATGACCTCATTTGGGTCTCCAACAACATTTTCCTTTGGACTGATTTTCCCTCATACAGGGAAGTCAAGGCCTTCCACATTTCGTTAGCTGTCTTCTTCTCAACGATGTGTGGTACAATATGGTCCTTGATACTGTCCATTATCAACTGCTTTGCATGCCCAGCAACTTCCCTATGCTTCTGTAGGAGATCCGCATCTGTCGGTGTGGCCAGAGTCTGCTCTGCATGGTCTCTTATATTGTATGCCTCAAGGACAATCAGGATCCTTGCTTTCCACACCAAAAAGTTTGAGAGGCCCTCTAGCCTATCCTGATCACGCAGTCCATGAGGAGCCATCTGTTCAGAATGTGTCGGAGCTCCTCCTCTCTATACTAGAGATCTGGATCTAGGGTCCTTTACGAACTGGGCACCCTATGCTCCCTCTGACACTTGATTTCCCTCCTTGGAAATCTACCAAATCAACTATGATTCAAATTCTTCTTTGATCCTCTGATCAAACTCTAAGTTTCCTTTGGCAAGAAACTTCCTGAGAAGCTGATCTCCTCCCAATCTTTGTCACTTGTGCTAAGGCTAAAAATTGAAATCTGCAGAGTTTTAACCCCACCATCTCTTCTGAATTTCTGCAACTTTTCTGCAGACTTTTCTGGATTTGAGAGATTCAGATCTGAATCACACTGGCTGTCTTCAGATCCAACCAGCGCTGTTTCTAAGCTGCCTCTGCGCAGTAATTGCGTGGGCTTGCTAGGACACAATGCTGGATAGTGTCACCCTTCTCTCTATATGAATCTGCTCCTGAAAACTGCGCTGTCCCTTCAGATCTGCTTCTCTGCTGTTTTTCCAGCTGCTTTCTATAGTTGGATCTTTCAGATTCTTCAGCTGGTGACCCTCCTAGATCTGCAATTGCTCCGATACCATGTAGAAATTTCTGAATCTTAACACTTATGCAGAAATTATTACTGTTAATCCGGTTAAGCTCCTCCTACTTATATAAGTTATTAATTGAATAAATTCAAGTTAACATCGAAGAAAAAAAACATAATAGATATCTACCAATTCAGATCTAGAATAAGCACATGACAAAGTGACACAGATATTTCTAGACAAATAGTCCCCGGAAAAACCCAAGGTGGGAAAACTGGTCTCTGGCTGCTGGAGGGTTCTATTATTAAGAATATTTCTGAATACACAACTCTGGGTTCCAGATTTGGAAAACCCGACAGAGAAAAATCTAGATCTGCAACTCACTGGCTGATCTAGGGCCAAAATAATGACTGATCCACACTCTTAAACAGGATTTACAGAACTCAGCGAAATCTAGGCCTAGAAACCCCAGCGTTGCCCCTGAAAGGCTCTACGTCAGCTTCTGAAGCCCCTAAAAGGCTCTGCGTCAGCCTTGGATGGCCTCCAAACCCTCAGCGTTGCTTCGGAAGGGACTGCGTTACTCGAGACTGGGTGACGCAGTCACTACGCTGCCCCTAAGGGTCTTTGTGTAACCCTTGAAGGGTTTCCTGAAAATTATGCTGTCCTTGTTGCTGCTGCTGCTGCCTTCCTCTGCGTTGATCTCTTCTCTGCCTCATGTGTATTCTAGACCCTGGGATCAGATCGTCCCCTTGGTCTAAATTCCCCTCTCTGCAGCTGAAACACTTCTGAGTATTCTTAGCAAACCCTGCCCTAGAATCTCAGCGTAGCATCAATGCTCTGCCTCTGTGTGTCTTTACAAATGACCCCAAGCCTTTCCTTTATACTTTTCTCGTTGATAAATCAACGACCAAGATTAAATCTTTAATCAATGGCTAAGATTAAAAGAAAGCTTGATCCGTGTGACTTAAGACAATTTCATCAAATGTTTAATTAAATTCACTTTAATTATTTTATTTTCCTAAGTTTTAACTTGGGAAATACATTAAAATAATTAATTAATTTAATATCTCCTAAACCAAATGAAATTTCCCAAATCCATTTCTGGGTCTTGTAGATCAGGTGAACTCTAGTTATTCCTCAAAATTTGGAGCCTAGAGCACAACTAATGCTACCCCAAATACAAAAAATCTCAACATTTCTCAGCTCTGCAATTGTGTGTGTGTGTCCAACTGACTCTCAAGCCTTTCTCTTATACTTTTTCATTGAACGCTTCAACGGCTGAGATTAAAACATTCATCAATAACTGAGATTAAAATACTACTTGATCTGTGCCTTTTAGAACATTTCAGCACGTGTTAATTAATTCACTTTAATTGTTTAATTTTCCTAAGTCTAGACTTAGGAAAACCATTAAATAATTAATTATTTGAATAACTTGAACACCAACTGAAATTTCTCAAAACATTTTCTGGGTTTTGGAGTTCAAGTGTGTCCTAGCCCCTCCAAAAAATTTCAGGGCTAGAGCACACATGATGCTACACCAACCATACAAAATCTCAACACCAACGAGCTATTACACCAAGGTGTTCTATCATGTATTCCTCCCGAAATGCCACCTTGAGCGTAATTAATTGAGTTAAGCCCAAAAATAACTCAGTTTTCCGAAAGTTGTCGGAATGCACCAGAACAAAAGGCAAACTGCTCGGATGATGGAATATATCAAGCGAATGCCATCGGACCTCATAGAAACTCCTCAAAACTCCTCCAAAAACCCCCTGGGCCCACTGATGACACCAACTTGTACCTGTGACCTGTCTGCTCCTACCTCTGGAAGTCCATCCTAACCTTGTCATAGGTGACACCAAAGAAAGGAATATTACAGACCTTTCGCCCCAAGATTGCTTGCCCTCAAGAAATCCAAATATGTGAGCTACCCAGTTGGCCCGATGCAATTGAGACCCAATGCCCAGATCCCATACAAACACCTGGGTGCTGCTATGCTCTTGTGTCAAGTCGCCCGGAACAGACTCCTCAATGTCGGGATCCCAACCTGATCTCTCACTGTACCTAACATCGATTGATCCTCCCGGATCCCAACGCAACCATGGCCAATCATCGCCCAAGTCCCCTGGCTCAGACTGCGCATTGCCTCTGGCTATTGCTGCTGCCCTATGAAGCAAAGACCACCAACAAGCATCAATGCTCCATGGCTCTTGCTGTGTTGTAGCTCTGACTATGTAAGATACCCCACCAATTGCATACCAACTCTTCACCTCTCTCCAATCCAACTCTTGACTTGATCTCATGCTAACCCTGCACTCCTGAAGTCGAGATGGAATACTGAAGAACTGTCGACCTGTGTCCCGCTACCAACTGGAAGCTGTAGCATTTGTCATGTCTATGGGTCCTTGCTCTGTTATGATCCCTACAAAGAAGATAGTACCATTAATAGGGTACCAACTCATGATCTCCCGCCAATCTATCCTGGAAGAAGAATCCAATGTAGTGACATCTGCATACAGAACACGTTTGGAGTCTTGTCACCAGCCCATACTCAACTCATGTTGCTCTGTCCCATCTGCCAACGATTTGCCTGCAAAGGAAGGCTCTTCTCTCTATAAAAGGGCAAAATGGGCGAGATATGCTGCAAGCCCCATCAATGTACTCTTGGAGAGTGCTACTCCCTGAAAGCATTGCAGCTCTGCTGACTGCATGTTAATTTTGGACAACTAGGTCCAAACACCATGTTGTGATGCTCAAATGAAGATGCCTATATTTTTATTGGATTCGTCTTTCGTAGAGGTGCAAGATCGATCTAAAGATCATCTTGATCCGATGAGCAAAACATTTATTTTGAATTTATTCAAAATATGTGCAGGTCGGCCTGAAATGAAATGTAGGCTTGAAGCCCCAGTAGTTGTGTCACACACCCTCACTGATGGATATAAATAGGTCAACGTTGGAGGTCATTTTCACTCATCCATCATCACACATTCTCTCTCCTCATCTGATTGGTTGGATCATCACTTGGAGTCTCTTCTTCTCCACACGTGGGAAACGCAACAAAATGAATTTTTGTTTTCGACCCACGGTTTTCAGCGCAAAGTTGACCAGCGTTGACTTTGGTCAACGCATGGTCAAACTGACCCAAATCTGTCCCAGAATTTCGATTTTTGAAGTCCGCATTTATTGGCATAGAAATCGAGGCTGGACGTTGACTTTGATTGGGCTGCATTGACTTTTTGCTGCTGTTTTGTGTTGACTGTTGATTGGGACAACGTTGACTTTGGTTGACTTTTGGTTGACCGGTATAGCTGTCTGAGAGGGTTGTGTGACACTTCTGGTTGGTTGACCGTATTGAGACTTTGCTGGTTGAAGCATCCTGTTGACCGCCGTAACGCACCAACATACATGTATATTTTTGGCTTGTCTTCTGTCGATCTACTGGTATGTTCTATCAGCATTTTACTTTCTTGTTTATGTGATTGTTGTTTGATATTGGGGATAAAAGTAAAGTTGCATCAAGCATAGAACATCTACAAAAAATTACATGGTATCAGAGGTGAGGTGAGGACAAAGCCCAAGTTTGTAGCAATCATCGAAGAAGAGCATGGGTACGTCAAACTACAATGGCTTTAAAGCTAATGACAAATTGTCTGGGAAGGAAGGCTTCCATGCTTGGAAGATGACATTGGATCTTATGTTGGAAGACCAAGATGTCATGGACTATGTGCAGGGTAAAATCCAAGAGCCTCCATCCACTACACCTGCTGCCACCAAGTCAAAGTACAAGAAGGGGGAAATCAAAGCAAAGTTGATGATCCGAGATTCAATTCACAAGAGTCTGGTAGCCTATGTATCTGAGCTACACAAATCCAAGGAGATGTATGATAAGTTGGTCAACATGTTCAAGGCCAACAATGCAAATCAAGTCCTTTTCTTCAAGAACCAATTGAAGAATCTGAAGAAAGGCAGGGATGAATCCGTTCAATCATATTTTCTAAAGTTGATTGAAATCAGAAATAATCTTCTGGCTATTGGGGAGACAATTTCTGATCGAGAAATGGTTCTTACCGCACTTGGAGGTCTCTCATCCGAATGGCATGTATTCAATACTACCATTCTCAATAACAATGTGATACCTGATTTTGACGAAGTACTATCGAGATGCGTACAAGAAGAGACAAGGATGAAGGAATATGAAAATGAAGGAAATGCTACCTTCACTACTCGTGCTAAGAAGAAGAACTTTGGTGGTCCGAGGAACAAAGGAAGAGCAGGGGCTCAAGGAAAGAAAGGCAAATGTTACACATGTCACAAGCCTGACCACTATGCTAGAGAATGTCCTTTCAAGAAGGATTCTCCTGATGATGATGACAACAACAATCAGAGGAATGGCAATCAAAGGAACAACAGGTTCAAAGAGAAGAGGAAGGCTTCCTCTGGTGGAAATGGGCAACCTTTCAAAAGGTCGAGAAACTCCAGGTATGAGGAATCTAATGTTGTTGGTAAAAGAAATGAATTCATTCTTGTATCAGTCCTCTCTGCTGCATCTCCACCCGACACTATGGATGTCTAGTTGATAGATAGTGGTGCCTCAAGGCACATCACTGGTTTCGAGGAAGCACTTTCTGACATGGTTGAGAATGATGTTAATCTGAAAATTATCCTTGGAGATAATGCCACATATCCCGTGAAAGGGACAGGGACTGTGACCCCCCACTTGTCTCAAGGTCAAGTCCTCCATTTGCAAGATGTACTCTATGTACCTAATTTGAAGAAGAACCTTGTGTCTATTTCGGCCATGGAAGACAAAGGTTTCAATGTGGCATTCATTGATGGGAAGGTGTGTATCTGGAAGGAGAGTTTCAAGGAAGCTATCACAATTGGGTTTAGAGTTGATACACTCTACCAGGTTGGAGGAAGTCCACTAGGAGCGATGACGTGTGATACTATCCGTCAGAATGAACTATGGCACGTGAGGTTTGGACACCTTCAATACAAAGCCCTTCCCGAAGCAAGGAAGGGGGTGACGGGGATGCCCAAGTTCACAAATGATCATGAAGGTGTATGTCAGGGCTGTGCCGAAGGAAAGCATACAAGGGGACCTTTCCCCTCAAGTGTCACAAAGACATCTGATGTCTTGCAACTAATACATTTTGATATGTCTGGTATGTTGCCCGTGACATCCTTGGGAGGATGTTCTTATTATATGACGTTTATAGATGACTTCTCTCGCAAAACCTAAACATACTTCTTGAAGAAGAAGGATGAGGCGTTCATGTGGTTCCGTACCTTCAAAGCCTTGGTGGAAAATCTAACAGGGAAGAAAATTAAGATATTGAGGATCGATAATGGCACTGAATATGAGATGAACGAGTTCAAGAACTTTTGCAGAGAAGCTGGCATCAAGAGGGAGACCACAACAGTCTATACTCCTAAGCAGAATGGCGTTGCTGAAAGAAAGAACAGGACCATTGTGGAAGCTGCCCGTGCCATGCTATGTGACCAAGGTCTTTCGAAGTTTCTGTGGGGAGAAGCTGCGAACACTGCTGTGTACATACAAAACCGATGCCTGCATTCTGCTCTGGACTCCAAAACTCCCGAAGAGGTTTTCTCTGGTAAGAAACCTAACGTCTCACATTTTAGAGTTTTTGGATGTCCTGTTTATTTTCATGTGCCGAAGGAGAAGAGGAGCAAGATGGATGCTTCTGGAAAGAAGGGAATGTTTGTGGGCTATAGCAAAACTTCGAAGGCCTATAGAGTCTATGTGCCTGGTCAAAGGGAAGTGGAGATATGCCACGATGTTACCATTGACAAAGATGCTTCCCCGTGGAAAGTAATCAATCTTTCGAGATCTGAGGAAGATCATGAAGCAAGGCCTGGAAATCAAGAAGAACCAAAGGATGAGACGATGCCTGATGTTGAAGGATCGATGGACCCTATTGATCGACCTCCTTCAATGAGGAAAATACCATCATGGCTCAGGGACACTCTCGAGGATGCCGAGAATTATATGGCCCCAAGGGGGACATTTCATGAAAGCAAGAAGCCGAATAGATACCAAGGGTATCTAGCAGCCGTGAGTACAATCGTACAGTCTGAGCCTGGATCTTTTGAGGAAGCCGTAAAGCATCAAGTCTAGAAGGATACTATGCACGAAGAATATGAGTCCATTATGAAGAATCATGTCTGGGATGTGGTTCAGAGACCGGAGGACAAAGCAGTGGTCACCTCGAAATGGCTCTATAAGGTCAAACATGGATCTGATGGTAGTGCTGAAAAGTTCAAGGCAAGATTCGTTTCCCGTGGCTTCTCTCAAAAGGAAGACGTAGACTATGATGACATATTTGCACCTGTGGCCTGATATACCACCATCCGATCTATGATAGCCCTTGCTGCTACGCAAGGATGGAATCTTCATTAGATGGATGTGAAGACCGCATTTCTACATGGTGCGATAAAGGAAGAAGTGTATGTGGAGCAGCCTCTGGGGTTCGAAGTCCAGAATCGGGACACCCATGTTTGTAGGTTGAAGAAAGCCCTCTATGGGTTGAAGCAAGCACCCAGAGCTTGGTACGAGAGGATAGATAGCTACCTGATGACGCTGGGCTTCACTCGTAGTAATGCTGATCTGGACCTTTACTTCAAGGTTGATAGAGAAAAGCCTCTCATTCTGGTGCTGTATGTGGACGACCTCTTCCTGACAGGTGTTGACCCTCTCATTCATTAGTGTAAGAGGGAGCTCACTACTGAGTTCGAGATGAAGGACCTAGGACTGATGCATTACTTCTTAGGCCTGGAGGTCTGGCAGAGACCTGGTGAGATTTTCCTTTCTCGCGAGCAGGTCAGGAAGCTTTCCGGAAGACGGAATGGTGGACTGTAAGTCCGCGTCGACACCGATGGAGCTCAACTTTAAGAAGTTGAGTGGCAGTGCTGCTGGGCCTGTGCTAGCAAATCCTACTGAGTATCGTCAACTCGTAGGGGCCCTGATGTTCTTAGTGAACGCTCATCCTGACGTATGTTTTGCAGTGAACACTTTGAGTCAAGACATGGTTGATCCTCATAACATTCATTGGGTTGGTGCCAAGAAACTCTAGATATATCTCTGGTGCACGATAGACCATGGGCTGAGATACATTGCCGGGAGCATGACACTCCATGGATAGACTGATGCCGATTGGGCTGGCAGTGTGGTGGATCGCAAGAGCACATCTGGATGTTGCTTCACACGTAGGTCTGCTTCGAGCAGGAAGCAGAAGTTGGTAGCCTTGAGCATCGTTGAGGCCGAGTACATTGCAGTGTGTATGGCCTGTTGTGAAGTCACTTGGTTGTGAAAGCTCTTCAGTGAGCTGTTCGAGCATGTGCTAGATGCCACCGTTATCCTTCGTGATAACCAGAGGGGGATTCATTTGTCAGAGAATCCCGTGTTTCACGATCGATCCAAGCATATTGATGGCTGGTACCACTTTATCCAGGATATGGTACAGCGAGGCGCCGTAAGGCTCGATCATATAGGAACTGATGAGCAGGTTGCAGATATTCTCACAATGCCCTTGGGGAAGGTCATGTTCCTAACCTTCTGTGAGAATCTTGGAATCGTGGAACGACCCTATTGTGAGGGTCCTATTGGACGATGAGCTCTGGTTCTGGGGGGCTTTGGGGATAGCTTCTCGGAGCTATAAGCACACACGGGGCTAGTCTTGCCGAACCTTGTGGTGCTTCTGCCCCATCGTTATGATGTTGAGTTGGTTCACCTCTCATGATCTGTGCCCCGTATGCATCCTATCGATTGAGTCCCAGACTCATGGGAAGTACCTCTCATTTTGCTAGTGAGGTGGGAAAAGCTAGAGACCAGTAGCAAATACCGATGGACGCATCAGAGATTGACGTACTCTCTATGTCTAGGATGGAATGTGTCCAACCACTTGATCTAGGATCAAGTCTAGTGAGGTTTCGGACCTCCAACTGACTTTGGGTCAGGTAAACCAACTTCGGGTTGGTATGTGACTCTTTTGAGTCCTATTGAGGTTTCAGATCTCTGGGCTGAATTTGTCAGCCGGGAATGATGTCTTTGTGACTGACCCACTTTTGTTCTGAAATAAAGAAGACAACAAAGCAAGTTACAACGGGATGACGCATGATGTTTGGATGGCACAGGTGGATGGAGTTCTCCCTAGTTGACGGGGAGTATTAATTTTGGACAACTAGGTCCAAATTCCATGTTGTGATGCTCAGACGAAGATGCCAATATTTTTGTTGGATTCCTCTTTCGGAGAGGTGTAAGATCAATCTAAAGATCATCTTGATCGGATGAGCAGAACATTTATTTTGAATTTATTCAAAATATGTACAGGTCGGCCTGAAATGAATTGTAGGCTTGAAGCCCCAGCAGTTGTGTCACACACCCTCATTGATGGATATAAATAGGTCAATGTTGGAGGTCATTTTCACTCATCCATCATCACACATTCTCTCTCCTCATCTGATTGGTTTGATCATCACTTGGAGTCTCTTCTTCTCCACACGTGGGAAACGTAGCAAAAGGAATTCCTGTTTTCGACCTAGGGTTTTCAACGAAGAGTTGATCAACGCTGACTTTGGTTAACGCATGGTCAAATTGACCCAAATCTGTCCCAGAATTTCGATTTTTGCAGTCTGCATTTATTGGCACAGAAATTGAGGCTGGACATTGACTTTGACTGGGCTGTGTTGAATTTTTGCTGCTGCTGTTTTGCGTTGACCGTTGACTGGGACAATGTCGACTTTGGTTGACTGGTATAGCTGTCTGAGAGGGTTGTGACACTTCTGGTTGGGTGACTGTATTGAGACTTTTGCTGGTTGAAGCATCCTGTTGACCACCGTAACGCACCAACATATATATATATATATATATTTGGCTCGTCTTCTGTCGATCTACTGGTATGTTCTATCCACATTTTACTTTCTTGTTTATGTGATTGCTGTTTGATATTGGGGATAAAAGTAAAGTTGCGTTAAGCATAGAACATCTTCAAAAATTTACACTGCATGTGCATCTATTTGCACCTCATCAGTGTGTCAGCCCAAAGGTGGATGCTCCACCATCTCCAATAGCTCCTCCCTCTCCTGATCAAGAATGTCATGCTCCTGCTATCTACTAGCTCCCTGCAGAACTATCCCATCAACCTCCAACATCTCTAGAGGATATGGATCTGCGATTACTGTTACCGTACTCGATGTCTGTGCATCTGACTGCTCCTCCTCAATGGCTGACCCCAAGGTTAGCCGCATATCCACCACAGACTCAATGTAAGTCTCCATCTGGCTCTCCCCCAAAGGACTATCATGGATGATGCGCATAGTCTCCTCCTTTACTGACTCATGCTACATCATATGCTGCTCCGGCTTAGTCATCACAAGTGACTCATCACCCTGAGTATCTCCCGTAGAGTCCCCTGACTGCTCACCCTGCACACTAGAATACAGCTCCGACCTACTGTCATCAACTCTGCATGATTGCTCTCGCTCCCCAGAAGCATCCTCATATGATCCCATGGACTCATCTGAAGAAGAGTCCTCATTCTGGCATCCAAAAGGAATGTTCTTATGTTCTGCCTTTGCCACATCATCTGCATTTCTCAAACATGAGTGATTAGGCCCCCAAGGTTCTTTGCAAATGAAGCAAAGTCCCTTCCTCCTAAGCTCATTTCTGTTGTCTGATCCACCAAACTGGAGCAACTCTTCCTTGGTCAACTGTCTCCTGAAAAGCTCAATGTTCTTGTCAAACAACCCTTGGGCTAGCTCATAAGCAGTAGGTGAGACCAACTAATGTCTCCTCCAAATGCTCAAAAACCTAATCTGCAGCTCCCGGCAAATGGCATCGCAGTCTCTCATACATGACGACAAGATGGACTGCATGTGTGCTATGACTGTGTCAGGATGGTGTCTCCTAATGATGAAGAAGAATTGGAACATCTGTAGAATCAAGCCATCACACTCAAGATCAAACATGATGTCATATGTTTTGATCTTGGCCATACCTCCTAAAATCTCAAGCTTCTTCCCAAAGGTGGAGCCTGCATTCTTGTCCAAATCCCGAAAAGTTCCCACTACTAACTTGAGAACTTCCCTCATAACATCATCACTGAAAGGAGCTATAGGTGCGATCAACCTCATAATGTTACTGAGGCATGATGCAACTGAAAGTTTGAACCCCTCACAAGGTTCTTCCAAGAATTTGGGTTGTATAAGAGAAAGCATAGCAGGTTTTAGGGCCCAAATTAGTCTCTTCCCTTCTAACTGGCCTACTTTGGAAAGGAGTTCATTAAGTGCTTCAAGTTTGGACAAAACTCTCCACGTCATCTTCATGTGTTTCAGATCTGTTCCACGTGCAAGAATTTTGTGACCAATCCCCAATTTCTCTTGCAAATATTTTGGCTGTTCTTTTTGAAAGATGGCATATATTCCTCTTGAAAAGGGTTTGTTGTTCAATTTTTTTTTTCTTATCTGTTGTATATTGCAGTCCATGGTAGTATTACTTTGCTGGCTCATGAGGTGTTTTAGGAACCCCATTCTTATAGACAGAGAAATTTTAATTGTAAAACTATGATTAAGAATCTCTCCCCAAATGATTCAAATTCTGAGTTTTCAGTGACTGTTTCAGCTAGATTTAGTCAAACAGTTAGGCAGAAAACATGTTATAGGTGGCTATCATCATTTTTATTTCCAGAGTAGTTCATATATTGCTCAACATATTCCCAACAGACTTAAAAACAATGAATGTATAGTATGTAGATAAGAGTGATATAACCTGGAAAATAGACCAACAAATTATCCACTGTCGCAACTTTCAATCCAGTCCACCCGATTATCCCTGTCTCAGTGCCTTTTTGTCGAACTTTGCCCTTCTAGAGTCGGCTAAATGTGGACTAATACTCGATCTGGAAACTACGAATTCCGTTGTAGGATATGTGATTCCATGCACCGTAGCTTCTACAGTAGTATTATATCCTTAGTAAACACAAAAATTAGTGTTGAATCTCTACCCAGATCGGTCACTGTGATGCTATCAGTGCAAACACTCTCCTTTCCCTCCGGTTTGGATGTGCAGCTCCTCTGTAATTGCAACACCAAATCAGAGATCAATGTCTCAACTTGAACCCATGTCGGTGCTTAGAAAAGCTTATCGGGTACGTGATAAATCAAACAGTGCCCGGAGTATTGGTTTGGTTTCACGAATAAAATTGCGGCCTAGATAATTGTTGATGATTCGGCCATGAATTCATGCCCACAAAGAACCACAAATTCGGCCTTGGTTTTATAGCAGGAATTGGCTCTGCGACCACACTTAGATACTCACGAATTTGGTAATTCAATCCCAATTTTTTTTTGCCACAAAATTCGGCTTGGAAAATTTGTTACACACTCAGCCACAATTTTTTTTTCCCTTTTTGACATCTAATAGATCTCCAGAAATTTTCCCTAGTCGTGCTACGGACTTTACCGACTCGACCCTCTACTGATACGACGAATTCATAACGTCATTCCTGTTGTTACTGTCATACATGGATCCGTTTGCGGCTATATTTCATGGCCAGATTAAACGACGAACATTGAAATTTATGCCACCATGACTTTTGGATCCACTGGCATGGCCTCGCTGGCTCAAAAATTGATTCGCATAAACTGTAGTGGCACATAGTCGGCCTTCCAATCAAAATCATAATTCGGCCCTTTGAACAATTAAATTTAGCTTCCTGAATGGTGTACTCGGCCTCTGATCTCCTAAGGGGATGGATGTCTCACTTTATGCTCTGTTGTTCGAAGAAGCTCACCCCCTGCATTCCTGAATTTCATGTGCACATTTCCCCTATATTGTGGCTTAGATTCTTGTCGGCCATTTTATTTGCAAATGATAGCTACCCACAGTGGCACGAGTCAATTTGCTTAGAGCACTGCGATTTCAGTGACTTGGCACTTTCCAGGTCGTTTTCTGTGCAAACGACAACCCTGTCAAATTTACTCCCGTTGGCGGTGGTACCCACCACCTATTACTATCCGTTGAATCTATAGCGGAAGAACGGGCCACGTAGTGTGGATCAACTCATAATCCGAGGCCCCACCACTCATGCATTCCTGGCCCTGAATACAATTCTTCCACCATGACTGAAAAAAAATATTCGGCCTGTGTAAAGTAATGCTCTCAATCTGTGTTAAAGATGAGACTCGACCTTTCAATTCTAATAGTTCATGACATTTAAGAAAATTGGCGGAACTTTATTCCACTGCAACACTAGGGTCTTTGGTTTTTCAAAAATATTTGGCTATTCCAGCAAACCCTTCTAACAATAATAGTTGTAACTGAAAACCCTATAGGCTGAGGCAAGACCAACGCTCTGATACCATTGTAATATCCCCATATGGGATATTTTACTAATTTTGCGGAAATCACACTAACCCAGCATTTTACCATAAAATTACTGAATTAATAAACAAAAGATTGCCATGTAAAATAAAAACACATAAACACTGCAATCCATTTACACATCGAATAGGAAGAATCTCAGTTTTTTATTATAAATGATAACTGGGGTTACATATATATCTGACCCAAAAGAGCTGAGATGGAGAACTGACCATCAATATGAACTACTGCACTGCGCTGGCCTCCAAAACTGAATTGCTGCACTCTCCCTCCGGCAACAGTTGCCACTGAACCCATTGAAAGATAATGAAGCGTCAATTAAAGCTATGAATGATTCTCACACCAATCCCTGAAGCTCTGTGAAACTTCTGAATGAAGTCTCCTCAAAGAGAGTTGGTTTTTCGTCCAACACTCACAAATCCCCCGAGGGTTTCCGTCCTAGGGCTACTAATGGAGTAGAGAACCAAGTTCTCAAACCTCTCACACAAGAAAATGATCTAATCCAAGATATCCTTCAATGGCCTCCTCCTTTTCTTTTATAGATCCCCTGGATCCTTCTAGAGCCTTATTTTATTATTATTTTATTTATGGAACACTTTTCCCTCTTATTAAAATATTCCTTTTTAATGCAAGAAGGAATAAATCAGCTACCATGTCTCCTCAAGTCACTGAAACTCATGTCCAATCGTCCCATTATGTAGGTATCCTGGTCCCGGTTCCAACGAGCTATTACACCAAGGTGTTCTATCATGTATTCCTCTCGAAATGCCACCTTGAGCGTAATTAATTGAGTTAAGCCCAAAAATAACTCAGTTTTTCGAAAGTTATCGGAATGCACCAAAACGAAAGGCAAACTGCTCGGATGATGGAATATATCATGTGAATGCCATCAGACCTCATAGAAACTCCTCAAAACTCCTCCAAAAAGCCCCTGGGCCCACTGATGACACCAACCTGTACCTATGACCTGTTTGCTCCTAACTTTGGAAGTCAGTCCTAACCCTGTCATAGGTGACACCGAAAAAAGGAATATTACAATCCAGAGACAGATATTTTGGTTGATCCAACAACAAAATGATCAAACCCCACAGGTGACTGCGTTGTCCCCAGTGCTACGCTGCAGTAGCTGCTCCCAGCGCTGCGCTGAGACTGCGTTATCCCCTCTAGGACTGATGCCTGATTTGCCTCACAGAAACCCCAACGCTGACTCGTCAGTGACTGCGTCACCTCTCTTAGGCTCTGCGTCACCCTCCCAGGTGCTACGCTGTCCCTTTGTGGTGTTGCGCTGCCTCTCTGCAATGTATTCTCGGCCTTGGATAGAAGTCCCACTGCCAAACTACCCCTCTCTGCACTAGAAGCTCACTTCGAAATTGTCAGCAAACCGCACCCTACAATTTTTACTTAGCCCAAGTGCTACTCTCAGTGTGTGTTTTCCAACTGACCCTCAAGCCTTCCTTTATACTTTTCTAGTTGAGAGATCAACGAACGTGATCAAATCTTTAATCAATGGCTAAGATTAAAACAGACTTGATCCTCGTCACTTAGAAGCTTCTCACCCACATTTACATTAATTCACTTTGATTATTTTAATTCCTAAGTTTTAACTTAGGCTCCACTAAAAATAATTAATTATTTGAATAAAATGCACTCCGGGCGGAATTTCTCCAAACGATTTCTGGGTCTTGGAGATCTCATGTGTTCTAGCCCCTCCACAAAGTTTCGGAGCTAGAGCACATCCGATGCTACCCAAAAATCAACACTCCCTCTTAGTGAGGAATGTGCTCTAGCAAAACTTCTCATGAGAAGTATCAGCCTGATCCACGATATCGGTCATCTGCGCTGCTGATGCTCGGCCTACTGCCCCTCATCCACTGCACTGCTGCAATCTGTACTGCTGCCCATGACATTGCCACCGTCAATGTTGCATCTGTACTGCAGATCCCTCTCAATATGCTGCATCATGCTACCCATAGCACTGCCACTGCTAACTACTGCAATGCAACTCAGTAGTCGAGAGTTAAGCAACTGAAAGACATCCGATATCCTGACACACTAGTCAGTCTAGATGCAACTCGATGCTGAAGCTTCCTCTGCTGCTAATCTGCGCTGACCCTCTGATGCTACTGTGCTGTTGTTGTATCTGCACTGTGTCTCCCGCACTGCTGCAACACTCCACTGCACTGCTTCATACTTTGGCGCTTTAGCTTTGCCAATGTCGCTCCATCATCCGTCGCACCAACTGACTCCCGTCATTCTGCTACTGTCATTAAGGGCTCCAATAGCTGTATGTGATGCAAGAGTTTGGGTACCTCAAGGATCCTGCCCTCTTTCTCGCTGTAGCTCCAACTACAACTCCATATCGCCCCACCTCTTCTCTAGAGCTGCATGAGCACTCATGGTGCAGTCATCGTCATCCTCCTCATTAGCCTGTGCTGGAGCAACCTTCGAGTCAGGCTTCTCTTCTTTGCCCTTCTTCTTCAGAGGGCACTGCGGCGAAATGTCCCATTTCCCCACATCTGAAGCATCTGACTTTCGAGATGTCCTTTTTCTTCCATCTCTGTTGCCCTTGTTGTCCCTTTGATGCGAGAGCTGCATCCTCCTCTTCCTCCTTCTTGACTTTGATCCCTTTGCTGCTGCCTCCTGCCTTGGTCCATCGTCTGATCTCTTCCTGTCGTAGAGCTGCCCACATCTCCTCCTAGCTAGGAAGAGTAGCCCTGCCCAAAATGCTTTGGACAAAAGTTTCCCAGTCTTCAGTGATTGCATTCAGGGCAGTCATGACCATAAATTTAGGTTTTGGTGTAGCCCCTACAGAAGCTAGCTGATCTTGGATCCCTCTCAATTTGATAAGGAAGGGATAGATTTCTTCCCTTCTACACTGAAACAATCTCAGCTGACTCTCAAGCAACATCTTTCGTTGGATGGAAGATCTCTCGTACAATGAGGTCAAGGACATCCACATTTCCCTTGCTGTATTATTCTCAGCAATATGTGGGATCACATGATCCTTGACTCCGTCCATGATCATGCGCTTTGCTTTCGCTTAAGCCTCCTCGTACTTCTTGAGAGGATCAGTATCAATCGGAACAACAACCGTCCTCAAGGCATAATCCTTGATGTGATGTTCATTCAAAACTGCGAGGATCCTAGCCTTCCAGATGACAAAGTTGGATGCTCCATCCAACCTGTCTTGATCCCTCAGTCCACTCGCGCCCATCTCTGCTCAACTGAATGTCGAACAAGTTCCTTTCTCCCTCTTTAGCTGCTACCCCAACAAAACTCGGATCTGGATTTCTCTTGTGCTAGAAATCCTCTAAGGAACAAGCTCCCTCTGAATCTTGATTTCCTTTACGAAAATCCTTCTGCCAACAAATGTCGAAGCACCCCTCTCTGATCTCTCTTTGCTGCTGCTCAACACTGGATCTAGAATTCTTGGCAAGAAATCTTTTGAGGAACTGATTCTCTCTACTTTGCTTCTGCACCAACACAATCAGCGTCCCACTAGTAACTCTAGATAGAATCTGTACTGCTCCTCCAGCCACGGCAATTGGAAAAATGAGACTTAATAGCCTCAGCACTGGCCCAACAATCACTGCATTGCCTTCTGCAACTACAACGTCACCCTAGCAGGCTGATGCAAGCTCTGCGTGAGCCTTCCTTGGTGACTGCGTCACCCTTCCTCTGCCTCTCTGGCTTAGAACTACACTGTCTCTCGGCACAACCACTTTCCCACGATATATTTTCCTTTGTCCTTTTGCTGATGGCTTCAGTCCTCCTTGATTTGCAATTGCTTTGATACCATGTGAAAATTTCTGAATCTAACAACTAAAAATCCTACTGCAGTTAATTGATTTTCATTTCCTACTTGTGTTCTTCAATTAACAAGTTATTTGCAAAATTCTTCAGTAAACATTAATGCAAATACATTGCAGCCTACACCAATATACGGATCAAATACTGAAAAATAAGATGAGACAATCACACAAAGGACACACTTACTTTTGGACTAAACGTCCCCGGAAAAACCCAGTTTGGGAAAATCGATGCAACAGATATGAGGGTTTTATTATTAAGAAAATTTCTGAATACATCTAGGGTGCCAAATCTGGCTCACCCAGCAGAGAAAAAAATCCCGGCATAAGTACATCTATCCGGAGACAGATATTTTGGCTGATCTAGCAACAGAATGATCAAACCCCATAGGTGACTGCGTTGTCCCTAGTGCTGCGTAGCAGCAACTGCTCCCAGCTCTGCGCTGAGATTGCGTCACCCCCTCTAGGAGCCACATCATCCTCCTTGTGAGCCTTCTCGGCTCACAAACCGAACTGCTGAATTGATGCTTGATCTGCCTCACAGAAACCCCAACGCTGCCTCTTCAGTGACTGCATCACCTCTCTCAGGCTCTACGTCACCCTCCCAGGTGCTGCGCTGTCCCTCCGTGGTGTTGCGCTGCCTGTCTGCAATGTATTCTCGGCCTTGGACAAAAGTCCCATTGCCGAACTGCCCCGCTCTGCACTAGAAGCTCACTTCGAAATTCTCAGCAAACCGCGCCCCAGAATTTCGACTTAGCTCAAGTGTTGCTCTCAGTGTGTGTTTTCCAACTGACCCTCAAGCCTTCCTTTATACTTCTCCTGTTGAGAGATCAACGACCATGATCAAATATTTAATCAACAGCTAAGATTAAAACAAACTTGATCCTCGTCACTTAGAAGCTTCTCACCCACATTTACATTAATTCACTTAAATTATTTTAATATCCTAAGTTTTAACTTAGGCTCCATTAAAAATAATTAATTATTTGAATAAAATGCACTCCGGGCAGAATTTCTCCAAACGATTTCTGGGTTTTAGAGATCTCATATGTTCTAGTCCCTCCACAAAATTTCGAAGCTAGAGCACATCCGATGCTACCCAAAAAGCAACATTCATAATGCAATTCAAATGTATCATTAATGTATTTATTATATTCATTATTATCATTATTATTATGGTCAAACCATGATTCTTCATGCGTAAAGAGTTGAGTCAAATTGAGTAAAAAAAATCATTTTGAGTCAAAGAGAATGTATTTGAGTCAAGTTCCATTTGGAATTTTTGGAAAAAAAGAAAAGAAATTTTATTTTTGAGTGAGTGTCATCACAAGACCAAGTCGACCCTCCTTGGACAAGTCGGCCCTAGGGGTAGTTATTCGACCCTCCTAGACATTTATATATAGAGTCCACTCGACCTCTTGGAGATACATTCACTCATCATCTACACATCTATCTCTGGGCCAAGAAGAGAAAAAAAGACAACTAAGGTCAATGGAGAGAGAGCTAAGTCAAAGGAGAGAAAAATCACATTTTTTGACCTAATTTTATTCACACGTGTGAAATTCCTGTGGTTTTATGAGGCTACTATAGGGCCAAAATTTGGCCTCCACTACAGATCCAAAATTTTTGTGATTTTAACCAGATTTCAAAGATTTTGACCTGCATTGACCTTTGTTGACTTTGACTTGTTAGAGGTTACTTGGAGGAGGGCTGATTTGGGTCTTTTTGGCAGTCTTGGTCTTGGTCTTTAAGTCTTAGAAATCTCGATTTGATCTGATTCTATAAGAAGGGGATTGTTTGGGTTTCCCCCCTTGTGGGGTTTTTCCTATTGAGAAATGTAACTAGTATCGATCTTCATAATTGTACTTGAGTGATGATATAATGTAATTTTCAAAAGAAAGAAAAATTATTGTAAAAGAAAAATTATTTAAGCATGGCTTTCATGCTTCGTTTATTTTATTTCTTTGTTAAAAGCACCCATTGATTGCTCTAGGGTTTATGTATTGAGTCAAAGTTAAAGTCATGATATATTAGACCCTTCTTGGGCTCCTTAAAGTCAAGAAAGAAAATTATTTTATGTGTCTTGTCCCTCATCTACAAAGTCGGTTTCCTCATTCATCAAGTTGACCACTATATATAGCCATGCTACTCGACCTATTTTGAGGATCCAAGAAATGAGCTCTGTTACCCACGATTGTGGGTGTAATGTCCCAAATGACAAAAATTTGGAACGTTCTTGAAATTTTAACTCAGAAATACTTCAAATAAATTTTCCATCCATAACAGAAGATTGCCATGTAAAATTTGCGGAAAATAGCTTCAGAAATTTAAGCCGTCAACACCATAAACAATTTGCACAACATAAACCACAAAATTTTCGGCAAAATGGGAAATAGAATCTGCAACTGAATATTAGACAATATAAACATGCAAAGGATCTCAACCTTATTTTATTAATATAGAAAATGTTGGTACAAAAACTGGAAATGACTGAGGTAATGGCCTCAAAAGATATTTGCTACAACACTGAATCACGCCAACAAAATTTGACTAAAAACAATAGTTGCAAGCTGTGAATTCTGGATGAATTCACCAAGGGAAGAGTTGGGTGCTCGCCCACTCTCACTGAATCACCCTAGGGTTTTTGTCCTAGGGCTACTGCTGAAGTAAAGAACCAGGGTCTTAAAACCCCACCAGAAAGACAATACACAAATTCAAGATGTCTCCAAATGACCTCTTCCTCTTTTGTAGATCTGATGGATAGATCTCCAAGCGTCTAGAAGCATCTTATTTTATTATTTTATTATTATTTTAGAAGCTCCTCCATTGACTTTACTTTAAGTGACCTTTTAATTTAAGTTTATTTCACTCAAGTCACTTTTTGGCCTTTTCCGCCAATTAGTTATTTTTCCTTAATTAAATGACTAATTAAAGTCATTTTTAATTAAGAAAAATGTTAAATCGCCCACCAAACTCTCTCTAGCCACTAGAAGTCACTTATCAGCACCCCATCCTGTAGATCTTCTCATTCCGGTTCCAACGAGCTATTACACTGAGGTGTTCCATCAAATAATCTTCTCGGAATGCATCTCGAGCATAATTAATTAAGTTAGGCCCCATAATAATGCTAATTTTTGAAAGTTGTCGGAATGTGACAAAACAAAAGACAATTTGTGCGGATGATGAAATATGCCAAGCAAATGCCATCAGATCTCGTAAAATCTCCTCAAAGCTCCCTCAGAACCCCCGATGACATGAATATGCTCCAATGACTTACAAATCCTCTTGCCCAAGGACTACTTGCCCTCGAGCAATCTGCACCTGTCCACTATAGAAGCATCTGCAAACTGATACCAGGATCCCATATGAACCACTGGTCCACATCATGTCTCCAAGTAATCCAAACATGATTGGATCCCCCAATGCTTGGATCCCAAACTGATCTCTGACTATACCTGTCATCAACCAATCCTCTTGGATCCCAATGCCACCGTGGCCAATCATCGTCCAAGTCCCATGGCTCAGACTGTGCTCTGTCTCTAGCTATAGCTGCTGCTCCATGAAGCGAATACCATGTTGATTTTTGTAGCATCGGAAAGTGCTCTAAGCCCCAAATTTTGTGGAGAGGCTTAAACACCGGTATTCCAAAGAACCCAGAAACCGTTTGAGAAAATTTCACTTGGATATTGTTTTATTAAAATAATTAATTATTTGAATGGAGACCCTAAGTCTAAATTTAGGGAAATTAAATAATTAATAAAACAGTGTGAATGATCTAGAAAAAGCGAAAGTCAACTCATGTTATAATTTTAGCCATTGATTAGAGTTCTAATCTCGGTTGTTGATTTCTAAACGAGAAGACTATAAAGGAAGGCTTAAGGGTCATTTGGAAGGACATACCGAGTGAATTTAGAGATCGAATTCTTCTGAAGGAGCAGTGCTGGAACGAAGATCAAATCTAAGTGATTCAGTGTAGTGTAGCTTCCAGAGAGAGATTTTCTCAGTCGGAGAATGTAAATTTTTGTAGATGTTCTATGCTTGATGCAACTTTACTTTAAACTCGATATCAAATAGCAATTACATAAACATAACAGTAAAGTGCTGATAGAACATACCAATAGATCGACGGAAGACTAGCCAAAAATACACTTAACTTGATCAGAAAAATATATGTGTTGTGGGTGCATTACGATGGTCAACATGATGCTTCAACCAACAAAGAATCCTCATGGTTAGCCAACCAGAATGTGTCACACAACCCTCTCAGACAGCTTCTACAAAAGTCAATGCTGTCCAGTCAATGGTCAACGCAAAACAGCAGCAGCAGAAAGTCAACACAGCCAAGTCAAAGTCAATATCTAGCCTCGGTTTTTGTGCCAAAAAATGCGGACTGCAGAGATCGAAGTTTTGGGAGAGTTTCAGGTCAAGTTGACCAAGCGTTGACCAAAGTCAACGCTAGTCAAATCTGCGCTGAAAACCCTAGAATAGATCCAAAACCCTAGCTGCTGTTTTTCCCATGTGTGAGTGATGAGAAGCCTCCAAGTGTGAGATCGAACCAATCAGATGTAGAGAGAGAATGTGTGATGAGTGATGGTGAAAATGACCTCCAACATTGACCAATATATATCCATCAGTGAGGGTGTGTGATGTTGATTTATGGTAGCATCGGATGTGCTCTAGCCTTGTAACTTTGTATATAGGCTAGGACACATGTTTTCCATAAAACCCAGAAATGGTTTTGTAAAATTCCACTTAGAGATGGTTTAATTAAATTAATTAATCATTTTTTGATGTTTTCCTAAGTCTAAACTTAAGGAAACTGATTAATTAAAGGGTATTAATTAAACTAAGTGTGAATCTTCTAGATAAAGTCATGGATCACCTCCAAGTTAATCTTAGCCCTTGATTTTGTTTTAATTTTGGCCATTGAAGGGTCAACGGAAGAGTATAAGGAGGGTGAGGGGCCTATGGAAAATACGTTAAGCACATTGAGCATTTGGCATTTTCAAGTTTGTGTGAGGAGACACAGCTTTTGATCAGAATCGAATCACTAGGGCAGGGTTTGCTAAGTGATCAGATTCAGAGAGGGGTAGAAGCAGGAACTGGTCAAGAGGACTAGGAGTACATTACAGAGAGAGGTAACATTTACGCAGAGAGAGACAATGTAGTTTTTTGAAGGGGTGACGTAGTCCTTGTAGGAAATCACGCAGAAGCAGCGCAGTGTCTCTTGGAGTCAGTCTAGAGATGGCTAGAGGCCGGGTTTCTGAGCCAGGATGGCCAAAATCCAGTCTTAGATCAACTAGATCAGTTTCAGAGAGAGGTGACAGTTTCTCAGGCTTGACCATGCAGGCTTATGTAGTTCCACCGTAGGCACTCACGCAGAGGCAGAGAAGGGCTTCACCAGCGCTGTTTAGATTAGCCAGAGACTTGTAGAGTGAGGTATATCTCACAATTATATTTGCTATCTAGATTTCTCTGAAGGGTGAGCCGGATATTGGCACCCTAGTTGTACTCAAGATTCTGCTGCTTAATAATATAAAATCCTCAGATCTGTTGCACCGGTTTTCCTGAGTTGGGTTTTTCCGGGGATTTAGTCCAAAAATAACTGTGTCAAATATGGATGTTTTTCATTATGTTTTGTTCAGATTGTTTCAGCACTTAGATTTATTCTGCAATATTATTTGTTTAGACTGCTTCAGAAATTACTTCAATATTTCACTGTAATGAAATAATTATGAAACATAATAGGAAAAGTAATTCAGATTTGTTGCAGTAGGAATCCAGATTTAGGATTTTTCACATGTGACACATCTGTTGGGGCTCCAAGCCTACATTACAATTTTGGCCGACCTTGCACATAAGTGGAATTAATTCAAAATAAATGTTCTATTCATCGGATCAAGATGATCTTTAGATCGATCTTGCACCTCTCAGAACGAGGAATCCAATAAAAATATTGGCATTGTCATTTGAGCATCACAACATGGAGTTTGGACCTAGTTGCCCAAAATTAACACTCCCTCTCAACTAGGGAGAACTCCATCCACCTATGCCATCCAAACATCGTGCGTCATTCCACCGTAACTTGCTTTGCTGGCTTCTTTATTTCAGAACAAAAAGGTGAGTCACAAAGACATCACTCCTCGCTGACAAAATCAACTTAGAGGTCCTAAACCTCTATAGGGCTCGAAGGAGTCTCATACCAACCTGAAGTTGGTTTAACTGACCCAAAGTCAGTTGGAGGTCCAGAACCTCACTTAGACTCAAAAAGACATATACTAACCCGAAGTTAGTTTAACTGACCCGAAGTTAGTTGGAGGTCGAAACCTCAGTAAACTTTATCCCAGATCAAGTGGTTGGACTTGTGCCATCCTAGACATAGAGAGTACGACAATCTCCGATGCGTCCATCGGTCTTGCTATTGGTCTCTAGCTTTTCCCACCTCATTGGCCAAGAGGAGAGGTACTTCCCATGAGTTCGGGACTCCATGGGTAGGATGCATACGGGGCACAAATCAAAGAGAGGTGAACCAACTCAATATCATAATGGTGGGGCAAAAGCGCACCAAAAGGGTTCGGCAAGCCTAGCCTTGTGGTTGCTTAGAGCTCCAAGAAGATATCCCCAAAACCCTCTGGAGCTCTCAGAGCTCATCGTCCAACAGGACCCTCAGCTTAAGGTCGATTCATGATTCCAAGATTCTCACGGAAGGTTAGGAACATGACCTTCCCCAAGGGCTTTGTGAGAATATCCGCGACCTGCTCATCAATTCCTATATGATCGAGCCTTACGGCACCTCGCTGTACCATATCCCGGATAAAATGGTACCAGACATCAACATGCTTGGATTGATCGTGGAACATATGATTCTCTGACAAACGAATCCCCCTCTGGTTATCACAAAGGATAAAGGTGGCATCTAGCACATGCTCGAACAACTCACTGAAGAGCTTTCGCAACCAAGTGGCTTCACAGCAGGCCATACACGCTGCAATGTATTTGGCCTCAGCAGTGCTCAAAGCTACCGACTTCTGCTTCCTGCTCGAAGCAGACCCAAGTGTGAAGCAACATCCAGATGTGCTCTTGCGATCCACCACACTACCAGCCCAATCGACATCAGTATATCCATGGAGTCTCAAACTCCTGGTAGTGTATCTCAACTCGTGGTGCCCTAGAGATATCTCAAGAGTTTCTTGGCACCAACCCAGTGAATGTTATGAGGATCAACCATGTGTTGACTCAAAGTGTTCACTGCACAACATACGTCCGGACGGATGTTCCCTAAGAACATCAAGGCCCCTACAAGTTGTCGATACTCAGTAGGATTTGCTAGCACGGGCCCAGCAACATTTCCACTCAGATTCTTAAAGTTGAGCTCCATTGGTGTCGACACGGACATATAGTCCACCATTCTAAATCTTTCCAGCAGCTTCACAATGTATTTTCCTTGAGAGAGGAAAATCTTGCTAGGTCTCTGCCAGACCTCTAGGCCAAGGAAGTAATGCACCAGTCCTAGTTCCTTCATCTTGAACTCAGAAGCGAGCTCCCTCTTACACTGATGAATGAGAGGGTCAGCACCTGTCAGGAAGAGATTGTCCACATAGAGAACTGGAATGAGAGGCTTTTCTCTATCAACCTTGAAGTAAAGGTTCAGATCAACATTACTACGAGTGAAGCCCAGCTTCATCAAGTAGCTATCTATCGTCTCGTACTAAGCCTTGGGGGCTTGCTTCAACCCATAAAGGGATTTCTTCAACCTGCATACATGAGAGTCTCTATCCTGGACTTCAAACCCCAGAGGTTGTTCCACATACACCTCTTCCTTTATCGAACCATGCAGAAAGGTGGTCTTCACATCCATCTGATGAAGATTCCATCCTTGCGCGTAGTAGCAAGGGCAATAATAGATCGGATGGTGGTATATCGCGCCACAGGTGCAAATATATCATCATAGTCTGTGCCTTACTTTTGAGAGAAGCCACGGGCAACGAATCTTGCCTTGAATTTTTCAGCAATGCTGCAATACCATCAGATCCATGCTTGATCTTATAGAGCCATTTCGAGGTGACAACAACTTTGTCCTCTGTTCTTGGAGCCACATCCCAGACATCATTCTTCATAATGGACTCGTACTCTTCGTGCATAGGATCCTTCCAGACTTGATGCTTTACGGCTTCTTCAAATGATCCAGGCTCAGATTGTATGATTGTACTCATGGCTGCTAGATACCCTTGGTATCTATTCGGCTTCTTGCTTTCACAGAATGCCCCTCTTGGGGCCATATGTCTCTCTTCATTGAAGGAGGTGGATCAATAGGGTCCATCGGTCCTTCAACATCTGGCATCATCTCATCCTTCGGTTCTTCCTAATTCCAAGATCTTGCATCATGATCTTCCTCAGAGCTCGGAAGATTTATCACTTTCTTGAGGGAAGCATCTTCATCAAAGGTAACATTGTGGCAAATCTCCACTTCTCTTTCGTCACAACCCTGACATACACCTTCATGATCATTTTTGAGTTCGGGCATCCCTGTCACCACATTCCTTGCTTCGGGAAGGACTTTGTAATGAAGGTGTCCAAACCTCCGATGCCATAGTTTGGTTTGGCAAATAATATCATATGTCATAGCCCCCTGAGGACTTCCTGCAACCTGGTAGAGTGTATCAACTCTAAACCTAATCATGAGAGCTTCCTTGAAACTCTTCTTCCAGATGCGTACCTTTCCATCAACGAATGCTACTGTGAAACCTTTGTCTTCCATGGCCAAAATAGACACAAGGTTCTTCTTCAAATCAGGTACATACAATACATCTTCCAAACGGAGGACTTGACCTTGAGATAAGTGGAGTTTGACAGTCCCTGTCCCTATCACGGGATAGGTGGCATTATCTCCCAGGATAATTTGTAGATTGGTATCCTTCTCAATCAAATAAGAGAGGGTTTCTTTAAAACCAGTGAGGTGCCTTGAAGCACCACTATCAATCAACCAGACATCCAAGGTGTCGGGTGGCGATGTAGCAGAGATGGCAGATACAAGAATGAATTCATTTCTTTCATTATCAACAATATTAGATTCTTCATACCTGGAATTTCTTGACCTTTTGAAAGGTTGCTCATTTCCATTTCGACTAGAGGGAGCATTCCTTTGATTGTCATTCCCCTTGTTTTTGTTGTCATCATCCCCTGGAGAATCCCTTCTATTAGGGCATTCTCTAGCATAGTGGCCAAACTTGTTACATGTGTAACATCTTCCTTTCTTTCCTTTGGCCCCGACTCTTCCATGGTTCCTCGGACCACCATTGTTCTTCTTCTTAGCATGAGCGGTGAAGGCAACATTACCTTCCTTCTCATATTCCATCATTCTTGTTTCCTCTTGAGTGCATCTCGACAATACTTCGTCAAAATCATGAATCACATTATTATTGAGAATGGTAGTAATGAATACATGCCATTCAGAGGGGAGACCTCCAAGTGCGGTGAGAACCATTTCTCGATCAGCTATTGTTTCCCCAATGGCAAGAAGGTTATTCATGATTTCAGTCAACTTCAAAAAATAGGATTGAACGGATTCATCCTTGCCTGTCTTGAGATTCTTCAATTGGTTCTTAAAGAAAAGAACTTGATATGCATTGCTGGCCCTGAACATATTGACCAACTTATCATACATCTCCTTAGATGTGCCCAGCTCAAAGATGTAGGCAACTAGACTTTTATGGATGGAATACCGGATGATCAACTTGGCTTTGATTTCTCCTTTTCTATACTTCGTCTTGCTGGCAGCAGGTGTAGATGATGGAGGCTCTTTGATTTTACCCTGCACATAGTCCATGATATCTTGGTCTTCCAAGATCAGATCCAAAGACATCTTCCAAGCATGAAAGTTAGACTTGCTAGTCAACTTGTCATCAACTTTGAAGCCATTATAATTTGAGGTACCCATGAGTCCTTGACAAATACTATTTTTTCGGTGATTTCTCTTAATACAAACTTGGGCTTTGTCTTCACCTTACCTCTGATTCCATGTAAATTTTCGTAGATGTTCTATGCTTGA
The DNA here is from genome assembly GCA_034641835.2 of Pinus albicaulis. Taxonomy (NCBI): domain Eukaryota; kingdom Viridiplantae; phylum Streptophyta; class Pinopsida; order Pinales; family Pinaceae; genus Pinus; species Pinus albicaulis. The sequence continues at coordinate 214,862,090 of CM076573.1, forward strand.
TGCAACTTTACTTTAAACTCAATATCAAATAGCAATCACATAAACATAACAGTAAAGTGCTGATAGAACATACCAATAGATTGACGGAAGACAAAGCAAAAATACACTTAACTTGATCAGCAAAATATGTGTTGTGGTGCATTATGGCGGTCAACATGATGCTTCAACCAACAAAGTCTCCTCATGGTCAGCCAACCAGAATGTGTCACACAACCCTCTCAGATAGCTTCTACAATAGTCAACCCAAAGTCAACGTTGTCTAATCAACGGTCAACGCAAAACAACAACAACAAAAAGTCAATGCAGCCAAGTCAAATTCAACGTCCAGCCTCGGTTTTGTGCCAAAAAATGCACACTGCAGAGATTGAAGTTTTGGGAGAGTTTTGGGTCAAGTTTTGGTCAAAGCTGGTCAAATCTGCGCTAAAAACCCTAAAACAGATACGAAAACCTAGCTGCTGTTTTTCCCACATGTGAGTGATGAGAAGCCTCCAAGTGTAAGATCGAACCAATCAGATGCAGAGAGAGAATGTGTGATGAGTGATGGTAAAAATGACCTCCAACGTTGACCAATATATACCCATCAGTGAGGGTGTGTGACACATCTGTTGGGGCTCCAAGCCTACATTACAATTCTGGCCGACCTTGCACATAAGTGGAATTAATTCAAAATAAATGTTTTGCTCATCAGATCAAGATGATCTTTAGATCCATCTTGCACCTCTCAGAAAGAGGAATCCAATAAAAATATTGGCATCGTCATCTGAGCATCACAACATGGAGTTTGGACATAATTGCCCAAAATTAACAGAGAATCATCAGTAGAGAGAGGTAGAGAGACATCTAGCAAAACCAGCGCAGAGCCAGTTAGGCTTGTTGAGATATTGGGTGTTGGGGTAGCATTAGATGTGCTCTAGCTCCCAAACTTTGTGGAGGGACTAGAGTACATGAGATCTCCAATACCCAGAAAGAGATTTAAGAAATTCCATCCTGTTTAAGAGACATTTAATTAATTAATCTTTTAATTAAGGACCCTAAGTCTAACTTAGGAAAATTAAAAGATTAAAGTTAATTAAATTAAACATGTGATGAAAATTACTTAAGTCACATGGATCAAGCATCTTCTAATCTTAGCTGTCGATTCAAGGTTAGATCATGACCGTTGATGTTTCAACGACAAAAGTATAAGAAGAGGACTTGGGGTCAGTTGGAGAACACACACACAGTGGCAGAGCAGTAAAACTAAGCTAGAATTATAGGGCGGGGTTTGCTAAGAATTTCAGAAGTGTTTCAGCTACAGTGAGGGGAAATATTGGCGAGAGGGATGGCTTGATCCCAGACCAAGAGTGCAACGATGGCAAAGAAGCAACAGACCAAGGCAGCGTAGAGGTAGTAGCTACGCAGTTTAGCCAAGAGCCTAGCAGGGGCAGCGCAGAGGCTTCAGGGGCTACGCAGGCCCCAAAAGGGTAGCGCAGGGTAAACAGGAGGCCAGCAGGGCTGACACAGGCTCAACCAGGGCATCGTAACCCAGTCTGGGGTGACGCAGGCCCTTCCTGAGCAATGTAGGGGCTGATGCAAAGGGCTTCAGAGCAACACTGGGGTTTCTGAAGACTGAAAAGGGTTGAGTTCTGTAAATCCCGTTTAAGGGTGTGAATCAGTCAATTTTTCTGTCTCCAGAATAGAGGTATAACTGCAGTTTATTTATTTCTCTGTCGGGTTAACCAATTTGGTGCCCAAATTTGTTGTACTTAGATTTTGCTTAATAATAAAAATCCTCCAACAGAGAGAAGACTTGTTTTCCGCATTGGGTTTTTTCGGGGACAATTGTCCAGAAAATCCTTGTGTGTCACTTTGTCATTGTGCATGTTATTCAGTTTAGATCTGTATGTGTAGGTTGTTAATGTGTTTATTTCGATATTAATGCTGAAGATTTTTAGATTAATAATTTAATGTAAGTAGGAGAAGTAAATCAAAAGTTTAACAGTAGGATTTCTGTTTGAGGATATTCATTAATTTTCACATGGTATCGGAGCAATTGTAGATCTAGTTGGATCTCCAGCAAGACGGCTGAAGAAATTCTTGTTGCAGAAAGCAACAGAGAAAGTAGCAGCAGCAGTAGCAGCAGATAAACCAGACCAAAGAGGGCAGTGTAGCAGCAGAAGGAAGCAGAGCCATGCAGAGGCAAGGGTGACACAGTCTCCACGCAGATCCACGCAAGCCCACGCACTTACTACGCAGAGGCAGCGCAGACGCTGTGCTGAGACTGTCTGCTCACGTAGAGGCCAGCCAGGGTGACGCAGTCCAGAAGCTGATTGATGTTCAAAGTGCCGGAAGCTGAGCTGTAGAACGTCAGCTATTGCGGGTGGGGTGAAAATTCTGTTTGTGCAGAATTTAGCCTAAGCTAAGTTGATGAAGAGCGGGAGGAGAACAATTTCTTAGAAGATTTCCTGCCAAAGAAGAGTAAAGATCGATCAGAGGATCAAAGAGAGTGATTCCTTTTGTTTGGCAAAGTTCCAAGAGAGGGATTTAGTTGTCAGAGGGAGCAGAGGGTGCGTGCCTCGCCAAGGACCCTAGATCCAAGTCTCTAGCATAGAGAGGAGGATTCGTTCCAACTAACTTCTGAGCAGATGGCACCCCATGGACTAAGAGATCAAAATAGGTTGGATGGCTTGTCGAACATTGCAATTTGGAAGGCTAGAATCCTGGTAGTCATGGAGGCATATTGCTTGAGGGAGCATGCAGAAAGAGTCCTGGCTACACCGACCGATGCGAAACTCCTGGAGAAGCACGAAGAAGCAGCGACACATGCCAAGTGCTTCATTATGGACGGGGTCAAAGATCATGTGGTTCCACACATAGCTGAGAAGGAAATGGCTCATGAGATGTGGGTAGCTCTAACCACACTATATGAAGGAAGATCCGTCCACAGGAAGATGCTTTTGGAGAACCAAGTGAGGTTATTCACGATGGCCAAGGGAGAGGAGATTGACCCTTTTCTATCTTGACTACAATCGATTTGAGATTAGCTGACTGGCATGGGGGTCAAGGTAGATGACGATGTCATGGGGAGGACTGCTCTCAGTGCAGTCACAGAGGACTGGGAAACTTTTGTCCAAAGTCTCTTGGGTAGAGCGGACCTTCCCAATTGGGACAACATGTGGGCTATCCTCCGACAAGAGGAAATCCACGAGATGACCAAAAGACAGTACAACACTGGTTTGAGCCAAGTGAAGAAGGAAGAAGAGGAAGATGCAGCTTTGGCATCAAAGAGGCAGCAAGGGAGAAAGAAGCGTGATCTGTTGAAGATCAAGTGTTTCCAGTGCGACGAACGAGGATATTTCGCCAACAATTGTCCTCAAAAGAAAAAGGAAAAGGAAGCTTCTAGCTCCAAGGTTGTTGTGGCAGACAATGTCTCTGGAGATGGCGTAGCCATGAGCGCTCATGAACGACGAAAGTGAGGCGATCTTGATCTGTAGAGTAGCTACAGAGTGGCGGGTAGGATCCTTGAGTAGCCCAACTCTTGGATCACATACGAGCTACGAGAGCCTTAAGACAGTAGCGGGGCAAGTGGAGCAGTGGGTGCAGAGAATCACAGATGGAGGAGAGGCAGAGCGGGATGCTGAAAGGGAGCAGCACAATGCAGATGCAGCAGCAACAACGCAGAAGGGCTGATGTGACTTCAGCAGCACAGAACAGGCTTGCTTACGCAGTGCAGAGCTGTAACAACGCAGAGGCTTCAAGAGGACAACGCAACGCAACAGCAGTGTAGGGGACTTCAGCATAAAGGTAGCGCAGAGGAGGTCTGCTTACGCAGTGCTGAGCAGCAACAGCGCAACAACCTCTAGATGACAGCATGAAGCAGCAACCTATGGAGCTTCAGTGATGAAGATGCAACCTAACTGACTTGTCTGTCAAAGATTGGGTAGGAGTTCTTCAGTTGCTTACTCTCAGCAACTGAGTTGCAGTGCATCAGTTGGCAGCACGACGCAGTAGATTAAGAGGGAGCTGCAGTACAAATGTGGCAGTGACGGTGGCAACGTCATGAGCAGCAGCACGGGAGAGTGGCAACAATGCAATGATGAAGGGCAGTAGGCCAAGCATCAGCGCAGAGACCCACACCAGAGATCAGTGCAGAACTTCGGGGTGAAGTATTGTTGCTAGAGCACATTCCTCGCTGAGAGAGACTGTTGAGATTTTGTGGTGTTGGGGTAGCATCGGATGTGCTCTAGCTCCCAAACTTTGTGGAGGGACTAGAGTACATGAGATCTGCAAGACCCATTAAGCGATTTATAAATTTCATCTTGTTTAAGGGATATTTAATTAATTAATCTTTTTAATTAAGGACCCTAAGTCTAACTTAGGAAAATTAAAATATTAAAGTTAATTAAATTAAACATGTGATGAAAATGACTTAAGTCACACGGATCAAGCATCTTCTAATCTTAGCCGTCGATTCAAGATTAGATGACGGCCGTTGATGTTTCAACGAGAAAAGTATAAGAAGAGGGCTTGGGGTCAGTTGGAGAACATACACGCAGTGGTAGAGCACTAAAACTAAGCTGGAATTATAGGGCGTGGTTTGCTAAGAATTTTAGAAGTGTTTCAGCTGTAGCGAGGGGCAGTATTGGCATGAGCGATGGTTTGATCCCAAGCCAAGAGTGCAATGAGGGCAGAGAAGCAGCAAACCGAGGTAGCAGCTACGCAACTCAGGCAAGAGCCCAGCAGGGGCAACGCAGAGGCTTCAGGGGCTTCGCAGGCTTGATGGAGGCCCAGAAAGGGCAGCATAGGGGCAATAGGAGGCCAACAGGGTTGACGCATGCCCAACCAGGGTAGCGCAGGGGCATCGTAACCCAGTCTGGGGTGACGTAGGCCGTTCCTGAGCAACGCAGGGGTTGACGCAGAGGGCTTCAAAGCAACGCTGGGGTTTCTGAAGACTGAAAAGGGCTGAGTTTTGTAAATCCCGTTTGAGGGTGTGAATCAATTAGTTTTTCTATCTCTAGAACAAAGGTATAGCTACAGTTTATTTATTTCTCTATCGAGTTAATCAGTGTGGTGCCCAGATTTGTTGTTCTTAGATTTTGCTTAATAATAAAAACCCTCCAGCAGCTAGAAGATCGATTTTCCCGCATTGGGTTTTTCCGGGGACAGTTGTCCAGAAAATCCTTGTGTGTCACTTTGTCATTGTGCATATTATTCAGTTTAGATCTGTATGTGTAGGCTGTTAATGTGATTACTTCGATATTAATGTTGAAGATTTTTAGATTAATAACTTAATGTAAGTAGGAGAAGTAAATCATAAATTTAACAGTAGGATTTATGTTTGAGCATATTCAGAAATTTTCACAAGGCTGACGCAGAGCCAGCGCAGAGCCACACAGGGTTACGGAGAGGCTGCGCAATGGTTGAGAGGGTTTCCGAGATTTCCCTGTCGGAACTGATCCAAAAGCCAGAAGCCGGGGTGTGAGATCAAGAGGCTGAGATCTGCGATTCTAGGAGTCAGATCGATCCTTTTCTGGGGTGATGCAGTGCTTAGAGGAGGTGACGTAGTGCCTACACAGAGACCTCCAGGGGCAACTTTTCCAGTGACCAGATCAATCGGATTTTCTAGTGATTGAGTGAGGTATTCACACAATTCTTTCTCCCAGTATTTCTCTCAGTGACGGAATAACCCTTGCGGTATTTAGAGATGTATACAGAAATTGCTATTGCTTAATAATACAAACCCTCAGATCTGTTGCACTAGTTTTCCTGCATTGGGTTTTTCCGGGGACTTAGTCTAAATTAAAGATGTCCTATGTGTGATTGATTTGTTGCTCAGTTTCCTTGTTTCAGAATCATATTTAATTAAGTGTAGGCTACTTTAGTAGTTACTTCAATAATTCAGATCTGAATTAATTCTGTAAATGTAATTTACATATTAGGAGAAGTAAACTCAAACTGCTACAATAGGATTCCTAAGATTGTTAGATCTAAGAATTTTCACATGGTATCAGAGCATTTGATGTGAAACAGGAAGAGAATATTTGAGCACTGAAAAGAAGGTCGAATTGCTACAGCAATAGCAGATCGAATCCCCAGATGGATTGCGCAGTTCTAGCCAGAAGGGATGAAGTTTCGAGGTTGTCTCTCTCTGAGTGAGTTGATAGAGAGGTAGGACTTCCAGTTTAAGATTTTGCCGAGGTAGAGGGAGCAGCGCAGAGCCAAAGGGACGCAATGTTTCTGCAGGCAGTTGGTGGGCAGAGAAGTGTCAGAAGAGAGAAAAGAGCACATAGCGGGGAATTCTTCCTCAATGAATTCCTAGCCGAGGAATTCAACATTTTTCCAAGATCTGAGCAACAGATCTACGAGCTCCACAAGGAGTGCGTAAGCTTGCCTAGTGCTGCGCAAAGGGGGAAGAAGAAGGAGCAGTTCGACAGTTGACGACAGAGATGGCAACCAGTGGGTTGCATGACATTGAGGGAATGTCTTTCTCAGAGAATTCTGAGCCAAGGAATTCGATTTCTCACTGCAGAGCAGTAGTAGCAGGGAGTGGATCTACTTACTCCAGCAGGGAGTGCGTAGAGCCGGTCAGCAGCTGTGCAGAGGAGAGAGGAGGCATTCGACAATTTGGTGAGATCATTTCCTTCTTCAGTCTTGAGTTTTCATATTTTTGCAATTTTGCAGGGATGATCGTACGATATTGCCAGAGAAGGTTGCGCGAGTTATCCAGAATGCAGATCTGGACAGCAGATCGAATTCTAGTTAACAGAGGAAGTGCAAGTTGTCTAGTGTTAGTTGCAAAAAGAGGAAGGGAATGAAAGGGGCACCCGACCCAAGAGGAGGAGTATAAAACTCCGAGTACCATATTGGGCAGGATCCTTGAGGAGCCATCCTCATGGATCATTACCTTGCTACGGGAGCCCATATTTGCAGTAGTGGGATGGAGGAGTCTTCAGTGGGAGATGAGGGAGCGACAGTTGCAGTAGGCAGCAGCGCTTACTTCTAGAGCAGTGCAGAGCATAGTAGCAATAGCAGCGCAGTGCACAGGAGTGCAGCGCAGTGCTGAGCAGCAACAACATAGTGCATCAGAGGGATAACGTAGGAGTTATTAGCAGTCAGAGTCTTCAGCACCGAGGTGCATCCAATGAACACTTGTTCAATCTTTGGGTGATTTCAGCTGCTTCTCTCAACAACTGAGTTGTAGTGCAGATGCAGTGTTAGTAGTGGCAATGTTAGCAGCATAGCGGATGCAACACTTGAGAGGGAGTTGTAGTACAGATGCAACAGTGGCAGTGGTGTTGAGATTTTGGGTAGCATCAAATGAGCTCTAGCTCCAAAACTTTGTGGAGGGGCTAAGACACATGAGATCTCCAAGACCTAGAAATCGTCTGGAGAAATTCCACCCGGTGTAAAGGTTATTCAAATAATTAAATTTTTTAATGGGGACCCTAAGTCTAACTCAGGGAAATTGAAAAATTAAAGTGAATTAATTTACACATGTGGTGAGAATGTTCTAAGTGACGTGGATCAAACTTTCTCTAATCTTAGCCATTGATTAGAGATTAGATCACAACCGTTGATTTCTCAACAAGAAACGTATTAAAGGAAGGCTTGGGGTCAGTTGGAGGGACACACACATTGCAGTAGCACTTGAGCTAAATCGAAATTTTGGGGCGCGGTTTGCTGAGAATTTTCGAGTCAGCTTGCAGTGTTGGTGAGGGGCAGATTGGCAAGGGATGTTCTAATCCGAGGCTGAGAATACAAATCAGAGAGGAAGATCTGTACCAGGCAGCACAGAAGATGACACAAAGGCAGCGCAGGGGATGACACCGAGGCAGGGCAAGGGCAGCCTGTGCTGTGCAGAGGCTGCGCTGGGTAGGAGAGGCTGATGCAGAGGCTGGAGGGCAACGCTAGGGTTCCAGTGGGCCAGAAAGGGCTCATATTCAGTAATTCCTTGGGGGTTTGAATCAACCATATTTTCTGTCTTCGAGTGATAAGTTACAACTGCCGTGAAATTCTCTGTCGGGCAAACCACTATTGGTGCCCTTGATGTATTCAAATTCTTCTTAATAATAAAACCCTCAAAGAGCTGCTGCACTGGTTTTTCCGTGTTGGGTTTTTCTGGGGACATTTGTCCGAAAAATCATGTGTGTCCTTTGTCATATGTGTGCTATGTTTCAGTAAATGATCTGTATATGTGTAGGCTGCATATTGTGTTTTCTTTGATATTTTTCTGAATATTCAGTTAAATAACTTGTTAATTAAATCAAACAAGTAGGAGAAGTAAATCAATATTATGCAGTAGGTTTTGTGTTCAGAAATTTTCACATGGTATCAGAGCGATTGCAGATCAAGCTGAAGCCATCAGCAAGAGGCTGAAGAACTTTCGCTGTAGGAGGGCAGTTGAAGCTGACAAATCTAGGAAGAGGCAGCGCAACACCAGAGGGACAACGTAGACCCAACAGAAGGGTGACACAAAGCCAGTCTGCTCACGCATAGCTGACGCAGAGGTTGATGTAGGTCCCAGAGGGTGACGCAGAGCCTGTCAGGCTCATGCTGAGCTACCGCAGAGGGTGATGCAGGCCCTAGAGGGTGACGCAGTCCAAGTTGGAGTGACGCTGTGCTGGTTGCCGAGGCTGGAAGTGAAGTTTCTGATCTTCAAAGTTGCTGGTGGGGCATCGGTTCTGTCGGTGCAGAACAATGCCTAGCAAAGTTGACAAAGTAAGGGGAAACAGTGCTTTAGCAGATTTTCTTGCCAAGAAATCTGAGATTCAATCAAGAGGAGTGGTCGTGGAGGGCTGATTCGGCAGAATTGGCGGAGGATTTCCGGGAGGGAAATCATTTGTCAGAAGGAGTAGATTTTCGAGAGGGTTTCTATCCCCAAGAAACCTAGATTTGTTCTTTTGATGAGTGTAGCAACAACAAAAGGGAGAAGAGCACTTGCTTCAACCTGTTTGAGCAGAGATGGCCCCATATGGTCTGAGAGATCAAGATAGGTTAGACAGTGTGTCTAACTTTGCTATCTAGAAAGCCAGAATCCTGACAGTCCTTGAGGAGTATGGCATTAAAGACCACGCTGAGAACGTTCTAGCTACGCCAACCGATGATGATGCTCTGAAGAAGTTCAATGAAAATCAAGCGCAGTCTAAGCGCTTGATCATGGATGGAGTGAAAGATCACGTGGTTCCACATATTGCCAAGAAGAAGACGACAAATGAGGTGTGGACAACACTAACCACGCTGTATCAAGGTAGCTCCGTCTAGAGAAAGATGCTTCTGGAGAATCAGATGCGGATGTTTCAGATGCAGAAGGGAGAGGAGATCGATCCTTTCCTCTTTAGATTGCAAACTATCCGAGACTAGCTTATTGCCATGGGGGCACTCCGGATGACGGACTCATGGTGAGGACTGCCCTTAATGCAGTCACCGATGAGTGGGATGTTGAGATTTTGGGGTAGCATCGGGTGTGCTCTAGCTCCAAAACTTTGTGGAGGGGCTAGAACACACGAGATCTCCAAGACCCAGAAAGTGTTTGGAGAAATTCCATATGGTGTAATATTTATTCAAATAATTAAATCTTTTAATGGGGAACCTAAGTCTAATTTAGGGGAATTAAAAAATCAAAGTGAATTAAATTACACATGTGATGAAATGTTTTAAGTGACATGGATCAAGCATTCTTTTAATCTCAACCGTTGATTAGAGATTAGATCACGACTGTTGGTTTGCCAACGAGAAAAGTATAAAGGAAAGGCTTGGGGTCAGTTGGAGGACACACACAGCGGATGCACTGAAGCTAAGTCGAATTTCTGGGGCGGGGTTTACTGAGGATTTCGAAGTGAGTTTGCAGTGCAGTGAGGGGAAAAGATTGGCAAGGGATGATCTGATTTGAGGCTGAGAATACAACAACAAAGAGGCATCGTCGTACCAGGGCAGCGCAAAGGCCAGCAGGAGGGACACAACCCAGTCAAGTTGATGCAGAGGCCATGCAGAAGGTGACGCAGAGGCATCGCAGAGCCTTCCAGAGTGATGTAGGGGCAGCATGTGCTGCGCAAAGGTTGCGTTGGGCTAGAGGGCTAAGGCAGAGGCTAGAGAGCATTGCGCTGAGGGTTCCAGTGGGCCAAAAAGGTCTCGTTATCTGTAAATCCCGATTGAGGGTGTGATCCAGCCATATTTTCTGTCTCCGAGTGAAAGGTACAACTGCCGTGTAATTTCTCTGTAGGACAGACCATTTCTGGTGCCCAAATTGTTGTATTCAGATTCTGCATAATAATAAAACCCTCTAGAGTTGCTGCATCGGTTTTCTCGCATTGGGTTTTTTCGGGGACATTTGTCCGAAAAATCTGTGTAATTTTGTCAAATGTGTGTGCTATTCAGTAAATGATCTGTAGATGTGTAGGTTGCAATTTGTATTTGCTTTAATGTTTTTCTGAATACTTCAGTTAAATAACTTGTTAAATTTAATTAAACAAGTAGGCGAAGTAGATCAAGACACTGCAGTTGGGTTTTTGTTTTGAAACTTTCACATGGTATCAAAGCATTGTAGTTCAAGCTGATCCACTAGCAAAGCGGTTGAAGATATATGTTGCAGGAAGTGCAACTGAAGCAACAGAGATCTAGAAGAAGGCAATGCAAAACCAGGAGGGACGCAGAGCTAGTCTGCTCACGCAGAGGCTGACGCAGCACTAGGAGGGTGATGCAGTCCAAGTCGGGAAGTTGCCGTGCAGTTTGCCGAGATCAGAAGTGTTGTTTTTGATCTTCCGAAGTTGCTGGTGTGGCATAGGTTCTGTCGGTGCAGAACAATGCCTAGCAAAGGTGACAAAAGCAAGAGGTGAACAGTCGCTCGACAGATTCTCTAGCCAAGGAATTTGAGTTTGATCAAGAGGAGTGATCATAGAGGAGTAATTCATTAGAATTGGTGAAGGATTTCCGAGAGGGAAATTACTTGTCAGAGGGAGCACATTCTCTAGACGGGTTCTTTCGCCAAGAAGCCCAAATCCAGTCTTTTGCTGAGCGTAGCAGCAAGGGAAGGGGGAAGAGTTTGTGATTCGACAGTTTGAGCAGAGATGGTTTCTCATGGGCTGAGAGAGCGAGATAGGTTGAACGATGTGTCCAGCTTTGTTATCTGGAGGGCCAGAATCCTGATAGTCTTGGATGAGTACGACATCAAGGACCATGCATAAAACGTCCTAGCTGTGCCAACCAATGCAGATCCCTTGAAGAAATTCAACAAGAATTAGGCGTGAGCTAAGTGCTTGATCATGGATGGAGTAAAGGATCATGTGGTCCCTCACATTGCGGGGAAGAACACGACAAACGAGATGTGGACAACATTTAACACGATGTATCAGGGAAGCTCCGTCCATAGGAAGATGCTTTTGGAGAATCATATGCGGTTGTTCCAAATGCAGAAGGGAGAGGAAATCGATCCCTTCCTCTTTAGACTTCAGACTATCCGGGACTAGCTGATTGCTATGGGGTCAACTTCGGATGAAGGGCTCATGGTGAGGACTGCCTGAATGCCATCACCGATGAATGGGAAACATTTGTCCAAATCATCTTGGGTAGAGCAGCGCTACCATCCTGGGTGGACATGTGGGAAATCCTCCGTCAAGAGGAAATCAGGAGAATAACCAAGAAACAAAGCAATGACGATGGAGTCAAAGTAAAGAAAGAGGAAGAGGATGCAGCCCTTGCATCTAAGGGACAAAGGCAGCAAGGGAAGAAGAAGAAGGACCTATCAAAGGTCCAGTTCTTTAAACGTGGTGAACTTGGACACTTCGCCAATTCTTGTCCTAAGAGGAAGGACAAGGAATCTTTTGATTGCAAGGTAGCGACAGCGAAAGGGGATGATGGCAGTGATGATAACATAGCCATGAGTGCTCATGAACCAAGGAAGTGGGGCGATATTGATCTGTAGAGCAGCTACAAATGGATGGCGGGATCCTTGAGGTGCCCAAACTCTTGGATCACATACGAGCTACGAGAGCCTTAAGATAGTAGCAGGATGACTCAAGCAGTGGGTGTAGAAGATCACGGGGATGCAGAGGTGAGTTGGGACGCTGAAGTCTGGAGCATCGCAGAGGAGAGGTAGTAGCAACGTGGAAGCAGCATCACAGAGGCTGATGGGATTTCAATAGCGTAGTGGCAGTACTTACGCAATGCAGTGCAGCAGACAACACAGAGCTTCAGAGAGACAACGCAACGCAACAACAGAGGGAGCTTCAATGATGAGATGCAACCCAACTGACTTGTCTTTTAGTATTTGGGTAATGGTCCTTAGTTGCTTACTTCTCAGCGACTGAGTTGCAGTGCAACAATTAGCAGTGGCAGCGCTATGGGCAGCATGATGCAGCAATTTGAGAGGGAGCTGTAGTGCGGATGTACAGTGTTGGTGGCAGTGACATGGGCAGCAGCGCAGTGGATGGAGGGCAACAGGCCAAGCATCAACAGGGTAGAGATCGATGCCGAGATTTGGTAATGCTTCATTGTGGAAGTATTGCTAGAGCACACTCCTTGCTAAGAGGGACTGTTGAGATTTTGGGGTAGCATTGGATGTGTTCTAGCTCCGAAACTTTGTGGAGGGGCTGGAACACACGAGATCTCCAAGACCTAGAAAGCGTTTGGAGAAATTTCATCCGGTGTAATAGTTATTCAAATAATTAAATTTTTTAATGGGGATACTAAGTCTAACTTAGGAAAATTTAAAAATTAAAGTGAATTAAATTACACATGTGATGAAATGTTCTAAGTGACATGGATCAACCATTCTTTTAATCTCATCCGTTTATTAGAGATTAGATCATGACCGTTGGTTTGCCAACAAGAAAAGTATAAGAGAAGGGCTTGGGGTCAGTTGGAGGACACACACACACATTACAGAGCACTGAAGCTAAATTGAATTTCTGGGGCGGGGTTTGTTGAGGAATTCGAAGTGAGTTTGCAATGCAGTGAGGGGCATAGATCGACAAGGGATGATCTGATCCGAGGCCGAGAATACAACAGTAGAGAGGCAACATCATACTAGGGCAGCGCGGAGGCCAGCAAGAGGGACGCATCCCAGCCAATCTGATGCAGAGGCCACATAGAGCCATCTGGGTGACGCAGAGGCAACTCAGAGCCTTCCAGAGTGACATAGGGACAGCCTGGATTGCGCAGAGGCTGTGCTGGGCTAGAGGGCTGAGGCAGAGGCCAAAGAAGACTGCGTTGAGGGTTCCAGTGGACCAGAAAGGGCTCGTTATCTATAAATCCTGATTGAGGGTGTGATTCAGTCGTATTTTCTGTGTTCGAGTGAAAGGTACAACTATTGTGTAATTTCTCTGTAGGGCAGACCATTTCTGGTGCCCAGATTGTTGTATTCAGATTTTGCATAATAATAAAACCCTCTAGAGTTGCTACACCGGTTTTCCCACATTGGGTTTTTTCGGGGACATTTGTCCGAAAAATCTCTGTAATTTTGTCACATGTGTGTGCTGTTCAGTAAATGATTTGTAGATGTGTAGGCTGCAGTTTGTATTTGCTTTAATGTTTTTATGAATACTTTAGTTAAATAACTTGTTAAATTTAATTAAACAAGTAGGCAAAGTAGATCAAGACACTGCAGTAGGGTTTCTGTTTTGAAACTTTCACATGGGAGACCTTTGTCCAAAGTATCTTGGGCAGAGCACAACTCCCAAATTGGGGGGACATGTGGGCAATCCTTTGTTAGGAGGAGATCAGGAGGATAACCAAGAGGGAATTCAGCGGAGGAGTCAAAATTAAGAAAGAGGAGGAAGATGCAGCCCTGGCATCCAAGGGACAATGACAGGAAGGGAAGAAGAAGAAGGACCTATCCAAGGTCCGGTGCTTCAGATGTGGCAAATTGGGACACTTTGCCAATACTTGTCCTAAGAAGATGGGCAAGGAAGATTGAGACTCCAAGGCAGCAACAGCGAAAGGGGACAATGGCAGTGATGATGATGCAGCCATGAGTGATCATGTACCTTGAGAGAAGAGGTGGGGTGACATAGATCTGTAGAATGAGCTACAGATGGTGGTGGTGGGATCCTTGAGGTGCCCAAACTTTTGGATCACATACGAGCTATGGGAGCGTAAAGACAGTAGCAGGATGATTGGAGTCAGTGGGTGCAGAAGGTCATGGAGAAGCAAAGGTAGTGCTGGGACGCTGGAGAGTAGAGCATCACAGTGCAGTGGCAGCAACAACGTGGAAGCAACAATGCAGAGGTTGATGGGATTTCAGCAGCGCAGAGGCAGTGCTTATGCAGTGTAGTGTAGCAGACAACGCAAAGCTTTAGAGAGAGCGCAGAGCAACAACAAAGGGTGCTTCAGTGATGAAATGCAACCAGAATGACTTGTCTGTCAGTTGTTGGGTGATTGTCCTTCAGTTGCTTACTTCTCAGCAATTGAGTTGCAGTTGGCAGTAGCAGTGCTATAGGCAACATGCTGCGTCAATTTGAGAAGGAGTTGCAGTACAGATGTGGCAGAGTCATGGGCAGCAGTGCAGAAAGCAGTGATGCCGTGGATGGAGGGCAACAAACCAAGCATCAGCAACGCAGGGGACCGATGCCAGAGATCAGGGTGATGGTTTAGGATGAAGTGTTGCTAGAGCACATTCCTTGCTAAGAGGGAGTGTTGAGATTTTGGGTAGCATCGAATGTGCTCTAGCTTCGAAACTTTGTGGAGGGGCTAGGACACATGAGATCTCTAAGACCCAGAAATCGTTTGGAGAAATTCCACCCGGTGTAAAAGTTATTCAAATAATTAAATTTTTTAATGGGAACCCTAAGTCTAACTTAGGGAAATTGAAAAATTAAAGTGAGTTAATTTACACGTGGTGAGAATGTTCTAAGTGACGTGGATCAAGGTTTCTCTAATCTTAGCCGTTGATTAGAGATTAGATCACGACCGTTGATTTCTTAATGAGAAAAGTATTAAAGGAGGGCTTGGGGTTAGGGTGAGGGACACACACACATTGCTGTAGCACTTGAGCTAAGTCAAAATTTTGGGGCGCAGTTTGCTGAGAATTTTCGAGTGAGCTCACAGTGCTCATGAGGGGTAGATCGACAATGGATGTTCTGATTTGAGGCCAAGAATACATAAATTAGAGAGACAGATCCGTTCCAGGCAACATAGAGGCCAACAGGAGGGATGCAACCCAACCAGGTTGACGCAGAGGCAGCGCAGGGGCTGACGCAGAGCCTTCAGGGTGACGTATAGGTAGCACAGAGCCCATAAGGGTGACGCAGGGGCAGCCTTTGTTGCGCAGAGGCTGCACTAGGTAGGAGAGGTTGACGCAGAGGCTGTAGGGACAACGGTGGGGTTCTAGTGGGCCAAAAAGCGCTTGTATTCAGTAATTCCTTGAGGGTTTGAATCGGCCATATTTTGTGTCTCCGAGTGATACAAAAGCCGTGAAATTCATTGTCGGCCAAACCACTACTAGTGCCCTTGATGTATTCAGATTCTGCTTAATAATAAAACCCTCAAAGAGTTGCTGCATCAGTTTTCTTGCATTGGGTTTTTCCGGGGACATTTGTCTGAAAAATCATGTGTGTCATTTGTCATATGTGCGCTATGTTTCAGTAAATGATCTGTATATGTGTAGGCTGTAGATTGTGTTTGCTTTGATATTTTCTTAATATTCAGTTAAATAACTTGTTAATTAAATCAAATAAGTAGGAGAAGTAAATCAATATTTTGCAGTAGGGTTTCTGTGTTTAGAAATTTTCACAAGTGGCAATGTCATGGGCAACAATACAGTTGCAGCAACAACGCAGAGGTTGGTGGAAAGCTTGTCAAACATCAGCAACGCAGGGGATGCTTCAGGGTTAGAGCAATATGCAGCAGGCATATTGTTGGAGCACCTTCCTCACTAAGAGGGATTGTTGGTTTTTGTAGCATCAAAGAGTGCTCTAAGCCCCAAATTTTGTGGGGAGGCTTAAACACTGTTATTCCAAAGAACCCAGAAAGCATTTGAGAAAATTCCACTCGGATATTGTTTTATTAAAATAATTAATTATTTTAATGGAGACCGGCCTAAACTTAGGGAAATTAAATAATTAAAGGACATTAATAAAATTGAGTGTGAATGATCTAGAAAAAGCGAAGATCAAGTCATGTTATAATCTTAGACGTTGATTAGAGATCTAATCTCGGTCGTTGATTCCTCAACGAGAAGACTATAAAGGAAGGCTTGAGGGTCATTTGGAAGGACACACCGAGTGAATCTAGAGATTGAATTCTTCTGACGGTGCAGTGCTCAGACAAAGATCGGATCTATGTGAGTCAGTGCAGTGAGGGGCAGAGTAGCTTCTAGAGAGATATTTTCTCAGCTGGAGAATCATCAACAAAGAGAGGCACAGAGACATCCAGCACAACCAGTGCAGAGCCAGTCAGGTTGACATAGAACCACGCAGGGCTGCACAGAGGTTGAGAGGTTTTCAGAGATTTCATTGTCGGAACTGATCTAAAAGCCTGATGCCAGGGTATGAGACCGAGAGGCTGAGATCTGTGATTTCGGGAGTCAGATTGATCCTTTGTTGGGGTGACGCAGTGCTTAGAGGAGGTGACGCAATGTTTACGCAGAGACCTCCAGGGGCAACTTTTCCAGTGACCAG
Source organism: Pinus albicaulis (assembly GCA_034641835.2). NCBI lineage: Eukaryota > Viridiplantae > Streptophyta > Pinopsida > Pinales > Pinaceae > Pinus > Pinus albicaulis. The sequence goes on from CM076573.1 coordinate 214,878,679, forward strand.
ATCGACCAGATTTTCCAGTGATTGAGTGAGGTATTCTCGCAATTCTTTCTGCCAGTATTTCTCTCTATAATTGAATAACCCTTGAGGTATTCAGAGATGTACTCAGAAATTGCTACTGCTTAATAATACAGACCTTCAGATCTACTACACCGATTTTCCCGCATTGGGTTTTTCCGGGGACTTAGTCCAAAATAAAGGAGTCCTATGTGTGATTGATTTCTTGCTCATTTTCCTTGTTTTAGAATCATATTTAATTAAGTTACTTCAATAATTCAGATCTAAATTAATTCTGTAAATGTAATTTACATAATAGGAGAAGTAAACTCAGATTGCTGTAGTAGGATTCCTAAGATTGTCAGATCTAGGAATTTTGACATACCAACTCATCAACTCTCTCCAATCCAACCTCTGGCATAGGCCGAGGTCAACCCCACTCTGCTGATGTTGGGCTAGTGCTACTGAAATACTGATGAACTATCGGTCCACAACCCAATACCCACTGAAACATGTAATAACCCTCTCATCTAAGTGCTCCTGCTGTACTCTACCCTGAACTAAGAATGATACTCCATCAATAGGATACTAACTCATGATCTCTCACCAATCTATCTCTGGAAAAGAATCAAATGCAAGGACACCTACATATGGAACAAGTATACTATGCTGCCGTCAGACCATGCTCAACTCATGCTGCTCTGTCCAGTCCATCAACAGGATTTGTCTGAGGAAGCGGCCCCTTCTCTCTATACTAGGCAAAAGTGGGCAAGATGTGTTGCAAGCCCTATCTATGTACTCATGGAGAGTGTTGCTCCTTGAAAGTACTGTAGCTCTGCTAACTGCCTATGCATCTGCTTGACCTCATCAGTGGGTTGGCTCAAATATGGATGCACCACCATCTTTAGCAACTCCTGTGGATAAGTATCTGCAAATACTGCCACCCTCCTAACTGTCTATACATTTATCTTCCCCTCATTAGTGACTGAACCCAAGGGTGGTTGCACATCCATCACAGGCTCAATATGAGCCTCCAACTAGCTCTCCCCTAAAAGCTCATCATGCATATTGTGCACATCGTCCCCCTCAACTGACTCTTGCTCCACCATACGCTGCTCTTGCTGACTCATCACTGGTGACTCATCATCCTGAATGTCTTCCATAGGGTCCACTGAATTCTCACCATATAGGTATGGCCTACTGTCAACAAATTTACATGACCCATGCTCCTTAGAGGCATCCTCGTATGAACCCATGGATTCGTCCAAAGAAGAATCCTCATCTTGAATGTTAGAAGGTATCTCCAAAAAGGGTGACTCCTGCATCACACAGTGTGTTTTGAAAAATCCTAAATCTGGATTCCTACTGCAACAAATCTGAATTACTTCTTCTATTATTTTTCATAATTATTTCATTGTAGTGAAATATTGAAGTAATTACTGAAGCAGTCTACACAAATAATGCTGCGGAATGAATCTAAGTGCTGAAACAAGCTGAACAAAATACAATGAAAAACATCCACATTTGACACAGTTATTTTTGGACTAAGTCCCTAGAAAAACCCAACTTGGGAAAACCGGTGCAGCAAATATGAGGGTTTTGTATTATTAAGCAGCAAAATCTTGACAACTAGGGTGCCAATATTCGGCTCACGCTTCAGAGAAATCTAGAAAACAGATGAAAATGTGAGGTATACCTCACTTTGCAAATCCCCGGCTGATCTGAACAGCGCTGGTGAAGCCCCTCTCTGCCTCTGCGTGATGCCTACGCTGGAACTGCGTAAGCCTGCGTGGGCAAGCTCTGGAATTGCGCCACCTCTCTTCTGCAAATGATCAAGGCTGATCTGAAACTGAGTTTTGGCCCTCCTGGCTCAGAAACCCCAACTTCCAGCTATCTCCGGACTTAATACAAAAGGCACTGCGTCACTTCTGCGTGATTCCCTTCAGGAACTGCGTCACCCCTCCAGGTGACTGCGCTGCCTCTCTCTGCGTTACTGCTGTCTCTCTTTGAAATGTACTCCTGGTCCTCCTGACCAGTTCCTGCTTCTGACCTTCTCTGAAACTGATCACTGAATCAAATCACTTAGCAAACCCAGCCCTAGTGATTCGATCTTGATCGAATAGATGTTTCTCTCAAAAGCTCAAAAATGCCAAATGCTCAATGTGCTCAAATGTGATTTCCATAGGCCCCTCACCCTCCTTCTTATAATCTTTTGTTGACCCTTCAATGGCCAAGATTAAAACATAATCAAGGGCTAAGATTAACTTGGAGGTGATCCATGACTTTATCTAGAAGATTCACACTTAGTTTAATTAATACCCTTTAATTAATCAGTTTCCATAAGTTTAGACTTAGGAAAACATTAAAAAATGATTAATTAATTTAATTAAACAATCTCTAAGCGGAATTTTCCAAAACCATTTCTGGGTATTATGGAATACATGTGCCTTAGCCTATATACAAAATTACAAGGCTAGAGCACATCCGATGCTACCATAAATCAACAGGTGTATCTACGTGCTCCTCATCAATCGCTGGTCCAAAAGATGGTTGCTCATCCTCCTCTATCATGAGCTCAACATGAACCTCCAACTGGCTCTCCACAAAATCTCATCATGCATACTGTGCATATCATCCTCCTCAACTGACTCTTGCTCCACCATATGCTGCTCATGCTCAATCGTCATTGGTGACTCATCACCCTGAATGTCTCCCGTAGTCTCCACTTACTGCTCATCATACACACTGGAATATAAATCTAGCTTTTTGTCAACAACTCCTCATGGCTTCTCATGCTTCACATCCTTGTATGACCCCATGGACTCATCCAAAGAAGAATCTTCATCCTGAAAGTCAGGAGGAATCTCTCTACCCCTGTCATCTCCTTGGTGTCACTCAAGCATGAGTGGTCAGGTCCCCAAGGTTCGTTGCAATTGAAGCAAGGACCCTTTCTCCTCAATTCATTTTTGCTGCATGTTTGCGCTTGTTCTTCCCAATCAATTCACATCCTCCCCAGTTCCTCAGTTAACTGCTTCCTGAACAATTTTAAATTTTGATTAACCAACCTTTCAGCTAGTTCATAAGCAACCAATGAGACAAATTGTTCCTTTCTCCAAATGGCCAACAACCCGGAGTGTAGCATCTTGCAAATGTCATCATGGTTACCCATGACTCCAACCATGATTTCTAAGATCTTGAGCCTCTTCTCAATGGAAAGACCCAATATGTTACATAGATCCTGAAGATTCTCTTCTACTAGTTGGAAAAAATTCCCCATAATGTCATCATTATAAGGAAGCACAGCTGAAGTTATTCTGATAATCTCATTGAGACAAGAAGCTACTATAAGTCTGACTCTTTCACTAGGATGCTCCAAGAATATTGGCTGAATCAAAGCAAGCATTGTTGGTTTGAGTGCCCAATTTAGGACTCTCAAATCTGATTGGCTCACTTTAGAAAAATGTGAATCCAACTTCTTCAAATTAAGGAAAGTTTTTGCGGTCATCTTTAGGTTCTTCAAATCAGATCCAAGTGTAAAGAGCCAATTCCCTACATCCAACTATTTTTGCAAATCACTTATCTGCTCCAGCTGTAGGATGGCATGTATCCCCTTTGAAAAGGGTTTTTTGTTAGGTTTTTCTCTTATGTCCAAGGAAACATTGCAGCTCCAAGCACCTAGTGCAAGTGATTTTTCAAATTGTAGCTGGTACCGACTTCTTTCGAAGTCATTAAAGGTTTTTCTGAGATTTTCAAAAGTCTCCTCAAATCCCATCACTTTGCATCAAGGGTGACAATGTTGTACATAATTTGACTCAACCTCTACTCAACTTAACATAGCATCAATAATCAACATACTTAGACTATGACTATACAACATACACATCAATGCAGGGCTACTATAACATACCAATATAATCATTCAGCCAACACATACGACCTCATGCTACTCACATTAATACCCAACCCCAATAGATAAATCTAGCTCCGAAAAATAAATTAGGCTTTGGCAAATAAATTGGGCCCTAGTAAATAAACTAGGCTCCAATAAATAAATTGGCCTTTAGCAAAATAATTTCCGCACAACAAGATGAATTCATCGAACCAAAATAATTTCGATCTTGCAAGATAAATTCAGTGCAACAAGATAAATTTGGCCCAACAAAATAATTTTGACCCAACAAAATATCCCAAATGATTAACTTGTACTGCCTAGAAATTATGTTGCTGTTGTTGAAGATGAACTGGTGTTTCTGCCCTCAATACTACAAAAATTTTAAAAATTTAACTTGGAGCTCCTCACACCAAATCCATAAAAACCTAGAAATGGTTTGGCTTAAATCCAAACCAAGATCAAGTTCACCAAGTGGTGTGAATTACTCATTTGAACAATAATTTACCCTGCTGAAGGAATGTTGATTTACAACCCAAATACTTCTCGGAAAATTCTGAAATTTTAACCATAGACTCCTCTCATAAAACACATAAAAACCTAGAAAATCTTGGATATATTCCAGAAGATACAAAAAGCCCAAATTTAGTGCAAGTTTCCTACTCTGCCCAACTTTGCACACTGCTCCAAATAAGATAAATTTGTACCACAATGCTCCTACACTTCAGTCCAACAAATTCACTGCAAAATCACCGGCTCAAATGAGATAAATCTCCTGCAAAACTTCTGGAAAATAAACTAGGTTATGACAAATAAACTTGGCCCGACAAATAAACTCAACCCCAATAGATAAATCTGGTTCTCGGAAATAAACTAGGCTTGGGAAAATAAATTGGGCTCCAATAAATAAACTCAGCCCAACAAATAACTTCGGCCCATCAAGAGAAATTCAATGCAGTAGAATAATTTTTGCCTCGCAAGATAAATTTGGCAAAATAATAACGGTCCAGAAAGAAATTCGACCTAGCAAAATAATTTTAGCCCAGCAAGATGAATTTGGCCCAACAAAATAATTTCGGCCTAGCAAAATAATTTCAGCCCTGCAATAAATCCGGTCTAGTAATTTTTTTTTTTGACACACCTACAACAATTATCCTCCAACAAATAGGTTAAAATTTTTAATCCACAAACTTGGCTCCCTTATTCTTCAGGAACAATACGACAACACAACAACTTTGATTTTAACTCGCAGTTGGCCAAAATCATGCTTTGGTTTCTCTGACAAAAATATATTTTCTTGCGGAATTACTGTAGATAATTTGAAACCCTTGAAACTGAAACCCTGTACGCTGAGCCAAGACCAAGGATTTGATACCACTGTAATGTCCCAAATGCCAAAAATTTGGAATGTTCTTGAAATTTAACTCAGAAATACTTCAAACAATTTTTCCATCCATAAACAGAAGATTGCCATGTAAAATTTGTGGAAAATAGCTTCATAAATTTAAGCCGTCAACATCATAAACAATTTGCACAACATAAACCACAAAATTTTTGGCAAAACGGGAAATAGAATGTGCAACTGAATATTAAACATTATAAATGTGCAGAGGATCTCAACCTTATTTTATTAATATAGAAAATGTTAGTAAAAAAACTGGAAATGGCTGACGTAATGGCCTCAAAAGATATTTGCTACAACATTGAATCAGACCAACAAAATCTGAACTAAAAACAATAGCTGCAACCTATGAATTCTGGATGAATTCACCAAGGGAAGAGTTGGGTGCTCGCCCACTCTCACTGAATCACCCGAGGGTTTCCGTCCTGGGGCTATTGCTGAAGTAAAGAATCGGGTTCTCAAAACCTCACCACAAAGACAATACACAAATTCAAGATGTCTCCAAATGACCTCCTCTACCTCTTTTATAGATCTAATGGATAGATCTCCAAGCCTCTAGAAGCATCTTATTTTATTATTTTATTATTATTCTAGAAGCTCCTCCATTGACTTTATCGTAAGTGACCTTTTAATTTAATTTTATTTCACTTAAGTCACTTTTGGGCCTTTTCCTCCAATTAATTATTTTTCCTTAATTAAATGAAAATTAAAGTAATTTTTAATTAAGAAAAATGGTAAATCTCTCACCATACTCTCTCTGGCCACTAGAAGTCACTTCTCAACATCCCATCCTGTATATCTTCTCATTCCGGTTCTAACGAGCTATTACACTGAGGTGTTCCATCAAATAATCTTCTCGGAATGCCACCTTGAGCATAATTAATTAAGTTAGACCCCATAATAATGCTAATTTTTGAAAGTTGTCAGAATGCAACAGAATGAAAGACAAATTGTGTGGACGATGAAATATGCCAAGTGAATGCCATCAGATCCCATAAAATCTCCTCAAAACTCCCTCAGAATTGATGATGACACGAATATGCTCCAATGACTTGGCCATCCCCTGTCCTGGAAATCCACCCTGGCCGTACCATTTAGAAAAATAAAAATGGGGACATTACAGTGGGTGATATCCCTAGGAGAATTTTTTTCTCCAAGATGGTACTCAGCCGGCAGCCAGCAGCCCCTTGCAGTCACCAACTAGCTTGTTGTGCCATTTCTTTGCCACCTGAGCCAGCCATGTGGTCCTTCACCCATCTATCATGATCGTATGTTTGAAGGTGGGCCTCTCGAACCTAAAGATATGCCTTGTCATTTGGTAATCGAGTATTGTAGTTTGGGCATGGATTAATGGGGGAATTCGGTGGAAAGAGTGAGCTAGGTCTGTGCTTTTGTCCCCTAGACCTTTTTTGGATGTTACCCTTGGATCTTAGTCCCGTGGGATCTCCTTTACTGACCTTTGGGTTTTAGGGTGGTACTACATGGGAAACCTCGATTTTGGTTGCGTGGTCCCACTCCCTCATCCACATACATTACTCTCCTTCCATTCATTCGAGCCCCATTCATCATTCTTCCCACCTAGGTCCACATAGGGTTGGCCTCGCCTTCCCCTTGATCATACCTTAAGTCGGGCTTGAAACGATGCCTCAAAAGTTGATGCAGCTGAAAAGAAAAAGTAAAAGCATAATTGGCTACATTCAACAGGAAAATGTACCACAAAATGCAAAATATGGCTAGGACAAACACACTTAGCACGTGGGAAAATCCCAAATGAATGAGCTCTACCTCATCCCCATCGTCATCACCCTGGTTCCTATAGGCCCTAGATGAGCCTCCTTTATCATTTAGGAACCCATGATTGCCCCAACCCCTAGTGGGAAATGAAACGCCTTACCTTAAAAGGGGTATCCACTGCTATACCTTACACATCATGCTCTTATCCTTTGAGCCCAAGCAGTTAATCAAAGAAAAATCATAAAAGGCAAAAGGCATATAAAGAAGGGTGGAAAAATCAAGGTCGAGGTATCTCATGTACCACAATTGCTCCCTCCTATACATTATATACCTTGTGAAAATTTCAACTTGAAATCCTACTGCATTATCTGATGTTATTTCTTCTACTTATTATTCAGAAATAAGTTATTTGCAGAAATCTCTTAAGTAAATATTGAAAAAATTCGAATGTAGACTTCACCATATGATTACTGAGCAGAACAATAAGGAAAATATTAGCACATAAATGACAAATATTTTGGACAATTGTCCCCGAAAAAGCTAAATGCGGGAAAACCTGTTCCGCAGATGAGGGTTTCTATTATTTAGTAGAATCTTCTTGTACAATTTACAGTCAGAGGTGACGAAGAGAAATTATGATGACCTTGGAGAAATTCCTCACAAAGTAGACAGATGAGAAATAACCTTGGAAGGACCCTCTAGAGCCCCCTTCGTCACCACTATGCTGGCTCTGCATGAGGACTGCGTAGAACTGCGTCACCCCTCTACGCTGCTCCAGCCTCTACGTTGTCTTTTCCTTGTGCTGCATCGCCTGCCCCTGCACCCCGGATCACTGCTGAACCCTCTTTGCTTCTCCTCCACCTGCAACTCTCCCTCTGAGTCGATTTTCTCTTGCCGAACTTCGACCACTGAGAAAATCGATTTACTCGGGCAACTGAGTATCTGCACTGGTGTGGGTTCCAAATGACCCTCAAGCCTTTCTTTATATTCTTCTCGTTGAGAAGTCAATAACCCAGATTAGATCTGTAATCAACGTATAAGATTATAACATGACTTGATCCATGTCCTCTAGAAGATTCACACTCTTTTTTATTTAATACCCTTTCATTATTTAATTTCCCTAAGTTTAGACCTAGGGTCCTCATTAAATAATTAATCTTTCAAATAAAACAACATCTGAGTGGAATTTCCACAAACACTTTTTGGGTTATTTGAAATACAAGTGTCTAAGTCTCTACACCAAATTTGAGACTTGGAGCATTTTCTGATGCTACAAAAATCAACATACCCAAGTGTGGGCTTCCCTAAGCTCTTTAATAGCTACCCTTGTACCCCGACATGTGGTCCAGGATTGCCCCTTTCATTCCCTGTTCCATTCATCTCTTTATCACATGCCACCACCATTTGAAGGATGTAACTTGGACATATTATCCCCTCTAAAGGTAGAAACCTCCTATTGACCACTCTTTGTCAACGACCCCATAGCAGTACACCCCCATTTTTGCAAATGGGATTCATCATGTTCAAGGTGTTCACGCCATTCAGATTCCATCATCAGTGGATAGATTTATAAACGATGCAAACCCATTCGACATGTTTATGATGTAAATGATCTAAGTAAGACCATCATGTATGTAACAACCTAGGTAAGCCTAGTATCTTGGTGACGATTTCTATCCTAGGAGGTTTTTTGTCTCACTGATTCATTTGTGTTTCTCGACACAAGTGATCGGCAGAGTTTTTCCCTTCAACCTCACCCCAAAGCTAGGGTGGATTTTGTCGTCAAGATGCTAAGAGTCTTAGTGTTTTCTATCGAGTCTTTGTAAAAGTAGTTTGGGAATAATCCTAGTTAATTGACTACTAGAGTATTTTATTACAAGCTACTTGGTTTACTAGATCATGTTTTGAGTCGCAAAATTGGGTAGCTATTTCAGGGTCTATCACGAATGGGTTTTCCCCCTTATGTGTCAAAATGTATTTATCTTATGTAAAGAGGGTTGGAAAAATAATTAAATCCCCTCTCAGTGAATTAATTAAATTTTCTGGCCAAATAAAATTAAAAACCGTAAGCCAGAAATTTAATTAATTCTAAGTCCTAGGTGTTTTAAAATTCTTCAAAGGCAAAATTCGTGGGTCCCTAAAAAATAAATTTTTAAAGGTCCCAGGCCAAGGGAATATTGAGAATTTCGAGAAATTTTGGACCCTTGGGCCTTGGTGGTTAAGTCAAAGTCAAATTTTGAGGGAATTAATTCAAAAATATTATTTTTGAGTTAATTAAAGAGGAATTAAATGATAAATTCGAATTTCCTCAAAAATTTATAATTTCGATGGATGGGATTAAAAGATGATTAGATCTTTTTAAATGGTCGAGATTACTTTGACATGGATCAACTGAACTAGCAGTTGGAGATTTTTATCCTATAAATTAGAGGTCTTTGTCAGTCTTTCAATCATCCGATCTCTTGATCGTGTACTTGCTCTTGAAGCTCTCATGTAATAATTTCTGGATTAATACAAACGAAGTCTTTGGGGTTTTATTTTGATGGTGGTGTTCCTCTTCAGCATTTTATGGTAAACTTGTTCTTAATATTCTGCTGGTGATTATTTCAATAAATTGTTGATTAGTGGCCCTTGTAGAATAATCTATTGCACAGGTATCTTGCTTAGGTTACTCGATTTAGGGTAAGAATATTAATTGGATTGAGTTAGCAGCTATCTCTAACTCTTGAAAATTTTATCTTTTATCTTATTTCTCTGTTGACTTAACAGTTTAACTTTAACTGTGCATAAATCTTTCAGATTTAGAATTGGGCGTTTGGGGAAGTCCTCGGTTGGACCAACTGACTCCCAAGGAAATAAGATCTGAAGAGCCCTCTGGATCTAATTCCCCGCGCTTACCTTAAATTCCATTTTTTTGTAGGGTTTTTCTAGGGCTTATGCCTAAAATAAAAAAAAAACTTATCTTAATCTTTTATCGTTTTTAAAGTTAAATCTGGCCATGGAGGGATTTGATCTAACATATCTGTAAAATATCATTGTAGATTTGTAAATATCGTTATTTTTAACTCATCGGGGCTTTAAGGGTTTTATTTTCTGTGCATTTTTTTTGGTTTTTTGGGTCTCTTGTTTCCGGTTTTGTGCAAGTTTTACGGGGTGATTTTCAAAGAAATTTTGTAGATTTGAGTCAGATATAGGCCCTGGAGGGTAAGATCTGGCCTCAGGATTAGTTTGGTTGCAGATCTGGGCAACATTGTGCCTCAAGATCGGGATTTTGTAGAAATATTCAAGTCAAATTCTAAATCAGAGTTTCTGTGTAAGTTTTACTGCTGGACAGAAGGAGAAATTTGAAAATCTTCGCTGCTTGTCTTCTGCCAACGTTTTCCTGGCTGCGCTGATTTGCTGCCTTTCCCTTTGCATGTTTGTCCATCATCCACAACGCTCAAGCGTCTCCATTTCTGCTTTCATGCTATCTATCCAGCATCATTACTTCACGCAGCCAGTTCCTCTACGCTGTACGCTGTTTGCTGCCGGCTTCTACATATCTTTTTCCTGATCCACGCATCTTTCATCCTCGCAACCTTTCCTTCATTGTCCCTCCTTCTGAAGCTTACGTCCTTATTCACTTTCAAACGCTGCCATATTTCCACGCTTTTGTTTTCTGTCCTTCTCACGCTGACGTCGGCCCTCTCCACTTCACGTTGTCCGCTGCCCCTTGCTCCATTACCCGTGGCTCCTTTCTTCTGTCTGCGTGCTTCCCCTTCGATGCTTCCTTTAATCCTCCGTGTCCATTCTTTCCTGTTCGTAGCCGATTCCCTCATCTCCTCTCTCGCTGCACGCTACTCCTTTCCCTTACGCTTTCACTGTACGTTGCATCGAGTTGCATTCCATTCCCTTCACGCTGCCTTCATTGCGTCCTCCCATTGTTGCCCTTTCCCTTTGTTGTCCACAGCTCCTTCCTCTGCATATCCTCTTCCTTCATGCCGTCGGCCTCCATCCCTCTTCACGCTCACGCTGTAGCTTTTGAACCCGTGTCAAACCTAAAACACATAAAAAATAATCAAATAAAATCACCTTCCATTTCACATTTTTAATCGTAGGTTAGGTTTCGTTTTATTCTTTTTTTTTAAATTTTTTCTAATTTTAACATAGCGTTAAAGTTTCACTTTTAATAGTTTTGATTTAGTTTGATCTCTCAACATTTTAATTTCTAAGCCTTTTCATTTTTGTAGAGTTCAGATTTTTATTTTTAATTTGTAGTTTCATTGACTTTAGATTTTAGAAAAAATAAAAAATAAAAAATTTTAAAAAATGCCCAAAAAAATTAATGAAATTTTTAAATTTAAAAATTTCTCAAAAAATAAAAAAAATAATTTGTTTTTTATTTTTATTTTTTAACTTTTAAACATTTGGAAATTTTGTTTGGAAGTGGTCTAGGTCAAATAGAAAGGAAAAATTTAAATTATTGCATAGTCAAAAGTGAAATTTTAATTTTTTTATCTAAAGTTTGACTATAGACTAAATTTAAATTTTTGGATTGGAATTGCCAAGAAAATCATTTTAATTCAGAATTGTTGGAAATGTTTAGCATTTGAATTCGGTGGTCCTTTCATGATAATATCTTTTCGGAATTTAAATTGTTTAAAGCTTGCACTTGGTTCGAAGTATTTTTCATGCTTAGCTGGGATTGATGATCGTTTAACTAGCTCTAATTGTGGTTTTAAATTGCTTGAAATTGATGTTAATTGCCTGGTCAACTTTGAGAATATTTCAAGTGATGGTAAATTGCATGTCCTTATATCTAGATCGAACATTGTTGATGCATGATATTGGAAAATTATGAAAGTGTTTTGTTTAAAGGCATTATGAGCTGATATTTGATCGAAGGTTAAATCACATTATTGAAAAAGGGTTATCTTCCAGTTTGATAAATTGAGCATTTAATTGAAGAATTGAATATTGTCGTGGTGGATTGGTATTTTCATAGTAGGATAGTTGTCCATTTTAGCAGTAGTTATCTACCGGCTACTTGATTTTAATTTCGTAACGGGTAATTTGACTCCATAAGGCACTGGTCTTAAACTTTTAATCTAATTGAATCTGTAAAATCTCGTTAAATCTTAACAAGTACTTGGTCATTTGACTGTGTCTCCTGAATTGGTTGGTTTCCAACCAATTCTCTTTCTTCCATTTCGTTAGGGTCGACCTCCCTTAGTCTGCAAGGAGACAACTTATATAGAGATATTGGGGATCAGGGTGACAACCCCCGATCTGAGCCGTTGTCGCAGTGCCTAGACATTCTGTGCGACAACACCACCTAATAGGGTATTTGGTTAACCCCTTTGGAGCTTGGAGACATTAGCACATGCCAAAGCCCACTATGGAAGGGAATGCCATTATGCAGTGCCCACTTGTTGTCCATGGTTTGTAAGCTCTTTAACTCGATTTCCGTAAATGACTTGTTGCACTGGAAGGCTTGGGGATGCATTGGATCTTATGCAGGACTGCAGCTGGTCTCCATTATGGGTTTGGTCTCCCTATATTGGGTCCTAACCCTTAAGAGAGCTACATTGACACATGTAGGGTGTGTGTAGAGAGCCATTCGTCTCCATAGCAGCGAACAACGTTCCATGGATCCCCAGAGATGTTCAGAGATTGCTCGTGATTCACCTATTGGACGAGAAAGATGCACCTGATTCACCATGCCCAACCGGCCCCACAGTTGTACCATGCACTTGACAGATGATCCAGGACTTGTATGTTGATGTGGCATCACTTACACCATCATCTGAGCCCTTATAGATGATCTACAATCATCTTCCGTCTACTTGGAGACCCATGAGGTTACTTGTGTGCCCCCACATCCATTGGGAGCACCACAGGTTTATTATTTGGAGAATGGGGCCACCCCCTTGTCCACTACTTTTGGGAGTCCTATTCATCATTATGGCACTTATGGACTTCATCAGGGTTCTTGGAAGGCCCAATGACATATATTATTGATCATTCGACCTCTTGAGAGGCTTATTCTTTTGTTTATGAGCTAGTTTGGTGGGCTTGTCACCAAAAGTTAGTTATTTTGCACATTATTTTATTATAGGGGCTAATGTAGGCTTAATTAACTAAATCGAACTCATTATAAGTGTATAAATACAAGTGATATGAATTCATTTTAACATCATCACTTGGATTGGACTTGTATATCTTTAGAGAACTTCACTATCCTTCTTGGAGGACGAATTTTTGGAGCATGGAATGAATTTTGATGTTTGGATCATTTTCTCTTGTCTTGGAGCTTCTTGATTGGAAAAGTTTTGATGGTTGGATATACTCTTAATACATGTAAGTGCAATTTAATGCTATTCTTTCTTTCTATTTTTGTCACATACATTGTTGCTGGGATTTTTCTATACTAGGGCTAATTTACTGCATCCATTTATGCGAAGTTGTGGAAATTTTGTTTCTAGATAGTGATGCTTCATGTATGGGCCATGTATTATGAGTGAATATTCCTAGAGATGCGTTATCATTGAAATCGAAATTCATCTTGATAATCCATCTATTTTGCAAAACGAAGTATAAAGTCCTTGAAGCTGCTTTTGCTGCTACCCCAATGCTATGCGAAGTTTTCTTTAAGACCTCCTTGACACAAAAAATCCAATAGTCCATAGTCATAATTCTACTTGACTCCAATTCCCCCAAAAGGATTAGGCACTGGTCCTCCATAGATGATCACCTCAAAGCTTCTTTCTTACACCTTCCCCTCGTTTTTAGGCCTAGCCTACATAGGTCACCTAGGGCATCAATTATCTCACAATCTAGCCATCCAAACACTTTGACTTTTGGTCCAGAACTGCGCTGGTGTGTCTATAAGAAGCCCTGCATATTTCATAAGATTTCGACGATGGGATTTTGAGATATCACAAGCCCTAGCTCGAAGACCGATTCTTGCCCTTGTTTTCCTTAGGCTAGAAACCTCACTTGGATCATTGCATTACCCTTCATTGAAAATTCCTTCCTTGATCCCCTTCTCCTCCTAGATTAGGTCAAGTATATCATTGGTTGCTCAACCCCATTCCCTTAACCTAACCTCGGGTCCACTTGGTCCCTTGTGGTCCCAGAACTTATTAAAGCCAATTTCACAAACACCATTGTGGAAGCCAAGTTTCCACAAGGATTTTAGGAGTTAAGAATCTCCTTGATAAGTCATATACTCAAACCCTAGCTCTTAGAATTCCCTTAAGCCCTTCCTTGACAACCTTGAACCTTACTTTCCAAAGCAAGCAAGCCATACATTTGAGCCTCTCTTATGAATAGGCTTCCAGGATCACCTCTCACCCTATCATTGATCTATTCATGTCGTGATCCTTATTACAACGGGTCTCCTCCCATCGGTGAAAGTCCGTAAAGAGTAGGGATCCATAGCTGAGGTGACATTCAGTTATTGCTCCATTGTTGCCCTTAACCTGGTAGTAGCCCTTCAAGGACCCCCTTTTAAGACCCCTGCTAGTTTGAGTGGTAACATTTCTGGCACCGTGGCCGAGGACACAAGACGTGTGTTTTGTTCCTCATATGACATTATTGACATATCATTATTGGCGACTCCATTGGAAGAACACAACCCTAGTTCTTCATTAAGCTTCAAAGTTAATGCTTGTAGGGTGAATCAAGCATCTATTAAGGCACTTTAATTCACCTTGGTGACTCCTACCAAATTGACATTGTTAGTTTTTGTAGCATCGGATGTGTTCTAGCCACATAAATTTGTGGAGAGGCTAGAATACATGAGATCTCCAAAACCCATAAATTGTTTCTGGAAATTCCACATAAAAGTGTCTCAATTAGATTATTAATCGATTTAAAAATATTTCCTAAGTATAAACTTAGGGAATATGGTTAATTAATAAGTATTAATTGAGATAAGGCTAGAATAGTCTAGAAACTCACACGGATCAACTCTAAGAGGGTCCTAGCCATCGATTATGTTTTAATCTTGGTCGTTTGTGCTCCAACAGAGGATTATAAGAGGAGGTCGATGTGGTGATGGGGAGGACACTTGCAGAGTTCGATTTCATTGGCAGATCGATTTCCAAAGTAGCAGTAGTTAGTTATCGAAGAGAGAGTTAGAGAGATCGAAGAAGTAAGAGAGCGACAAAGACAGTGAGGCTGGAGGAGGCATTCCAAATCCAGCGAGTGCATTTGCAGAGAGGCTGACGCTGGGGTAGTGTAGTAGTCTCTAGTGGCAAATCGTTTTGATGTGGAGGAGAGACAATAAATTTCACCTTAGCTTTGGGGGTTTAAGTTGGAGGGAAAAAACTCTTCTGATTAGTCGTGTTTAGAAACAAAGATAATCAGTGAGGTTAAAAAACCTCCTAGGATTAAATTCGTTGCCAAATCATGGGCTTACCTAGGTTGTTACATAATTAAACGATCGTACTAGAATCATTTACATTACAACTTGCAGAATGGGTTGATCATGACGCATGGACTATTGATAGGTGATCCGATCTTGTTGAGAAAATTGGTACTTCTGCTTCCTTGGAACTTTGACGAATACTGTGCAATAGGACCCCACATTATATATATAACTTATTAGCTCTCTCATGTATCTGGTCAACACAAGGCTGAACATTTGCTTTGCAGTCAATAATTTTAGTCAGTTCATAGTGGAAGCAAAGCGAGTGCATTGGATCGCAGCAAAGCATGTGCTGCGATATCTGTGAAAATTTATGAATGTTACAATTATGCCGAAATCTACTATTAGATCTGGTTATGCTCCTCCTACTTAATTAAATTATTAACTGAAAATTTCAGATTAATATTGAAGCAAAACACATAATAGACTTTCACCAATTCAGATCTAGAAAAAGTACATGCACACATAGACAAAGTGACACAACGATTTTCTGGACAAATAGTCCCTGGAAAAGCCCAATGCGGGAAAACCGGTTTGCTGGCTGCTGGAGGGTTTTATTATTAAGAGTTTTATGAATACAACAAATCTGGGTTCCAGATCTAGAAAACTCGACAGAGATAAGATAGATCTGCAACTCATCGGTTGTTTTGAAGCCAAAATGATGACTGATCCACACCCTCAAACGAGATTTACAAGACTCGGCCAAAATTAGGCCTTAGAAACCCCAACGCCCCTGCGTCAGCCTCTGCAGCCCCTGCGTCACTCAGTGTTGGCCTAGAAAGCGCTGCGTAACCTAAGGCTGGGTGATGCAGTCCCTACGCTGCCCTTGAGGGTTTCCAGCTACCTAACGCTGCCCTGGGAGTGACTGCGCAGCACCTGCGTAGCTGAAGCTGCCTTTGTGTTGCGTAGCTGCTGCCCTCTCTGCTGCTGCTTCTCTTGCTTCTCTGCGCTGCCTCTTTGAGCTGATCTCTGTCTCTTGCTGATTCTAGACACTGGGATCAGATCATCCCCTTTGTCTAAACTCCCCTCTCTGCAGCTGAAACACTTCTGAGAATTCTTAGCAAACCCGCCCTAGAATCTCAGCTTAGCTTCAGTGCTCTGCCTCTATGTGTCTTCACAAATGACCCCAACCCTTTCCTTATACTTTTATGGTTGGGAAACCAACGACCATGATCAGATCTTGAATCAATGGCTAAGATTAAAAGGAATCTTGTCCGTGTGACTTAAGACAATTTCATCACATGTTTAATTTAATTAACTATAATTATTTAATTTTCCTAAGTTTAGACTTAGGAAATACATTAAAATAATCAATTAATTAAATATCTCCCAAACCAGATGAGATTTCCCAAATCCCTTTCTGGGTCTTGTAGATCAAGTGTACTCTAGTCCCTCCACAAAATTTGGGAGCTAGAGCACAACTGTTGCTACCTCAAATACACAAAATCTCAACACTCCATCTTAGCATTAGAAGTGTGCTCTAGCAATACATCACACCACGCATTACAAGATTTTGGGCACTGGTTCTGTGTTGTTGATGCTTGGCCTGTTGCCACTCAACTCTGCACTGCTGCTCATGATGCTGTCACTGCCACTGCCACTGCCACATCTGTACTGCAACTCCCTCTCAATTCGCTGCATCCGTGCTACTCATAGCACTACCACTGCTGATCCGTTGCACTGCAACTTCAGTTGTTGAGAGAAACAACTGAATCTCCTGCCCAATCTTTGACAGACAAGTCTGTTGAGATGCATCCTCATCACTAAAGCTCCATAGGCTGCTGATCTGTGCTGGCATCTGAAGGATGATGCACAGCAACGACTTTGCACTATGTAAGCAGACTCCCTCTGCACTGCTGAAGTCACATTAGCTCATTGTGCTGAAATCTCTCACGCTTCTGCTGTACTATGCTGTCCTCCTGAAGCCTCCACACTGCTGCAGCTCTGCTCTATGTTGCTGAAGTCACATCAGCCCCTACGCTACTGCTGCCTCTATGCTACTACTACATCTACACTGCGCTGCTCCGTCCAGCCTTTAGATCTGCCTCTGCTTCATCTGTGATCTATGCACCCACTGCTCCACTTGTCCCGCTACTGTCTTAATGCTCTGGTAGCTCGAATGTGATCCAAGAAATGAGCTGCTCAAGGATCCCGCCACTCATTTTGTAGCTCCTCTACAGATCCATGTCGCTCCACTTTCGTGGTTCATGAGCTGTCATTGCTACATCATCTTCCGACCCATCATCTGCCACAACAGCCTTGGAAGAAGAAGCTTCCTTGTCCTTTTTCTTTCGAGGACAATTGCTGGCAAAATGTCGTAATTCACCACACTGGAAGCACTTGATCTTTGATAGATCCTTCTTCTTCTTTCCTTGTTGCCTCTTTGATGCCAATGCTGCATCTTCTTCATCTTCCTTCACCTTGCTCAATGTAGAGCTGTACTACTTCTTGGTGATTTTGTGGAGTTCTTCTTGACACAGAATTGCCCACAAGCTGTCCCAATCTGGGAGGTTCGCTCTGCCCAAGATACTTTGGACAAAGGTTTCCCACTTATCTGTGACTGCATTGAGAGCAGTCCTAACCATCAACTCATCTTCCACCTTAGCACTCGTTGCAGTCCACTGATCTCTGATCGACTGCAATCTGAAGAGGAAATGTTCCATGTCTTTTCCCTTGGTCATCGTGAATGACCGCATCTGAGTCTCCAACAGCATCTTCCTTTGGACAAACTTTCCCTCATATAGGGAAGTTAAGGCGTTCCACATCACATTAGCTATCTTCTTTTCAGCGATATGTGGGACAATATGGTCCTTAATTCCATCCATGATCAGCCGCTTGACATGTCTAGCAGCTTCATTATGCTTCCTTAAAAGATCTGCTTCAGTCGGTGTGTCTAGAACTTGTTCTGCATGGTATCTTAGATGATATGCCTCTAGGACTATCAAGATCCCAGCCTTCCAGACTGAAAAGTTGGAAAGGCCATCCAATCTGTCTTGATCACGCAATCCATGAGGAGCCATCTGCTCCGAAATGTGCTAGAGCTTCCTTTCTCTTTACTAGAGAACTGGATCTAAGGCCCTTGGCGAAACATGCACCTTCTGCTCCCTCTGACAACTGATTTCCCTTCTTGGAAATCTGCCAAATCAACACGGATTCAACTCTCTTTGATCGTCTGATCAATCTGCAAGTTTCTTTGGCTAGAAACTTTTTGAGAAGCTGATCTCCTCCCACTCTTTGTCACTAGTGCTTAGGCTAAAATTCTGAAAACTTTAGAATTTTAACCCCACCAGAACCTTCTGAAGTTTTGCAGCGCTGCTTCAGGGTCTTCTGGATCTGACAGCTTTAGATCTGCATCACACTGACTGGCTTCAGACAATCCCAATGCTGCCTTTAGCTGCCTCTACGCAGTAAGTGTGTGGGCTTGCTGGGAGACAGCGTTAGACTGCGTCACCTTGCCCTTTGCGTAACTTTGCTTCTTTGAAAATTGCGTTGTCCTTTTAGATCTGCCCTTCTGCTGCTCTTCCCGCTGCTTTCTGCAGCAAGAACCTTTAGTCTTCTGCTGGTGACCCTCCTAGATCTGCAATTCCTCTGATACCATGTGAAAATTTCTAAATGTTACACTTATGCAGAAATCTACTGTTAGATTTGGTTATGTTTCTCCTACTTAATTAAGTTATTAACTGAAAATTTCAGATTAATATCGAAGCAAAACACATAACAGACTTTCACCAATTCAGATCTAGAAAAATTACATGCACACATAGACAAAGTGACAGTGATTTTCTGGACAAATAGTCCTCGGAAAAACCCAATGCGGGAAAACCGGTCTGCTGGCTGCTGGAGGGTTTTATTATTAAGAGTTTTCTGAATACAACAAACCTGGGTTCCAGATCTGGAAAACTCAATAGAGATAAAATAGATCTGCAACTCATCGGTTGTTCTGAAGCCAAAATGATGATTGATCCATACCCTCAAATGGGATTTACAGGACTCAACCAAAATTAGGCCCTAGAAACCCCAGCGCTGCCCTTGAAGCCCCTATGTCCCTCAGCGCTTGCTTGGAAAGGGCTGTGTAACCCTAGCCTGGGTGACACAGTCCCTACGCTGCCCCTGAGGATCTCTGCGTAACCTCTGAGAGTTTCCAACTGCCTAACGCTGCCCTTGGAGTGACTGCGCAGCACCTGCGTAGCTGAAGCGGCCTCTGCGCTGCGCAACTACTGCCCTCTCTGTTGCTGCTTCTCCTTCTTCTCTGCACTGCCTCTCTGAGCTGATCCCTGTCTCTTGCTGATTCTAGACACTGGGATCAGATCATCCCCTTTGTCTAAACTCCCCTCTCCGTAGCTGAAACACTTCTGAGAATTCTTAGCAAATCCGCCCTAGAATCTCAGCTTAGCTTCAATGCTCTGCCTCTGTGTGTCTTTACAAATGACCCCAAGCTTTTCCTTTATACTTTTCTCGTTGGGAAACCAACGACCATGATTAGATCTTGAATCAATGGCTAAGATTAAAAGAAAGCTTGATCCGTGTGACTTAAGACAATTTCATCACATGTTTAATTTAATTAACTTTAATTATTTAATTTTCCTATGTTTAGTCTTAGGAAATACATTAAAATAATTAATTAATTAAATATCTCCCAAATCAGATGAAATTTCCCAAATCCCTTTCTGGGTCTTGTAGATCAAGTGTACTCTAGTCCCTCCACAAAAGCTAGAGCACAACTGATGCTACCCAAATACACAAACTATCTACAATATATATGAGGTACAATTGACTATGGTTTGAAATATACTTGAGGTGATGGTGTCGGGTTGATGGGCTACACTGATGTAGTCTGGGCAGGTAATGCAGTGGACCGAAAACACACTTCAGGGTGTTGCTTCAGCATTGGATTAGGGATTGTCTCTTGGTACAACAGAAAGTAGAATTCCGTACCATTAAGCTTTGCAGATGCAGAGTACATGGTTGCAAGCATGGAAACATGTGAGGCCATATGGCTTCGGAAGCTGCGAGTGGCATTGTTTGGTCAGAGGATGGAGTTGACCATTATTCACTGTGATAATCAGAGTTGTGTTAAGCTATCTGAGATTCTAGTATTCCATGATCAGTCGAAACATATTGACATACGGTATCATTTCATCAGGGATTATGTACAATGTGGATCGGTTCAACTATAGTATGTGCCTACAGATCAGTAGGGTAGCATACATTTTGATGAAGGCCTTGAATAAAGCAAATTTTTTTTTCTTCAGGGACAAGTTGGGTGTTGTGAAGAACACCTTACTTGCTAAGAGGAGTGTTAAATATTGTAGCTCAGACAAGTGTTCTAGCCTTGAGAGTTGTTAGTAAGGCTAGGAACATAGAGGAATTAATTATATCCAAGCCCATGTAATTTTTCCGAAGTTTCACCTAGGGAAAATGTATTAATTAAGTCAATTAGTGATTTTTAACTATTTCCTAAGTCAAAACTCAGGAAAAGTGGACAATTAATTGACATTACCGTGAAAATTCCTAGCTCTAACAATCTTAGGAATCCTACTGCAACCAACTGAATTTACTACTCCTATTTTGTAAATTACATTACATAACTAATTCAGATTTCTTCATGAATTATTGCAATAAATTATTGAAGCAGCCTACACTTAATACTTTATGATTCTGAAACAAGGAAACTGAGCAAAGAACAAATCACACATAGGACACCTTTATTTTGGACCAAATCGCCAGAAAATCCCAATGCGGGAAAATTGGTGCAACAAATCTGAGGGTTTGTATTATTAAGTAGTAGCAATTCTTGAATCCATCGCTGAATACCTCAAGGGTTATTCAATTACACAGAGAAAAATACTGGCAGAAAGAATGTGAGTTTTACCTCAATCACTGGAAAATCCGGGTGATCCGGTCACTGGATGAGGTGCCCTTGGCAGGCTCTGCGCTGCCACTGCACAGTCCCTCTGTCACCCTCTTTGGGCACTGCGTCACCCCAACTATGGATCGATCTGACTCCCGGAATCTCAGATCCTAGCGTCCCGGTCTCACACACCGACTCCCAGCTTCTGGAACTGATTCGACAGTAAAGTCTCGAAAAGCCTCTCAGCCACTGCGTAGCCTCAGCGTAGCCTTGCGTGGCTCTGCGCTGGCTATGCTGGACGTCTCTTTGCCTCTCTATGTGTAATATTCCCAATTAGCCCAAGCTAATGGGAATGTACAATTTTGTTTCATTTTCTTGTTGAATGAATAAAATTGTAAAGGAGGATCAATAAACTCCTAAAACAAGCAAAATAAATCAATGCCCCATGTGAACAAGGCTAAATCTGGGCCGCCTTAATAAAACTCCCTTAGGTGTGAAAGGGATTGTGACAATTGACTGGGTCAACAGGACCAAATCCATAGTGCTGTCCAGATGCAATGTACCTCCTAGATGCACAACGCAAATCTAGTTGGAGGCTACACATGTGAAAGGAGCTAAACCTTTGAGATGGTTTAAGGTTTTGCAAGACTTTTATCCTATAAAAGAAAGAGGAGAATAGCAGAAGAGGGGTTGTTGAACATATTATTTTGGAAAAACATGTTTGTTTAGACATTTCTCATTCTCTTGGATGTTTAGCAGAGAATATTGCTGTTTAGCACTGGGTGTTCCTGATCGGGAATCCCACCTCTTTCCTTGAGAGGCCTCTTGGAAGAGTCTTGCATTTCTTGTCCACTATCAAGCATTTGGCCAAGCTTCTACTTCCAACTACAACGCAGACCTTATTGAGGGTTTGGTTGTCTTTGTAAACTGCAGCAAGTGGAGGCTAGATCTATTCAGATCTAAGCCATTCTAGTGCCTCTTTTCAGTGGGAAAGCCTTCTATCCCCCTGACAAGAGTGTATTGGATCATTGGAGCTTCAGATCCATACCTTGGCATCAGGCCAAACTGTTCATCAAGTCTACAACGCAGTTTGTCTTCCAGGACGACGTTATCTGCAAGGAGAATGTTGCAGGGAGTTTTGGCAAACTTTGAGGAGTGATCTCTTGTGATGAGAATCTGCCTCTCACTGTAGTGATCCATGGGTTTCTGTTCTTATCCATGTCATATTCAGATCTGATCTGAATACTCTTGTATAAGCTTCAAAAATTTTGAGGAAATCTACAGATCTGCTGCATAAGATCTCAGATCTACTCCATATGCTTCATGTTTTGCTGAAAGCCCCAAGGGGTATGTAAAATAGAGACAGTCTAGTGTACAGATCTGATATAGATCTAATCTTTTATACACAGATCTGTTCTAGATCTGAGTTGTAATCTACAGCTGCTGTATGCTCATAAAAATAACGCTGTCAAGGCTTTTATAGTGAGATACATTGTTGCAGCACCTCTTTTAGAGGGTTTTCTTCGTAAAAGTCTTCCATCTTTCTCTTGTACATTGAATGGGCCACATTGTAAATCTGATTCACTGTTGTATAAGTTATTTTTGAGCTACCATATTGGTCTTCTACTACTGTTCATTAAAACTGCGTTATTTTTTGGGCAGAGTTATTTTGCATTGCTGCAGTCCCTTCTTTGGGCAATTTTCAAGCCATACTAGGAGTGGGAGGTCTGTTTAACCCACCTAGTTTGATTTGTTTCTGCTCTCCTCTTGGATTTGGGTCTTAGATTATCAGATCTAAAGGATCCAAGCGCTGATCTTGGTCGCTGTAGCATACATTCCTGAAAAATGCGTTTTTCAGGCATGCCTTGCTAGCAGTCCCATTTTGGGGATATTACACTCTGCTGATGATTTTCCGGCTGAGAAATCTCTCTCCAAAAGCTACTTCTGCCTCTCACTGCGCTGGAATCACTTAGATCTGATCTTCATCCGAGCACTGCTCCATCATAAGAATTTGATCTCTAGATTCACTCAATGTGTCTTTCCAAATGACCCTCAAGGCTTCCTTTATAGTCTTCTCGTTGAGAAATCAACGACTGAGATTAGATCTCTAATCAACGACCAAGATTATAACTTGACTTGACCTTTGCTTTTTCTAGATCATTCTCACTCTGTTTTATTAATACCCTTTAATTGTTTAATTTCTGTAAGTTTAGACTTAGGGCCCCCATTAAAATAATTAATTTTTACAATAAAACATATTCCGAGTGGAATTTTCACAAACGATTTCTGGGATCTTTGGAATACCAGTGCCAAAGCCTCTCCACAAATTTGGAGACTTAGAGCACTTCCGATGCTATCAAAAATCAACACTCCCTCTTAGCGAGGAAAGTGCTCTAACAACATGCCTGCTGCATACGACTTTGACCCTGAAGCATCCTCTGCGCTGCTGATGTCTGAAAAGCTGTCCACCAAACACAGTGCTGCTGCTGCTGCAACTGTACTGCTGCCCATGACACTACCACTGCCACTACTGTATCCATACTACAACTCCCTCTCAAGTGCTGCATCTGCTATGCTGCTAGCACTGCACTTGTAACACTGCATCTGCACTGCAGCTCAGCTGCTGAGAGAAGCAACTGAAAACCACCCAAAACTGAACTAGTGTTCAGTGGATGCACCTCAGTGTGCTGAAGACGCTGATTGCTAATAGCTACAGCACTGTCCCTCTGATGCATTGTGCTGCTGCTGCTATGCTCTGTGCTGCTCCAGAAGTAGGCGTTGCTACTTACTGCAACTTTCGCTCCATCACTCCTTGACTCCCACTGAAAACTCCTCCATCCCGCTATTGTTGATCATGAGCACTCGTAGCAAGGTTGTGATCCAAGAGGTGGGCTCCTCAAGGATCTTGCCCAACTGAAGTTCAAGGTGAACTTACAGTTCTATGTCGCCCCATTTCTCTCCTGGAGAAGTGTGGGCACTCATGGCAAACTCATCCTGCTCGATCTTTGCGGCTGCAACTTTTGGATCGTGCTTCTCATCCTTGTCCTTTTTCTTTAAAGGAAACTGTGATGCAAAGTGGCCCATCTCACCACATCTGAAGCGTTTCACCTTCGAAAAACATCTCTCTTTTGTTTCCATTGCCCTTACTGCCCCTTCGATGTGAGGGCTGCATTCTCCTCCTCCTCCAGAGTCTTTGATCTGCTGTCGCTGTTACCGTCAAGATTGAACTTGACCAAATCTCTTCTCAGCTCCTCCTCCTGAAGTGCTGGCCACATCTGCTCCCAACTAGGAAGCGTTTCCCTGCCCAAGATATTTTGGACAAAAACTTGCCACTCTTCGGTGACTGCGTTAAGGGTCAACCCACCATAGTTGCATCAGTTGGCGTGGATCCCACGGCTGCCAGCTGGTCTTGAATCTCCTGAAGTCTCGTTAAGAATGGAGCAATGCGCTCCCCCTTCTGCATCTGGATTATCTGGAGTTTCTGTTCCAAGTACATCTTCCGCTGCTTGGAAGTTCCTTCGTATAGTAGGGCCAAGGCCTCCCATATCTCCTTGGCTGTGTTCTTGCCAGCTATATGCGAGACTATATGATCCTTGACACCATCAAGGATAAGTCTCTTGGCCTTTGCCATATCAGACTTGAACTTTTTGTTCTGATCCGGATCTGTAGGCACAACAACCATGTCGTACATGAACATCTTGAGATCATATTCATCTAGAAGGAATTTGATCCATTCCTTAAATATTACGTAGTTGCAGGATCCCTCCAATCGATCATGATCTCTAAGATCATGAGATGCCATCTCAGCCGAAAACTGTCGAATTGCTTCCTCTTTCTCCTTACTACATAACTTCTAGGTTGGCTTACGCACTTCCTGATGGAGCTGGTAAGTCTGTTGCTCCTCGGCTTCCCAGGAAGTGAGAAATGTTGAATTCCTCGGCAGGGAACTCACTGAGGAAGAATTCCCCTCTATGTGCTCTTCTTCTTCTTCTAACATTTCCCTGCCCAGCAACTGCTTGCAAAAAAACTGTGGCCCTTTGGTGCTGCGTGAAGGCTCTGTGCTGCTCCCTCCGCCTCGGCAAGATCTTGATCTGGAAGTCTTACCTCTCCGTTGACTCACTCAGAGAGAGATAACCTCGAAGATTTAGCCCTCCTGGCTAGAACTGCGCAATCCCTCTGGGATTCGATCTGCTGCTGCTGCAACAATTCATCCTTTACTTCAGTGCTCAGATCTGCTCTTCCTATTTCACATCAAACTCTCTGATACCATGTGAAAATTCCTAGATCTAACAATCTCAGGAATCCTACTGCAACCAACTGTTTTACTACTATTTTGTAAATTACATTACAAAATTAATTTAGATTTCTTCATAAATTATTGCAGTAAATTACTGAAGCAACCTACACTTAATACTTTATGATTTTGAAACAAGGAAACTGAGCAAAGAACAAATCACACATAGGACACCTTTATTTTGGACTAAGTCCCTGGAAAAACCCAATGCGGGAAAACCAGTGCCGCAGATATGAGGGTTTGTATTATTAAGCAGTAGCAATTCATGAATACATCGTTGAATACCTCAAGGGTTATTTAGTTACAGAGAGAGAAATATTGGTAGAAAGAACGTGAGTTTTACCTCACTCAATCACTGGAGAATCCGGCTCATTTGGTCACTGGATGAGGTGCCCTTGGAAAGCTCTGCGCTGCCACTGCGCAATCCCTGCGTCACTCTCTCTGGGCACTGCGTCACCCTAGCTATGGATCGATCTGACTCCCGGAATCTCAGATCCCAGTCTCTCGGTATCACACCCCGGCTCCTGACTTCTGGATCTGATCTGATAGTAAAATCTCAGAAACCCTCTTAGCCACTGCGCAGCCTCTGCATAGCCCTGCGTGGCTCTGCGCTGGTTTTGCGTTAGCCTGTCTGGCTCTGCGCTGGCTATGTTGGACGTTTCTTTGCCTCTCTCAGCTGATGATTCTTCGATTGAGAAAATTCTCTCTCCGGAAGCTACTTCTTGTTGAGATTTTGGGGTAGCATTGGGTGTGCTCTAGCTCCGAAACTTTGGGGAGGGGTTGGAACACACGAGATCTCCAAGACCCAGAAAGCATTTGGAGAAATTCCATTTGGTGTAAAAGTTATTCAAATAATTAAATTTTTTAATGGGGGCCCTAAGTCTAACTTAGGGAAATAAAAAAATAAAAGTGAATTAATTGACATATGTGATGAAATGTTCTAAGTGACGTGGATCCAACATTCTTTTAATCTTAGCCTTCGATTAGAGATTAGATCACGACTGTTGGTTTCCCAACGAGAAAAGTATAAAGGAAAGGCTTGGGGTCAGTCAGAGGACACACACAGTAGATGCACTGAAGCTAAGTCAAAGTTTTGGGGCGGGGTTGGAGGAATTCAAAGTGAGTTTACAGTGTAGTGAGGGGCAAAGATCGACAAGGGATGATCTGATCCTAGGCCGATAATACAGCAGCAGAGAGGCAACATCATACCAGGGCAACGCAGAGGCTAGCAGGAGGGACGCAACCCAGCCAAGCTGATGCAGAGGCCATGCAAAGGGTGACGTAGACCCTTCTGGGTGACGCGGAGGCCTTCAGAGTGATGCAGGGGCAGCCCGTGCTGCGCAGAGGCTGCGCTGGGCTAGAGGGGCTTACGCAGTTGTAGGAAGAGCTACACTGGGGTTCCAGTGGGCCAGAAAGGCCTCGTTATCTGTAATTACCGACTGAGGGTGTGATTCAGCCATATTTTCTGTCTCCGAGTGATAAGGTAGAACTGCCGTGTATTTTCTCTGTAGGGCAAACTGTTTCTGGTGCCTAGAATGTTGTATTCAGGTTCTGCATAATAATAAAACCCTCTAGAGCTGCTGCACCGGTTTTCCCGCATTGGGTTTTTCTGGGGACATTTGTTCGAAAATTCTGTGTCATTTGTTAAATGCTACGTTGCACGGGTTCCCGCGCCCAAGGGTAGGGTTCCCGAACGCGTACCGGGTTCCCGTCCCCAAGTACCGGGTGCTTGACGGATTCTTCTCAGAAGCACCCTAAAGAACCCGGTTCTTCATGGAAGAACCCGAGACTTCCCACACAAAATCAAGGGTTCTTTTGCTGATTTGGGGACGAAGAACCCCAAAAACGGGTTCTTTTCAGGTTCTTCGGCAGCAAGTTTGGTTAAATTTTTATTTTATTTTATTAAATTCGACTATTACTAATCGCTATTAAAATTAAAATTTAAGATTTTTTTATTAAAATTATAATTAAATATGACTCGACTATTCTTATTGCGATTTTTTTTTTTTTTTGTGTTAAAACTTAAAAAGTTAAAACTTACCCACTCGAACTTCGCAACCCACAGCATTCGTTACCTCACCTCACCGCACAGCAACGTCCGCACAACTCACCCTCGGCACAACAAGCAACAACCTCACTCACTTATTAAGTGAGCAACTTGAATTCATTAATAGAGATGAAGGAGGAACTCGACAAATTCATGACATCAGAGAAGGGAATGAAAGAATACAAAATCTCGAGGAAACTGGAAGGTTGCACACATTTCTAGTAAGTGTAGTTGCAAAGTTATAGGTGCAACTAAAAGTGGGTTCAACATGGAAAATTTTAGTTGAACAGACAGTGTTTACTAACAACCAATACCCCATATGCTTAGGTATCCCGAAAGAAAAGAAGGCACAATATTAATGCACCCAAATACCAAAGCTGTTGATTTGAGATTAGACTACTGGATACATGCATAGGGAACAAGGAAAAAGGGGTGTGTTTAATTCATCTTCCTTCTATATCTAATGTGTTATAAGTGAAAATAATTGCTGACACTGTAGTCTTTAAAATTGATAAAATTGTAGATGCTCATGTTCAGTTGATTCTAATTGCATGGGGAAGTCCTGCAAAGGAAGTTTTCAGAATGTTGTCATTTGTTACTTGTATAGTAGCTTCACCTGGATGGCATTACCATGATGCAAGTATCATCTTCTGATGGGTATGTTGTGACAAAGACATTCTTACTATGATTGTAGTGTTTTTAGCAGTAATTTTCTATATCATTAGGGCATACATTGTTGTTAGTAGTGACAGTGGGAACTCATATAATCATTGCACTCTTCAATCTATCTTAATCTATTAAGAAATTTTGAAATTTTGAAATTTCAATGTATTATCAATTTTAATTTATCTGAAGAGTCAAGACTGATATGATATATCATTATGTGAATGTTGAATGTTCAATGATGTGTATGTTTAAATCTTTGAAGTTTAAACTTTAATTTTTAAATAAAAATATTTTATTTTTCTTGTTTTATACAAATTCACACACACACACACACACACACACACACACACACACATATATATATACCCCCGACAAACCCACGCACCCTGTTTCAAAAAGTGACGTCCCCGTCCCCGTCCCCGCACCCGCACCCACGTTTCCTGGCAACATAGGTTAAATGTGCATGATGTTCAGTAAATGATATGTATTTTTGTAGGCTGCTATTTGTGTTTACTTCGAAGTTTTTTCTGAATATTCATTTAAAATAACTTGTGTAATAAATCAAGTAGGAGAAGTAAATCAATAGTTAGCTGTAGGATTTCTATAATAAGGATTCAAAAATTTTCACATGGTATCAGAGCATTGCAGATCAAGCGGATCCATGAGCAAAGCCGCTGAAGATATTGGCTGCAGGAAGGGCAGCTGAAGCTGCATGGATCCAGAAGAAGGCAACACAACACCAGAGGGATAGCAGACCCTGCAAGGGTGACGTAGAGCCAGTCTGCTCACGCAGAGGTTGACACAGCTTAGAGAGGTGACGCAGAGCCAATCTGTTCACGCAGAGGCTGACACAGCACCAGGAGAGAGACGCTGAGCCAGTCTGCTCACGCAGAGGCTAACACAACACCAGGAGGGTGGCACAGTCCGAGTTGGGGAGTTGCTGTGCAGTTTGTCGGGAACGGAAGTGCAGTTTCTGATCTTCGGAAGTTGCTGGTTTGGCACAGGTTTTGTCGGTGCAGAACAGTGCCTAGCAAAGGTGACAAAAGCGGGAGGAGAACAATCGCTCAACAGATTCTCTAGCCAAGGAATCTGATGAGTTTGAATAAGAGGAGTGATCATAGAGGACTGATTCGTAAGAATTGGTGAAGGATTTCTGGGAGGGAAATCATTTGTCAGAGGGAGCACGTTCTCTAGAGGGGTTCTTTCACTAAGAAGCCTAGATCTAGTCTTTTGTGTGAAAATTTCTTAATCTAAGAAACCCTACTGCTAAACATTGATTTACTTCTACTTGATTAATCATACAAGTTATTAATTTGAATATTAAAAAAAACAACAAAGTAAACACAAATAACAACCTACACATACAAATCATTTACTAAATAGCATGCTTATATGACAAAGTGACATAGATTTTTCAGATAAATGTCCTTGGAAAAACCCAATACAGGAAATCTGGTGCTGCTAGCTTTGGAGGGTTTTATTATTAAGCAGATTCTGAATACAACAATTTCTGGGCACCAGACATGGTTTTCCCTACAGAGAAAATCACGACAGCTATACCTCTTTCTCTCGGAGATAGAAAATATGGTTGATTCACACCCTCAAATAGGATTTACAAAACTCGAGCCCTTTCTAGCCCACTGGAAACCCCAGCGCTGCTCCTCATACCTCTGTGTCAGCCTTCCTGGCCTGTGTCAGCCTCTGCGCTACTCTGGAAAGGCATGTGTCACCCCTGAAGGGCTTACGCTACCCCTGTGCTGCCCTGACTGGGGCTGCGTCGGCCCTGCGTGGCTGCTGCTGCCTCTGCGTTGCCTTTGTGTGGCCTTTGCTGGACTGCGTGGCTCTAACTTGCCTCTGTGCTGCTCAATATGCTGTCTCTCTGCCGCTGTTGTACTCTTGGCCCGAGATCAGATCATCCCCTTGCTAATACTGCCCCTCACTGCACTACAAATTCTTCCTGAAATTCTTAGCAAACCACGCCCTAGAATTTCAGCTTAGCTTCAGTGCTCCAATAATGTGTGCCCAAGCCCTTCTCTTATATTTTTCTCGTTGGCAAACTAACGGCCGTGATCTAATCTCTAGTCAACGACTAAGATTAGAAGGTGCTTGATCTGCGTCACTTAAGTTACTCTCATCACATGTTTAATTTAATTCACTTTAATCTTTTAATTTTCCTAAGTTAAACTTAGGGTCCTTAATTAAAAAGATTAATTATTTGAATATCCCTTAAACTTGATGGAATTCTTCCAAAGACTTTCAGGGTCTTGGAGATCTCATGTACTCCGACTCCTCCACAAAATTTGGGAGCTAGAGCACATCCGATGCTATCCCAAAGTCTCAACACTCCCTCTTAGCGAGGAATGTGCTCTCGCAATACACTCCACCTCGAAGTACTGCTCTGATCTCTAGCATCGGTCCCGCGTTGATGCTTGGCATGCTGCCTCTCCATCACTGCGCTGCTACTGCTCTCTGTACTACAACCCATGACTCTACCACAGTCACTGCTACATCCGTAATGCAACTCCCTCTCAAATTGCTGCATCGTGCTGCCAACTGCTGCACTGCAACTTAGCTGCTGAGAAGTAAGCAACTGAAGGACCCCTACCCAATGACAGACAAGTCAGTCGGGCAACACCTCATTACTGAAGCTCGTTAGGCTGTTGCTCTGCGCTGTCCTACTGAAGCCACTGTGCTGCTACAACTTTGCACTGCGTAAGCATGCCTCCTCTGCGCTACTGAAGTCCCATCAGCCCCTCTGCGCTGCTGCCTCTGCACTGTGCTGTGCCCTCTACAATGTCCAACTCTGCCTCTGCTCCATCCGTGATCCTTTGCACCCACTGCTCCAGTCATTCCTACTATTGTCTTAAGGCTCTCGTAGCACGGATGTGATCCAAGAGTTGGGCTACTCAAGGATCCCACCATTTCCATCTGTAGCTGCTCTACAGATTAA
The DNA here is from genome assembly GCA_034641835.2 of Pinus albicaulis. Classification (NCBI taxonomy): domain Eukaryota; kingdom Viridiplantae; phylum Streptophyta; class Pinopsida; order Pinales; family Pinaceae; genus Pinus; species Pinus albicaulis. The sequence goes on from CM076573.1 coordinate 214,909,919, forward strand.
TGTTGCCCCACTTCCGTGGCTCATGAGTACTCATGGCTACATCATCATCACTCCCATCGTCTCCCTTAGCTGTTGCAGCCTTGGAACTAGAAGCTTCCTTGTCCTTCTTCCTTAGAGGACAATTGGTGGCGAAGTGTCCAAGTTCACCACATTGGAAATATTTGATCATTGATAGATCACGCTTATTTTTCCCTTGCTGCCTCCTTTCCTTCTATGCAAGGGCTGCATCCTCCTCCTATTCTTTCTTTACTTTGACCGTCCCGCTGCTACTTTCCCTCTTGGTCATCCTTCTCATTTCCTCTTGTCGAAGGATTGCTCACATATCCACCCAGGATGGTAATGCTGCCCTGCACAAGATGCTTTGGACAAATGTTTCCCAATCCTTGGTGACTGCATTTAGGGCAGTCCTCACCAAGAGCCTCTCATCCGGGTTCGTACCCATGGCAATCAGTTGATCCCGGATAGTCCGAAGTCTGAAGAGGAAAGGATCTATGTCCTCACCCTTTTGCATCTGAAACAACCGCATCTGATTCTCCAGAAGCGTTCTTCTTTGGACTAAGCCTCCTTGATACATCGTGTCCAAGGCTACCCACATTTCATTTGTCGTGTTCTACCGGACAATATGTGGCACAATGTGGTCTTTGACACTATCCATGATCAAACACTTTTCTCGCGCTTGATTCTCCCTGTACTTTTTTAGAGGATCTACATCGGTTGGTGTTGAGTTTTTTGAGTGATGGGGTAGCATCGGATGTGCTCTAGCTCCCAAACTTTGTGGAGGGACTAGAGTACATGAGATCTCCAAGACCCAGAAAGGGATTTGAGGAATTCCATCCAGTTTGGGAGATAATTAATTAATTAATATTTTTAATTAAGGACCCTAAGTCTAACTTAGGAAAATTAAAATATTAAAGGCAATTAATTTAAACATGTGATGGAAATGACTTAAGTCACACAGATCAAGTTTTATTTTAATCTTAGCCATCGATTCAAGATTAGATCATGGCCGCTGGTTTCCCAACGAGAAATTATAAAGGAAAGGCTTGGTGTCTGTTGGAGAACACACACACGGAGGCAGAGCACTGAGACTAAGCTGGAATTCTAGGGCGAGTTTGCTAAGAATTTCCAGAAGTGTTTCAGCTGCAGCGAGGGGTAGTATTGGCTAAGGAGATGATCTGATCCCAGAGCCAAGAATCAGCAAGAGGTAGAGAAGCAACAACTAGGAGCAACGTAGAGGAAGCAAAGGCTACGCAACGCAGAGAGTTTCAGCCGCTACGCAGACCTAGAAAGGGCAGCGCAGAGGCAGTAGGAGGCCATCTAGGCTTACGCAGGGCCAACTAGTGCAGCGTAAGGACTGCGTCACCCAGTCTGGGGTTACGCATCCCTCTCTTGAGCAGTGCAGGGGCACGAAGAGGATGGTAGGGTTGATGCAGGAAGCTTCAGAGCAGCGCTGGGGTTTCTAGAGGTAGAACGGGGTTGAGTTCTATAAATCCCGTTTGAGGGTGGAACTTGGCCTGGGCCAGCCCCCGGTAATCGGTGTGATAACGTGATTCTATTTTGTCCTGTCAAAGTTAACCAAGAAAGTGCCCGCATTTGTCGTATTCCGACCCACTAGAATATAATGCTCGGAAGGGCCCGAAGACCGGTTTTCTCGCATTGGGTTTTTCCAGGGACAATTGTCCAGAAAATCATGTGTGTCACTTTGTCTGTGTGCATGTATTTTTTGTTTAGATTTGAATCGGTGAAGAACTGTTGTGTGTTTACTTCGATGTTAATCTGAATTTTCAGCATTAATAACTTGATTAAGTAGGAGAAGTATAATCAGATCTAACAATAGGGTTTCTGCATAAAGTAATATTCAGAAATTTTCACATGGTATTAGAGCGATTGCAGATCTAGCAGGATCACTTGTAGAAGACTGAAGAATCCTTGCTGCAGAAAGCAACAAAGAAAGCAGCAACAGTCGCAGAGAGCCGGACCAGAAGGGACAACGCAGCAGCAGAGGGAACAGAGCCACGTAGAGGCTAGAGTGACGTAGTCCAGAGTCCTACGCAGTCTCCGCGCAGGCCCACGTACTTACTGCGCAGAGGCAGCGCAGAGACAACGCTGGGACTGTCTGCTCACGCTGAGGCCAGCAAGGTTGACGCAGTTCTGAAGCCGTTGCTGATTTAAAGTGTCGGAAGTAGTGTTGCAGAGATTCAGTAGTTGCTGGTGGGGTTAAATTTCTGAAGTTTCAGAAATTGACCTAAGGACTAGTTGACAAAGAGCGGGAGGAGAATCAACTTCTTAGAGGGTTTCCAGCCAAAGAAATCTGCAGATCGATCAGAGGATCGAAGAGAGCTGATTTGTTTGTTTTGGCAGACTTCTAAGAGAGGAGGTCAGCTGTCAGGGGGAGCAGAGGGTGCCCTCTCGCTAAGGACCCCAGATCCAAGCTTCAGTAGAGAAGTGGGGAGGATTTGTTCCAATAGAGTAGATATGAGCAGATGGCACCTCACGGACTACGAGATCAAGATGGGTTGGACGGTCTGTCCAACTTTGCAGTCTGGATGGCCAGAATCCTGGTAGTCATGGAGGCATATGGTTTGAGGGACCATGCAGAAAAAGTCCTGGCCACAGCAACTGATGCTCTTTTCCTAGCGAAGCATGAGGAAGCTGCGGTGTTGAGATTTTGAGTGTTTGGGTAGCATCGGATGTGCTCTAGCTCCCAAAATTTGTGTAGGGACTAGAGTACATGAGATCTCCAAGGCCCAGAAAGGGATTTGGGAAATTTTATTCAGTTTGGGAGATAATTAATTAATTAATAATTTTAATTAAGGACCCTAAGTCTAACTTAGGAAAATTAAATTATTAAAGGTAATTAATTAAAACATGTGATGAAATTGTCTTAAGTCACACGGATCAAGCTTTCTTTTAATCTGAGCCATTGATTCAAGATCTGATTAGGCCATTGGTTTCCCAACGAGAAAGTATAAACGAAAGGCTTGGGGTCATTTGGAGAACACACACGGAGGTAGAGTACTGAGACTAAGCTGGAATTCGAGGGCGGGTTTGCTAAGAATTTCTAAAAGTGTTTCATCTGCAGAGAGGGGTAGTTTTGGCAATGGGGATGGTTTGATCCCAGTGCCAAGAATCAGCAAGAGGCAGAGAGCAGCATGCAGAGACAGTGCAGAGAAGCAGAGGCAACAACAGTAGTTACGCAGCGTAGATAGCAGCTTCAGCTACGCAGTCCCTTCTGGGGCAACGCTGAGCAGCAGGGGACCCTCTAGGGTTACGCAGAGACCCTTCTAGGGTAGCGTAGAGTCTGCGTCACCCATTCTGGGGTTATGCAACCCTTTCCAGGCCAACGCAGAGGCACGCAGAGGCTGAAAGGGCTGACGCAAGGGCTTCAAGGGCAACGATGAGGTGTCTAGGGCCAAAAATTGACTGAGTCTTGTAAATCCCGTTTGAGGGTGTGGATCAGTCAGTGTTTTGGTCTTAGAACAACAGGTTAGCTGCAGATCTATATTTTTCTCTGTCAGGTTAACCAGTGTGGTGCCCAGATTCGCTGTATTCAGAAAATAACCTAATAATATAAACCCTCCAGCAGCCAGAAGATCGGTTTTCCCGCATTGGGTTTTTCCAGGGACAGTTGTCCAGAAAATCTTGTGTGTCACTTTGTCTATTGTGCATGTACTTTTCTGTTTTAGATCTGAATCAGTGAAAGTCTGTTATGTGTTTACTTCGATGTTAATCTGAAGATTTCAACATTAATAACTTGTTAAAGTAGGAGATGTATAACCAGATCTAACTGTAGATTTTTGCATAAAATAACATTCAGAAATTTTCACATGCGGCACATGCCAAGCGCTTCATAATGGATGGGGTTAAGGATCATGTAATTCCACACATAGCTGACAAGAAAACGGCTCATGAGATGTGGAAAGCCTTAACTGCCATATATGAGGGAAGATCTGTCCAAACGAGAATGCTTTTGGTGAACTAGATGTGGTTATTCATGATGGCCAAGGGAGAAGAGATCGAGCCCTCCCTTTCAGATTATAGGCGATCAGGGATCAGTTGTCTGCCATGGGAGCAAAAGTGGAGGATGATGTGATGGTGAGGACTGCACTCAATGCGGTCACATAGGTTTGGGAAACTTTTGTCCAAAGTATCTTGGGAAAAGCGGACCTTCCCAACTGGGACAGTATGTGGGCGATCCTCCGTCAAGAAGAACTCCGTCGGTTCACCAAGATATAGTACAACACGGAATCAAGTAAGGTGAAGAAGGAAGAGGAAGAAGATGCAGCCTTGGCATCAAAGAGGCAGCAAGGGAGGAAGAAGCGTGATCTATCCAAGATCAAGTGTTTCCCTGCGGCGAACTAGGATATTTCGCCATCAATTGTCCTCAGAAGAAGAAGGACAAGGAAGCTTCTACCTCCAAGGCTGCTGTAGCAGACGATGGTTCTGAAGATGACGTAGCCATTAGCGCTCATGAACCACGAAAGTGGGGCGACATGGATCTGTAGAACAACTACAGAGTGATGGCGTGATCCTTGAGTAGCTTAGTTCTTGGATCACATCCGTGCTACGGGAGCCTTAAGACAATAGCGGGACAAGTGGAGTAGTTGGTGCCGAGAATCATGGATGAAGTAGAGGTAGAGCTAGATGCTGAGAGGGAGTAACGTAGTGCAGATGCAGCAGCAGCGTGGCAATGCAGCGCAGAGGAGGCTGATGTGACTTCAGCAGCGTAGTGCAGGTTGGCTTACGCAGATTAGGGCTGCAGTAGATTCAGGAGGACAACATAGTAGATTCAGGTGGACAACACAGAGCAGCAGCCTATAGAGCTTCAATGATGAGGAAGCAACCCAACTAACTTGTTTGTCAAAGATTGGGCATGAGTTTTCAGTTGTTTCTCTCAGCAACTGAGTTTCAGTGCAGCAGTTGGCAGCATGATGCAACAGTTTGAGAGGAAGCTATAGTACATAGTGCCAGTGGCAGTGGCAGCGTCATGGGCAACAGTACGAGAGAGCAACAACAATGTAGTGATGAAGGGCAGCAGGTCCAACATCAGCGCAAAGACCCACACCAGAGATCAGTGTAGAGCTTCGAGGTGAAGCAGCGTTGTACTAAAGCACATTCCTCATTAAGAGGGAGTGTTGAGTTTTTTGAGTGATGGGGAAGCATCAGATGTGCTCTAGTTCCCAAACTTTGCGGAGGGCTAGAGTACATGAGATCTGCACGACCCAGAAAGGGATTTGAGGAATTCCATCCAGTTTGGGAGATAATTAATTAATTAATATTTTTAATTAAGGACCCTAAGTCTAACTTAGGAAAATTGAAATATTAAAGGCAATTAATTTAAACATGTGATGGAAATGACTTAAGTCACACGGATCAAGTTTTCTTTTAATCTTAGCCATCGATTCAAGATTAGATCATGGCCGTTAGTTTCCCAACGAGAAAGTATAAAGGAAAGGCTTGGGGTCAGTTGGAGAACACACACACATAGGCAGAGCACTGAGACTAAGCTGGAATTCTAGGGCGGGCTTGGGGTCAGTTGGAGAACACACACACATAGGCAGAGCACTGAGACTAAGCTGGAATTCTAGGGCGGGTTTGCTAAGAATTTCCAGAAGTGTTTTAGCTGCAGCGAGGGCAGAGCCAAGAATAAGCAAGAGGCAGAGAAGCAGCAACTAGGAGCAGCACAGAGGAAGCAGAGGCAGAGAAGCAGCAACTAGGAGCAGCACAGAGGAAGCAGAGGCTACACAACAGCTACGTAGTAGCTGCGCAATGCAGAGAGGTTTAGCCGCTATGTAGGTGCTATGCAAGCCTAGAAAGGGCAGCGCAGAGGCAGCAGGAGGCCATCCAGGCTTATGCAGGGCCAGCTGGGGCAGCCTAAGGACTGCGTCACCCTGTCTGGGGTTACACAACCCTCTCTTGAGCAGCGCTGGGGCACGCAGAGGCTAGTAGGGCTGACGCAGGCAGCTTCAGAGCAACGTTGGGGTTTCTAGAGGCAGAAATGGGTTGAGTTCTGTAAATCCCGTTTGAGGGTTGTAATCAATTCAGTTTTCAGTCTACAGAACAACAGGTATAGCTGCAGATCTTATTTTGTCTGTCGGGTTAACTGGTAAGGTGCCCAATTTTTCTTTATTCAAAATCTACTTAATAATATAAACCCTCCAGCAGCCAGAAGACCGGTTTTCCCTTATTGGGTTTTTCCAGGGACAGTTGTCCAGAAAATCTTGTGTGTCACTATGCCTGTGTGCATGTATTTTTTTTTTAGATCTGAATCAGTGAAGAACTGTTATGTGTTTAATTCGATGTTAATCTGAATTTTCAGCATTAATAACTTGATTAAGTAGGAGAAGTATACCCAGATCTAACAGTAGGGTTTCTGCATAAAGTAATATTCAGAAATTTTGACAGTTGGCACCGCTAGGACTCTCTCTGCATGGTCCTTGATGCCATACTCATCTAGGACTGTCAGGATCCCGGCTCTCCAGATAATGAAGTTGGACATGCCGTCCAACCTGTCCTGATCTCTCAGTCCATGAGACACCATCTTTGCTTAAATCTGTCAGAACAGATACTCCTCTCCCTCTTTCTGCTGCAACACTCAACAGAAATACTGGATTTGAATTTCTTGGCAATTAGAAACCCTCTATAGTAGCTACTCTCTCTCATAACTGATTTCCCTTAGGGAAATCCGCCAAATCCTACAAATCAACTCTCTTTGATCACCTTACGATCGATCCTCAAATTTCTTTGGAAAAAATCTACTGAGCAACTGTTATTTTCTCGCTCTTTGTCACCTTAGCTAGGCATGATTCTGCATCGGCAAAATCTCCACCACACCAGCAACTGCTGAAGACCTGAAACCCTGCTTCTGGACCGCGGCAATACTACACAACAACTCAAAACCAGACTGCGTCCCTCTGGCTGGCTTCTGCGTGAGTAGACTGGCTCAACGTAGCCTCTATGCAGCAGCTGCGCAATGCAGGTTGCTCCTGCGTCCCTCTAGAAGGCACTGCGTTGTCTCTGCGTAACCTCTGCTGGGACTGCATCCCCCTGATGCTGCGCTGCCCTCTTCGGATCTCTGTTGCTTCAGCTACTCTCTGCAGCAAAAATTTCTTCAGCCGATTTTGCTGGAGATTTAGCTTGATTTGCAATGCTTTGATACCATGTGAAAATTTCTTAATCTAAGAAACCCTACTTCTAAACATTGATTTACTTCTTCTACTTGATTAATCATACAAGTTATTAATCTGAATATTCAGAAAAACACTGAAGTAAACACAAATAGCAGCCTACACATACAGATCATTTACTGAATAGCACGCTCATATGACAAAGTGACACATAATTTTCGTACAAATGTCCCCGGAAAAACCCAATGTGGGAAAACTGATGCTGCTAGCTTTGGAGAGTTTTATTATTAACTAGATTCTGAATACAACAATTTCTGGGTACTAGACATGGTTTGCCCTATGGAGAAAATCACAACAGCTATACCTCTTTCTCTCGGAGACAAAAAATATGGCTGATTCACATCCTCAAACAGGATTTACAGAACTCAAGCCCTTTTTGGCCCACTAGAAACCCCAGTGCTGCTCCTCAGCCCTATGCGTCAGCCTTCCTGGCCTGTGTCAACCTCTGCGCTGCTCTAGAAGGGCCTGCGTCACCCCTGAACGGCTTACGCTGCCCCTGTGCTGCCCTGACCGGGCCTGAGTCAGCCCTGCGTGGCTCTTGTTGCCTCTGCGCTGCCTCTATTGGACTGCGTGGCTCTGACTTGCCTCTGCGCTATTCAGTATGTTGCCTCTCTGTCGCTGTTGTACTCGGGTTGGGATCAGATCATCCCCTTTCCAATATTGCCCCTCGCTGCATTGCAAACTCTTCCTGAAATTATTAGCAAACCATGCCCTAGAATTTTAGCTTAGCTTCAATGCTCTGCCAATGTGTGTGTTCTCCAACTGAGCCCAAGCCCTTCTCTTATACTTTTCTCGTTGGCAAACCAATGACCATGATCTAATCTCTAATCAACGACAAAGATTAGAAGTTGCTTGATCCATGTCACTTAAGTTATTCTCATCACATGTTTAATTTAATTCACTTTAATCTTTTAATTTTCCTAAGTTAGACTTGCAGTCCTTAATTAAAAAGATTAATTATTTGAATATCTGTTAAACCTGATGGAATTCTTCGAAACACTTTCTGGGTCTTGGAGATCTCATGTACTCCAGCTCCTCCACAAAATTTGGGAGCTAGAGCACATCTAATGCTATCCGAAAATCTCAACATTTTCCTGAGTATAGCAGCAGCAGAAGGGAGAAGAGTTTGTGTTTCGACAGATTGAGCGGAGATGGTTTCTCATGGATTGAGAGATCAGGATAGGTTGGACGGTGTGTCTAAATTTGTCATTTGGAGAGCTAGAATCTTGACAGTCCTGGATTGAGTATGACATCAAGGACCATGTAGAAAATGTCCCAGCTGTTCCAACTGATGCTGATCCTCTGAAGAAGTTCAACAAGTATTAGGCGTGGGCTAAGCGCTTTATCATGGATGGAGCAAAAGATCACGTGGTACCACATATTGTCGGGAAAAACACGAAAAAGGAGATGTGGACAACATTAAACATGATATATCAGGGAAGCTCCATCTAGAGGAAGATGCTTCTAGAGAATCAAATGCGGTTGTTCCAGATGCAGAAGGGGGAGGAAATCGATCCGTAGAGCAACTACAGATGGGTTGGCGAGATCCTTGAGGTGCCCAAACTCTTGGATCACATACGAGCTACGGGAGCCTTAAGACAGTAGCAGGATGACTGGAGCAGTGGGTGCAGAAGATCATGGTGAAGCAGAGGCAGAGCTGGGACGCTGAAGTCTGGAGCAGCGCAGAGGAGAGGCAACAACAGCGTGGAAGCAACAACGCAGAGGCTGATGGGATTTCAGCAGCACAGAGGCAGTGCTTACACAATGCAGTGCAACAGGCAACACAATGCCTCAGAGAGACAATGCAGAGCAACAATAGAGGGTGCTTCAGTGATGAGATGCAGCCCGACTAACTTGTCTGTTAGTTGTTGGGTGATTGTCCTTCAGTGCTTACTTCTCAGCAACAAAGTTGCAATGCAGCAGTTGGCAGTGGCAGTGCTATAGGTAGCATGATGCAACAAATTGAGAGGGAGCTGCAGCACAGATGTGGCAGTGTCAGTGACAGTGACATGGGCAACAGTGCAGAAAGCAACAACACAGTGGATGGAGGGTAGCAGGCCAAGAATCAACAACGCGGAGACCGATGCCAGAGATCAGGGCAATGCTTTAGTGTGGAAGTATTGCTAGAGCACACTCCTCGCTAAGAGGGAGTTTTGAGATTTTGCGGTAGCATCAGGTGTGCTCTAGCTCCGAAACTATGTGGAGGGGCTTGAACACATGAGATCTCCAAGACCCAGAAAGTGTTTGGAGAAATTCCATCTGGTGTAAAAGTTATTCAAATAAGACCCTAAGTCTAACTTAGGGAAATTAAAAAATTAAAGTGAATTAATTTACACATGATGAAAAGTGATGTGGATCAAGCATCCTTTTAATCTTAGCCATCGATTAGAGATGAGATCACGACCATTGGTTTCCCAACGAGAAAGTATAAAGGAAAGGCTTGGGGTCAGTTGGAGGACACACACATCGGATGCACTGAAGCTAAGTCGAATTTCTGGGGCAGGGTTTGCTGAGGAATTCGATGTGAGTTTGTAGTGCAGTGAGGGGCAGAGATCGGCAAGGGATGATCTGATCCAAGGCTGAGAATACAACAACAGAGAGGCAACATCGTACCAGGGTAGCGCAAAGGCCAGCAGGAGGGACGCAACCCAGCCAAGCTGATGCAGATGCCACGCAGAGGGTGATGCAGAGGCAACGCAAAGGCCTTTAGTGTGACGCAGGGGCAGCTTGTGCTGCACAGAAGCTATGCAGAGGTTGCGTTGGGCTAGAGGCGCTGACACAGTTGCAGGGAGAGCTGCGCTGGGGTTCCAGTGGGCCAGAAAGGGCTCGTTATTTGTAATTTCCGACTGAGGGTGTGATTCAACCATATTTTTTGTCTCTGAGTGATAAGGTACAACTGCCGTGTATTTTCTTTGTAGGGAAAACCGTTTCTGGTGCCCAAAATGTTGTATTCAGCCTTTCAGGTTCTGCATAATAATAAAACCCTCTAGAGCTGCTGCACTGGTTTTCTTGCATTGGGTTTTTCCGGTGACATTTGTCCGAAAAATCTGTCATTTGTTACATGTGCGTGATGTTCAGTAAATGATCTGTATTTGTGTAGGCTGCGATTTGTGTTTACTTCGAAATTTTTTCTGAATATTCATTTAAAATAACTTGTGTAATAAATCAAGTAGGAGAAGTAAATCAATAGTTAGCAGTAGGGTTTTTGTAATAATGATTCAAAAATTTTCACACTTCTGCCTCTCACTGCACTGGAATCACTTAGATCTGATCTTCGTCTGAGCACTGTTCCATCAGAAGGATTCTATCTCTAGATTCACTCAGTGTGTCTTTCCAAATGATCCTCAAGCCTTCCTTCATAGTCTTCTCGTTGAGAAATCAACGGTCGAGATTAGATCTCTAATCAACGACTAAAGATTATAAGTTGACTTGATCTTCGCCTTTTCTAGATCATTCTCACTTTGTTTATTTAGACCCTTTAATTATTTAATTTCCCTAAGTATAGACTTAGGGTCCCCATTAAAATAATTAATTTTTACAATAAAACATATTCCGAGTGGAATTTTCAGAAACGGTTTTTGGGTTCTTTGGAATACCAGTGCCTAAGCCTCTCGACAAATTTGAAGACTTAGAGCACTTCTGATGCTACAAAAAGTCAACAATTACTTAAGATCGATTTATCTCTAGAAGCTTCAAGAAAGTCTCTGTTGATCTTAGCCATCGATTGGATCAAGTTAACTTCTAATCATGGCCATTCATCTGTGAATGAGAGATTATAAAGGGAAGTTGATTGGCAGCTTTAGAGACATATCAAATGAGTTGAGTTGGGTGAGTTTTTAGTAAGACAACAGGTGGGTTTCAACAACAATGGTTGAGGAAGACTTTTGCAGGGTTTATTCTTCATCCGAGAAGACTTCCAACTTGTGAGTTTTAGAGGGAGTTTTGTTGGCCAGTTTATTGTCTGCAGAGAAGGCCGGGTTATTTTCTAGAGGCAGTGGGAATTTCCAAATTAGCTAGTGCGAGTTGCTGGAGGAAGTGCAAGTTTCTAGAACAAGTTTTCAGAGCCTATTCGAGTTTTCCATAGGCTATGCGAGTTTGCCAGGAAGCTATGCGAGTTAGCCAGGAAGCAACACGAATCGCTGGGGAGGCTGTGCAAGTTGCTGGAGAGGCAGTACAATTTGCAAAAGGGAAGCTGTGGGGTTTTCCTCATTCGATTTCATCAGCAGTGGTGAAGATAAATTTGCTGAAGCAGTTGATGTAATTTCACAATAGCAGATTGGATGAAGATAATTATAAAACCCTCAGATTGAGGACTGATTTTCCCCACATTGGGGTTTTTCCAGGGATGTTTGTCCAAAAATATGTGTTATTTGTGTGATTGGTTTCTCGTGTATTCTATTGCAATTTTTTTTGGTGACTGGTGCTATTTATGTTTTTATTTATTACTTTCAGCTGATAAATTAATTTGCTATGTATGATTAATCGAAATAATTAACTGGGTTAATAGCACCTTCTGGGTAGCAGAAATTTCACACACACAAATGAGGGGAGGGACTAACTTCATATAATTTTTCTTATAATGACTATTTGAAACCCTCTCCCCAAAATGATGAGAAGACTTATTATACACAACCTAGAGACTAAGTCTCTACAATGAGAAAATAATATTTTACAAGAGAACCTTCCCACAAGAGGAGGTCGATTTGATTACAAAGGCGAAAAGGCTAGCTCTAGAGGCTTGACCTGTTTGATTGAGGCTCATCTTTCCTTAATTTGACTTGAATTGAGGTTCATTTGAGTAAGTTAGGCTTGATTTGACTTGAAAGCCTCCAACGGTTAGGTAAGATCTAACGATTTGCTTGACTTGCCTTTTAACCCTCAACATCTTGCTTTTTGATGCCCAATATCTCCCTTGATGAAGTCGACTTGGTCCATTTGCTTGATTGAAGATGCCTTTTCCTTTTTGCTTGATAACTTTCCTTTTACTTGAATGACTTGAGCTTTTCCTTTCTGGACTCAGTCCAACGGTTGCTTTATTCCTCTTGAAAAGCCTTGTAATCCTTCACATGTGTGCCCATCCCCTCATTAAATGAGCCCCATCCATAGATCCCCAATGCCTTACTTGCTTTGACAATTCCAGCACATGGGTTGACTTGAGAAAAAATTGTAGATGACTTTTGATAGCTTGCATACCTCATTTGACCAAGATTTGACACTTATTTGCTGTAAAAAGTCCTCACACATGCCACATAAGGAGGATGTCCCCTTTGATTGAGTATATCTTCCTGTTGCCTTTCACATTTATCAAAAATTCTATGTGGCATGGCCTGTACAATTCATGCTGAGCAATCTGTGGCTTTGTTGAATTTTGATTCCCCTGGACCCTATGCATTGGGATCTGCAACTTGCCTTGGAAAATGTGGAATGCTTGAAACCATGAGACTGTCATGTTGAGAACTGAAAATGAACGATATACCATGTCTAGAGAATAATACTTACTCAATGACACGACCATGTGGACAAGACATAGGTGCACTGAAGACATGGGCTGGATTGGCCCTATAACTATCCATCACCCCTACAAAAGCAAAGGCTTCTCTAAACCATCTGTCTAGTAGGTCCATCCTAAGCCCTCCATCTCTAACAGTGAAGTCTAAGTGGACTGTGCATGGCTGACCACAGAAGGCCTAGGACACCATAATACATAACACTGTAGAAATTTCCTCTTTCCCACCTCGGTTTTCAGTTTCACCTTATTTCTCCAAATAGTTAAATGCCCTTTCCCATATCCTTACATTCAACAAACTGGAAAATAAATTTTTGCTGAAAACACAAATTCTGGAAAATTTACAGAATGCTGAAAAATGCAGAAATAAAAAATCAGCAAGCTTAAAACAGTCATTCACACATTTTAACACAGATATTTTTGGTCAACATGACCCTGGAAAAACCCCCTACAACTCTTGGGGAAAACCAATCTGAGAGCTTCTCTTTTATTTTTCTGAATATTGCTTTTTATAGTGAAACAGGGAAAACTCGGAAAAAATTCCAGCAACCAATTTACAGACTTATCTCGATTTCCGTGCTTGCACACCGCCTCAGAAATTGTGCCAAATCAGCAACAATAGAAAACAAAAAATTTACAGCACCTTAGGACAGCATTAAATGCTGTACGACCACCTCGGGAAGCGTGCCGGAACAGTCGTACTTTGCTGTACGGACTGTATAGATTTTGTACAGCAACCTCTCTCGAAATCCGTGCCAAAAAACATAGTTGTAGCTGCTGTCCTCTTCCTCGGTTTTTGTGCCGAAAATGATAGCCACTCTCTTCCTTGAAAAACGTGCCTGATTTTTGTGCCTTGGAGTGCGTGCTTGCTGCTGTACCCTCTTTCTCGATTTCTGTGCCTCCTCACTTGGAAACACTGCCTCTCCTTTGCTGTACAGATTTTCTGCCTCGGTATGTGTGCCAATAAATGCTGCTGTACCTTTGCTGAAATCTCTTCACTGCTGCCCTCCTTCTTCTCACTGCTCAGAAAAATCTCCAGCTCTCCTTCTCCCAATCTGCGCATGAAAGAATGAATGACCTTTTCCCTCCTTTTCCTCCTTTAACCCAACCCTAAGTGACTTTTGGGGAATCCCTAAATCCAATGGCTGAAATAGATTGAGATCTAGGGCTGAGATTAAATGATCATTTAAATCTCACTTTCTATTTTTTAATTCACCCCACTTTAATAAAGACCCACTTAGTCATTTATTTCCAAAGTCACTTTTCCTTTCTAATTTTACATTGACTTTATTAAAGTCACTTTTAAATTAGATTTGACTTTATAACTTTATAAAGTCACTTTAGTAACTTTATCACTTAAAGTCACTTTTAAATTAGATTTGACTTTATAAAAATTATAAAGTCACTTTAGGAAAAAAATTAAATTCTTTTGGACACTTTTCCCTAGGCCAAAGATCAAAGCCTTAGGGAACCACCTGTCCTCCGGTAACCAAATTTCAACACTCCCTCTTACCGAGGAAGGTGTTCATCACCACACCCATCTTGTCTCTGAAGTAGACATGCTTGCCTCGTGGTAAGGCTTTGGTAAGAATATCTGCAACTTGCTCATCAGTGGGAATATACTCAAGCTTCACAGCTCCTTTCTGAACATAGTCTCTGATGAAATGATATTTGATCTCGATATGCTTTGACCTGTCATGAAATACTGGATTCTCCGTGAGTTTAATGCAACTCTGATTATCACAGTAAATCATTGAAGGTCTCAACGGTTGACCAAATAAGCCAAACAACATCTTGCGAAGCCAGATGGCCTCACAACTAGCTAGACTGGCTGCCATATACTCTGCTTCCGCTGAACTCAATGCTACTGACTGCTGCTTCCGGCTGAACCATGACACCACTGCCGAACCCAACCCAAAACAACACCCTGAAGTGCTCTTCCTATCAGAAGCACAACCTGCGCAATCAGAATCAGTGTAACCTGCCAATCTCACTCCATCCCCCTGCCTGTAGTCCAGACCATAATCCACTGTCCCCTGCAAGTACCGCAAAATGTGTTTTGCAGCCACCCAATGAACCTTCCTAGGCTCACACATAAACTGACTCATCGTGTTGACTGCAAAACAAATATCTGGTCTAGTGTTGACCAAATACATCAAGGAACCAATCAGCTGTCTGTACAATGTGGGATTCACCAACTCGGAATCTGAAGCATGAAGCTTCTTCCAGTTGGTGATCATCGGTGTCGACATGGGTTTACAATCCTCCATGTGGAATCTGCCAAGGATATCCACAATATACTTCCCCTGCCCCAGGAAGAAATGCCCCTCCTCTTGCCACACCTCCAAACCCAAAAAGTAATGCATCAAGCCGATGTCCTTCATCTCAAACTCCACCGCAAGATCTCTCTTGCAGTGCTCTATGAGTCTCTCTGCACCTGTAATGACCAAGTCATCCACATACAGCACTAGAATGAGAGGCTCCTCACCTATCACAATATAGTAAAGGTTCGGATCTGCCTCACTCTTTGTGAAACCCATCTTCTGCAAGTATGTATCTATCCTGGAGTACCAAGCTCTGGGAGCTTGCTTCAGGCCATAAAGGGCCTTCTTCAATCTGCACACATGGGACTCCTTCCCATGCACCTCAAAGCCCTGTGGCTGCTCAATGTACACCTCCTCTTGTATGAAGCCATTGAGAAATGCGGTCTTCACATCCATCTGGTGGATCTTCCAACCCATCTCTGCTGCTATCGATATAATGGAGCGAATCGAAGTATATCAAGCCACGGGAGCGAAGGTCTCCTCATAATCAACTCCCTCTACCTGGGAGAACACTCTAGCCACAAACCTCGCTTTGAATTTCTCAATGCTGCCATCTGCAGCATGCTTTACCTTGTAAAGCCATCTGGAAGTAACCACGGATTTGCCCTCAGGCCTAGGCACCACCTCCCAAACATCATTCTTCATGATAGAAGAATACTCCTCTTGCATGGCCTCTCTCCAGACCTGCTGGCTAGCTGCCTCCTCATAGCTAGAAGGCTCAGAGTCAAGGATGCTGGTAGCCATTGCCATATAGCTACAAAACCTCTCAGGTGGTCTGCTCTCTCTAACCGGCCTCTTAGGCCCAGCAACAAATGTGGCCTCTCTCAAGGTGTCCTGAAGCCACTTGGGCTTCCTCTTCCCTGAGCATACTTCTCCCATTGGAGAATGAAACTCCTCCTCCTCATCATCGGGAGCTTTGAACTCCACTGCTGTTTTGTCTCTGTCCTCCTCCATAACACACACGAACTTGTAGAAGGCGAGTGCCGTGTGAGCGTCCGCCCGGTGGACTCCCTAGTGGCTTGCTACGCATGTGCCCATAGCACCACCCCTCTGACTCTGCGAGCCACTGCCCACTGACGGACCTGACATCATCATAGATGTACCTCTGGATCCTCCTGATCCCTGCCCACTGGATCCCTGTGACTGACTCAACTGCTGCTGAGGGTCTGGCTGATCCAGATACTCTAACTCCCGTGACCTCCTAAAGGCCCTATCCTCCTTGAACTTCACATCCCGCCTGACAACAACTTTCCTCTACGCAGGAATGTAAATCCGAAAGGCCTTGGAGGTCTCACTGTAGCCCACAAAGATACCCTTCTCTGCGGTGGGCTCTAGTTTGGTCCTCTTCTCCTTGGGTATGTAGGAGTATGTAATGCACCCAAAGATACGAAGATGACCAATATCGGGCTTCTTCCCAGAAAAAGCCTCCTCCGGAGTCATGTGCCCCAAGGCACGATGCGGACTCCTGTTCTGCAAGTAAACAACTGTGTTGCAGGCCTCTGCCCACAAAAACAATGGCAACCCTTGATCATGTAACATGGCTTTGGCAGCCCCTCCGATGGATCTGTTCTTCCTCTCCGCAACCCCGTTCTGCTGGGGGTTGTAAGGAACAGTGAACTCCCTCCTAATGCCTGCCTTCGCACAATAGTCAACAAACTCTCCAAGGGTGTACTCTCCTCCATTGTCCGACCTCGGGGACTTGATCTTCCGACCTGTCTGTGTCTCCACAAGAGCTCTGAACTCCTGAAACCGCTTGAAGACCTCACTCTTGGTCTTCAAGAAATAAATCCAGGTCCTCCTGGAGTGATCATCAATGAATAAAATATAGTACTCATATCCACTCAAGGAAACATGAGACATCCGACCGCTCACATCGAAATGAATCAAATCAAGTATCCCAGTCGCTCTGCTGTCACTGCTGGGAAAAGGGGATTTGGCAAACTTGCCCATCGCACATCCTCTGCAAGTATCAAAATGATCAGTACTGAAATCTGGCACACCTGTAGTGATCTCCCGCAAAGTCCTCAAGGCTCCATGATACATATGCCCCATCCTGCGGTGCCAAATCTCACACAGCTCAGAACTGCTAGCTCTGCTGTCGGCTATGTCACAGGGTTCGCCGAACCTGAAGCTTGAGGTTCGAAATTCGGCGAACCTAAAAAAAAAATTTGAATTCGATCAGGTTCGCCGAACCTGAATGCCGAAGCTGATGCCGAACCTAATGCCGAACCTAATTGAACCTAAAGGCGAACCTAATCGAACCTAAAGGCGAATTTTATGATTTTTTTTCCATGAAGTTCGATTTTAATAAATTTTATGAGTTTTTTAACATAAATTATCATTTCTATATTTAACAAAGTCCATTTTACTAATAAAAATTTGTTATTCATAGTTTTTACTAATCAAAATTCGTTATTAAGTTATTCATGTGTTTTTAATAATCAAAATTCGTACTCATAGTTTTATAATTTATTAATTTATTTTGATTTATTTTATTTTATGCCATATATATATATATATATAATATATATTGAAAAATATATATAGTCGAACCTCATTACGAGCCTCATCGAAAAATTCGAATTCGAATCGAACTTAATCGTTGCCGAACTCGAATTCGAACCCGAACCGTGTGACATAGGCTATTGGTACTATTGCTCAATGCCAAAAGGCGCTGAAATGCAAACTTGTACACCTTTGCATGGCGTACACCTATCACTCTAGCTGAATCAGCTGGAGCGCCCCTGGGATACATCAACACCTGTCCACCCCTGAACAGTATCTCATATCCTCTGTCCTCCAAAGCTGAGACGGATATGAGGTTCTTCCTCATCCCTGGCACATAAAGAACATCTGACACCTTCAAAGGAGGTTTAGACTCCCTCTGAAATGTCAGTGTTCCCACACCGACTGCTCTAACAACTCTGTCATCACCGAGTACTACCTCTATATTAGTGCCACTCTCTGAAAGCTCTGAGAAGTACTCACGGACTCTTGTCATATGACGTGAAGCCCCACTGTCCACATACCAGATACTCGAAGATGCTCCGCTAGTCGAGGGAAATGCATGCTCCCTCTGAACCTCTGTGGCAGGTAATCCTGCACTAGAGGACTCACACGCAATGAACCCAAACTCCTGGTCAAAGCGATCTGCAAAGTCCTCAACCTCTGTTGATGCTACCATGCTGTGGTTCTTCCCCTTCTTCTTCTTCTTCTCCGGACACACAACTGCATAGTGTCCCATCTTCTGACAATTCCAACACTTCACCTTGGAATAGTCCTTCTGTGTGTTACCCTGTTTACCTTTACCTTTACCTTTGCCCCCACCATTACTTGTGGAAGTCTGCTTCTTCGCTTTGCCTTTCTTGCCTCCTGCCAACAGTGCTACATCCTCATCCTGCTCAACTGGCTTGGCTACCCCAAGCTGACATTTCCTGATCTCTGTCTGAATGCAATCATCCCAAAACCTCTCCCATGTGGGAAGGGTCTCACGTGCACAAACCCCATCAGCAAAGTTCATCCATGAACTGGGGAGGCCATTCACTGCTATCCGCACCAACTTAGTGGGTGGAATGACCTCTCCAATTGCTGCCAACTCATCTCTCACATTAGTAATCTTTGTGAGATATCCAGCTGCACTATCAGTCTTACCCATCTTAATGGTTTTCAGCTTCTCCTTCAGGACCATTTTCCGGTTCTCATTGGTACTTTGATAGAGATTGGACAATGTTGTCCACATCTCATGAGCATTTCTCTTTCCTCTCACATGAGGAATGCAATGGTCTTTGATTCCGTCTAGAATCAGTCTCTTACCCTTGTTGTTCTTCCTATTATATGCTGCCAACTGAGTAGCATCAGTAGACACATTAACAGGCTGCTGTGTGGTATGAACCATGATATCCCAGACTTCTGCCTCCTCAAAGATACTCTGCATTCTCTCCTTCCAAACACTGTAATTGGTATGCCCATCCAACCTATCCTCCACTCTCAATCCCAATGACATCCTACTGTCCTAAAACTGAAAAATAGCACTACTCTAGTAAAGATAAAAATTCTGTTTGTGAAAAAATCAGCAGGCTGTATTTTTCTCCTTGCTGTCCCAAACTGCACTTTCAGCACTCAAGCTCTGATACCATGTAAAAATTTCCTCTTTCCCACCACGGTTTTCAGTTTCACCTTATTTCTCCAAATAGTTAAATGCCCTTTCCCATATCTTTACATTCAACAAACTGGAAAATAAATTTTTGCTGAAAACACAAATTCCGGAAAATTTACATAATGCTGAAAAATGCAGAAATAAAAAATCAGCAAGCTTAAAATAGTCATTCACACATTTTAACACAGATATTTTTGGTCAACATGACCCTGGAAAAACCCCCTACAACTCTTGGGGAAAACTAGTTTGAGAGCTTCTCTTTTATTTTTCTGAATATTGCTTTTTATAGTGAAACAGGAAAAACTTAGAAAAAATTCCAGCAACCAATTTACAGACTTATCTCGATTTCCGTGCTTGCACACCGCCTCGGAAATTGTGCCAAATCAGCAACAACAGAAAACATAAAATTTACAGCACCTTAGGACATCATTAAATGCTGTATGGCCACCTCGAGAAGCGTGCCGGAACAACCATACTTTGCTGTACGGACTGTACAGATTTTGTACAGCAACCTCTCTCGAAATCCGTGCCAAAAAAACAGAGTTGTAGTTGCTGTCCTCTTCCTCGGCTTTTGTGCCGAAAATGACAGGCACCCTCTTCCTTGAACAACGTGCCTGATTTTTGTGCCTTGGAGTGCGTGCTTGCTGCTGTACCCTCTTCCTCGATTTCTGTGCCTCCTCACTTGGAAACACTGCCTCTCCTTTGCTGTACGGATTTTTTGCCTTGGTATGTGTGCCAATAAATGCTGCTGTACCTTTGCTGAAATCTCTTCACTGCTGCCCTCCTTCTTCTCACTGCTCAGAAAAATCTCCAGCGCTCCTTCTCTCCTTCTCCCAATCTGCTCTTGAAAGAATGAATGACCTTTTCCCTCCTTTCCCTCTTTTAACCTAACCCTAAGTGACTTTTGGGGAATCCCTAAATCCAATGGCTGAAATAGATTAAGATCTAGGGTTGAGATTAAATGCTCATTTAAATCTCACTTTCTATTTTTTAATTCACCCCACTTTAATAAAGACCCACTTAGTCATTTATTTCCAAAGTCACTTTTTCCTTTCTAATTTTACATTGACTTTATTAAAGTCACTTTAAAATTAGACTTTAGTAACTTTATCACTTAAAGTCACTTTTAAATTAGATTTGACTTTATAAAAATTATAAAGTCACTTTAGGAGAAAAATTAAATTCTTTTGGACACTTTTCCCTAGGCCAAAGATCAAAGCCTTAGGGAACCACCTGTCCTCCGGTAACCAAATTTCAACAAACACCAGATGGCCTACAATGCTTTAACTTGCATTCTCTGGGCTTACAATGGTGCTGCCAAAATGAAAATGTGCATATATGTACCCTGGCTGAAATGAGGGTTAACATTAACCACTAAGAGGCAATAAAAATGGCATGTCATTCATCACAGGAGAATTTCATGAGCATTGGAACATGGCCACTGATAGCATTTTTGACTGATGGTACCATCTGTTTTATCACACAACTTCAATTGGCCCTTATGTCTATGACAAGGGTGACATATGGATGTGCATCAATTCTGAAATATGAAAGTCATATATAAATTTATAATATAACTGCAAAAATAAAAGATAAACATAGAATATACTATCTAGAGCTACTGAGACAACTGACCATGACATGCACATTATTGTCATTGTACAAACAATTATGTGTCTGAAATAGCACTGGAACTAGCAATGGAAAGATATCAGGAAAAGAAAGACACCCAAAAATATGTCTACTACCTGTCGGTGCTGCAGGTTGAAAGTGTGGCTCCATCAAAATCTTAAAGAGGTTGTTTCTTGCAAAATACCAGAATTGTGAACCAAATTTTACCTGGTAAGCATTTTGATCTGCTTGATGCTGTTTCTTTAAGAGTGAATTCACGCCAGAGCCTTTGGACACTTTCTGGATACAAAATTGAGCTAATATACTAGGACAAATTCCTGCAACTAGGGAAAATACTATTCAGAAGCAAAATGGCCTTAAATTGCAGCAATTGGGAGAATGGAAGGAATCCCCTTTAAATATATGCCTATGACGATACCGATTATCTCTATGACATGAATTTTCCCCTTCCTACCCCTTGTAGACTTCAAATTGAGGGTGCCTTATTATGGCGTCTATTACATTTTAATTAATATCAAATATAGTTCGAGTAAATTTAAATTAATTTCTATAGGTCCTGCTTACTTTAGCTTTAAGTAACCATTTCCAACACTCCCCCCCCCCTTCTTTCTATAGGTCCTGCTTACTTTAGCTTTAAGTAACCATTTCCAACACTCCCCGCCCCCACCCCCCCTTCTCTACTCCTTGTCCACTAACATCAACAATTTTATATTTTAAAGTCTACTGGGAGTTTACTGCTCTCATGGTTAGTCAAGTGTAGTAATATATAAAATTTCAGAGGTCAACCTAAAATGGTTAACAGTATTAGAGAACTGTTAGTTGGCAAGTTACTAATTGCATTTGGGTCACTTGTAAATGTATATACTACCTTTCCATCTGCTTGAAAATATATTGTAGTGAATGCCAATAGCTTCTATGTGGATTAAGACTTTCTTTAGAAATTAGTGACCTGTCACTAGGATGTTTTCTATCCTGTTAAGGATTAGTTTCTCAAAAATTCTCTTGGTCTTGTTGATGCAGTGATGCAACCCGAACACGTCAAACACTTCAGATCATGCAAGAACATGTAAAGGATTTTTTGGAAGCAGAGGTGCATTTCATGGCAAGCTTTTATTCGGTGGCTGCAATGGATGGACAGACTGCTCAGCATTTGCAACAAACAGTTTGCCAATATTCAAGAGATGACATACTTACTGTAATGTGAGAAGAGACCGTGTCTTCATTTCATATTAGGCTTCAAGAAAAATCGGTGTACTTTCATATAAATAAGCTTGGTTTGATTGCATGCAAAAGCATTTGATCATCAAACCTTACACATAATACTTCTAGTTTTGTCATGGGTCATTTCGCTCTGACACAAAATGAAAATATATTTCAAGGGTGGTGCAATTATAGTGTAGCTTGGAATTATGGGTAAATCCTGGATATACTGATGTTTTGTCAAGTTGACAATGTCATCTTCATGCAAATAATATTAATTTCCTCTCATAAAGCTTTTAGTTAATTGGTCTTATCTTAGTAATATTTTTTTCGTTTGTGAATCAATAACATTTTGCTATGAAACATATTGATCTCCAATCTAAAGCATTCAGAAGTAAAGAATTGTTTGAAAAATTGTTGAATACAATTGCACATTGTTGGAAGAAGTAAACAATTTATTGAGAATATTTCTAAATGAATAATATTAATAGATCCATGAGAGGTTAACTGGGTTGGTGAAAATGGGGATTGTCTTAGCCTCCACTAGGATTCAAATCTAGAAAGATGGCCAACTCACTCCTGCAATTGTGGCCGAAGGTGGGGAAACATCATGGCCATTAAGTGGGCTCAGTTGGCTTCATGCTCCTCTGGATTAAAAACTGCAAATGGTGTCCCAGCATCTGGTCATAGCTTCAGGTTCTTGGGATTATGGGTGTGGTATGACTCTGTAAGCATTCTCGATTCCAAATAATACTGAAATTAAATGTGTTATGTGGTTTTATCAGGCATAAACTATTTAGTACACTTCAAGCAGCATCAAGTGGGAATTAACAACCAGTATCTGTTTTAGTGGTTGGGAATTAACCTGAATCAGCTATTGAAGGAGTTGACATCTATTGGAAACAACATCTTACCATATGTTCCTAGTTGGCATTAGACTCTAAACAATGATATCATATTGAGGATATCAATCATTTATGGCTAATTTTCTGTTTTGTCTTAGCTTCTGAAGGATCTATTACCCACCACCAATGGGTGACCCCTATAAGAGAATTTTCTCCTAGATTCGTCTTCAGCCAGCAGCCAACAACCTTGCAGCCATCAGATAGCTCGATGTGCCACCATTCTTTGCCACGTGAGCCAACCGTTATGTGTCCTCGCCCATATATTACGATTGTATGTTTGAAGATGGGCCTTCCAACCCCAAAGGTATGGATTTATGTAACTGGGTATATTTGCTTGCTTTTCTTGGACCCATTTGGACATGGATTAGTGGGGGGATTCGGCGGAAAGAATGGGTTTGGTCTGTACCTTTGTTCCCTTGTCCCAATTTGATGGTTAATCTTTGTTAAATTTGGACAACTAGGTCCAAACTCCATATTAAGATGCTCAGATTAAGAGGCTAATATTTTTGTTGGATTCCTCTTTCTGAGAGGTGTAAAATCCATATAAAATATGTCTTAATCCGATGAGCAGAACTTATATTTTGAAATTATTATTTTTAATAAATTATATGTGCAAGGTCGGCCAGTTTTGTAATGTAGGCTCGCATGCCCAACAGATGTGTCACACACCCTCATGATGGATATATATACAGGAAAAGTTGGAGAGATTTTCATCATCATCACAACTCACATATTCCTCTCTCATCTTAGAGTACGAGCTCCCAAGAAGGACGAGTTTCAGCCACACGTGTGAAGGACGAAGAGGACAAACTGTACGGCTAAGCTGAAGTACGGATTTGCTGCTGCTAGGGTTTCGCAGAAACTTTGACCAACGTTGACTTTGGTCAACGCTTGGTCCAAACAAGCTGAAATTTGGTGGAAGGTTCGATTTATGAAGGCCGTACTACCTGGCACAAAAATCGAGGTCAAAGGGTTGACCGTTTTGCTGCTGCGTTGACTTTTAGCTTGCTGCCCCTGCGTTGAATTTTCAGGACATCGTTGACTTTTGCAGAGTTGACTTGGGTTGACTCATCTACAGATTGAAGGGTTGTTGTGACACATGCTAGGCTGGCTGACCAAAGGAGACTTTGCTGGTTGAAGCATCCTGTTGACCGCCGAAACGAACATACACATTTTTCCTGTTTCTGATTTGTCTTCTGTAAGATCTACTTATATGTTCTATCTGCATTTTGCTTAACTACTTGTATGATTGCAGAAAGAAAAGTGAAATTGCTACTAGCATAGAACATCTACAAAACTTTACATGGTATCGAAGCTGAGGTGAAGACAAACTCAATCTATAGCAATCATCATCGGAGGAAATGGGTTCCACTAGTCTTGAATTCAAGGAGAATGACAAGCTGACTGGAAGTGATGACTTCCATCCCTGGAAGATGATATTAGATCTCAAATTAGAAGATGATGATCTCCTGGATCATGTGACAGGGAGGATTCAAGAACCTCCATCCAATGCCTCTGCTTCTGTTAGAAACAAGTATAAGAAGGGAGAAATCAAAGCAAAGCTGCTGATCAGGGAATCCATAAATAAGAGTCTAGTTGCCTACATATCTGAACTAGGCACATCCAAGGAGATGTATGACAAATTGATACTTATGTTTCAAGTAAACAATGTGAACCAAGTGCTATTCCTCAAAGACAAGTTGAAGAATATGAAGAAGGGCCGAGATGAGTCTGTTCAAACTTTCTTTCTGAAGTTGACCGAAACCAGGAACAATCTGCTAGCTATTGGGGAAATAATAGCTGATCGTGAGATGGTTCTCACCGCACTTGGAGGACTCCCATATGAATGGCAAGTATTCACAACTACTATTCTCAACAATAATACCATTCCTAACTTTGATGAGCTTCTGTCAAGATGTATGCAAGAAGAAACAAGGATGAAGAAATTTGATAATGAAAGAAATGCTGCCTATGGTGCTCATTCCCGAAAGAAGAACTCTGGTGGTTCTAAGGACAAAAGAAGGACAAAGACTCAAGAGAAGAAGGGTAAATGTTTCACCTTCCATAGGCCTGGACACTATGCTAGAGAATTCCCCTTCAAGAAGGATTCTCCCGATAGTGACGATAACAACAACAACCGAAGAAATGGGAATCAAAGAAATGACAAATCCAAAGGAAAGAGGAAGGCTCACTTTGGTGGAAACAATCAACCTTCTAAGAGGTCCAGAAATACCAGGTATGAGGAGTCTAATGTTGTTGATAAAAGAAATGAGTATATTATGGTATCTGCTCTCTCAGCTGCATCTCTGCCCGACACTATGGATGTCTGGCTAATTGATAGTGGTGCCTCAAGACACATCACCGGATTCAAGGAAGCACTTTCTGACATGGTTGAAAGGGATACTAATCTAGAAATTATCCTTGGGGATAATGCCACATATCCTGTGAAAGGGACCGGGACTGTGACCCTCCACTTGTCCCAAGGACAAGTCCTCCGTTTGCAAGATGTACTCTATGTACCCAAATTGAAGAAAAACCTTGTGTCTATATCTGCCATGGAAGACAAAGGATTCAATGTTACTTTCTCTAATGGAAAGGTGCTCATGTGGAAGAAGAGCTTCAAGGAAGCTATCTCAATTGGTTTTAGGGTTGGTACACTCTATCAGGTTGGAGGGAGTCCGTTGGGAGCTATGACTTGTGATACTATCCGACAAACCGAACTATGGCACCGAAGATTTGGACACCTTCATTACAAAGCCCTTCCCGAAGCAAGGAAGGTGGTAACAGGGATGCCTGATTTTGGAAATAATCATGAAGGTGTATGTAAGGGTTGTGCTGAAGGAAAACATACAAGGGGACCTTTCCTCTCAAGTGTCACAAAGACATCTGAGATATTGCAACTGGTTCATTCTGATCTTTCTGGTATGTTGCCTGTAACATCCCTGGGGGGATGTTCTTACTATATGACATTTACTGATGACTTCTCTCGCAAAACCTGGATATATTTCTTGAAGAAGAAGGATGAGGCTTTCATGTGGTTCCGTACATTCAAAGCCTTGGTGGAAAATATGACAGGAAAGAAGATCAAGATTTTGAGGACTGACAATGGCACTGAATATGAGTCAAATGAGTTCAAAGACTTTTGCAGAGAAGCTGGCATTAAGAGGGAGACTACCACTTCATATACTCCTGAGCCGAATGGTGTTGCTGAACGCAAGAATAGGACTATTGTGGAAGCTGCCCGTGCCATGCTATGTGACCAGGAGAAGCTGCAAATACTGCTGTGTACATTCAAAACCGATGCCCTCATTCCGCTTTGGACTCCAAAACTCCCAAAGAGGTTTTCTCTGGTAAGAAACCTGATGTCTCACATTTTAGAATTTTTGGATGTCCTGTCTATTTTCATGTGCCGAAAGAAAAGAGAAGTAAGCTGGATGCTATTGGGAAGAAAGGAATGTTTGTGGGCTACAGTGAGACTTCTAAGGCATATAGAGTCTATGTACCTGGTCAAAGGGAAGTAGAGATAAGCCATGATGTCACTTTTGACGAAGATGCTTCCCTGAAGAAAGTAGTAGATCTTCCTAGATCTGAAGAAAATCATGAAGAAAGACCTGGAAATCTGGAAGAACCCCGGGATGAGACTATGCCTGATATTGAAGGGCCAATGGACCCTATTGATCCACCCCCTTCACTAGGAAAGAGACCATCATGGCTCAGGGACACCCTCGAAGATGCTGAGGGTCATGCTGCCCCAAGGGGGACATTCCGAGAAAGCAAGAAGCCGTGTAGATACCAAGGGTATCTAGCTGCCATGAGTACTATTGTACAATCTGAACCTGGATCTTTTGAGGAAGCCATCAAGCATCAAGTCTGGAAGGATGCTATGCATGAAGAATATGAGTCTATTATGAAGAATGATGTCTGGGATGTAGTCCCGAGACCGAAGGACAAATCTGTTGTCACCGCTAAATGGCTCTACAAGATCAAACATGGATCTGATGGGAGTGCTGAAAAGTTTAAGGCAAGGTTTGTTGCCCGTGGCTTCTCTCAAAAGGAAGGAATTGACTATGACGATATATTTGCACCTGTGGCACGATATACCACCATCCGATCAATCATAGCCTTTGCTGCTACACAAGGATGGAGTCTTCATCAGATGGATGTCAAGACCGCTTTTCTGCATGGTGGAATAAAGGAAGAGGTGTATGTAGAACAACCTCTGGGATTTGAAGTTCAAGATCGAGACACTTATGTCTGCAGGTTGAAGAAAGCCCTCTATGGGTTAAAACAAGCACCCAGAGCTTGGTACGAGAGGATGGATAGTTACTTGATGAAGCTGGGCTTCACTCGAAGCAATGCTGATCCGAACCTATACTTCAAGGTTGTGAAAGAGAAGCCTCTCATTCTAGTGCTGTATGTGGATGACCTCTTCCTGACTGGTGATGACCCTCTCATTCATCAATGTAAGAGGGAGCTTGCTGCTGAATTCGAGATGAAGGACCTAGGACTGATGCACTATTTCCTAGGCCTGGAGGTCTGGCAGAGACCTGGAGAGATTTTCCTTTCTCAAGGAAAATATATTGTGAAGCTTCTGGAAAGATTTGGAATTGTGGACTGTAAGTCCGTGTCGACACCGATGGAACTCAACTTTAAAAAGTTGAGTGGCAGCGCTGCTGGGCCTATCTTGGCCAATCCTACTGAGTATCGTCAACTCATAGGAGCTTTGATGTTCTTAGTGAACACCCGACCGGATATATGTTTTGCAGTGAACACTTTGAGTCAATAGATGGTTGAGCCTCATCACTTTCACTGGGTTGGTGCCAAGAATCTTTTAAGATATCTTCGGGGCACGATAAACCATGGGCTGAGATACACTGCCGGGAGTGTGATACTCCGTGGATATACTGATGCCGATTGGGCTGGCAGTGTGGTGGATCGTAAGAGCACATCGGGATGCTGCTTCAATCTTGGTTCTGCTTCGATCTCATGGATGAGCGGGAAGCAGAAGTCGGTGGCTTTGAGCACCGCGGAGGCCGAATACATTGCTGCTAGTATGGCCTGTTGTGAAGCAGTTTGGTTGCGGAAGCTCTTTAGTGAGCTGTTTGGACATGTGCTAGATACCACTGTGATACTCTGTGATAATCAGAGTGGGATTCGTATGACTGAGAATCCTGTGTTCCACGACCGATCCAAGCATATTGATATCGGGTACCACTTTATCCGGGATATGGTACAGCGAGGCGCCGTAAGGCTCGATCATATAGGAACTGATGAGCAGGTCGCGGATATTCTCACTAAGCCCCTGGGGAAGGTCAAGTTCCTAACCTTCCGTGAGAGTCTTGGTGTCGTGGAAAGCCCCTATGATGTGGGTCCTGTTGGACGATGAGCTCTGGGAGCTCTGGGGGGCTTTGGGGAGAGCTTCTTGGAGCTATGGGCAACCACAAGGCTAGGCTTGCCAACCTTGGTGGTGTGCTGGGACCCCACCGTTGTGATTTTGAGTTGGTTCACCTCTCATTTTCTGTGCCCCGTATGCATCCTACCCATTGAGTTCAAGGCTCATGGGAAGTACCTCTCATTTGGCCAATGAGGTGTGGAAAAGTTAGAGACTATTAGCAAAGACTGATGGACGCATCAGAGATTGCCGTACTCTCTATCTAGGATGGCACGATCCAACCACTTGATTTGGAATCAAGATTTGTGAGGTCTGGGACCTCTGGACTGACTATGTCAGTCGGGGGATGATCTCTTTGTGACTGACCCACTTCTGTTCTGAAATAAAGAAGCCAGCAAAGCAAGTTTCGGCGGGATGACGCACGATGTTGATTGCACTAATAGATGGAGTTCTCCCTAGTTGAGAGGGAGTGTTAAATTTGGACAACTGGGTCCAAACTCCATATTAAGATGCTCAGATTAAGAGGTTAATATTTTTGTTGGATTCCTCTTTGTGAGAGGTGTAAAATCCATATAAAAAATGTCTTAATCCGATGAGCAGAACTTATATTTTGAATTTATTATTTTTAATAAATTATATGTGCAAGGTCGGCCAGTTTTGTAATGTAGGCTCGCATGCCCAACAGATGTGCCACACACCCTCATGATGGATATATATACAGGAAAAGTTGGAGAGATTTTCATCATCATCACAACTCTCATATTCCTCTCTCATCTTAGAGTACGAGCTACCCAGAAGGCCGAGTTTCAGCCACACGTGTGAAGGACGAAGAGGACAAAGGCGTACGGCTAGGCGGAAGTGCGGATTTGCTGGCACCGCAGGTTCCCGCGAGAAACTTTGACCCGGCGTTGACTTTGGTCAGCGCTTGGTCTATATAAGGCGAAATTTGGTGGAAGGTTCGATTTATGAAGGCCGTACTACCTGGCACAAAAATCGAGGTCAAAGGGTTGACCGTTTTGCTGCTGCGTTGACTTTTCAGGACAGCGTTGACTTTTGCAGAGTTGACTTGGGTTGACTCATCTACAGATTGAAGGGTTGTTGTGACACATGCTGGGCTGGCTGACCAAAGGAGACTTTGTTGGTTGAAGCATCTTGTTGACCGCCGAAACGAACATACACATTTTTCCTGTTTCTGATTTGTCTTCTGTAAGATCTACTTATATGTTCTATCTGCATTTTGCTTAACTACTTGTATGATTGCAGAAAGAAAAGTGAAATTGCTACTAGCATATAACATCTACAAAACTTTACAATCTTGTATCCTTGTCCCGTGGGATTTTCTCTATTGGCTATTAGATTTAGGAGTGGCACTACATGAGAAACCCTGATTTTGGTTGCACGGGCTTGCTTTCCGACATCATATATCTCACTCCCCTCTGCTCATTTTAACTCCTTTTCACATTTTTCCCATCCGGGTCCACATTTCTTCATTTGGTCCACGAGGAGTTAGCCTCCCCCTCCCCTTTGTCCATATTTTGGGTTGGGCCTGGAACGATGCCGCGAAGGTTGATGTAGCTGAAAAGAAAGTTAAAAGCGTAATTTGGCCACTTTCAACAGGAAATGTACCACAAGATGCAAAAGATGGCTGGGACATAAGAATTTAGAACGTGGGCAAAAGCCAAACATGAGGTCTACCCCTTATCATTACCATCACCCTAGTTTCCTAGGGCCCCTTTGTGGCCCTTGCATCATTAAGGAACCCATGATTGTTCCAACCCCTGGTGGGTGATGAGCTGCCCAACCTTAAGGGGGTAATCACTGCGTTATCATACACATCATGTGGAAATTTCACCTATTGCAATAACTGAAAAATATTCTTCTAACTGCCACTTTGATTATGCAGTTTATTTGCTACGACAAATATCAAATAAATTTACTACTGTAATTTTCACATTAAATTATTGCAGAAAATAAAATGCTGGAAATAGAGAAATTCTAGCACACACATAGAAAACATTAACACAACTATTTTTGGACAATTGTCTTCTGAAAAACTCAATGTGGGAAAACCGGTGTAGCAGATGAGGGTTTTTTTTTTTTTTTCCACAGAAAAAAAATCGAACTTTCTATTAGAAATAGATAGTCTCAAAGCATATGCAGAGCATTTCAGTACAGTGCCATTCCCTTCTTTCAAAGAGGGATGGTGAAACAACTGCTTTACAAGACCTATGGTGATGCAAAGCAACCAGTGAAAAGCAAAAAACCTCTCAAGAAACCAATGCATCTCCTTTTATTCATCATCCCCCGGATATGAAACCGAAACAGAGATGAGAACAGAAGGATTAAGGATGCAAAGGCGAAGACCAAAGCTTCCTTTTATCAAAAAGAGGGTCTGGCAGTAGAAACTATCCCAGTCCCCAATCAGCAGTTTTTAATCAAAAATGGAACCCAGAACCTCCTTACATAAGGAAAACAGTTCTGAGCCAACAGAAGTAGCAGTTTAGAGTTTTTAAGAGCAAATATGTACATTAAATAAATAAAAACAGCAGAGTTTAAACAAAAACCGGCTTTTCCCTAGCATGAACAGCCCCATTCACCAACTCAGTTACTGTCCAGGACCCCAAATCTTGCTGAGCACCTTCTTTAGATAATCGATCTGCTTCCTGGTTCCTTTCCCTGTAAATGTGACAAACAGATATCTCAGTGAAGAAACATTTAAGTCGACGGATCTCCTTAAGCAAAGGTAGCAAAATATAATTTTTGCACTGCTGGGTCCCATTAAACCAATTCACAACATTCCTAGAATCACCAAAAATTTGAATCTGCCTCAAATGTTTTGAAATCAACCAACAAAGAAGAAAATGGAGGGCTTTAAGTTTAGCAAAATTGTTTGACCCTTGCCCAAGGCCCACCGAAGCACGAAGGGAGATAGCATGAGAGAGGTGAATAACTAAACCAACGCCACATGAGCCATTTAACTCAGAGGCCCCATCAAAGAAGGCCCACGGAATTGAGTCATTGATAACTTTAGGCTGAATGTTTCGAGGGGGACCTGGTCCTGAATAGGTAGGAATGCTGTCGTAGATGGCAGCTCCTTCTGCTGCCAATCTGACAATAGGAAAGGACTTCTCATTAAAAATAGCCCTGTTACGAGCAATCCAAGTTCCCCACGCTATGAGAAGAGGGATGGATCTGTCTTTATCATTTGGAACCTCCTGCCACCACTGGTTCCAAGCTTGAAGAAAGTTATCACCGTGCCAGCTAAAAGGAATATTGATCGGTCTTAAAGTTTCTGCCCAGAGGCTGGAATTAAAAGGACATTGAAGGAAGAGGTGGAGAGCAATTTCTTTAGCTGACTTACAGAGGGGACACCAACTCGGACCCGATTTTCCCCTCTTTTGAAGGAAGTGCCACGTTGGCACCTTATTCTGAAGGATGCACCAAAAGAAAAGTCTGGTCTTGGCTGGGCATTTCAGCTTCCAGATTGGTTTATACCACTGGCTCGAGGGCCCCCTCCCCACCTGGGACATTAGCCATTTATAACCCGATTTTGGAGAGTACAAACCTGTCTGCGCATGAACCCAGCGCAATTCATCTCTTGAATCCGAAATCCGAACTAAAGAAAAGAGTAAGGCTGAGACATAACGGTTCCATTCTTCCAACCACCTGTCATCCAAATGTAGATCCATGCCTGAGAGCCAGCCTTGTTTCACAAGGGAGGTTGATCTAGGGTTAGCTACCTGGTTCAAGGTGTAAAAACCTCTTTCATTAAGAAAAACTACCAGAGCCGAAGAGAGAGAGAAACTGTCAGAGCAGCCAACCCATGGATCGCAACCTAGATGGACTTGAGTGCCATCTCCCACATTCCAAGCCAATCCTTGCTCAATTGTCCAAACAACAGAAGCATTTTTTGAGGACTTGACTGGAGAGCGAAGCCAATCCAGAACAGAAACTTGGTTAATATATTTCCTTTTGATGACCGACACCCAAAGAGAATCTGTAGAGATCAAACGCCAAGCAAGCTTAGCTGCAAGGGATTTAGCAAAGGAAGACAGATTTTCAATCCCCCAACCTCCCCATTCCTTGGGTCTAGTGATTTTGTCCCAAGCAACCCATGGGGTGACATGTTCCAGTTTTGACCCTGCCCAAAGGAATTTACTGCACAGTTTATCGATGGAGGTCAAGATGCCTTTCGGGACCCAAGAGAGGCTGGCCCAATAAATCGGAATGGCCATCAGCACTGACTTAATTAGGACCAGTCTACCTGCCCTTGAGAGCCACCTGAAGCTCCAATGATTAAGCCTTTTTTCAATTTTTGCAAGTAGCCACTTCCAGTCACGAATTCAGTAGTTGTCAGGTTTGAGATAAAAGCCCAAGTACTTAAATTTGTCCTGCATGGATTTGACTTCAAAATTCAAAAAGCTTCTAACTCTTCCAATTTCTTCAGCAGAAAGACCAGAGGGAGTGAGAGTCGACTTTTGTTCATTGATTTGGAGACCTGTAGCTTTTAGGAAGAGTTCCAAAAGATTTTTTAAAACACGACAATCCTCCAAACTCCCATTGACAAACAACAAAATGTCGTCCACGAAAAGGAGATGGGTAATCCAGAGATTTTGCGCCACTTCAATGCCTTTAAGGTTGCCCTGCCTTTTGGCTTTATGTATCATTAAGCTTAACCCTTCCGCAGCCAGGAGGAACAGAAGTGGAGATAAAGGACAACCCTGCCTGAGGCCACGTTCAGGGTTGAAAAAAGAGGTTGCAGTACCATTAATCAATAAGGCAATAGTAGTAGAGGTTACACAGCTCATAATCCATCTGACAAAATCAAATCTAAAACCAAGGTGAGTGAGCAAAAGGCGCAGATACATCCAGCTAAATCTATCATAAGCTTTAGACAAATCAATTTTTATAATAGCCCCTTTTCTTCCACTTCTCTTCAGACTGTGAAGGGTTTCTTGAGCAACACCTACAACTTCATGGATTTGTCTACCATTCAGGAACCGAAATTGTTCAGGGGAGATGTGACTGGAAAGGAAAGGCTTTATCCTAGAAGCTATGACTTTAGCAATTATTTTGTAAACACAAGTGCAGAGAGAAATGGGCCGGAAGTCAGCAAAGGAGTTCAGCTGATCAGATTTTGGAATCAAGGCGAGGAAAGTGGAGTTGAAAGGGGGGAAAATGGTTCCCGAGACTCTGGATTCTTCTACTACAGCTACCAGGTCATCACCTAGAACATCAAAAAAGTGCTCGAAGAATTCAACAGTCCATCCATCCGGACCTGGACTTTTGTCCCTTTGCATTCCTTTGAGAATGTCCTCTATTTCTTGTTTTGTAACAGGAGCCATGATAGCCTCGTTGCCTTCTTCATCAATGAAGCTAGGAAAGAACTAGGCTACTCTGATAACTTTTGCTATGGAAGCTTCAGTTGGGGCTTTGAAAAGGTCTTTAAAATAACGAATACCCAAGGAAGCCAGATCCTCAAAAGAAGATGCTTGTTCACCATTATCCTTAGGAATTTCCCAAATTGTGTTTGCAAGCTTCCGACCTTTTGCATAGTTTTGAAAGAATTTGGTATTCTCGTCTCCCGCTTGGAGCCAGATCGCTCTGCTTTTCAAACACCAGCTTTCTTCCCTGAGCTGAAGAATGCTTCTCCTGGTGGCCTCCAGCTCCTTAATTCTTGCCCTCGATTCAACAGAAGCATATCCACCCCCTTCAGGATCTTCCGTCAGAACAAGCTCTGAATTGACCTTCTTAAGCTCCTCTTCTTCTTTCGCCTTTTTTTGGGCAGCCCATGCTTTGGAAGTTGCTTTCATTTTCTTCAAGTTGTTCATAAGAAAAGCACTCCTTGATGTTTCAGAGTTAAAGGTATCTTTCTCCCAAGTAGTTGTAAAGAGTTCATTGTACGAGTCATCCTTGAGCCAGGATGAGTTAAATCTGAAGGGGATTTCTAGTTTTTTGCCATCACCTTTAATTTCCAGGAGAATAGGAAAATGGTCCGAGACACCTCCTTCACCTACCCAATGCCGATAGATCATGAGTTTTTCCACCAAGTCTTCGCATAACAAGAAGCGATCAATCTTCTTACCCACCCAATCTTGCCCAATTCTTCTGTTTCTCCATGTAGGTCGCAACTTTAGGAGGGGAATATCCACCAGATGGGACAGGGCCAGATGATTCCTGAAGAAATCAGTTAGTGGGTCAGCTCTAGCCGAGGCGCCCTAGGACTCCGCTTCCCCCAAAGAAAAGTTCAAGTCTCCACCAATAATTATGTTGGGAAGAGAAAGCCAGGAGGAACTGAAGACAGAGGTCCAGAAATGCTCTCTGTCCACACAAGGCCCATAGATATTTATGGAGAGAAAGGTAAGATTGAGCTCACTGGAGAAAAGCTCCAAGGCCAGAACATTCACAGAACCCCAGGAAGAAACATATTTAAACTTCTTAGGATTAAAACCAGTAACCACACCCCCTGATCTCCCCATTGCATCGAGTGCATAAAAAGTCTAGTCAGGCAGTAGTTTGGAAATAGATCTGATTACATCATCCTCTTTCCCCAGAGTTTCCTGAAGCAAAACAATATCCGGATTTTGAGAACGCACAAGTTCTTTAAAAGCTAGCTTTTTTGGCTGGCTAGCTAAGCCTCTGCAGTTAAATGAAAGGAAAATCATGGCACACCTTTAGGGGGTGGTGGCTCTGCTCTAAGCACCCCGGTAAGAGACATCTGTTTACCATCAGCAATATCCACAACAGCTTTCGATTGGGCTTTGGAGAGGTTTGATTTTCCGCCTCTCATTTTCCTGGCCCCAATCACTACAGGATTCGGAGCAAGACCACCAACTGCCAGATCAGACCCAGCCCTGTTTGCCCGAGGTCTGAGGTTATAAGGAAGAGGGTCAGAAGAAGAGGCTCGAGAGCTAGGGGGCCGGGGAACACCAACAGCTTGGGAGGATGAAAGATCAGGAGGGTCGGGAACAGAAAGGATAACACTATCAAAGGACGACAGAGAAATATTCAAAGCCGATAGGTCATCTAAAATCTTCCTAGAGGGACCAGGCTCTGCAAATTCAGATAAAGAAAAACAAGCAGAGGACTGAAACGAGAGAGGATCAGAGGAAGACATACCCGCCTGAGACGCCCCAACTAGTTCAGCAACTTGTAGGGGAACCAGGGAGTCTGCCAGATCCTCAAGAGGGGAGGAGGGAGGGACTGTTGCTGCCTCCTGGTCCTGATCTGCGTTCACCTCAGGGGGAGGGGGAGCCTCCTGCACCATAGGACTAGGCTTTGCTTCCTTGGGAGACTCATCCAGTTCTGAGAAAATGACTTTCTCCTTCCTACACTGTTTTTTCTGCCTGCGCCTACGACGATGACCAAGCGGACACTCCTTCGCTAGATGACTAGTCTTATGACATCTGTTGCACCGAAAGGGAGGGTGCTCATAGTCAAGGGTCTGCAAAAACTCCAAGTCCCGGTAATAGAGAGTCATCGCATCCGCAAGACCTTCCCTAGGATTCAAACTCACCAGGATACGGGCCACACTCCTATCTCTGGTTTGAATATATGACTTATCAGCTTCCAAAAAGGTTCCCAGAGTGTTGCCTATAGAGACAAAAACAGAGTCGGTCCAGAACTGCATAGGAAGACCAGGGAGCTTGACCCATACCGGAGATTCTGCCATTTTTTCCTTTTGAGCATCGAACAGGGGGGTCCATCTTCTGAAAAGGATGGGTCTCTTTCCAAAAAACCAGTTCCTTTCGAGAACCCAATCTACTTGTTCTTTTCTATCAAACGTGATACTGAACCAGCCCCTTACAAGGATTGAAATTTCTACAGGCATGCCTAGAGATTCTTTCCACACTGATTGAGCCCAGTTAGTGATATAATCTGCCGAATACTTCCGGCCCCTTACTCTTCCAACAATCATGGTCTTAGATAATTCCATGGCTTTCTCAATGCCAATGTCCACACCCAGTAGACATTTTGGCCGAACTTCTTTCGTCTTGATGGATTTAGATTTTTTCCGCTTCTCTCCCACAACTTTCTTGAAACCCTCCTTTTCTACCACAGGGTTGGATATGGGAACATCCGCCCCTATAGACTCGAGCAAGAGCTGCCTGAGATCCTCAAGGGATCTGGGAGGCACCACTTTCTTACTTAGGCCCGGCTGGGCACAGGCCCCGGATGCAGCTTCGAAACGAGGGGCACGCTCCTGATTTTCTGAGGCCGATGATTTCAGTAGTAGATCAACCGCCTCGTTCGAGGAGACCCTTGACTGATCGCAGGGGGCTAAAACCCCATCCCTCACAGGAAAGGGAAACCCGCCTTCATTCTGCACTGCTGGTGCTAGACCCTCAGCCACCCCTGGAGGGACAGCCTTCGAAAGTACTTGCTCAAACCCAGGAAAACACAACCCCACCGAAACCTCATGAGGAGGTCTGCCCAAAGGAGAAAGGCCCACAGGGGTGTCGACCCCAGGTAGATGGGGGCCCGAAAAAAACTGAAAACCACTACAACCCACAATATCTTCTAGGCCTCCTGTAGAAACAAAGGGAGCATAGTTACCTTGAGGCGCCGACAGAGGCAAAGACCTATCTGGGATGATCGCTGCTTTGAAACCTGCTTCTGAAGTCCGAGGACGTCCACTGCTCAGATACGGTGGATCGAGAAGACGATGCCCACTCTTGGAACTAACAAGGGTTTCACCTAACAATCCAACCCCTTGCGACAAAGCCCCCAAAGCCGCCTCAGCTGCAAGGTCGTGAGAAACAACCGGGTTGGGAAGAAAGAGCTCAAGGTTTTTCTCCGAGATTTCAACCCCCCAGCAGGTAAGAAGGTCTTCAGGAGAGGGTTCTAGCTCCACCGAGACACTGTCGAAACCAATTGTAACCGCCGACTAACCCTCTTATGGCGACACCAGGAAGGCGCAAAAGCCGCTTAGCCACAGAAACCCTAGCTCCTAAACTCCGTTGAGAGTAACAGAAAACGCATAAAGGGAAAAGATCCATACTGTTAGCTGTAGAATTAATCACCGTACATCTGGAAGCTGACCGAGAGCCTAGAGTGAAGGACAAGGAAGAGTGTTGGCAGTTTCTGCAGAAACGACAGTCGAGCCCTTGTCACATCCATCGTGTCCCATGAGGGC
The DNA here is from genome assembly GCA_034641835.2 of Pinus albicaulis. Taxonomy (NCBI): domain Eukaryota; kingdom Viridiplantae; phylum Streptophyta; class Pinopsida; order Pinales; family Pinaceae; genus Pinus; species Pinus albicaulis. The sequence goes on from CM076573.1 coordinate 214,947,357, forward strand.
TTTCTTATTAATCTTCAGCAACAAATTTGAGTACAAGAATTCTGACAATTTGAATAGAGGAAAAATACTGAGAGAAATTTTGTGATAAATTTCTCACTCTTCACAATGACGTGATAAATTTCTCACTGTCCACAGTGACTCCTTGACCCTGAGATGGACCCTTTTCCCATACGCTGGTGCCTGTGCGTCACTCTCTGCGCAGAGCTCCAGTGGACTGCTTCTTTCCTCACGCTGCCTCCTCCTGAATTCGATATGTACCTTCTGGACTTTTGCTGGTACCCTCTCTCTCTCCTGCTACTCACCCTCTGGCTCTATCTCCTCTATTGAATCTCAACCACTGAGAATATCGATCTGTCTGGGCAACTGAGTAAGTGCACTATGTGAAAATTTCTTAATCTAACAAACATAAATCCTACTGCAGTTAACTGATTTGCATTCCCTACTTGTGTTCTTCAATTAACAAGTTTATTTACAGAATTATTCAGTAAATATTAATGCAAATGCTGTGCAGCCTACACCAATATACAGATCAAGTACTGAAAAATAAATGAGACAATCACAGAAAGGACACACTTATTTTTGGACTAACGTCCCCGGAAAAACCCAATGCGGGAAAATCGGTGTAGCAGATCTGAGGGTTTGTATTATTAAGCAACAATTTTTTGAGTACAACTAGGGTGCCAAATCCAGCTCACCCAACAGAGAAAATCCCGACAGACAGAGAAAATAGTGAGTTTCACCTCACACAGCAAGTCTCGGCTGATCTGGATCCAAACTGGCGAAACCCCAGCTCCCTCTGTGCGGCCTTTCCGCAGTAGATGCGTAGGCCTGCGTGGGGATCGCTGATGACTACGTCACCTCTTCTCTGAATCAATCTGCCTATCGGAAAATTGAGTTTCAGCCCTTCTGGCTCAAAAATTCCGATCTCCAGCAAAATTCAGATTGTCCCATTGAAGTTTTGCGCAGTCCTTGCGTCACCCCTTCTGTTCTTTCGCTAATGGCTTCAGTCCTCTTTGATCTGTAATCGCTCTGATACCATGTGAATTTTTTTGAATCTAACAAACAAAAATCCTACTGCAGTTAACTGATTTGCATTCCCTACTTGTGTTCTTCAATTAGCAAATTTTATTATAGAATTATTGAGTAAATATTAATGCAAATACTCTACAGCCTACACCAATATACAAATCAAGTACTTAAAAATAAATGAGACAATCTCACAAAGGACACACTTATTTTTGGACTAACGTCCCTGGAAAAACCCAACGCGGGAAAACCGGTGCAGCAGATTTGAGGGTTTTTATTTTTAAGCAACAATTTTCTGAGTACAACTAGGGTGCCAAATCCGGCTCACCCAACAGAGAAAATCTCGACAGACAGATAAAATAGTGAGTTTTACCTCACACTGCAAGTCCTGGCTGATCCAGATTCGAACTGGTGAAACCCTAGCTCCCTTTGCGCTGCCTATGCACAGTAGATGCGGAGGTCTGCGTAGAGATGGTTGATGATTACATCACCTCTTCTTTGAATCGATCCGCCTCTCGAAAATTTGAGTTTCAACCCTTCCGGCTTAGAAACCTTGATCTCTAGCAAAATTGGGACTGTCCCTTGGAAGCTTCGTGCAGTCCTTGCGTGGGCCTGCGTCACCCCTTCTGGGGATTGCGTCACCTCTCCTGGTGGCTGCGCTGTTTCCTCTCTGCTATGGACTCTTGGTCCTCCGACCAATAACTGCTTCTGCCTCTCACTGCTGCTGAATCACTTAGATTTTATCTTCGTCCGAGCAAAGCTCCGTCAGAAGAATTCGATCTCTAGATTCACTCACTATGTGTGTTCTCCAATTGGCCCTCAAGCCTTCCTTTATACTTTTGCTATTGAGAAATCAACGACCGTGATCTAATCCTTAATCAACGGTTAAGATTAAAATAGACTTGATCCTCGTCACTTAGTAGCATCTCGCCCACATTTAAATTAATTCACTTTAATTAATTTAATTTCCTAAGTTTTAACTTAGGCTCTATGTTATGAACCTAATTCATAGCTAATGTAATAAATATAGTCATTAATAGAATAAGTATAATTACTAATTAATTATATTGTAATTATGTAATTAGTGATTAAGTTAGCTGAAAAGGCATGTCTAAAAGACATGCCCATTCGTGAAAAGGCACCTACATAGGTATAAAAGTAGGGCCTCATTGTAACTTTCAATCATCTTATATCATACATTTTTATAAATAATATATTATTCAAATACCTCTTGTGTATTTTTATAATTAAAGCCAACAAATCTACAAGTCTTGCTGCTACAGAAATCAAATCTACAACTTTCGCTGCTACAGTGGTATCAAAGCTACTACAGTTAAATAATCGTAATAATAATAGTAAAATATATATATATATATATACATATTATTTTAATTGTATAAAAATAAAATAAAAAAAATTGAAGGACAGAATACGAGTGAAAAATACAAGGGAGGTACCAGTGTTCATTGACATGTCTAGCAGATAATCCCAAGTAAAGGAAACTGTCGAAAAGTTAAGCTTTGAGGACAAAGCTTTTCGAGAAGAAGGCAATGTTATGAACCTAATTCATAACTAATGTAATAAATATAGTCATTAATAGAATAAATATAATTACTAATTAACTATATTGTAATTATGTAATTAGTGATTAAGTTAGTTGAAAAGGCATGTCTAAAAGACATGCCCATTCGTGAAAAGGCACTTGCATAGGTATAAAAGCAAGGCCTCATTGTAACTTTCAATCATCTTATATCATTCATTTTTATAAATAATATATTATTCAAATACCTCTTGTGTATTTTTATAATTAAAGCCAACAAATCTGCAAGTCTTGCTGCTACAGAAATCAAATCTACAACTTCCGTTGCTACACTCTATTAAAAATAATTAAATATTTGAATAACTTGCACTTCGGGTGGAATTTATCCAAATGAATTCTGGGTCTTGGAAATCTCATGTGATCTAGCCCCTCCACAAAATTTCGGAGCTAGAGCACATCCGATGATACCCAAAAATCAACAGACTAGTGTGTTCTCCATCGACCCATCGACTTCTTCTTATAATCTTCTGTTGGAGCACCAACGACCAAGATTAAAACATAATCGATGGCCCAGATTATTTCCCGATCGATCTGTGAGAGTTTATAGAACATTCACATCATGACTTAATTAATTCTGATTAATTAATCATATTTCCTTAGTTTAGACTTGGGAAATATTAAAACTGACTAATAAATCTAATTAAGTCGTCTCTAGGTGGAATTGCCAGAAACGATTTCTGGGTATTGGAGAATATATGATTTTTAGCCTCTCCACCAAATTTCGTGGCTAGAACACATCCGATGCTACAAAAACTAACACTCTCTCTGAGCGAGGAATGTGTTCTAGTGTTGCAACCCAATGAAACAACACCCTGTCTTTGCATCTCTCCTGTCACGTTGTTGATGTCTGGCTACTACTGCCCACTAACCACTTCAAAACTCTGATATGCACTGCATTTGTACTGCTACTGACCTTGCTGAACTGCTACCAACACTGCATCTGCATTGCAACTCCCTCTCATTTGCTGCCGCTGCAACTGAGAAATATCTAAAGTACCTCGTCTTTGCTACTGAAAAAGGTTCTCCACCATACCCATCTATTCCCTAAACTGGATGAACTTAGCTCTCCCTAGAGCTTTCGTGATTATGTCTGCTACCTGATCTCCAGTGGGAACACACTGCAACTGGACTACCCCACGTTGTACACAGTCTCTGATGAAATGACATCTGATATCTATGTGTTTCAACCTGTCATGAAACACTAGATTCTCAGAGAGCTTTATGAAACTCTGATTATCATAGTTTACACTGGTTGTTACCATCCTCTGCCTGAACAAGCTCACGAGCAACTTCCTAAGCCATATAGCTTCGCACGTAGCTGTGTTGGCCGCCATATATTCTGCTTCTGCTGAGCTCAGTGCTACTACCTTCTGCTTCTTGCTACACCAAGAAACCTTCTCTAATCCAACACCGAAGCAGTACTCGGAGGTACTTTCCCTGTCCACTGAACTGCCTGCCCAATCTGCATCTGTGAATCCGCATAATCTGACGTCATCTCCTTGAGTATATTTCAACCCATACTCGATTGTGTCGTGCACATACTGTAGAATGTGCCTTGTTGCTGCCCAATGTACCCTTTTCGGCTCTACCGTGAACTGACCAAGGTTATTGACAGCGAAATAAATGTCTGACCTAGTGTTGACCAAATACATGAGAGACCCAATGAGTTGCCTATAAAAGGTGGGGTCGACTTCCTGGTCCCTTGATGCATCTATCTTCTTCCAATTGGTGATCATGGGCTTAGTCATGGGCTGACAATCTTGCATTCTGAACCTCTTCAGAATTTCTGTAGCATATCTCCTTTGCCCAAGGAAGATCTCCCCATTCTTCTGCCCTACTTCCAATCCTAGAATATAATGCATCAACACCATATTCTTCATGTCGAATTTTGCTGCAAGGTTCCTTTTGCAGTATTTTATGAGCGTTGATGATCCTGTCAAAAAGAGATCATCCACATAGAAAACCTGAATGAGAGGCTCATCCTCTACCATCAAATAGTAGAGGTTGGGATCTGCATCACTTTTGACGATTCCCAACTACTGCAAGTAACTGTCAATCCGACCATACCACACCTTGGGTGCCTGCTTGAGCCCATACAGGGCTTTCTTCAATCTGCACACATGAGTGCGCTTCTCATGAGTTTCGAAACCTTCAGGTTGTGCTATATAGACCTCTCCTTCTATCACCCCATTCAAGAATGCTATCTTGACGTCCATCTAGTGAATTTCCGATCCCATCTAAGTTGTTAGGGATATAACAGATCTAATAGAGGTATATCTGGAAACTGGTGCGAAGGTCTCCTCATAGTTTATTCCTTCTTTCTGTGCATATCCCTTTGCCACGAATCTAGCCTTGTACTTCTCTACACTGCCATCTGCAGTGTACTTGATCTTGTAGATCCATTTGGAACCTACACCTGATCTATCTTCCGGCCTCGACACTACCTCCCAAACATCATTTTTCATGATAGAACTATACTCTTCTACCATGGCATCCACCCACACCTGATGCCATGCGGCTTCCTGAAAATTGGAGGGTTTTGGAACTTGAGCTACGAAAGCTTGATATCTGTTAGGCTGTCTGCGTTGTCTCTTGTTCGTCTTAGGAGCTCCGAAAAACTCCTCTACGTCTCTCAAAGTCTGACGAGTTTCTCCTCTGGCTCTACCATTGGTGGTGGCAGGTTCAATCAGTTCCTCCTCCTGTCCTTGCTGCTCCGTCTGCTGAGGACTCCCTGGATCTCCTACCACTGAGGAAATACTGGTACCAGTCACTGTACTTGATCTTAATGACTGTACTCCTGCTGGTCCCACTTGTTGTCCCTGTTGCTGGACTAACGAAACTTCTGTTGACTGATTCTGATCACCTGCAGGAATCTCTTGAGATCTCCTAAAAGCTATGTCTTCCATGAACTTTACGTCCTGTCTCACTACAATCCTGCTGCTGCTAGGAATGTAGATCCTGTTTGCCTTTGAGGTCTCGCTATACTTGATGAGGAACCCCTTCTTTGCAGTCTGATCCAATTTGCTACGTTTTTCATCTGGCATGTGGCAGTAAGCTGTGAAAATTCCCAGATCTAACAATCTCAGGAATCCTACTGCAGCCAGCTGAATCTACTTCACCTACTTTGTAAATTACATTACAAGATTATTTTAGATTACTTCTTGAAACATTGAAGTAAATTATTGAAGCAACCTACACTTAATTAAATATGATTATGAAAAAAGGAAACTGAGCAAAGAAAAACAGTCACATAGGATACCTACATTTTAGACAAAAGTCCCTGGAAAAACCCAATGTGGGAAAACCGGTGCAGCAGATCTGAGGGTTTGATTTTATTAAGCAGTAGCAAATCCTGAATACATCTCTGAATACCTCAAGGGGTATTCAGTTACAGGGAGAGAAATACTGGCAGAAAGATTTGTGAGATTACCTCACATAATCACTGAAAAATCCCGTTGATCTGGTCACTGGATGAGGTGCCTCTGGGAGGCACTGCGCAGTCCCTATGCAATCCCTACGTCACCCTCTCTAGGCACCGCGTCACCCAGCTAGAAGATAGATCTGCAGCCCAGAATCATTGTTCTCAGCCTTCCGGTCTCACACCCCAACTCCTGGCTTTTGAAACTGATTCTTCTGCTAAATCTCAGATTCTCTCTGACACTCTGTGCTGCCTCTGCGTAGCCCTATGTGGCTCCGTGCTAGCCTCTGCGTGAGAGCTGTTGGATCACTCTCTGGCTTTTTCTGCTGATGATTCTCCAACTGAGAAAATCACTTTCTCTCCGCAAACTATCTTTGCCCCTCTCTGTGCTGGAATCTTTTTGATCGATTTCTCATCTTGAGCACTGCTCACTTCAGAAATTTCGATCTCTAGATTCACTTGGTGTGTCTTTCCAAGTGGCCCTCAAGCCTTCCTTTATAGTCTTCTCGTTGAGACATCAACGACCGAGATTAGATCTCCAATCAACGACTGAGATTATAACTTGACTTGATCCATGTTCTCTAGAAGATTCACACTCTGTTTTATTAATACCCTTTAATTATTTAATTTCCCTAAGTTTAGACTTAGGGTTCCCATTAAAATAATTAATTTTTACAATAAAACATATTCCGAGTGGAATTTTCATAAACAATTTCTGGGTTCTTTGGAATACATGTGCCTAAGCCTCTCCACAAATTTGGAGACTTAGAGAACTTTTGATGCTACCAAAAATCAACACTCCCTCTTAGCGAGGAAAGTGCTCTAACAATATGCCTGCTGCATACTGCTCTGACCCTGAAGCATCCTCTGCACTGCTGATGTCTGACACGCTATCCACCAACCACTGCGTTGCTGCCCATGACACTGACACTGCCACTGCCACTACTGCATCCGTACTACAGCTCCCTCTCAAATGCTGCATCTACTATGCTGCTAGCACTGCCCTGCTAACACTGCATCTGCACTGCAACTCAACTGCTGAGAGAAGCAACTGAAACAACCCAAAAATATGAAGTGATGCATCTCGGTGCTAAAGACACCGACTGCTGATAGCTACTGCGCTGTCCCTTCAATGCACTGCGCTGTTGCTGCTCTCCACTGCGCCACACTGCTCTGCGCTGCTTAGAAGTTGGCACTGCTGTCCACTGCAACTGTCGTCTCTGCACTTCTCTGCACCCACTGAAAAATCCTCCATCTTGCTACTACTGATCATGGGCTCCCATAGCAAGGTGATGATCCATGAGGTGGGCTCCTCTAGGATCCTGCCCAACTAAAGTTCAAGGTGAACTAGAGTTCTATGTCACCCCATCTCCCTCTTGGAGATGCATGGGCACTCATGGCATACTCATCCTCTTCGATTTTTGCAGTTGCAACCTTTGGATCGTGCTTCTCATCCTTGTCCTTTTTCTTCAAAGGATACTGTGATGCATAGTGGCCCATCTTGCCATATCTGAAGCACTTCACCTTCGAAAAATCTCTCTTTTGTTTCTGTTGCCCTTGCTGCCCCTTCAATGCGAGGGTTGCATTCTCCTCCTACTCTGGATTCTTCGATCCGCTTCCGTTGCTACCATCAAGTTTGCACTTGGCCAGATCTCTTCTCAGCTCCTCCACTGAAGAGCTACCTACATTGACCCCCAACTAGGTAGCGTTGCCTTGCCCAAGATACTTTGGACAAAAACTTGCCACTCCTTAGCGACTGCGTTAAGGGCGAACCTCACCATAGTTGTAGTAGTTGGGGTAGATCCCACGACTGCTAACTGATCATGGGTATCCTGAAGTCTTGTTAAGAATGGAACAATGCTCTCCCCCTTCTGCATCTGTATCAGCCGGAGCTTCTGCCCCAAGTACATCTTTTGCTGCTCGAAAGTTCCTTCGTATAGCAAGGACAAGGCCTCCCATATCTATCTCGCTATGTCCTTGCCAGCTATATGAGAGACTTTATGATCCTTGACACCATCAAGGATTAGCCTCTTGGCCTTTTCAATATCAGACTTGTACTTTTTATTCTGATTTGGATTTGTAGGTACAGCAACCACGTTGTCTACGAATGCCTTGAGATCATACTTGTCCAGAAGGAATTTGATTCTTTCCTTCAAGATCACGTAGTTGGAGGATCCCTCCAACTGATCCTGATCTGTAAGTCCGTGAGATGCCAAATCAGTCGAAAACTGTCGAACTGCTCCCTCTTTCTCCCTACTGCGTAGATTCTAGGCTGGCTTACACACTCCCTAATGGAGCTGGTGAGTCTGCTGCTCCTTTGTTGCCAAACAAATGAGAAAAACTGAATTCCTCGGCAAAGGAACTCACTAAGAATTCCCTCACTATTTGCTCTTCTTCTTCGCCTGACGCTTCTTTGCCTAGCAACTGCTTGCAGAAAAAACTATCCCTCTAGCTCTGCGCTGCTCCCTCTGCCTTGGCAAGATCTCGATCCAGTAGTCTTACCTCTCTGTTGTCTCACTTAGAGAGAGACCACCTCGAAAATTCAGCCCTTCTAGCTAGAATTGTGCAATCCCTCAGGGGATTCGATTTGTTGCTGCTATAGAAATTCAACCTTCACTTCAATGGTAGATCTCCTCTTCCTATTTCACATCAAATGCTCTAATATCATGTGGAAATTCCTAGATCTAACAATCTCAGGAATCCTACTGCAACCAGCTGAATCTACTTCACTTACTTTGTAAATTACATTACAAAATTATTTCAGATTACTTCTTGAAACCTAGAAAAACCCAATGTGGGAAAACCGGTGCAGTGGATTAGAGGATTTGATTTTATTAAGCAGTAGCAAATCCTGAATACATCTCTGAATACCTCAACGGTTATTCAATTACAGACAGAGAAATACTGGCAGAAATATTTGTGAGATTACCTCACACAATCACTGAAAAATCCTGGCTAATCTAGTCATTGGATGAGGTGCCTCTGGCAAAATCTGCACTGCCACTGCGTAGTCCCTACGCAGTCCCTGCGTCACACTCTCTAGGCACTGTGTCACCCAATTGGAAGATAGATCTACAGCCCAGAATCACTGTTCTCAGCCTCCTGGTCTCACACCCCGGCTCCCGGCTTCTGAAAATGATTCTTCTGCAAAATCTCAGATTCTCTTTGACTCTCTGCGCTGCCTCTGCGTAGCCTTGCATGGCTCTGCGTCAGCCTCTATGTGAAAGCTGCTGGATCACTGTCTGCCTCTCTCTGCTCATGATTCTCCGACTGAGAAAATCACTCTCTTCTGACGCTATTTCTGCCCCTCTCTGCGTTGGAATCACTTAAATCGATTTCTCGTCTTAAGCACTGCTCACTTCAGAAATTTTGATCTCTAGATTCACTCAGCGTGTCTTTCCAAATGGTCCTCAAGGCTTCCTTTATAGTCTTCTCATTGAGACATCAACGACAGAGATTAGATCTCCAATCAACGGCTGAGATTATAACTTGACTTGATCCATGTACTTGATGTGGAAATTCCTAGATTTGACAATCTAAGGAATCCTACTGCAACTATCAGATTTAGTTCTCCTATTATGTAAATTGCATTTACAAAATTAATTCAGATCTAAATTATTGAAGTAACTACTGAAGCAACCTACACTTAATTAAAATGATTCAGAAACAAGGAAACTGAGCAATAAATCAATCACACATAGGACACCTTTATTTTGGACTAAGTCCCCAGAAAAACCCAATGCGGGAAAATCGGTGCAACAGATCTGAGGGTTTGTATTATTAAACAGTAGAAATTTCTGAATACATCTCTGAATACCTCAAGGGTTATTCAATTACAGAGAGAAATACTTGCAGAAAGAAAATTGTGAGAATAGCTCACTCAATCACTGGAAAATCCGGCTAATCCTGACATTGGAGAAGTTGTCGCTGGAGGTCATTGCGCAGTCACTGCGTAGGCCATGCGTCACCTCCTCTAAGCACTGTGTCACCACAGCTGTGGATCGATCTAACTCCCAGAATCATAGATCTCAACCTCCCAATCTCACACCCCAACTTCTGGCTTCTGGATCACTTCCGATAGTGAAATCTGCGCAACCCTGCATGGCTCTGCGCAGCCTTTGCGTCACCCTGACTGGCTCTGCATTGGCTCTGCTGGACGTCTCTCTGCCTCTCTCTGCTGATGATTCTCCGACTGAGAAAATATCTCTGGATGCTATCTCTGCCCCTCACTGCACTGAATCACTTAGATCTAATCTTCGTTTGAGCACTGCTCCGTCAGAAGAATTTGATCTCAAGATTCACTCTGTGTCACTTTCCAAATGACCCTCAAGTCTTCCTTTATAGTCTTTTCGTTGAGAAATCAACGACCGAGATTAGATCTCTAATCAACGGCTAAGATTATATTAGACCTGATTTTTGCTTTTTCTAAATCATTGACACTCTGTTTTAGTAATGCCCTTTAATTATTTAATTTCCCTAAGTTAGACTTAGGGTCTCCATTAAAATAATTAATTATTTTAATAAAACATGACCTGAGTGGAATTTTTTCAAACAGTTTCTAGGTTCTTTGGAATACCTGTGTCTAAGCTTCTCCACCAAATTTGAGGCTTAGAGCACTTTCCGATGCTAAAAAAATCAACACTCCCTCTTAGTGAGAAAGGTGCTATAAGAATATGCCTATTGCATATTGCTCTGTCCTTGAAGCATCCTCTGCGCTGTTGATGTCCATCAACCACTGCGTTGTTGCTGCCACTATACTACTGCCCATGACACTGCCTTTACCACTGCTGCATCTGTACTACAGCGCCCTCTTAAGTGCTGCATCTGCTATGATGCTAGCACTGCCACTGCTAACATTGCATCTCACTATAACTCAACTGTTGAGAGAAGTAGCTGAACTCACCCAAAATTGAACAAGTGTTCAGTGGATGCACCTCGGTGCGAAAGACTCTAACTGCTGGTAACTACTCCGCTGTCCCTATGATGCACTGCGCTGCTACTGCTTTGCACTGTGCAACACTGATCAACACTGTGCTGCACTCCTGTGCATTGCGCTGATACTGCTAAGATGCTGCTGCTTTGCTCTGCGTTGCTCAGAATCTGGCGATCTACTGCACTGTCATCTCCATCACTCCTTAGCTCCTATTGAAAACTCCTCCATCCCACTACTGCTGATTTTGGGCTCTCGTAGCAAGGTACTGATCCATGAGGCAGGCTCCTCAAGGATCTTGCCCAACTGAAGTTCAAGGTGAACTACAATTCAATGTCACCCCACTTCTCTCCTCGAGAAGTGTGGGAACTCATAGTGAACTCATCCTGTTCGATCTTTGTTAAATTTAGATAACCATGGTGTTCTATGCTTGATGCAATTTACTTCAATCTTTCTTAGGCCCGATAAAAAATAAAAATCACATAAACATGAAAGTAAAGTGCTGATAGAACACAATAATAGATCAATAGAAGACAAGCCAATAATATAGATCAAATTTACAATTCCTTTTGTCCAGCAAAGATATGAGATATTGTTCGTTACGGCAGTCAACAGGATGCTTCAATCAGCAAAGCCTTTCTAGATCAGCCAACCTTCCAACTGTCACACCCACAGCCCTCAAAGACAACTCATCACAAGTCAACGATGGTCAACCAAATGTCAACGCAGAACAACAACAGAAATTCAACGCTGCAGATTAGGGCTTTGATCAAACATCTCTGATTTCCTCGATTTTAGTGCCCAATAGTACGACCTCTCAAAATTGGAATTTTGGAAGAGATTTGAGGTCAAACGGCCAAGGGTTGACCATGGTCAATGCTGCAGCAACAAGCCCTAAACAGATCCGCAAAAAACAACTCCTCTAGTTCCGCACGTGTGAAGGGAAGAGGCATCCAAAGGCTAACGAACAGATCAGATCACAATGAGAGATGTGTGATGAGTTGATGATGAAAATGACCTCCAAGTTTGTCCAATTTATATCCTTCAGTGAGGTTGTGTGACACATCTATTAGGCATGTGAGCCTACATTACAAATCTAGCTGACCTTGCACATGTGTGAAAAATAAATTCAAAATATATGTTCTGCTCATCCAAACAAGATGATCTTTAGATCAATCTTGCACCTCTCCGAAAGAGGAATCCAACAAAAATATGACCATCATCATATGAGCAGTGCAACATGGAGTTTGGAACGAGTTGCCCAAAATTAACACTCCCTCTCAACTAGGGAGAACTCCATCTGTCCACAAGTGCCATCCATCAGTACCATCGTGTAGCAAGGCAAACATCGTGCGATATCCTGCCGTAACTTGCTTTGCTGGCTCTCGATCTCAGATAGAACAAAAGGTGAGTCGCAAAGACATCACACTCAGCTGACCCGAAGTCAGCTTAGAGGTAAAAACCTCTCTTGGACTCAAAAAGATACTAACTCGAAGTTAGTTTACTGACTCGAAGTCTGTTTAGAGGTAAGAACCTCATCATACTTGATCCCAGATCAAGGTGTTGGACACGTGCCATCCTAGACATAGAGAGTACGATAATATCCGATGCGTCCATCGGTCTTGCTATTGGTCTCTATCGACATTTCCCACCTCATTGGCCAAATGATAGGTACTTCCCATGAGTCGGAAACTCCATGGGTAGGATGCATGCGAGGCATAGATCAAAGAGTGGTGAACTAGTTCAATATCATAACAGTGGGGCAGAAGCGCAACAAGGTTCGACAAGCCTAGCCTCGTATGTGCTTATAGCTCCAAGAAGCTATCCCCAAGCCCCTTAGAGCTCCTAGAGCTCATAGTCCAACTCAATCAGGACCCTCAAAATAGGGTCTTTCCACGATTCCAAGCTTCTCACGGAAGGTTAGGAACTTGACCTTTCCCAGGGGCTTCGTGAGAATATCTGCAACTTGCTCATCAGTTCCTATTGTTCGCGCAAAAACACAGTGGAAACCAAATAAATACACAGACACACAGCAGAAAAACATAAAGAGACAAAGGTTTAACGTGGTTCACCCAACCAATCTGGGCTACATCTACCAAACAGGGGCATTGGCAATCTCATTCGGAAAAAGGAGAATTACAACAGCGGAGTTTTTCCTCTTCACATCTCTTCCATTCACCTCACATTCCTCATGCATGTTTTGCCTCTATGGGCTTACATTTTATAGCTGGGAGTAGAAACTGAATCATAAATTCACTTACAACAAATATAGGATGCAATAACTCCACATCAGGATTAAATGGAGTCAATTTAGCAACAAATCCTATTGTTGTCACATTCATGAGATTTTCTCCAAATTTAATTAAAAGAAATCTCAACAATCTCCACCTTGACAACAATTAGCCTGATACCCTGTTCCATTATTATTTTTATCTTTTCTGCAAGCCAAGAGAAGCCAGACACCATCGTAGCTTTTCTAACAAAACTAGTTTCGTGAACATGTCTGCACAATTTTCCTTTGTGTGCACTTTTTCAAGAGAGACACCCCGTTCAGTGATAACTTGTCCTACAAAATGGTACTTGATAGGTATGTGCTTTGATTTACTATGATAGGCCGGATTTTTAACTAAGTGAATTACACTTTGACTATCACAAAATAACTTGATGTTGTCCTGCAACCTACCAAACTCACCAAACAAACCTTTCAACCAAACCGCTTTTTTGCAAGCATGTGAAGTAGCTATGTATTCTGCTTCTATAGTGGATAAAGCAACAATGTTTTGTAGCTTTGACATCCAGCTTATAGCTCCACCTGCAAGAGTAAAGACATATCCTGAAGTTGACCTTCTCTTATCCAAATCACCTGCAAAATCGGAATCAACATATCCACAAACAAATTCACTACTAAAGTTATAAGTGATACAATAATCACTTGTGCCTCTTAGATACCAAAGCACCCATTTCACTGCTGACCAGTGTTCTTTTCCTAGATTTGCCATATACCTGCTGACAACCCCAACTGCATGTGAAATATCTGGTCGTGTACAAACCATTGCATACATTAAACAACCTACTACTTTGGCATATGGAATTCGAGACATATATTCCTTTTCTTCATTTGTGTTAGGACATAAACTTGAAGAAAGCTTAAAATGGGAAGCAAAAGGGACTGAAATAGGCTTCACATTGTTCATACCAAACCTCAAGAGTATTTTCTCAATATACTTCTGTTGTGATAACCATAGCTTACCATTGCTCCTGTCTCTGAAAATCTCCATGCCCAAAATCTGTCTTGCTGCTCCTAGATCTTTCATATCAAACGTCCTAGCCATCTGAGCCTTTAACTTGTTGATCTTTGTTATGCTTTTGCTTGCTAAAATCATATCGTCAACATATAACACTAAGATAATGAACATGCCATTACTTAATTTCTTAAAGTAAACACAGTGATCATATTCACTTCTTATATAATTTTGACTCATCATGAAAGAATCAAATTTCTTGTACCATTGTCGAGGCGACTGCTTCAGACCATACAATGATTTCTTGAGCCTGCAAAGAAATTTCTTGTTGCGATTTTGAACAAACCCTTCCGGTTGTTCCATGTAAATCTCTTCATCTAAATCTCCATGTAAAAATGTAGTTTTAACATCTAGTTGCTGTGATTCTAAATCAAGTAAAGCAACTAATGCTAACACAATCCGAATTGAAACAATTTTTACAACTGGGGAAAATATCTCATGAAAGTCAATTCTTGCTTTTTGAGAAAAACCTTTTGCGACCAGCCTCGCTTTGTACCTGTCTTCTTTATCATCAACACCCTTCTTCAATTTGTAAACCCATTTACATCCCACAGTTTTTCTGTCTTTAGGAAGTTCTACCAGATCCCATGTGGAATTCTTGTCTAATGCCTTCATCTCGTCCTTCATAGCTTCTTTCCACTTATCACTGTTAGAACCTTCTACAGCTTCCTGATGGCACAAAGGTTCATCATCATTAGCGGTTAAAGCAACTGAAGTAACATAATCATCATACCTTTTAGGAGGACGTCTGATTCTCGTAGACCTCCTTAAAGATGTTTCTAGTACTTCCACAATTTGCTGATTATTATCTGTAGGAACTTCTTCATGATCTGCATCTGAAACATGTTCATGATCTACATCTGAAACTTGTTCATGATCTGCTTTTGAAACTTGTTCATCTTGACTATCATCAGTATTTGAACTGGTTTCAAACTGAATGTGTTGAAGCTTAGGTACATTAACTTGTTTCAATTTATCATCTACATCTGGATTTTCAAGTGAAGATTCATTAAATTTAACATATTTGTTAATGATGATCTTGTGAGTAGTAGGATCCCACAACCTGTATCCCTTAGTCCCATCACCATATCCAACAAAGATATATCTTTTTGATTTAGGATCTAATTTAGAACGTTGATGTTTCAGAACTAGAGCATATGCATCACAACCAAAAACTTTTAGTTTAGAATAATCACATGGATGACCTTTCCATACCTCTTGAGGAATTTTGCATCCTATTGCAGTTGATGGTGATCGATTTATCAAGTAACAAGCTGTAGAAACTGCTTCTGTCCACAATTCCTTCTGCAAATTGGCATTACTAAGCATACTTATTGCTGTCTCTAAGAGAGTCATGTTCATGTGTTCAACAACTCCATTTTGCTAAGGAGTATATACAGTAGTTTTATGTCTTTCGATCCCAGCGTCCTTGCAATAATTATCAAATTCCTTTGAAGTAAACTCACCACTATTGTCAGTTCTTAAACATTTAATGGTTCTTCCAGTGATGTTTTCTACTAATGCTCTAAATTGTTTGAAAACTGTGAATACATCAAACTTTTTCTTTAACATATAGACCCACACTTTTCTAGAGAAATCATCAATAAAAGATACAAAATATGACGATCCTCCATATGAGGTTGTAGGAGATGGACCCCAAACATCAGAATGGATATAATCAAGGATTCCCTTACTAGTATGTTTTCCAGTTTTAAACTTCTGCTTGCTTTGTTTCCCAAATAGACAATGTTTGCAGAAATCTAACTTAGAAGATTTTAAACTAGGAAGTAACTTATGATCAGGTAAAATTTTTAATCCTCTTTCGCTCATATGGCCCAACCGTTGATGCCATAGACGAATAGAATTACTGTCGTTTTCAGATACTGTAAACGCATGATCTGACTCTGTTCTTCCTTCTAACTGAAAAAGATTTCCAACCTTCTTTGCTTTCATTACTAGTAAAATTCCTTTATAAACTTTTATTACTCCACCTTGAATAAAGGTTTTATATCCATTTGTGTCTAGTACTCCTAGTGCAATGAGGTTTTTTTTGAGTTCAGGCACGTGTCTTGCATCAGTTAATATTTTATTTGTCCCATCAAACATTTTAATCTGGATGCTACCAATTCCCACAATATTACATGAGACATCCTTTCCCATATAAACCACTCCATCATTGATTGATTTATAAGATTTAAACCACTCTCTATGAATGCACATGTGATTTGACGCACTAGAATCTAATAACCAATGTTGATCATGATTAGACAAACCAACTGATAACACTTCATCACTCATACCTAAAATGGATGCCGAACCTGTATCTGCCGTGTTTGCTTCTTTCTTCTCTGTCGAAGAGTCTCCTTTGGATGTTTGATGTCTCTTCCAACAGTCCTTCTTCAAATGTCCCGATTTGCCACAAAACCAACACTTTACCTTACTCTTCTTCCCTTTTGATTTTGACCGCGAGTTGTTGTGCTTATTGAAGCGTCTTTCTTTAGAACGACCTCTGACCATCATTGCTTCTGATGTAGAGGTTTCTGAATTTGACCTTTTCCTTGTTTCTTCGGACAGCGAAGCTCCAACAACATCATCAAATTCAAGGGTTTCTGATGAACTAAGACTTATAGAAGTAACAAAATGATCCCATGACTCGGGCAACGAGCATAATAAAGTTACTGCTTTATCTTCTGATTCAAATTTTACTTCTATACTTTCTAACTGCACCAAGAGAGTATTAAAGGTATTCAGATGATCAGTTATCGTCGTACCTTCCTTCATGCGCAAACTGTACAATTGCCGCTTCAGAAGAATCCTATTGGTTAAGGATTTTTTCATGTATAGCTTTTCAAGCTTTGTCCACAAACTAGCAGTAATTTTCTCTGACACGATGTTAAACAAAACATCATTCGCCAAACACAATCGAATGCCGCTCAGTGCTCTTTCATCCATGTCACTCCATTCGTTATCCGTCATGGTGTAAGGCTGTTTGGTTTTTCCCAACAGCGCCTTCGCCTTGTTGCACGAGTAGATCATGCATCTTAACTTTCCAGATCTCGAAGTTGTTTTTCCCATTAAACTTCTCGATCTCAAATCGAGCACTTTGTGTTTTTGACATTTTTAGTAGCTTGTGTCAAAAAATCTCCAATCGCAAATCTTAATAAATGAAGTTTTTTAAAAAATGCCCTTGAAGTTAAAAAATGCCCTTGATATAAAATGCCTTAGGCCCTTAATAATGGCATACTAATATGTGGCATTATTACAATAATCGATTTAAAAAAAAAAAAAAAACATGCCACCATTTAAAATATTGCATATCGATTTTAAAATAATTCAAATCGATATATAAAAAATACAAATCGATTTTTAAAACTGTTAAAACAGAGAAGTGCCACCTAAATCAATTATGAACAGCAGTTAAATGCAAATCGATTTAAACAATGGCATAAAAACTTTAATAGCATTCCATAATAAACAAGTTGAAAACGTTTATTACAGCACTCACGGTCCACCGTAAATAGCAAACGGTCCACGTTGAACCAGGCTCTGCAGTCCACGGTCTTTCAATCTCCATGTTCACGATCCAACGCACTCAGCTCAAAAACGCAGGTCAACAGTCCACGGTGGATGCATAGCCCACGACTTCTCCACAACGTTTTCCAATTACGTTGCCCTTAACAAGTCCGGCCTCATGGCCTCTCGACATTCACAGCTCACGGTACAACAATGGTCGCACGCAGCCTTGGGCACGCTGCAGATCTGACTCTCGGTCTCACGGTCAGAAAATCACACACAACAGACCCAAACAACTCACACGGTCTTCAGATTGCAGTGGACAAGCGTGCTCACGCAATTAAACCAGTCACAGATTTTGACTCAACTATCGGACTTGCACAGAAAACAAAAAAACCAAATGAACCACGAACAGATACCTATCTACTGCGTGCGCTCGGTAGCGCCCTCCTGTGTTATTACGCCAAACTTGCTCTGATACCAATTGTTCGTGCAAAAACACAGTGGAAACCAAATAAACACACATACGCACAGCAAAAAAACATAAAGAGACAAAGATTTAACGTGGTTAACCCAACCAATCTGGGCTACGTCCACCAAACAGGGGCATCAGCAATCTCATTCAACAAAAGGAGAATTACAACAGCAGAGTTTTTCCTCTGCACATCTCTTCCACTCACCTCACGTTCCTCATGCATGTTTTGCCTCTACGAGCTTACATTTTATAGCTGGGAGTAGAAATTGAATCATAAATTCACTCACAACAAATATAGGATGCAATAACTCCAGATCAGGATTAAAAGGAGTCAATTTAGCAACAAATCCTATTGTTGTCACATTCATGAGATTTTCTCCAAATTTAATTAAAAGAAATCTCAACACCTATATGATCGAGCCTTACGGTGCCTCGCTGTACCATATCCTGGATAAAGTGGTACCTGATATCAATATGCTTGGATCGATCATGGAAAACGGGATTGTCAGAAAGATGAATCCTACTCTGGTTATCACAAAGGATAACGGTGGTATCTAGCACATGCCCAAACAACTCACTGAAGAGCTTTCGCAACCAAACAACTTCACAACAGGCCATACTCGTTGCAATGTATTTGGCCTCATCAGTGCTCAAAGCCATCGACTTCTGCTTCCTACTCATCCAAGATATCGAAGCAGAACCCAAGGTGAAGCAACATCCAGATGTGCTCTTGCGATCCACCACACTGCCAACCCAATCGACATCAGTGTATCCATGGAGTCTCAAACTCCCGACAGTGTATCTCAAACCATGGTTGATTGTGCCCCGAAGATATTTCAATAGATTCTTGGCACCAATCGAGTGAGTGTGATGAGGATCAACCATATGTTGACTCAAAGTGTTCACTGCAAAACATATGCCCGGACGGGAGTTCACTAGGAACATCAGGGCCCCCACGAGTTGTCGATACTCGGTAGGATTTTCTAGCACGGGCCCAATATCGTTTCCACACACAACTTCTTAAAGTTGAGTTCCATCGGTGTCGACAGAGATTTACAGTGCACCATACGAAATCTCTCTAGCAGCTTCACGACATATTTTCCTTGAGAAAGGAAAATCTCGCCTGGCCTCTGCCAGACCTCCAAGCCTAAGAAGTAATGCATCAGTCCTAGGTCTTTCATCTGAAACTCAGAAGCTAGCTCCCTCTGACACTGATGAATGAGAGGGTTAGCACTTGTCAGGAAGAGATCGTCCACATAGAGAACCAAAATGAGAGGCCTTTCTCTATCAACCTTAAAATAAAGGTTCAAATCAGCATTACTTCGAGTGAAGCCCAACTTCATCAAGTAGCTATCTATCCTCTTGCACCAAGCCCTGGGGGCTTGCTTCAACCCATATAGGGCTTTCTTCAACCTGCATACATGAGTGTCTCTATCTTGGACTCTGAACCCCAGAGGTTGCTGCACATACACCTCTTCCTTTATAGAACCATGCAAAAAAGCGGTCTTCACATCCATCTGATGTAGACTCCATCCTTGCGTTGCAGCAAGGACAATAATAGATCAGATGGTGGTATAGCGGGCCACAGGTGCAAATATATCTTCATGATCTATGCCTTCCTTTTGAGAGAAGCCTCGGGCAACAAATCTTTCCTTGTACTTTTCAACACTTCCATCAGATCCATGCTTGATCTTATAGAGCCATTTCGAGGTGACAACAGATTTGTCCTCCGGTCTTAGGACCACTTCCCAAACATAATTTTTCATAATGGACTCATATTCTTTGTGCATAGCATCCTTCCAAACTTGATGCTTTATGGCTTCTTCAAATGATCCGGGCTCAGATTGTACTATCGTACTCATCGCTGCTAGATACCCTTGGTATCTCTTCGGCTTCTTGCTTTCACGTAATGTCCCCTTTGGGGCAATATGTCTCTCGGCATCTGCGAGAGTGTCCGTGAGCCATGAGGGTCTTCTCTTATTTGAAGGAGGTGGATCAATAGGATCCATAGGTCCTTCAACATCGGGCATCAGTTAATCCTTCAGCTCTTCCTGCTTCTGTGCTTCTTTATCTTCTTTGTCTTCCTTGGAGCTAGGAAGAATCCTCACTTTCTTGAGGGCAACATCTTCATCGAAGGTGACATCGTGGCATATCTCCACTTCTCTCTGACCAGGCACATAGATTCTATATGCCTTCGAAATTTCACTGTAGCCCACAAACATTTCCTTCTTTCTAGACGCATCCAGCTTGCTTCTCTTTTCTTTCGGCACATGAAAGAAAACAGGACAACCAAAAACTCTAAAATGAGAAACATCAGGCTTCTTACCAGAGAAGACTTCTTCTGGAGTTTTGGAGTCCAGAGCAGAATGCGGGCATCGGTTTTGAACGTACACAGCAGTGTTCGCAGCTTCTCCCCATAGAAACTTCAGAAGACCTTGGTCACATAGCATGGCGCGGGTAGCTTCCACAATAGTCCCGTTCTTTCTTTCAGCAACACCCTTTTGCTCAGGAGTGTACGCAGTTGTGGTCTCCCTCTTAATGCCAGCTTCTCTACAAAAGTATTTAAAGTCATTTGACTCGTACTCGGTCCCATTGTTGGTCCTCAAACCTTTGATATTCTTCTCGGCTTGATTTTCCACCAAGTTCTTGACGGTACGGAACCATTTGAATGCTTCTTCAAAAGATATATCCAGCTCTTGCGGAAGAAGTCATCTGTGAGAGTCGTGTAATAGGAACATCCTGTTGATTTTTGTAGCATCCGAAAGTGTTCCAAGTCTCAAACTTTGAAGGGAGGCTTGGACAGCAGCATTCCAAAGAACCTAGAAACAGTTTATGGAAATTCCACTCGGTTCAAGAATTATTAAAATAGTTAATTATTTTAATGGAGTCCCTAAGTCCAAACTTAGGAAAAGGAAATAATTAAAGGGCATTAATAATTCAGAGTGTGAATCTTCTAGAAAACATGGATCAAGTCAAGATTTAATCTTTAGCCATTGATTAATCTTTTAAATTTGGGCCATTGGTTCTCCAATAGGAAGATTATAAAAGAAGTCTTGAGGGTCACTTGGAAAAAGCCGGGGTACACACTCAGTGCCTGAAGGAGATCCATTCTGATATAAAATTTGATCTCAGCGGGAGAGTTGCAAGGCGAGATGTTGCAGAAGTGGGAGGAGGTCAGGGGTGATCGAGATCAGGGTCAGAGAGCAGTAGTGGGTCACTGAAGGTAGCTTGAGGCTACATCACAGAGACCCCACATAGTCTCCACCCAGTCCGGCTCTGGGACTGCGGAGAGAATCACGCAGAATGACGCAGAGGCTTGTGAGGGCTGTTTTGGGTGTCAGAAATTTATCCGAGAGTGCTGGGCATTTAGTCTCAGGTGGTTCAGAATTTATTTGTCGAATATTTCCCTGTAAAGATATCATTTTCTGAAGAATTAATAAAACCCTCGTTTGCTGCACCGGTTTTCCCACATTGGGTTTTTCCGGGGACAATTGTCCAAAAATAACTGTGTACATGTGACTGATTCTTGTGCTTATGTTCTCTACTGTTTATTTCTTTGCATATATAATTGTGAATGTTGCAGTAGTATTTATTTTGATATTTGCCGGAATATTTCTGAATAATAACTTATTGAAATAATAAGTAGGAGAAATAAATCTATCATTGCAACTGGTTGAGAATTTTCACATGGTATCAGAGCCAGAGATGAATAACAGAGAGGGGGCATCTTTCAGTGAACGAAGATCTACGCAGTTCTCCAGGGCAATAACGCAGAAGGGTTCACGCAGTCCTCCAGGAGGGGAGGGAAGCACGATAGAATGGATGGATCACGATGTATCTGTATTGGCATCCAGATTAGAGGAAGATTTTGCTTGTGTATCAATCTCTACATCCTCAGATGTTTGGTATATTGATAGTGGGGCATCTGCTCACATGACGGGAGTTTGAGACTGTTTTTTCGACTACCAAGAGGAGCAGATGAATTTCAAAATAACCATGGGTAATAAAGCAAAGTGCACTCCCATTAGGAAAGGTACCGTAGTTTTTCAAATCGAGGCAAGGAATAAAATCGGGGCTACTAATGTACTGTATGTGCCGGGTTTGGGGATGAATCTACTCTTAATGTCACAGCTTCAAAACCGAGGATATGGCGTCTACTTTATTGGCAATAGAGTCTATGTCAAGCACCCCAATTGGAAGAAGAAGGCACAAATCGAGGTAAGAAGCAACAAGATGTACAAGCTGCAGCTTGATTCCCCAATGGCACTGGTTGGCAATGCAGATGAAACAGATCTGAATGAGCTGTGGCACAGAAGAATGGGGTACTCGCATCATGGGGCATTGAGAACTGTCCAGAAGACTGTCACAGGTGTTCCAGAACTGAGCACCAAGCGGGATGATGTCTGCAAGGGGTGTGTATTTTGGAAATTTGCCAAGGCAGCATATCAGAGAAGCAACAATAAGGCCAAGGGTTTGTTGGATCTAATACACTCAAAGATCTGCGGACCGATGTCCACGAGAGCTCTTAGTGGTGCCGAATATTTCGTCACTTTCATTGATGACCATTCTAGGAAAACCTGGATCTACTTCTTGAAGACTAAGGATGAAGTCTTCAGTCGATTTAAGGAGTTCAAAGCTCTGGTGGAGAATCTGACAGGGAAGCAAATCAAGGTATTGCGATCAGATAATGGAGGTGAATACATAGATAAAGAATTCACTAGATTCTGTGCAAGGGAAGGCATCAAAAGAGAATGGACAACTCCATACAATCCAGAACAGAATGGAGTGGCAAAAAGAAAGAATTAGATTATTGTTGAAGCAACTAGAGCCACATGTTGTATGACCAAGACATGCCCAAATTCCAATGGGCTGAAGCGTGCAATACAACTGTCTACATTCAAAACAAAACTCCTCACACTGCACTGGGAAAGATCATGCCAGAAAGTGTCTTCACTGGCAGCAAGCCCGAAGTGAGTCACTTTAGGATCTTCGGCAGTACAACCTACTGTCATGTGCCCAGTGAGAAGAGGAAGAAGTTGGGGATGACTTCTGAAAGAGAGTATTTAGTAGGATACAATGAGAATGCAAAGGCTTATCGCATCTACGTTCCTGAGAGCAAGAAAGTAGTGGTGTGAAGAGATGTGAAATTTATGGAGGAGAAAGCCTTCAGAAGATCATGAGAATTGCCTTCTGCTACATAGTCAGAGGAAGAGCCTCTGGTCTAGCCCCAACAACCAGCAGCAGAAAATTCAGTTGCCTCTCCAAGGCATAGTGATCCAAAGGATGGGTCTCCTGAGGATTTGCAAGAAGGAGAGCTGGTAAATCTACCCACCACCAGTGCAAGAACGAGCAAGGAACTTCGATAGATTTTGAAGGATGCAGAGGATTTTGTCGGAAATCCTAGGAATGAGAAGAGACAGCGTAAGCAGCCTAAGAGGTATCAAGCCTTGGTTGCTCAAGTCGAAGAACCCTCTAGTTTTCGAGAAGTTGTTAGGATATTCCGACACATAGGAAATAGTTAAGAATAACTTAGTCTAGTGTAGAGTTAGGTAAAGTGTGTTTCTTTACCATGTACATTTGTAACTTATAATTCGATGGTCACGATTTTTAGTGATCCGACGGCTATCTCTCATTTCGATATTAACGACACTTGATTCGTGGCTTAACACCCGATTGGTCCATGATCTCTATTTAAAGAGCATGGAGGGTCATTTGTCTAGTAACCGTTTATGAGAGAAACATATGTAACTTTTCTTTTTATATTAATAAATTGCCTGAAGTGGCCGCGTTGGCTCAGGCCGTGGACTGTTTCCCTCTTTGAGGGTTTTAACCATGTGATTATACTGGTGTACTGATTTGTGATCTGTTTGTGAGCGGTGACCTTTGGTTCTTGATCTAAGGAATTTACCCTGTAAATTCCTACATGGTATTAGAGCTATTTTAAGGGCCGTGTCTGTTGTTGATCAAAATCCGAAGCCGGTTTGACTACATGCGAATGCCGTTTTGTAGATCTACTATTTCTGAACGTTTTTGGGCTTCGAGAACTGCTCGGTTGTGTCTAGAGCGTCTGTTACAGTGAGGAACGCCTTTCGTTTCATGCGAAAAGGTTTCCAGCTGCCCAATTTATGACAGTTTAGATCTGGAGGTATAAAGCATCTGTTTTGCAGTTATATTTGTTAATAGTTCTGTTTATTTCGGTTCCCTCTTTTTATTTTCGGTTTTTAGTTTTTATTTATTTATTTATTTGCCGGATCTATACCCTTTTCTCTGTGTATGCTCTTTGTTGTGCACTGCGTGCGATCTCGGCAAATCAGAAACAGGGAAAAGGTATTTTTTTGCTACGTATGCTCTTTCCCCGCGTCTTTGTCCGATCTCGGGAAATCAGAAATAGTGAAAAAAGTGATAGTTGCCAGTAAGGCTAACCGAGAATCTAAAATTTTGCCGTAAGGCTCTGCTTTTTGTTTTTTCTTTGTTCGGTTTTTTGTGTTTTTTTGTGCAGGAAAAGACACACACCGAAGAGTTAAAAAAAAAAACCCTTCCTCCTTTCATACAATAACGTGATCCTTTTACTATCTCACTTGGTGAGGGGTTAGTTTATGAGAATAGAGGTCTTGGGTTCAAGTCTCCTTCTCAAGCTTCTTTTGTAAAATGTTTTTGTTCCCGTAACTATTCGGCATCTACAATTCAGATTTTTCAAAAGGCATAACTTCTTCATCCAGAAGCCCTTTTTCGAGCCCTTTTTTTTTAATGGCCTTATTTTTCGAGATCTTTCCATTGGAGCAGTTATTTTCAGCTTTTCTCAGCTTCATTTTAAAAAAAAAATGGAAAGTGCATGCTCGGTTATTCTTAAAAGCACCAATTATTTCCAATGGCTACCTCACATGGTAGATATACTTAGAAGTAAAGGGCTTTATAGAATAGCCATAGGACAAGAAACTAAACCTTCCGATGATGATAAAGCTGCTAAATGGGAAAATAAACAAGATCAAGAACGAGGGTTGATAGGAATGTCCATTGCTCAAGATCTTCGATCTCATATCCTTGACATTGATAGCCCTGATGAAGCCTTGGAAAAACTAAAAACTGTTTTTGGCATTCAAAATCAAATCAGGGCCCACCAGCTTGAAAATGAGTTGCTTACTTTGGACCCCAATAATTTCCCCTCCATTGAAGATTTTTTGTCCAAATTTAAGACCCTGAGAATTCTTTTAGAAGGTTGTAAGATCAAAAAAGATGATAGTAGCTTGATCTATTGCATTCTTGCTAAGCTTGGCCTTGCATACTCTGTTTTTGTTTCTGCCTTCCATTCCACCAGAGAAGCCATCATTTCTTTAGGAACCACCTACAAGAATCCCTCTTTTGATGCCTTTTATACCTTGGTCTTATCACTGCTGGAAACGCTTCTAAGAAAGCCTTAGCAGCCCAACAACAACCATATCAAAAGAATCCCAATAAGCAGTATCCTAAAAAATATGGTCCTAAGCAATTTCAATTGCAAACTGAAAAATCAAATCACCAAAATAATAAGGCAAATCAAAACAAAGGGAAGAAGACAAATAGACATTGCAACTTTTGCAATCGGGATGGCCATATAGAGTCCAAATGTTTTAAGAAGATGGAAGCCTTAGAAGCAACTATGAAGAAGCACAACATCAATTTGGAGCACTCTTCACCTTCATCTTCAGGCATGGCACTTTCTGCTTGTGGTTGTCAAGCATCAAGATCTGGTTATGCATTAAATGTATCATCTTCTTCTCCTTCTCATGAGTGGCTCATTGATTCTGGAGCTTCTTACCACATGGCTAAAAATAAATCCATGTTTTCTTCTTTAAATGATTGTAACACCAAACATATTTATGTTGGTGATGATAGATCTCTTAGTGTTGTAGGATCTGGAACCATTCATCTAGATAATGGTCGGTTTAATAAAACTGATGTACTATGTGTTCCTACCTTGTCATGCAACCTTCTATCTGTTTATCAGATAACTCATTCATGTGAAGGGAAAATAGTATAATTCTCACCTCATGATGTTGTAATCAAGGACCTCAAAGATCCTAAACATATTTTAGCTACTGGCATTACTGATGATTCCACAAGGTTGTATAAGTTTGACAACTTTGGGTCATCCTCTCTTCCCTCCATTTTTGTTGCTCATAATGATGATGTGAGCAAACTTTGGCATGAGCGATTTGGTCACTTAAACTATCGCTCTCTTCAAACTCTATGTAAGGAAAATATGGTGACGGGCCTTCCTATGGTATCTTGCCGAGATGGTGTTTGCTCCGGATGTGTACTCAGAAAACATCATCGAGATAGTTTTGACAAACGTGCCTCTTGGCACGCTTCAACCCCTTTGCAGCTTGTGCACAGTGATTTATGTGGTCCACTTCCTGTTGTTTCTTTCTCTAGTTGCAAGTACTTCTTAACTTTCATTGATGATTTTTCCAAACGCACTTGGGTATACTTCTTAAAACTCAAGAGTGAAGTTTTTAACATGTTCTTGGCCTTTAAGGCCTTTGTTGAGAAACAATTTGGACATCAAATTCTTAAGTTAAGATCAGACAATGGCGAAGAATATGTTAACAACAAATTTATCAACTTCTGCATTGAGCATGGCATTCAATTGCAACATACTGTTCCATATACTCCACAACAAAATGGTGTAGCTGAAAGGAAGAATCGCACCTTAAAAGAAATGGCTAATTGTATGCTTCAATCTAAAGGACTTGGTCTCAATTTTTGGGTAGAAGCCATTAACTATGCAAATTACATAGTAAATCACACTCCTACTAAGGTTTTAAAGAATATAACTCCAGAAGAAGCTTGGAGCTCAATCAAACCAGATGTAAGTCACTTTCGTGTTTTTGGAAGTGATGCTTGGGCCCATATTTTAGATGTGAAACATAAAGCCTTAGAACCTAAGAGTGAAAAATGCATTTTTTTCGGATATTCTGAAGATGTCAAAGGATATAGACTTCTTCAACCAAAATCCAAAAATATTATCATTAGAAGAGATGTAAAATTTGATGAAAATATATCGACCTGCGAGCCTAGTTTGGCAAGTGTGCCACCTTTGGCCTGCGACCCTGATTCGGCATATGTGCCACCTCTCTCTCTCTCTCTTCTATTTTTAATAGCATTCCTTCTTGTTCAGATGATGACAACGAGGATGACAATCCTCCTCCACCTCTTGAAATTGTTCCTTATACTCCACCGCTTCTAAGATGGGTCCGCTCTACTTGGGATGCAGTAGGTTCTCTTGCAGGTGACCTTGCCGATCGACAACGTACACGTTCTCAGTTCGAAGGAGCCTCTTCCTTATTGGCTCAGGTTCCAGAAAAACTTGATCCAGAAACCTTTGAAGAAGCTTTCGGTCATCCAGATTGGGATGAAGCTATGAATGAAGAGTATCGTTCCTTATCGGCAAATGATACTTGGGATCTTGTTCCTCTTCCAAAAGGAAGAAAACTTGTCAGATGCAGATGGGTTTACAAAACCAAGTTTGGACCAGATGGAAAAGTGGATAGACATAAAGCTCATCTTGTTGCTAAAGGATTTTCACAAGTTGAAGGCATTGACTATACTAAAACCTTCTCCCTTGTTGCCAAAATGAATTCTATCCGCCTTGTTCTTTCCCTTGCTGCCTCCTTTAAATGGGAAGTTCATCAAATGGATGTTAAATCTGCCTTCTTACATGGAGATTTACATGGAGAAATCTACATGGAACAACCCCTTGGCTTTATCCAACACGACTCTAGCCTCATTTGTCGCCTTAGGAAGTCTGTCTATGGTCTCAAACAAGCTCCTCGGGCTTGGTATGCCAAAATGGATAGATTTCTATTAGATAATGGCTTTTCTCGGTGTCATTCTAACAACACTGTCTACACCAAGAAAGTGGGTAAGTCCTTCACCATCCTTATTCTTTATGTTGATGATCTTATCCTTACTGGTAGTGATCCAAACCTTAAAAACCATGTGAAGTCTAGCCTCAAAAAAAAGTTTGAAATGATAGACTTAGGACACTTGCATTATTTCCTTGGTCTTCAAGTCTTGCAATCCAAGGAAGGCATTACCCTCTCTCAGTCCAAGTATGCTTGTGATCTTCTACACCACTTTCACATGGAAGACTGTAAGCCATCCCCTTCTCCCTTTCAGTTTGGAGTCAAGCTTTCAGTCAACTCTACCACCCCTGAAGTTGATGCTACCTTATATCGTCAACTTGTTGGTAAACTTCTGTATCTAACCCATACCTGTCCTGACCTTTCCTTTGCTGTTGGTCTTGTCGCTTGGTTTATGCACCAACCTCATGAAAGTCACTAGAAAGCAGCTAAAAGAATACTTCGATATATTCGGGGTACAGTTCAGTTTGGGATTCATTACAGTGCGGGAGCATCTCCATTATTGATTGGTTTCACTGATTCTGATTGGGCTGGTGACCCTGATGATCAAAAGTCTATTGCAGGCTATGTATTCACTCTTGGTTAAGGACCTATTACTTGGTCTTGTAAGAAACAAAGTGACATCTCTCTTTCTTCAGCAGAAGCAGAGTATCGTGGTGCAGTTGAAGCCAGCAACGAAGCCATGTGGCTTCGTCAGATCCTGTCTGAATTTGGTCTTCATCAACAACATCCAACTACTCTTTGGTGTGATAATCAGAGTGCCATTCAGCTATGTAAAGATCCAGTTCAGCATCAACGTATGAAACACATTGAACTCCACATACACTCATCAGAAAGCTCATTCATGATCGTGTACTTGAAGTGCAGTGTTATCCAACCAATGATCAAGTAGCCGATATCTTTACGAAGGCTCTCACAGAAGCGAAGTTTACCAAACTTCAACCCATGCTTGGAGTTCAGGAAAGTTGTCATTAAGGGGGGATAGGCTCTAATGCTTCCTTCCTTCTCTTATTGTGTCAATTTTGTAAATCCTTCAATCCCATCCCAATTTGTTCTTAAGGGGGGATGTTAGGATATTTCAACACATAGGAAATAGGCTCCTTTTGTGTCACCTTTGTAAACCCTTCAATCCTATCCCAAGTTGTTCTTAAGGGGGGATTTTAGGATATTCCAACACATAGGAAATAGTTAAGAATAACTTAGTCTAGAGTAGAGTTAGGTAAAGTGTGTTTCTTTACCATGTACATTTGTAACTTATAATCCGACGGTCACGATTTGTAGTGATTCGACGATTATCTCACACCTCGGTATTAACGACACTTGATCCGTGGCTTAACACCCGATTTGTCCATGATCTCTATTTAAAGAGCATGGAGGGTCATTTGTCTGGTAACCGTTTATGAGATAAACATATGTAACTTTTCTTTTTATATTAATAAATTGCCTGAAGTGGCCGCGTTGGCTCAGGCCGTGGACTGTTTCCCTCTTTGAGGGTTTTAACCACGTGATTATACTGGTGTACTGATTTGTGATCTGTTTGTGAGCGGTGACCTTTGGTTCTTGATCTAAGGAACTTACCCTGTAAATTCCTACAGAAGTTGCTCGGCACCAGGTATGGGTTGATGCAAGGGTGGAAGAGTACAACTCCATCATGACAAATGATGTCTGGGAAGTAGTACCCAGACCACAAGAGAGATCTGTTGTAGGATCTAGGTGGATCTACAAGATCAAGCATGTTGCAGACGGCAGCATCGA
This sequence comes from Pinus albicaulis, assembly GCA_034641835.2. Lineage (NCBI taxonomy): Eukaryota > Viridiplantae > Streptophyta > Pinopsida > Pinales > Pinaceae > Pinus > Pinus albicaulis. Next base: position 214,977,278 of record CM076573.1, read on the forward strand.
GAAATTTAAGGCCAGGTTCGTGGCTAAGGGTTATGCTCAGAAGGAAGGAATAGACTATGAAGAGACCTTCGCCTCGGTAGCCAGATACACATCTATCAAGTCCGTGATATCCCTTGCTGCAGAGATGGGATGGGAAATTCACCAGATGGATGTCAAGGCGACATTCTTGGATGGTGTGATAGAAGAAGAAGTGTATATAGAATAACCAGAGGGCTTTGAGACACATGATCAAAAAACTCATGTGTGCAGGTTGTAGAAAGCATTATATGGACTGAAGCAAGCTCCCAGAGCCTGGTATGGTCGAATTGACAACTATCTGAAGAAGATGGGATTCGTCAAGAGTGATGCAGATCCCAATCTCTACTATCTAAGAGTAGGGAATGAGCCATTGATACTAGTATTGTATATAGGTGATCTGTTCTTGACAGGATCATCAAGGCTCATTAAAAATTGCAAGAAGAATTCAGCTGAAGAGTTTGACATGAAGGATCTGGGCCAGATGGACTATTTTTTGGAGTTGGAAGTTTGGCAGCAGGATGGGGAGATCTTCCTTGGTCAAGGAAGATACACTGCTGAGATTCTGAAGAGATTTCAGATGGAGGATTGTAGACCCATGACCACTCCAATGATTACCAATTGGAAGAAAATTGACACGTCCGATGATGATGAAGCTGATCCTACGTTGTACAGACAGCTCATAGGGTCATTGATGTATCTGGTAAATACAAGGCTAGAAATCTGTTATGCTATTAATACCCTAAGTCAGTTCATGGTGGAACCGAAGAGGGTACATTGGGCAACAGCCAAACATGTTCGCAGATACCTTCGAGGAACAGTCGAGCTTGGATTGAAGTACACCCGTGATAATGATGTCAGGTTGAGTGGTTTTACTGATGTAGATTGGGCTGGAAGTTCAGTTGATCGGAAGAGTACCAGTGGGTACTGTTTCAGTCTGGGTTCAGGAATGACTTCCTGGTGCAGTAGGAAATAGAAGTCCGTGGCGCTAAGCTCAACAGAAGCAGAATATATGGAAGCTAGCATAGCTTCGTGCGAAGCCATATGGCTTAGGAAACTGTTAGTAAATCTACTCAAGGAGCAAATGAAAGCGACCAACATTTTATGTGATAATCAGAGTTGCATAAAGCTCTCTGAAAATCCTGTGTTTCATGATAGGTTGAAACATATTGACATCCGGTGTCACTTCATCAGGGACTGGGTACAGCGTGGAGTTGTTCAATTGCAGTACACTCCAACAGGAGAACAAGTGGCAGACATCCTCACCAAGGCTTTGGGAAAGACAAAGTTTGTCTACTTCAGAGAAAAGATGGGGATGATGAAGAATCCCTTCTAGTAGCAGGGATGAAGGATTCAGGAATCAGAGGGAGTTGTAGTACAGATGTAACAAGTGACCGTGGCAGTGTCAAGGGCAGCAGTACAGGGGGCAGTAATGTAGAGGGTGCTTCAGAATCAGAGTAGCATGCAACAGGCATATTGTTGGAACACTTTCTTCGCTAAGAGGGAGTGTTGATTTTTGTAGCATCCGGAAGTGTTCCAAGTCTCAAACATTGCAGGGAGGCTTAAACAACAACATTCCAAAGAACCCAGAAACAATTTATGTAAATTCTACTTGGTTCAAGAATTATTAAAATAATTAATTATTTTAATGGAGTCCCTAAGTCCAAACTTAGGAAAAGGAAATAATTAAAGGGCATTAATAATTTAGAGTGTGAATCTTCTAGAAAACATTGATCAAGTCAAGATTTAATCTTAGCCATTGATTAATCTTTTAATATGGGTCGTTGGCTCTCCAACAGGAAGATTATAAAAGAAGGCTTGAGAGTCATTTGGAAAATATGCCGGGGCACACACTTAGTACCCGAAGGAGATCCATTCTGATGTAGAATTCGATCTCAGCGGGAGAGTTGCAGGGCAAGAAGTTGCAGAAGTAGGAGGAGGTCAAGGGTGATCGAGATCAGGGTTGGAGAGCAGCAGTAGGTCATTGATGGTAGCTTGAGGCTACAACGCAGAGACCCCACGCAGATTCACGCAGTCCAGCTCTGGGACTGTGCAGAGAATCACGCAGACTGACACGAAGGCTTGTGAGGATGTTTTGGGTGTCACAAATTTGTCCGAGAGAGTTGGGCATTGAGTCTTAGGCGGTTCAGAATTTATCTGCCGAATATTTCCCTGTAAAGATATAATTTTATGAGGAATTAATAAAACCCTCATCTGCTGCACCGGTTTTCCCACATTGGGTTTTTCAGGGACAATTGTCCAAAAATAACTCTGTACATGTGACTGATTCTTATGCTTATGTTCTCTACTGTTTATTTCTCTGCATATATAATTGTGAATGTTGCAGTAGTATTTATATCGATATTTGCCGGAAGATTTCTGAATAATAACTTATTGAAATAATAAGTAGGAGAAATAAATCTATCACTGCAATTGGTTGAGAATTTTCACACATCCTCCCAAGGATGTCACGTGCAACATACCAGATAAGTTAGAATGTATCAATTGCAAGATATCATTTGTCTTTGTGACACTTGAGGGGAATGGTACCCTTGTATGCTTCCCTTCGGCACAACCCTGACATATACCTTCATGATCATCTCTAAGTTCGGGCATCCCTGTCACCACCTTCCTTGCTTCGAGAAGGGATTTTTAATGAAGGTGTGGAAACCTCCGGTACCATAACTCTGTTTGAAGAGTTGTATCATATGACATAGCCCCCAATGGACTTCCTCCAACCTGGTAGAGTGTATCAACTCTAAAACCAATAGTAAGAGCTTACTTGAGGATCTTCTTCCAGATGTGTACCTTTCCATCAACGAATGCCACCTTGAACCCTTTGTCTTCCATTGCCGAAATCAACACAAGGTTCTTCTTCAAATCAGGTACGTACAACATATCTTGTAATTGGAGGACTTAACCTTGAGATAGATGGAGGGTCACAGTCCCTGTCCCTTTCACGAGATAGGTGGCATTATCTCCAAGGATAATTTCCAGAATGTTATTATTCTCAACCAAATCAGAGAGGGCTTCTTTATAACCAGTGAGGTGCTTTGAAGCACCACTAACAATCAACCAAACGTCCTTGGTGTCGGGTGGAGATGCAGCAGAGAGGGCAGATACAAGAATAAATTCATTTCTCTTATTATCAACAACATTAGACTCATCGTACTTGGAATTTCTTGACCCCTTGAAAGGTTTCCCATTCCACTACGATCAGAGGGAGCCTTCCTTTTTCCTTTGAACTTGTTGTTCTCGCCATTCCCTCTCGAGTTGTTGTTGTCATCATCCCTAGGAGAGTCCCTTCTATTAGGGCACTCTCTTGCATAGTGACCAGTCTTGTTACAAGTGTAACATCTTCCCTTCCTTCCTTTGGGCCCTACTCTTCCATGGTTTTGATTTCTCGGGCCACCATTGTTTTTCTTCTTTGCATGAGCGGCGAAGGCAGTAGGGTCATTTCCATTTCCATTAGAGGGATAATCTCTCTCCATCATTCTTGTTTCCTCTTGAGTGCATCTCCTCAATATCACATCAAAATCAGGGATCACATTATTATTAAGAATAGTGGTATTGAATACATACCAATCACGGGGGAGACCTCCAAGAGCAATAAGAACCTTCTCTCGATCAGATATTGCTTCCCCAATAGCTAGGAGGTTATTCCTGATTTCAGTGAGCCTTATAAAATAGGATTGAATATGCCCTTCTTGATATTCTTCAATTGATTCTTGAAGAAAAAGATTTGATTAACATTGCTTGCCTTGAACATGCTAACCAACTTATCATACATCTCTTTAGATGTGTTCAACTCAGAAATGTAAGCAACCAAGTGCTTATGAATAGAATCCCGGATAATCATCTTTGCTTTGATTTCCTGCTTTCTATACTTTGTCTTTGTGGCAGCAACTGCATTTGATGGAGACTCTTGAATCTTCCCCTGCACATAGTCCATGACATCTTGATCTTCTAGAACCAAATCCAAGGACATCTTCCATGCATGATAAGCAGACTTATCAATCAATTTATCATCAGCCTTGAAACCCTTGTAGGTTGAGGAGGCTATTTGTCCTTGATAGGATTTCTTCCTTCAGTGGTTGCTTCTAACACCAGCTTGGACTTTGTCTTCACCTCAACTTTGATTCCATGTTAAATTTAGATAACCATGGTGTTCTATGCTTGATGCAATTTTACTTCAATCTTTCTTAGGCCAGATACAAAATAGCAATAACATAAACATGAAAGTAAAATGCTGATAGAACACAATAATAGATCAACAGAAGACAAACCAATAATATAGATTAGATTTACAATTCCTTTTGTCTAGCAAAGATATGAGATATTGTTCGTTACATCAGTCAACAGGATGCTTCAACTAGCAAAGCCTTTCTAGATCAGCCAACCTTCCAAGTGTCACAACCACAACCCTCAAAGACAGCTCATCACAAGTCAATGTTGGTCAACCAAAAGTCAACGCAGAACGTCAACAAAAAGTCAACGCTACAGTTTAGGGTTTTGGTTAAACATCTCTGATTTCCTCGATTTTAGTGCCCAGCAGTGCGACCTCTCAAAATCGGAATTTTGGCAGAGATTTGGGGTCAAACGACCAAGCATTGACCATGGTCAACGCTGGTGAACGCTGCTGCAACAAGCCCTAAACAGATCTGCAAAAAACAACTCCTCTAGCTCCGCACGTGTGAAGGGAAGAGGCCTCCAAAGGCTAACGAACATATCAGATCACATTGAGAGATGTGTGATGAGTTGATGATGAAAATGACCTCCAAGTCTCTCCAATTTATATCCATCAGTGAGGGTGTGTGACACATCTATTAGGCATGTGAGTCTACATTACAAATCTGGCCGACCTTGCACGTGTGGAAAATATATTCAAAATATATGTTCTGCTCATGCAAGCAAGATGATCTTTAGATCCATCTTGCACCTCTCTGACAGAGGAATCCAACAAAAATATGACCATCGTCATATGAGCAGTGCAACATGGAGTTTGGACCTAGTTGCCCAAAATTAACAATCTTTGCGGCTGCAACCTTCGGATCATGCTTCTCATCCTTGTCTTTTTTCTTCAAAGGACACTGTGATGCAAAGTTGCCCATCTCACCACATCTAAAGCATTTCACCTTTGAGACATCTCTCTTCTGTCTCCGTTGCCCTTGTTGCTCCTTCGATGCTAGGGCTGTATTCTCCTCCTCCTTTGGACTTTTAGATCGCTCCCGCTGTTGCTCTTAAGCTTGCACTTGACTAGATCTCTCCTCAGCTCTTCCTCCTGAAATGCTGACCACATTTGCTCCCAACTAGGAAGCGTAGCCCTGCCCAAAATGCTTTGGACAAAAAATTGCCACTCCTCCGTGATTGCGTTAAGGTCTAGCGTCACCATAGTTGCCGAAGATAGGGTGGATCCCATGGTACCCAATTGATCTCGAATCTCCTGAAGCCTCATCAAGAATGGAGCAATGCACTCCCCCTTCTGCATCTGGACCAACCTGAGCTTCTACTCCAAGTATGAAATTTTCAATCTGAAAAGTCTACAATTGCAGTGATAGATTTATTTCTCATACTTATTATGTCAATAAGTTATTTACAAAAATCTATCTGTAAATATCGAAACAAATACTATTGCAACATTCACAAATATATATGCAGAGAAGTAAACAGTAAAGCACAAAAGCACAAGAATCAATCACATGTACACAATTATTTTTGGACAATTGTCCCCGGAAAAACCCAATGCGGGAAAACAGGCGCAATAGATGAGGGTTTTATTAAATTCTTCTGCAAATGATTTCTTTACAAGGAATATACTAGTAGATAAGAATCTGAAACACCTGAGACAAAATTCTCGGCTCCTCCCGACAAATCCCTAACACCCTGATCAATGTCTGCTTCTCTCTATGCCTGTCTGCTTGTTTCTCTGCGCAGTCCCTGTGTTGGACTGCATAAGTCTGCAAAGGCTCTGCGTGGGTTCACTGCATTGCAGCCCTGTGCTGCTTCTTGTGACCCACTACGTCCCTCTGTCCCTGACCTCAGTCACTGCTGACTCCCTCTTCTTTCTGCTTCTGCAACTCTCTGCCCTGCAACTCTTCCCACTGAGATCGAATTCTCTTACGTCAGAATTGATCTCCTTCGGGTTCTGAGTGTGTGCCCGGCTTGCTTTCCAAATGACCCTCAAGCCCTCTTTTATAATCTTCTCGTTGGTGAATCAACGACCCATATTAGAAGTCTAATCAATGGCTAAGATTAAAACTTGACTTGATTTTTGTTTTCTAGAAGATTCACACTCTGAGTTATTAATACCCTTTAATTATTTCATTTCCCTAAGTTTAGACTTAGGTTCTCCATTAAAATAATTAATTATTTTAATAAGTCATGAACCGAGTGGAATTTCCACAAATGGTTTTTGGGTTCTTTGGAATACTGATGTCCAAGCCTCCTTACAAAGTTTGAGACCTTGAACACTTTCCGATGCTACAAAAATCAACACCAAGTACATCTTCTGCTGCTCGGAAGTTCTTTCGTACAGCAAGGACAAGGCCTCCCACATCTCCTTGGCGGTGTTCTTGCCAGCTGCATGAGAGACTATGTGATCCTTGACACCATCAAGGATCATCCTCTTGGCCTTTCCCATAGGCCGATACTTCTTAAGTTGATCCGAATCTGAAGGTACAACAACCACATTCGCCATGAACGTAGAAGGAATTGAATCCTTTCCTTCCAGATTACATAGTTGGAGGAACCCTCCAACCGGTCCTGATCTCGAAGACATGAGCTACCATCTCAGCCAAACAACTATCGAACTGCTTCCTCTTTCTCCCCCTTTGTGCAACACTAGGCAAGCTTACGCACTGCTCTTGGAGCTCGTAGATTTGCTGCGATGATCTATTGCTCAGATCCTGGAAAAATGTTGAATTCCTTGGCTAGGAACTCACTGAGGAAGAATTTCCTGCTATGTGCTCTTTTCTTTCTTCTTACGCTTTTCTTCCCGGCAACTACCTGCAGAAAAACTGCGTCCCTCTCGCTCTACGTGAAGGCTTTGCGCTACTCCCTCTACCTCGATAAAATCTCGAATTGGAAGTCCTACCTCTCTGTCGACTCACTCAGAGAGAGACAACCTCGAAACTTCAACCCTTCTGGCTAGAACTGCACAATCCCTTTGGGGATTCGATCTGCTGCTGCTGCAACAATTTGGCCTTCTCTTCAGAGTTAGATCTGCTCTTCTTGTTTCACATCAAACCCTTTGATACCATGTGAAAATTTCTAGATTTGACAATCTAAGGAATCCTACTGCAACTATTTGAGTTACTTCTCTTATTATGTAAATTGCATTTACAAAATTAATTCAGATCTGAATTATTGAAGTAACTACTAAAGCAGCCTATACTTAATTAAAATGATTTCGAAACAAGGAAACTGAGAAGAAATCAATCACACATAGGACACTTTATTTTGGACTAAGTCCTTGGAAAAACCTAATGCGGGAAAATTGACACATCAAATTTGAGAGTTTGTATTATTAAGCAGTAGCAATTTCTGAATACATCTCTAAATACCTCAAGGGTTATTCAATTATAGAGAGAAATACTGGCAGAAAGAAAATTGTGAGAATACCTCACTGAATCACTAGAAAATCTGGCTGATTCGGACACTAGAGAAGCTGCTCCTAGAGGTCACCGTGTAGGCCTTGCGTCACCTCCTCTAAGCACTGTCTCACCCTAGCTGTGGATTGATCTGACTCCCGAAATCATAGATCTCAGCGTCTCGGTCTCGTACCTCGTCTTTTGGCTTTTGGATTAGTTCTGATAGTGAATCTTAGAAACCCTCTGAGCCCCTGCGTAGCCTCTGTGTAGCCTTGCGTGGCTTTGCGCAGCCTTTGCGTCACCCTAACTGGCTCTGCGCTGGCTTTGTTGGACGTCTCTCTGCCTCTCTCTGTTGATGATTCTTCGGTTGAGAAAATCTCTCTCCGAATGCTATCTCTTCCCCTCACTACACTGAATCACTTAGATCTAATCTTCGTTCGAGCACTGCTCCGTCAGAAGAATTCAATGTCAAGATTCACTCCGTGTCACTTTCCAAATGACCCCCAAGTCTTCCTTTATAGTCTTCTCGTTGAGAAATCAACGACCGAGATTAGATCTCTAATCAATGGCTAAGATTACATTAGACTTGATCTTTGCTTTTTCTAGATCATTCACACTGTTTTATTAATGTCTTTTAATTATTTAATTTCCCTAAGTTAGACTTAGGGTCTCCATTAAAATAATTAATTATTTTAATAAAATATGATCTGAGTGGAATTTTCACAAACAGTTTTTGGGTTCTTTGGAATACTCGTGTCTAAGCCTCTCCACTAAATTTGGGGCTTAGAGCACTTTCCGATGTTACAAAAATCAACACTCTAGAAGATTCACACTCTGTTTATTAATACCCTTTAATTATTTAATTTCCCTAAGTTTAGACTTAGGGTCTCCATTAAAATAGTTAATTTTTACAATAAAACATATTCTGGGTGGAATTTTCACAAACGGTTTCTGGTTTCCTTGGAATACATGTGCCTAAACCTCTCCACAAATTTGGAGACTTAGAGCACTTCCGATGCTACTGAAAATCAACATAAGCCACACTCCCAAAAATCCTCTAAGTGACTCATTTCAGGCTTCTTTCCTGTGAAGAATCCCTCTGGCGTTTTTTTCCCCAATGCTCTATGAGGAGTTATGTTCTGAATGTACATTGTTGTGTTACATGCCTCTGCCCATAAGAATCTGGGCAGATCTTGATTATACAACATAGCCTTCGCAGCCCCAACTATCGTTCTGTTTTTCCGCTCTGCTACTCCATTTTGCTGAGGGTTATATGGAGTTGTCCATTATCTTTTGATGCCTTCCTTCTCATAGAAGTCTGAGAAATCTTTATCAATGTATTCTCCACCATTATCTGTGCGAAGCACATTGATCATTTTCCCTGTCGCGTTCTCTATGAGGGCCTTGAACTCTTTGAACTGATCAAAGACCTCATCTTTGGTCTTTAAGAAATAGATCCAGGTCTTTCTGGAATAGTCATCAATAAAAGTGACGAAGTATTCGCCACCACTAAGAGCTCTAGTGGACATAGGGCCACAAATATCTGAGTGTATCAGTCCTAACACACCGTTTTCTCTACTGTCACTTCTAGGGAATGCTGCCTTCACGTAATTCCCAAGTACACATCCTCTGCATACATCGTCGTGCTCCGTACTGAGAACTGGAACTCCTGTTACAGTTTCTCTGAGCATCTTGAGTGCTCCATGGTGTAAATGTCCCATCCTCCTGTGCCACAATTTGTTAAGCTCCTTCCCACTACTACTATCACTACCTATTAGTGCCATTTGAGAATCGAGCTGCAACCTGTATAACCTGTTGCTCCGAGCTCCAATTTGTTTCACTTTCTTCTAGCTAGAGTGTTTGACATACACTTTCTTCCCTACGAAGTGTACATCGTACCACTTGTCCTGTAACTGGGACACTGAAATTAGGTTCATACCCAATCCCGACACATGCAATACATTAGTAGCGGTGGTGCTGGTTCCTTACTTCGTATGAAACTCTATGGTGCCTCTCCCTACAAGAGTACATTTGGTTTTGTTGCCCATAGTGATCTAGGAGTCCATCTGCTCCTCCTAGTAGTTAGAGAAATATTCTCTAACTCCTGTCATATGAGCTGAAGTTCCACTATCTATATACCAGACACCAGATGATGCTGAACCTGATAAGCAAGTAAATTCATCCTCTAACCTGGAAGATAAATCTGAATCATCCTGATTGTTAATTTTGTCCATGATTTTCTGTGCTCTTTTTCTTTCCTCTCGACGCTGATTCTGCTGTTGCAAAATTGCTGCGTCCAGCTAGAGATCTACTCTACAAGAAAAATACGTCTGCTCCCTCTGCCTATGGTAATCCTCGATCTGGAGAAATCGAATTACTTTGTCGCTCTCTCACAGAAATCGATTTTCCTCAAGAATTTTGACCCTCTTGGCCAAGGAAATGCGCTGCTCACATAGAGCAATGGTCCTCCTTCTCTTCTTTGCTATTGATCTCTCCGGCTGATCATATAAGCTCTAATGCCATGTGAAAATTTTATCTATTGCAATAACTGAAAATATTCTTCTAACTATCACTTTGATTATGTAGTTTATTTGCTATGACAAATATTGAATAAATTTACTACTGCAATTTTCACATTAAATTACTGCGGAAAATAAAACGTTGGAAATAGAGAAATTCTAGCACACACATAAAAAACATTAACACAATTATTTTTGGACAATTGTCCCCGGAAAAAGCCAATGTGTGAAAACCGGTGCAACGAATGGGGGTTTTCTTATTAATCTTCAGTAGCAAATCTAAGTGCAAGAATTCTGACAAATTAAACAGAGAAAAAATACTGAGAGAAATTTTGTGATAAATTTCTCACTCTTCACAGCGACTCCCTGACCCTGAGATGGACCCTCTGTTGTTACACTGATGCCTCTGCGTCACTCTCTGTGTAGTGACTGCGCAGAGCTCCAGTGGACTGCTTCTTTCCTCATGTTGCCTCCTCCTGAATTCGATATGTACCTTCTAGACTTCTGCTGGTACCCTCTCTCTCACATGCTACTCACCCTCTGGCTCTATCTCCTCTGTTGAATCTGAGCCATTGAGAAAATCGGCAACTGAGTCATTGCACTAGTGTGTTCTCCATCTACCCATCGACTTCTTCTTATAATCTTCTGTTGGAGCAACAACGACCAAGATTAAAACAAATTGATGGCCCAAATTATTACCCTATCGATCCGTGAGAGTTGCTAGAGCATTCACACCATAACTTAATTAATTCTGATTAATTAATCATATTTCCTAAGTTTAGACTTCAGAAATATAAAAAAAATGACTAATAAATCTAATTAAGTCGTCTCTAAGTGGAATTTCTAGAAACGATTTCTGAGTATTGGAGAATACATGTATTCTAGCCTCTCCACCAAATCTCGTGGCAAGAACACATCTGATGCTACAAAAACTAACACATCATGCTCTCATCCCCTAGAGCCCCAAGCAGTTAAAAGAAAGAAAATTCAATAAAAGGAAAAAGACATATGAAGAGGGGTGGAAAAACAAAGGCCAGGGTAACTCATGTACCACGGTTGCTCCCTCCTACATATATACACCCAATGTGTGGGCTTCCCTTATCATAACTAGCCTTGTACCATGGCATGTGGCTTAGAGCCTTCCCTGTTGCCCCACTCTATTCCGACATCATTTCACATGACATCGGCCATTTGATGGATGGAACATGGACTTGTTACTCCCTTAAAGGTTGAAACTGTTGGAAAATGCAAAGTGGGAGCTATTAATTCTTATTTTCCTTAACCTTGATACTTGCTTGTGAATCTTAGTTAATATTGTTTATGTTCTTTAGTTAGGTCTTTTCATCAAACAAATATCAAGAACAAAATAGCAACAATAGAGGACAAGAAAATTCGGCTCTCAGCCATGGTAAAACCCCTCGAAGGAGAAAACCTGGAAATTTTTTCTCTTCTTATAGAATCTGCTTCAATTGAGACACAAATACCCAAATCCTAGACCAAGTCCTTCTCCAAGTGCCAAGTCAGTCCTCCAACATGTTTTTCCTTGATTTTGCACCAACCAGCTTCAAACTGCAACTTCGACCTACCAGCTTCAATACTGCAACTCTTCCTACAAATTCGACCCTGCAATTTCGGCCTTGCAGCTTGTCTAGAAACCTTAATATTGCTTCCTCCTGAGACCTTAATAGGGAAAGAAAATTCCTTCCAAGGTCAGTGAGGTCAAGGTAGGGTATTCTTCCTTCTAGCTACAAGATTTTGCACTTCGTCCTACTGCAACATGAACTTGCAACTTCGACCTCCTTCTGCAACACTAAAAACCCTATAATTTCGCATGTGTGAGAGAGATAGATCCCAAAACATAGATTTTTCCTTTCTTCTTGGATTCTTCTTGCTTCCTAGACCTTCGCTCTCCTTTTTTGCTTTTCCTAGCTACAGATCGAATTCTTTTCTTGATAGATCGAACTTGATGATGAGTGAGTGCTAAATGAGGTCGAACTACTGCTTTATATTGTCTTTCCAAGGGTTCGAATTCCCTTCTATAGGCCGACTTGAACTGTTAGGGCTGACTTGTACTTTTGTAGTTTCCAGGACTTTCTAGACTAAAAAAAATTCTTTTTACAATTACATTTTTCCCGGAAGGGTCTTATAAACATGATGTTGACTCCTTTGACTCGTGACAATAAATCCTAAGACTTAACAAACCCTAAAATCATGAAGAACATGCTTTTACCTAGAATACCATCAATAAAGATCATGAAACCCATGCTTTAATAATTATAACTTTTTCTTTTATTCTCATGTTTGTTACATAGGATACATATTGAAATGAGTACAACAACGATTATGAAGACCGAAACAAGTCAGATTTTCAACACTCCCTCTTAACCAGGGAGGTATTCATAATTGGAGAACCAGTACAACATCATTCTCAAATTGAAGTGTTCTCAGAACAAGAGTCGTATTGATAAGCCATATGTGAAAATTCGGTTACCCCAAATCCTATTGCAACAACTGATGTTATTTCTTCTATTTGTTAATTTAATTAAACAAATTATTTGCTGTGTGCTATGACAAATATCGAAACAACTGCAATCTTCCCAAAACAAATACCGCGGAAGAAAAATAAATGCTGGAAGAATAGATGCACACACACAATATGACACCATTATTTTTGGACTAAGTCCTCGGAAAAACAAACATTGGAAAAGTGGTGCAACAGATGAGGGTTTTAATATTATGCAGTAGTGAATTTGAGTACAAAAATATGGATGCTTAAACTAGCAATTCAAAACAGAGAAATGATTGGAGAAAATTTGTCACTCCACAGGCGATCCGATACTGATCTCAGCTCAATTTGAGTTGCTCCTTGCTCCCTCTGTGCAGTCACTATGTCAGCCTATGTAGTTACTGCATCCCACAAGCTCGGAACTGCGTCTCATCTTGCTTTCTTGCCAGCTGTTGTCTGGGAAATGGATCCTCCTGGCCTCCAGACTCTCTACCTAGCTTTTAGCTCAGAATTTCTCCTTCTCCCCAGCAAAACAAAATCTCCCCAAGAAAGCTCTGCGTTGCCTATCTGTGGCAATCATTGTCTATTTTCAATTTACTCACTGGAACTGGAAAAACTTCCTCTGGCCTCACTATCTCTACCCCTCTCTCACTGCTTCGACTTCACTGAATCACCTCCGACAACTGAATGCTGCTACTCTGGAGATCGATTTCTCAGGAAAATCGAATGCTCAACTGATTTGGTGTGTCTTCTCCAAGCCCCATCGAGTTCTTCTTTTAATCCTCCGTTGAGACTTCAACGACCACAATTAAATATTAATCAATGGCTAGGATTAACTAGAAATAGATCCATGCACTTTTCTAGAACATTCTCACCATGACTTAATTAATTCCCTTTAATTAATCATATTTCCTAAGTTTGGACTTAGGAAATATTAAAAACTGACTAATTAATTTAATTAAATCGTCTCTAGGTGGAATTTCCATAAACGATTTCTGGTATTGGAGAATACATGTATTCTAGTCTCTGCCAAACCTCACGGCTAGAACACATCCGATGATACAAAAACTAACACTCCCTCTTAGCGAGGAAAGTGTTCAAGTACTGCAATTGCAATTGCTGCTACAATACACTGCCTCTGCACCATCTCCAGTCACACTGCCAATGTCTGGCTACTGTTGCCTACCAACTACTGCGCAACTCTGATATGTGATGCATCTGTGTTGCCGTTGACCTTGTTGAACTGCTACCAACACTGCAACTCTGTTGCTACTGCTACTGCAACATCTGCAACTCCCTCTCATCTGTTGCTGCTGCAACTCAGAACTATCCAACTTACTGAACTAACTATGGTCAGTATGATGCATCTGTCACCTGAGTCCTGTCTGCTGCTAGTCTCTATGCTGTTGCTGACTCTGCAAATGTGCCAACTGAACTGCTGCCAACTCTGCACTGCATTTTCCAGTATCTGATCGCTACTAGCTACTTCATTTATCACTTTGGCATCTGACTGCACCAACTGCCACTGGTCCATCCTGCTACTGCATACTGTGGGCTCTCATAGCAAGGTTTTGATTCAAGAGGTGGACCTCCTCAAGAATTCTACCCATCCTGTAGCACTCTGAGGCTACAAAACTAAGTCACCCCACCTCACTCCTAGAGGGATGTCTGCTATTATGGCAAAGTCTTTCTCCAACCCAGAGGACAACTTATTGATCTCCGAGCTTGCTGGTCCTGCTTCTCCTCCTTGTCCTTCTTTCTGAGAGGACACTGAGTGCTGTAGTGGCCTAGCTCGCCACACCTGAAGCACTTCACCTTAGACAAGTCCTTCCTACACTGCTCCTGCTACCCCTTTGATGCAAGGGCCACATTCTTCTCTTCCTTCACCTGCTTCATCCCGCTGCTGTTGTTGCTGCCACTAATGGTGCTCTTCACCCAATTTCGCCTCATCTCCTCCTATTGCAAATCAACCCACATCTTGTCCTACTCTGGCAACTTGTCTCTGCCCAAGATACTTTAGACAAAGACCTGCCAGTCCTCGGAAACATTGTTGAGAGCTAATCGCACAATTTTGTAGGTTGGGGCACTAAACCTACAACTAACAGCTGTTCTTGGACATCTTGAAGACTGGTGAGGAAGGGGTCTATGCGCTCCCCCTTTTGCATACGGGTACATCTCAACTTCTCCTCTAGATACATCTTCTGCTGCTCGGAAGATCCCTGGTATAGCATGGTGAGAGCATCCCACATCTGCTTGGCAGTGTCCTTGCCAGCTACATGATCTCGAACCCCATCGAGAACCAATCTCTTTGCCATCTCCTTGTATGCTTTTAGCTGATCTGGATCCGTGGGGACAACCACCACGTTATCGATGTATGCCTTGAGATCGTACTCATCCAGAAGACAGGAAATCCTTACTGTCTAGATCACATAGTTGGATGCTCCGTTCAACCTATCATGATCTATCAGCCCGACTGATGCCATCTCCTCTGCTCAGTTGCTGCTAGGCTCTACGCACTCCCAGCTGGAGTGAGTAAATCTGCTCACAACCACTACTGATCTGCTATGAGAAATCGAACCTCTGAAGCTAGAAGTCCCCTGAGGAAAATTTCCCTCACTATGTGCTCTTTCTTCCTCCTGATGTTATTTTGCACTAACGACTGCTGCAAAATACTGCGTCTAGCTAGAGATCTGCTCTGCAAGGAAAAATAGTGTTGCTCCCTCCGCCTCTAGTAATCTTTGATCTAGAGAAATCTAATTTATCTGTCGCTCTCTTAGAGAAATCGTTTTTCGTCAAAAATAGACCCTCTTGGCCAAAGGAACTGCGCTGCCTTATGTTTTAATCTTGATCGTTGGTGCTCCAACAGAGGATTATAAGAGGTCAATGTGGTGATTGAGAAGGCACTTGAGCAGTTCGATTTCTTGGCAGATTGATTTCCAGAGTAGTAGCAGTCAGTCGCCAGAGAGAGTTAGAGATCGAAGCAGCGAGAGAGGGACATAAACAGTGAAGCCGGAGGAAGATTTCCAGTTTTGGTGAGTGCATTGCAGAGAAAGGTCGATATTTCTCAAGGAAGCTTTGCAGAGGAAACACAAAAGCTTCAATAAGCAATTCGATTTTGCTGGGGTGAAGCTGGTCTTCAGTTCTAGAGTCCGGAAAGTATTTTCAGAGTACTGGAGGGTCTATTTCCCAGTCAACAGAAGGCATGACGACTTGATTTTTTGTTGTTCCAGGCTGAGTGTGTAGTAGACTGTGTAGAGGTGACACAGTAGCTGCGATGAGCAAGGAGGGCGGCTTGATTTTCAGTAAGCAGTCAAGAGCTAGGATTGCTTGGAGTGAGGGTAAATTCCCTCAAGATATTTTTGCGAGTATTTTCTCTGCAGGATTGCTAGTATTCAACATCCAAATTGTACTCATATTATTTCACTGCTGCTTAATAATAAAAACCCTTAGATGCTGCACTGATTTTCCCGAGTCAGGTTTTTTCGGGGACTTTTGTCCAAAAATAATTGTGTTAATTTTATGTGTGTGCTAGCATTTCTTCTAGAGTTTATTTTTTCCGCAAAATTTTATTTGTGAAGGTTGCAGTGTGTTTATTTCAATATTTGTCGTAGCAGATAAATTGTTAAATTGAATTAACAATTATGAGAAATAATGCCAGTTGCTGCAATAGAATTCCGGTTTCAGAATTTTCACATGGTATCAGAGTGCAGTTGATCAACTGGAGATCTCAGAGGCGAAAAGAAGGAATTTTGTTTTTCAGTGTGGGCAACAGATCAAAATTCCCAAGAGGCAGTGCAGTCATTCTGCCAGGGGTCGAGTTGCTTGAGGTCATTCGATTTTTCTGGGAGGCAGAAAAATCGATCTTTCCAGATCGAGTGATTGCAAAGGCAGAAGAAGCAGCTCAAAATTTTCTTTGGGCAGATCTCTAGTTGGACGTAGAGGGATTTTGTAGTAGTTTGCTAGAGCAAAACTTGCATTGGGTGGAAGAAGAGCACACACTGAAGGAAAATTTCTCGTAGGGAACTTCTAGTCATGGAAGTTCGAATTTCCAGTTGCAGATCGACAGTAGCAGCTAACAGAGCCATGCATTCCAGGAGGGAATGCGAGTAGCAGAGCAGTAGTCGAGCATAGTGAAAGAGGGAGTTTTCGACTTGATCGGAGACGTCCACAGATAGGAAGGATCCAACGAAGAGCAACATATTAGATCCAGTTGTTGTAAATTTCTCACAAGGATCAATATCCTTGCTACAGGAGCCCAACAAAATTAGTAGCAGAAGGATCATAGTTTCAGCAGGTGCAGTGATTGATTTTGATGATCGCTGCATAGCTAGTTACAGTCAATACTCGAGGGACAGTTCCAGAACTAGCTGCAGTGACACAGGCAATGCGAATTGCCTAGTTACAGGATGCAGGTGCAGTTCCAACCAGAAGATTCACAGTGCAGAGCTACGTAGTCTTATTTCCAGTATAGGAGGACAGTACGGGTTTCTAATAGGGAGCAGAGAGATTTCCCAGAGGGAGATCGAGACTTAGAGGGAGTCTAGTTTCATAGGGATTAGCCCTATGGAAGCTAGTACATAAGGATCTGAGGAGATCAGATTCATTATTGCAGTAGTTGCAGCAGCAGTGCAGAAGCATCAATAAAGCAGTAGTAGCAGGAATATGAGTAGATCAGATTTCGCTATGTTTTTCGATATACCTCTAGGAGTGAGGTGGGGTGACTTAGTTTTGTAGCCCCAGGGTGCTACAAATTGCGCAGGGTCCTTGAGGAGTCTACCTCTTGGATGAGTACCTGGCTACGGGGGCCCACAGTGTTCATTAGCAGGATGGATTAGTGACAATTGATGCAGTCAGATGCTAAAGTGACAGTTGGAAAGACTAGTAGCAGTCAGATGTTGGGGAGCGCAGTGCAGAGTTGGCAGCAATGTAGATGGAATAGTGCAGAGTCAGCAACAACACGGATTCGTCAGTGACAGTGTAGATGCCAGTAGCAGTCAGACTCAGGTGACAGATGCAGCATACTGATCACAGTTGATTTAGTATTTTGGATATTTTTCAGTTGCAGTTGTTGCAGTAGCAGCAACAACAGAGTTGCAGTGTAGATGCAGTGTTGGCAACAGTTCAACAGGGTTGTAGCAGCACAAATACAATGCATATCAAAGTTGTGCAGTGGTTGGTGGGCAACAACAGCCAAACATCAGCAGCGTGAAAGGAGATGATACAGAGACAGGGTGTTGCTACATGGTGTGTAGTAGCACTAGAACACATTCCTCGATAAGAGGGAGTGTTAGTTTTTGTAGCATCAAATGTATTCTAGTCACAAAATTTTGTGGAGAGGCTAGAATACATGAAATCTCCAAAACCCATAAATTGTTTCTAGAAATTCTGCCTAGAAGTGTCTCAATTAGACTATTAACTGATTTTTAAATATTTCCAAAGTCTAAACTTAGGGAATATGGTTAATTAATTAGTATTAATTGAGATAAAGCGAGAATAGTTTAGAAACTCACACAGATCGATCCAGAGATGATCCTAGCCATCGATTATGTGTTAATCTTGGCTATTAGTGCTCCAACAAAGGATTATAAGAAGTGGTCGATGTGGTGATGGAGAAGACACTTGAGTAGTTTGATTTCCAAAATAGTAGCAGTCAGTTGCTGAAGAGAGAGTTAGAGATTGAATCAATGAGAGAGGGGCAGAGATAGTGAAGTTGGAGGAATATTTCCAGATCCGGTGAGTGCATTGCAGAGAAAGGCTGAGATTTCTCCAGGAAGTTGCACAGAGGCAACACAGAAGCTTCAATAAGCAATTCAATTTTGCTAGGGTGAAGCTGGTTTTCAGTTCCAGAGGTCGAAAAGTATTTCCAGAGTGCTGGAGGGTCAATTTCCCAATTAGCAGAAGGCAGGATGCTTGATCTTCAGTGGTTTTGGGCTAAGCGTGTAGTAGACTGTGTAGAGGTGACGTAGTAGCTGCGCTGAGCAAGGAAGATGGCTTGATTTTCAGTAAGCAGTCAAGAGCCGAGATTGCTTGGAGTGAGGGTAAATTCCTTCAAGATATTTTTGCCAGTATTTTCTTTGCAGGATTGTCAGTGTTCGACATCCAAACTGTACTTAGATTATTTCACTGCTGCTTAATAATAAAAACCCTCAGATGTTGCACTGGTTTTCCTGAGTTGGGTTTTTCCGGGGACTTTTGTCCAAAAATAATTGTGTTAAGTTTGTGTGTGTGCAAGCATTTCTTCCAACTTTTATTTTTCTGCAGAATTTTATTTGTGAAGGTTGCAGTGTGTTTATTTCAATATTTTCCATAGCAGATAAATTGTTAAATTTAATTAACAATTAGGAGAAATAATACTAGTTGCTGCAATAGGATTCCAGTGTCGTAATTTTCATAGTGTAGAGTCTCAGTGAGACTCTACACCATTTGGTTTAGGATTCCCATCCGGTATGTGTGCCCAACTGCCATCTCGTTGATTGAAAGTTGCTTTGGACGAAACAAGAAGCAATCATTAGAGAACAAACAAAATGTCAACAAATGCAAGTAAGTGATTTGTGGAAGTTCAACACATAAGATACTATGAATATCAAGGACATTACATCAAAGCATAAATCTCATTAAAAGCAGTGTTAGAAAAGCTTCAAATTAGATCCATACGCATTACATAGATAAGTTTACTGATCATGCATAAGTTCGCGATCAATAACCATTTGAAAGCATAAGTAACACACAATCCTACAATATAGTGTTCAATTGAACAAAACAGTTCATTGACATAAACATAAAGTAAACACATCATATACCATTCGTTCAGCACAAGAGAAGTCCGACAATGCTCGATGATGTTGATTTTGGTAGCTTTGGATGTGCTCTAGCTCTGAAATTTTGTGGAGGGGCTAGAACACATGAGATCTCCAAGACCCAAAAATCGTTTGGAGAAATTCCGCCCGGAGTGTATTTTAATCTAATAATTAATTATTTTTAATGGAGCCTAAGTAACACTTAGGAAATTAAAATAATTAAAGTGAATTAATGTAAATGTGGGTGAGAAGCTTCTAAGTGACGAAGATCAAGTCTTGTTTTAATTTTAGCCGTTGATTAAAGATTTGATTATGGCCGTTGATTTCTCAACAGGAAAAGTATAAAGGCTTGAGGGCCAGCTGGAGAACATACAAACACAGAGCAATATTTTAGCAAAATCGAAATTATGGGGCATGGTTTGCGGAGAATTTCAGAGTGAGTTCTAGTGTAGAGAGGGGTAGTTCGACAATGGGAATTTAGTCCAAGGTCGAGAATACATTGCAGAGAGGCAGCGCAACACCAAGGAGAGACAGTGGAACACCTGAGAGAGTGACAGAAAGCCTGGAGAGGTGACATAGTCACTAAAGAGGCAGCGCTGGGGTTTTTGTGAGGTAGATCGGGCAACAATTCAACAAATCAATTTCTGAGCCGAGAAGACTCACGAGGAGGGTGACGCAGCTCCTAGAGGGGGTGACGCAGTCTCAGTGTAGAGCTGGGAGCAGCAACTACTGCACAGCACTGGGGACAACACAGTCACCTGTTGGGTTTGAACTTTGATCATTCTGTTACTGGATCAGCCACAATATCTTTCTTCGAACAGAGGTAATGTTGTCGAGATTTTTTCTCTGTTGGGAGAGCCGGATTTGGCACCCTAGTTGTATTAAGAAATCTGCTTAATAATAAAACCCTCATATCTGCTGCACCGGATTTCCCGCATTAGGTTTTTCTGGGGACGTTTAGTCAAAAAATAAGTGTCCTTTGTGTGATTGTCTTATCTTATTTTTCAGTGCTTGATCTATATATTGGTGTAGGCTGCAGTGTATTTGCATTAATATTTACTGAATAATTCTGTAAATAACTTGTTAACTGAAAAACACAAGTAGGAAATGCAAATCAGTTAACTACAGTAGAATTTCTGTTGGTTTAGATTCAGAAATTTTCACATGGTATCAGAGCGATTGCAGATCAAGGAGGATTGAAGCCATCAGTGAAAGGACAGAGGAAAATCTGTTGCAGGAAAGCAGTTGTCCTGAGAGACAGCGCAGTTCTGAACCCGTTAGGCAGAGAAAGGGTGACACAGTCACCAAGGAAGGCTCACGCAGAGCCTGCATCAACTTGCTAGGGTGACGTTGTAGCTGCAGAAGGCAACAGAGTGGTTGCTGGGCCAACACAGAGGCTACTGAGTCTCATTTTTCCGGTTGTCGTGGTTGGAGGTGCAATGCAGATTTTTTATCTGAAGTTGCTCGTGGGACGTTGATTCTGCTGGTGCAGAACAATGTCTGGTGGGGCAGAAGCAAAGTAGAGGGAATTAGTTCCTTAGAAGATTTCTTGCCAAGAAGTCTAGATCCAGCGCTGAACAGCAACAAAGAGAGATCAGAGAGGAGTGCTTCGACAATTGTTGGCAGAAGGATTTCCATGAAGGAAATCGAGATTCAGAGGGAGCTCGTTCCTTAGAGGAATTATAGCACCAAAGAAATTCAGATCCGAGTTTTCCTGGGGCAACATCGAAAAAGGGAGAAAGGAACTTATTCGACAGTTGTTCGGCAGAGATGGCAGCTAGTGGGTGGCATGACACTGAGGGAATGTCTTCCTCAGAGAATTTCGAGCCAAGGAATTCGATTTCTCACTGCAAAGCAACAGTAGTCGAGAGAAAATGTACTTACTCCAGCAAGGAGTGCGTAGAGCCAGTCATCAACTGTGCAGAGGAGAGAGGAGGCATTCGACATTTTGGCGAGATGATTTCCTTCTCCAGTTTTAAGTTTTTATATTTTTGCAGCTCTGCAGGGATGATCGTACGAGATTGCCAGAGAAGGTTGTGTGAGTTATCCAGAATGCAGATCTGGGTAGCAGATCGACTTCCAGTTGCCGGAAGCAGTTGCTGGCGGAACTGCGAGTTGTCTAGTGTGAATTGCAAAGAAAGGAAGGGTCCCAACCAGGAACTAGGCTTGAAAGGGGCACCAGACCTAGGAGGAGGAGTATGAGGCTCTAGAGTACCATACGGGAGGGCAGGATCCTTGAGGTGCCCAAACTCTTGGATCACATACGACTACGTGAGCCCTTAATGACAGTTGCAGAATGACGGGAGTTAGTTGGTGCAAGGGATGATGGAGCGACAGTGGCAGAGATAGAGCGCCAAAGTCTGAAGCAGTGCAGAGCAGAGGCAACAACAACGCAGTGCACAGTGGTGTAGCGCAGTGCTGAATAGCAGCAACACGATAGCATCAAAGGGTCAGTGCAGATTAGCAGGAGAGGAAGCTTCATCATCGAGGTGCATCCAGACAGACTAGTCTGTCAGGAATTGGGATGTCGTTCAGTTGCTTAACTCTTACCAACTGAGTTGCAGTTAGCAGTGACAGTGCTATGGGCAACATGATGCAACATTTTTGAGAGGGAGCTACAATACAGATGCAGCAGTGGCAGTGGCAGTGTCATGGGCAGTAGTATAGATTGCAGCAGCGCAGTGGATGAGGGGTAGCTGGTTGGGCATTAGCAATACAGAGGACCGATGTCGTGGATCAGGGTGATGCTTCTGGTGAGAAGTGTTGCTAGAGCACATTCCTCGCTAAGAGGGAGTGTTGATTTTTGGGTAGCATCGGATGTGCTCTAGCTCCAAAATTTTGTAGAGGGGCTAGAACACATGAGATCTCCAAGACCCAAAAATCGTTTGGAGAAATTCTGCCCAAAGTGCATTCTATTCAAATAATTAATTATTTTTAATGGTGCCTAAGTTAAAACTTAGGAAATTAAAATAATTAAAGTGAATTAATGTAAATGTGGGTGAGAAGCTTCTAAGTGACGAAGATCAAGTCTGTTTCAATCTTAGCCGTTGATTAAAGATTTGATCATGACCATTGATTTCTCAACAGGAAAAATATAAAGGAAGGCTTGAGGGTCAGTTGGAGAACATACACACAGAGAGCAACACTTGAGCAAAATCGAAATTCTGGGGCGTGGTTTGCTGAGAATTTCAGAGTGAGTTCTAGTGCAGAGAGGGGCAGTTCGACTGTGGTACTTCAGTCCAAGGCCGAGAATACATTGTAGAGAGTCCCACTGCTGCTGCTGCCATCAAGTTTGCACTTTATTAAATCTTGCCTCATCTCTTCTTGTTGAAGAGCAACCGACATCCCTTCCCAATCCGACAATCTTTCTCTACCCAGGATACTCTGATGAAGACTTGCCATTCTTCTGAGACGAAATTTAGGGCCAATCTAACCATCTTCGTAGCCTGAGGTGCTGACCCTACCACTGCCAGTTGATCTTGGACTTCCTGAAGCTTCGAAAAGAACGACTCTATGCGCTCCTCCTTCTGCATCCTTGTAGATCTCATCTTCTCTTGCAATAACATCTTCCGCTGCTCGAAAGATCCCTCATACAGTGTAGCCAAGGCATCCCACATCTGTTTGGCTGCCCCTTTGCCAGATATGTGAGAAACTATGTGATCCCTCACTCCGTCAAGGATCAGCCTCTTGGCTTTTTCCATATCCTTCTTGTAGGCCTTAAATGGATCCAGATCTGCGGGGACATCTACCACATTATCGATAAAGGCCTTGAGATCGTGCTCATCCAGAAGGAAGGAGATCCTTGCCTTCCAGAGCACATAGTTGGAGGCACCCTCCAAATGATCCTGATCTCTCAACTCGGTTGCTGCCATCACGCCTGTTAACCACTAGAGTGACACCTAATGATTATGTGAAGACTCCATGCCCAAGGATGAACCAAAGGACACTTGTACCATCAGATATCATCAGATATTATCAGTTCAATAGAGTTTTTAAACTGTACTTCTTCTTCTTATCATTTTCTTCTTCAGTCCTCAGATTCCGCAGTCCTACGGGGATATTGTATAAATGTTACTAGCATAATGAATAAAGCCACGTAACAGGCCTAGGATGTTGAGACGCGATCAGAGCGAGTACACCTTGGAGTGTTTTTTTTACTTGGTTAATTATTCCTTCTTTTTAGCGGCGAATAATTTTCTAGGTTTTTTCATTCATTGCATTACTCCAAAGCCGGGGTGACGGCTTGAAGGTTGAGCCCCTAATGCATCTTAGTGTTTAGAGCCAATGTATATTACCATGCTAGGTCATCTCTGAAATTTCGCGGAATTTGACTAGGTCTAAGTAGGATTTTTTAATAATTAAAAATTTCCTGCAAAATGGGAATTTTTAATTAATTTCTATATAATGATGTAAATAAGTGGCGTTAGGAAATGTCTGGGGCGTGTGACTACTCGAAAATCATCCTCAGAGACTTAGCATTATCCTACAACCCACTTTGAGGGTCAAAAAACAACTTATGGTCCCTCAAAAACTGATTTTTCTAATGTCAGTGGCAAAAAATGAGAAAAAATTAATAATTGGAAAAATTTAGAAAATTTTCCAAAGTCAAAATAAGTCAAATTTTGACATGGCAGATTGAGGGTAAGTCAAAGATGATGTGGCAGCCATGGGGGGCCCACCACATAAGGTACAAGTCAAAGTCAAATGTGCCAAGTGCCAAGTGCCAAGTCAAAGTTCCACGTTGAGTTCATGAGGCAACGTATGGTAAAGGTTCAACTTTGATTTAAATATGAAGAGATTAAAGTATAAAGTTAGAAGGGAATGAGAAAATCCAAAGGAATTAAGGTGGAATACATTAAATAATTTCAACTTTAAGGGGGGACAAGAAAGATGACATGGCAAACCTTGTCCCCCACTTTGTCATACGTATATCCCTTTGATTCAAAAGTTTAGAGTACAACAACTTTTTGGCATATATTGGTTACAACTTTGGTGTCAAATTGATTGGGGGACAATGCTGCCACGTGGAAGATCTTGTCCCCATCATCCTCCTACATGTGGTCCACTACCAGCCAATTGAATATCACTCTCAGAATAACATCATACGCAGCAAATTGTGAGCTCAGATTACCACAGATTTGGAAGGCGCTGTTTTATTTCAATTAGTGGGGACATGTGTCAGAGTTTGTCCCCCCACAAAATCAGTCAAGAGATACATGTTTGTTGAGTTCATACGCAACCACTATTAGCAGTCTACATGCTAAAAATGAAGCCAACCCATACACAGTTAACAACAATTCAATTCAATTAGTACGCACATGTTTATTAGAGCAGCTACGCACAATCTACTTCATGATCGACACTGCCAGTCACCTACAACAAGCACGCAGAGATAATTTGATTAGATTGGAGGTGGCAGATTTGTTGGGATTGCAATGGAGTTTACGACAGTCATCTCCAACATTAGACTGTTATGGTGCCACTTGTGCAAATTCGTTTTTGCATTGGGATTATCTTCCTTCTCGACTTGTCATTTCATCTTTCATTGGGATTTGTTCCCATAGTTCTATTTAAATGAGCTTTGGGCTCTCATTTTAATCATGGTTTTACTAGCTATTGTGCTTGTGGAAGCGCTGCTGCCTTGTACACTTTCAAAAAGATCAATAAAGACTTTGGGGTTTCATTCAAGAGATGTTCCTCCTTTTGGAGTGTGATGAGTTGTTGATCATTGGTATAATTCCTTTTACTCATGCTTTGATCTAATTTGTTTCCATATGCTCTTGTAGATTTGTTAATGTAGAGCTATCTTACATTGACATTTGATTTAGGAGTATGCTCTAGGTATAGAATGTTCTAGTTGGTTTCAAATAAATCTTTAGAGTTTCCTATCATTGTTTATTGTTAGATCTATATGGAACTAATTTTTGATTGAAGTTTTGTAAAGGGAACATCTTGTTGGGATCAAAGAATCAATTGTTGGGGGAAGTTTTTGGAGAGACCAATCCACTCTTGATACATTCTCAAAGGAGCTCTCATTTGTTCTTTGAACCTTCATAGTCTTATCTTACAGAGTGGTTTTGCAGGGTTTTGGGACATAGCTTGTATACAAGCCGAATATTTCTAAATTTTAATATTTTTTAAAATATTATACTTCATTGCTTTCATTTTCTATCTAAGAGTTTGAATATGACTAAAAAAAGAGGAGAGTTTACTCAAACTCTTTGGCTTAGCCCTTTGTAAATTGTTGTGCAATATTTTGTAATTTTATTTGTCTAATATTTGATTGGTTTTGTAGTCCTCTTTCCAAACTTTTTCTTTTGACATCTTGAGTGGACAACTACAAGAAATTACTAACAAGTTGTTGTAGGACCTTTGGGCTCTGAATTTCAAAGGAGGAAGATAACTCTCTCTCTTCTTTGGTTGTGGGCATAGAAGAGGCTTAGTTTCTCTTCTCCTATTGTAAAGTCTGAATTCTTTTGAGTTTTTAGAAATTCTCATCAAGGAAAAGTCTATGGTCTCAATTTTTATTTGTAAAGACTTTCCTTGGTTTAGAAAAGGCATCATGGTCATTTCGTTCTTGTAAAATTAATAAAAATTTCTGTTTTTGTTGTGGGAGCGTGGGTTTTACCCATTGGCATCCCTATCTCTCCATTTCAAAGGAGAGAATTTGTAGATGGATTGACTTAGTGGTTTTGACTTTTCCATTTTCTTTCACATCACATATGCATGCTCTAATTGGGAAGTAACACAAATCGCATTTCTTTTTCCTAAAGTTTGCTTCACAAATCTCAAGCCACATTTTCATTTTAAGAACATTGAAGCATTGTGTATTTGACAAAGTTTGTCTTTCAAAGCAGTCACTTATTTTCATGTCAAACTAATTTCCTCATATTTAAAGTTCCTTTTGCAAAACTATTGTGAGCACAAATCTCAATTTCATTTTTAAAGCATTGCAATTTACTTTACATGCAAATTAATTGCTGATAAGCATCAAGCTTTTAATTGATTCATCACAATTTTAAATGTTCTTGAAGCTTACACATCTTATGTTTACTAGAGCAAATCTATAAAGTGATCTTGTGGAACAATCTTACTAAGAGCATTTCCAATTTTTACATAGCACTTGCAAACTTAATTCATATCATAGTAGGCATTCTGACTTAGTTGCATATTTAAAATTTACCTCCAAGCATAAGCTTGGTTGATAGAAATCATAGGAAAAAGGCTTTCTTGGAAAATTCTTCCATTTGGTATGAAGGAAGGTAAAAGTGTGTGACACTGCAGTTATGAAGGTGGCTTGTCCCCTTGTAGGAACGAAAGCACACGCTGGCTTGTAAGACTCAAGGGACGAGTATCATTAATGACACCCCCGTGCCCTCGCCCCCTCTTTCTTACAGTCACCCCAACTTTTACCCCTTGGTAAGAGCACAAGAGGAGGACTTCTCACCTAGATTAGGCATTTTAGATTAAAAGTAACCAAGATTAATTGCATCCAAATCTAGTTTAATTGTATCTCATGCTTTGATTTAGAAATCTATTTATTTTGAAAGAATTTTACTTCATTTAAGCCAATACATTTTCATTTCAAAGAGTAATACTCTGGAGGCACTGGTTTCTCATATGTTTCATGTTTATATTATGTATTGATGGTTATTGCTCATATCACGTTTTTGCTTATAAATCTGAAGAAGTAATCTATTTAACTCTAACAACTCTCCTAAAAAGCTCACATTTTAAACTTAGTTTTTCTTTAGGGACCACCCCCCATAGCTAACATAGGAGATAGCTTAAACAGAGAGAGTCGGGATCAGTTTGACAACCCCTTCTCTGAGTTCCTTGCCACCAGCCACACCTTGTGGGGTTAAAGGCTTTTCCCGCTAACTGTAGGTAGGTGCAGGCGGCAAGCGATAACAATGCCCAACAAATGTTGAAGTTTGCCTCTAACCCTCTGCGTAGTTGCTGACTGGCTCTACGCACTCCCTGTTGAATGAGCAAAACTTTGCTCTATTACTGTTGCTTCTGCGTGGGAAATTAGAATTTATGGGAAAGAAATTCTCTGAGGTTAGAATTCCCTTAGTGTGCTCTTCTTCCCTTCTGACGCTTTCTGCACTAGCAACTGTTGCAGAAAATCTGTGTCCCAGCTGAAGATCTGCTTTGCGGTGAAGTTGCTGCGCTACTCCCTCTGCCGTTGACAAATCTCGATTTGGAAAATCTTCCTCTCTCGAATCACTTAGAGATTTTTCCTTGAGAATCTTGTCCTCCTGGCACTAATTGCGTAAGCGTTCTGGGGGTTCGATTTGCTTCCTACGCAGCTCTTCGAGCTCCCTCTTCAACTCTGCTTCTGAGCTCTTCTCTGATTCACCTACATTCTGATACCATGTGAAAATTCCACAATTGGAATCCTTCTATAGCAACTGATTAAGTTTCTTCTATTTTGTTATATAACTGAACAAAATTATTTACTGTTTGCTATGGTAAATAACGAAACAAACACACTGTAGTCCTTGCAAATATAAAAATTTTGCGCAAACAAAATACAATGCAGGAAAGAAATAGCGCACACATTTGACACCGTTATTTTTGGATAATGTCCTTGGAAAAACCCAATGTAGGAAAACCGGTGCAACAGTTGAGGGTTTGTATTATTATGCAGTAGTTTTTGAATACAATCTTGGATGCCTTACTGGCTATCCGATACAGAGAATAAACTACTGTGAAAGTTAGTGAGATAACCTCACTGGTATGGGAAGATCCGATACTGATTTGATTGAAGACGAGACCTCTGTGCTGCCTTCGCGTAGTCTTTGCGTCTGCTTCTGCATCACACATACGAAGTTAATGCGTCATGTAAAAATTTCTAAATGTTACTAATGCAGAAAACTATTGTTAGATTTGGTTATGCTTCTCCTACTTAATTAAGTTATTAAGCTGAAAATTCAGATTAGCATCGAAACAAACACTTAACAGACTTTCACCGATTTAGATCTAGAAAGGGTACATGCACACAGAGACAAATTGACACAAGGATTTTCTGGACAATAGTCCTCAGAAAAACCAAATGCGGGAAAACCGGTCTGCTAGCTGCTGGAGGGTTTTATTATTAAGAGTTTTCTGAATACAACAAATCTGGGTTCGAGATCTGCAAAACTCGATAGAGAAAATATAGATCCGCAGTTCACTTGCTATTCTGAAGCCAAAATATTGATTGATCCACACCCTCAAACAGGATTTACAAGACTCAGCCAGATATTGGCCCTATAAACCCCAGCGCTGCCCCTGAAGCCCCTGCGTCAGCCTCTGCAGCCTTTGCGTCCCTCTGCGCTGACCTGGAGAGGGCTGCGTAACCCCAGAATGGGTGACGTAGACCCTACGTTGCCCTTGAGGGACTCTGTGTAACCCCAAAGGATCTCCTGCTGCCTAACGCTGCCCTGGGAGAGATTGCGTAGCACCTGCGTAGCTGTAGCTGCCCCTGCACTGCGCAGTTGCTGCCCTCTCTGCTGCTGCTGCTCTGCTTCTCTGCGTTGCCTCTGGAAGCTGCTCTCTGCCTCTTTGCTAATTCTAGGCACTGGGATCAGACCATCCCCTTTGCCTAAACTCCCCTCTCTGCAGCTGAAACACTTCTGAGAATTCTTAGCAAACCCTGCCCTAGAATCTCAACTTAGCTTTAGTGCTCTGCCTCTTTGTGTCTTTACAAATGACCCCAAGCCTTTCCTTTATACTTTTCTTGTTGGGAAACCAACGATCATGATTAGATCTTGAATCAATGGCTAAGATTAAAAGAAAGCTTGATCCGTGTGACTTAAGACAATTTCATCACATGTTTAATTTAATTAAATTTAATTATTTAATTTTCCTAAGTTTAGACTTAGGAAATACATTGAAATAATTAATTAATTAAATATCTCCCAAACCAGATGAAATTTCCCAAATCCCTTTCTGTGTCTTGTAGATCAAGTGTACTCTAGTCTCTCCACAAATTTTGGGAGCTAGAGCACATTCAATGCTACCCCAATACACAAAATATCAACAGCCCCTCTTAGCACGGAGTGTGCTCTCGCAATACATCACACCATGTATCACAAGATTTTGGGTACTGGTTTCTATGTTGTTGATGCTGTGCCTGTTGCCCTTCAACACAACGTTGTTGCTGCCATTCTGGACTGCTGCCCATGACGCTGTCACCGCCACTGCCACATCTGTACTGCAACTCCCTCTTAATCTGCTACATCCGTGCTACCATCTGCTGCACTGCGTCTTTAGTTGCTGAGAGAAACAACTGAATCTCCTACCCAATCTTTGACAGACAAGTCAGTTGGATTGCAACCTCATCACTGAAGCTCCATTGGCTGCTGATCTCTGTTGTCATATGGAGAATGATGCACAGCTACAGCTCTGCACTACGTAAGAAGACTCCCTCTGCACTGCTGAAGTCACATCAGCGCCTTGTGCTGAAATCTGTCACGCTGCTGTTGCGCTGTGCTGTCCTCCTGAAGCCTCCACGCTGCTTCAACTCTACTTTGCGCTGCTGAAGTCACATCAGCCCCTATGCTACTGCTGCTGCTGCATCTGCACTGCGCTGCTCCTTCCAACCTTCAGATCCGCCTCTGCTTCATACGTGATTCTTTGCACCATCTGCTCCACTTGTCCCGCTACTGTCTTAAGGCTCCCGTAGCTCGGATGTGATCCAAGAGATGAGCTGCTCAAGGATCCCGCCCTCATTCTATAGCTTCTCTACAGATCCATGTTGCCCCACTTTCGTGGTTCATGAGCGCTCATGGCTGCATCATCTTCTGACCCATCATCTGCCACAACAGCGTTGGAAGAAGAAGCTTCCTTGTCCTTTTTCTTCTGAGGACAATTGCTTGCGAAATGTCCTAGTTCGCCACACTGGAAGCACTTGATCTTTGACAGATCTCTCTTCTTCTTTCCCTGCCACCTCTTTGATGCCAAGGTAGGATCTTCTTCATCTTCCTTGTTCACCTTACTCAATTCCGTGTTGTACTGCTTCTTGGTAAATGTGTGGAGTTCTTCTTGACGCATGATTGCCCACAAGTTGTCCCAGTCAGGAAGGTCTGCTCTGCCCAAGATACTTTGGACAAAGGTTTCCCACTTGTCTGTGACCGCATTGAGAGCAGTCCTGACCATCACATCATCCTCCACCTTTGCACCTGTGGCAGTCAACCGGTCTCTGATCGACTGTAATCTGAAGAGAAAATGTTCCATGTCTTCCCCCTTGGTCATCATGAATGACCGCATCTGAGTCTCCAGAAGCATCTTCCTTTGGACATACTTTCCCTCATATAGGGATGTTAAGGTCTTCCACATCTCATTAGTTGTCTTATTCTCAGCTATGTGTGGGACAACATGGTCCTTAACACCATCCATTAGCAGCCGCTTGGCATGTCCAACAGCTTCATTGTGCTTCCTCAGGAGATCTGCATTGGTCAGTGTGGCTAGAACTCATTCTACATGGTCTTGTAGATGATATGCCTCTAGGACTATTAAGATTCTAGCCTTCCAAACTGCAAAGTTGGATAGGCCATCTAATCTGTCCTGATCACGCAGTCCATGAGGAGCCATCTGCTCAGAAATCTGTCGGAGCTCCTCTTCTCTCTGCTAGAGATCTGGATCTAGGGTCCTTTCGAAATGGGCACCCTCTGCTCCCTTTGACAACTAATTCCCCTCCTTGGAAATTTTCCAAATCAACAATGATTCAGTTCTCTTCGATCCTCTAATCGATCTGCAAGTTTATTTGGCTAGAAACTCTCTGAGAAGTTGATCTCCTCCTACTCTTTGTCACTAGTGCTTAGGCTAAAATTTTGAAATCTTCAGAAATTTAACCCCACCAGCACTTTCTGAAGTTCTGCAGCTCTGCTTTAGGCACTTCTGAATCAGACAGATTCAGATATGTGTCACCCTGGCTGGCTTTAGACAATCCCAACGTTGCCTCTGCGCAGTAAGTACGTGGGCCTGCGTGGAGGCAGCATAAGATTGCGTCACTGTGCCCTCTGCTTGATTCTTCTCTCTCTGAAACTATGCTGTCTCTTCAGATCTGGCCTTCCACTGTTGCTGCTTTCTGCAGCAAGATCGTTCAGACTTCTGCTGGTGACCCTGCTAGATCTGCAATTGCTCTGATACCATGTGAAAATTTCTGAATGTTACTAATGTAGAAATCTAATGTTACTAATGTAGAAATCTACCGTTAGATCTGGTTATGCTTCTCCTACTTAATTAAGTTATTAAGCTGAAAATTCAGATTAACATCGAAGCAAACACACAACATAATTTCACCGATTTAGATCTAGAAAAAGTACATGCACACATAGACAAAGTGACACAAGGATTTTTTGGACAATAGTCCCCGAAAAAACCCAATGCGGGAAAACTAGTCTGCTGGCTATTGGAAGGTTTTATTATTAAGAGTTTTTTGAATACAACAAATCTTTGTTCCAGATCTGGAAAACCCCACTGAGAAAATATACATCTGCAGTTCACCAGTGGTTTTGAAGCCAAAATATTGACTGATCCACACCCTCAAACGGGATTTACAGGACTCAGCTAGATCTTGGCCCTAGAAACCCTAGCATTGCCCTTGAAGCCCCTGCATCAGCCTCTACAATTTCTACGTCCATCTACGTCCCTTTGCGTCCCTCTGCGCTGGCCTGGAGAGGGCTGCGTAACCCCAGAATGGGTGACGCAGACCCTACATTTCCTTTGAGGGACTCTGCCTAACCCTAGAGGGTCTCCTACTGCCTAACGTTGCCTTGGGAGAGACTTCGTAGCACCTGCGTAGCTGTAGTTGCCCCTGCGCTGCGTAGCTGCTGCCCTCTCTATTGCTGTTGTTCTGCTTCTCTGCGTTGCCTCTGGAAGCTGCTCTCTGCCTCTTGCTGATTCTAGGCACTGGGATCAGACCATCCCCTTTGCCTAAACTCCCCTCTCTGCAGTTGAAACACTTCTGGGAATTCTTAGCAAACCCTGCCCTAGAATCTCAGCTTAGCTTCAATGCTCTGGCTCAGTGTGTTTTTACAAATGACCCCAAGCCTTTCCTTTATACTTTTCTCGTTGAGAAACCAACGACCATGATCAGATCTTGAATTAATGGCTAAGATTAAAAGAAAGCTTGATCCGTGTGACTTAAGACAATTTCATCACATGTTTAATTTAATTAACTTTAATTATTTAATTTTCCTAAGTTTAGACTTAGGAAATACATTGAAATAATTAAGTAATTAAATATCTCGCAAACCAGATGAAATTTTCCAAATCCCTTTATGGGCCTTGTAGATCAAGTGTACTCTAGTCCCTCCACAAATTTTGGGAGCTAGAGCACATCCGATGCTACCCGAATACACAAAATCTCAGCACGTCACACCTCTCGACTGATCTTTTGCTGGCTGGAGACTTTAAGAGAGAGCTAGTTGTGGAAATTTCTGAATCTTTTCACTTTATGCAGAAATTATGTATTGTTAATCCGGTTATGCTCCTCCTACTTAGACAAGTTATTAACTGAATAAATTCAAGTTAAAATCGAAGCAAATCACATAACAGATCTCCACCAATCCAGATCTAAAACAAGTTGATGCACACATAGACAAAGTGACACAGTTATTTCTGGATAAATAGTCCCCGGAAAAACCCAATGCGGGAAAACCGGTCTCTGGCTACCGGAGGGTTTTATTATTAAAATTTTTTCTAAAAACAACAAGCTTGGGTTCCAGATCTGGAAAACCCAACAGAGATAAAATAGATTTGCAGCTCACTGGGTCACTGGCTGATCTAGGGCCAAATAATCACTGATCCACACCCTCAAACAGAATTTACAGAACTCAGCCAAAATTAGGGCTTAGAAACCCCAACGCTGCCCCTGAAGCCTCTTCGTCAGCCTCTGAAGCCCCTCTGACCCTCAGCGCTGCTCCGGAAAGGTCTGCGTTACCCCAGATTGGGTGACGCAGGCCTTATGCTGCCCCTTAGGGTCTCTGCGTAACCCTTGAGGGTTTCCTGCTGAAAATCATGTTGTCTTTGAAGGACTGCGCAACACCTACGTAGCACAGTTGCTGCACTTCCTACTGCTGCTCTCCTGCTTCTCTGCGCTGCCTCTCTGAGCTGATCTTTGCCTCTTGTTGATTCTAGACACTGGGATTAGATCATCCACTTGGCCTAAATTCCCATCTCTGCAGCTGAAACACTTCTGAGAATTCTTAGCAAACCCGCCCTAGAATCTTAGCTTAGCTTCAGTGCTCTGCATCTGTGTGTCTTTACAAATGACCTCAAGCCTTTCCTTTATACTTTTCTTGTTGGGAAACCAACGACCAAGATTAAATCTTTAATCAATGGCTAAGATTAAAACAAAGCTTGATCCGTGTGAATTAAGACAATTTCATCACATGTTTAATTAAATTCACTTTAATTATTTAAGTTCCCTATGTTTTAATTAGAAAATACATTAAAATAATTAATTAATTAAATATCTCCTAAACCAGATGAAATTTCCCAAATCAATTTTTGGGTCTTGTAGATCAAGTGTACTCTAGTCCTTTCTCAAAATTTGGGTCCTAGAACACAATTGATGCTACCCCAAATACACAAAATCTCAACACTCCCTCTTAGCATCAAGGGTGTGCTCTAGCAATACATCACACTATGCATTGCATGATTTTGGGCACTGGTTCTGTGCTGCTAATGCTTGGCCTGCTGCCACTCAACTCTACACTGCTGATGCCATTCTGTACTGCTGCCCATGACTCCGCCACTGCCACTACAACCTCTGTACTGCAACTCCCTCTCAATATGCTGCATCTGTGCTGCTCATAGCACTGTCACTGCTGATCTGCTGCACCGCAACTTCATTTGTTGAGAGAAACAACTGAATCTCTTGCCCAATCTTTGACAAACAAGTCAGATGGGTTGCATCCTCATCACTGAAGCTCCATAGGCTACCGATATGTGTTGGCATCTGAAGGATAAAACACAGCTACAACTCTGCACTGTGTAAGGAGACTCCCTCTGCACCACTGAAGTCACATCAGCCCCTTGTGCTAAAATCTCTCACGCTTCTACTGCACTGCGCTGCTAAAGTCACATCAGCCTCTACGCTGTTGCTGCTTCTACACTGCTGCTGCTCTGCTCTGCGCTACTCCTCCCAGTGTTTAGATTTGCCTCTGCTTCATCTGTGATGTATGCACCCACTGCTCCACTTGTCCGACTACTATGTTAAGGCTGTCGTAGCTCGCATGTGATCCAAGAGATGGGCTGCTAAAGGATCCCACCCTCTTCTATGTAGCTCCTCTACATATCCATGTCACCCCACCTCCGTGGTTCATGAGCACTCATGGCTGTCCCATCTTCTGACCCATCATCTCCCACAGCAGCTGTGGAAGAAGATACTTCCTTGTCCTTTTTCTTCTGAGGACAATGGCTGGCAAAATGTCCCATTTCAGCACACTGGAAGCATTTGATCTTTGAGAGATCCTTCTTCTTCTTTCGCTGCTTCTTTGATGCCAACGCTGCATCTTCCTCATCTTCCTTCTTCACTTTGCTCGATCCAGAGCTATACTGCTTCTTGGTGAATCTGCAGAGTTCTTTTTGAAGCAGAACTGACAACAAGCTGTCCCAGTCTGGGAGGTCCGCTCTGCTCAAGATACTTTGGACAAAGGTTTCCCACTCATCCGTGACTACATTGAGGGCAGTCCTAACCATCACATTGTCTTCCACCTTAGCACCAGTTGCAGTCAACTGATCTCTGATCGATTGCAGTCTGAAGAGGAAATGGTCCATGTCTTCTCCCTTGGCCATCATGAATGACCTCATCTGTGTCTCCAACAACATCTTCCTTTGGACATTTTCCCTCATATAGGGAGATCAACGCCTTCCACATCTCATTAGTTGTCTTCTTCTTAGCTATGTGTGGTTCAATATGGTCCTTGATTCCATCCATAATCAACCACTTGGCATGCCCAACAACTTCCTTATGCTTCCGTAGGAGATCCGCATCAGTCGGCGTGGCCAGAGTTTGCTTTGCATGGTCTCTAAGATTGTATGCCTCAAGGACTATCAGGATCCTTGCCTTCCAAACTGAAAATTTTGAGAGGCCATCTAGCCTGTCGTGATCACGCAGTCCATGAGGAGCCATCTGCTCAGAATGTGTCGGAACTTTCTTTTCTCTTTGCTAGAGAAATGGATCTAAGGCCCTTGGTGAAACAAACACCTTCTGCTCGCTCTGACAACTGATTTCCCTCTATGGAAATCTGCAAAATCAACAATGGTTCAGTTCTCTTTGATCCTGTAATCAAATTGCAAGTTTCTTTGGCTAGAAACTCTTTGAGAAGCTGATCTCCTCCTGCTCTTTACCACTAGTGCTTAGCCTAAAAATATGAAAACTTCAGAAATTTAACCCCACCAGCACCTTCTGAATTTCTGCAACTAATCTTCAGTCTTTTCTGGATTTAACTGATTCAGATTTGAATCACATTGGCTGGCTTCAAACCAATCCAGCGCTGTTACTGAGCTGCTTCTGTGCAGTAATTGCGTGGGCTTGCTAGGAGACAGCGTTAGACAGCATCACCCTTCCCTCTGCGTCAGTCTGCCTCTGAAATTTGCGGTGTCCCTTCAGATCTGCATTTCTGCTGCTTCCTGCAGCTAGAACCTTCAGTGTCTTGCTAGTGACCCTTCTAGATCTGCAATTGCTCTGATACCATGTGGAAATTTCTGAATCTTTACACTTTATGCAGAAATTATGTACTGTTAATCTAGCTATGCTCCTCCTACTTAGACAAGTTATTAACTGAATAAATTCAAGTTAAAATCGAAGCAAAACACATAACAGATCTCCACCAATCCAGATCTAGAACAAGTTCATGCACACATAGACAAAGTGAGACAGTTATTTCTGGAAAAATAGTCCCTGGAAAAATCCAATGCGGGAAAATCGGTCTCTGGCTGCTGGAGGGTTTTATTATTAAAAATTTTTATGAATACAACAAGTCTGGGTTCCAAATCTGGAAAACTCAACAGAGATAAAATAGATCTACAACTCACTGTCTGATCTAGGGCCAAAATAATGTCTGATCCACACCCTCAAATGGGATTTACAGAACTCAGCCAAAATTAGGGCCTAGAAACCCCAGTGCTGCCCCTGAAGCCTCTGAAGCCCCTTTGACCCTCAGCGCTGCTCCGGAAAGGTCTGCGCTACCCTAGAATGGGTGACGTAGGCCTTATGCTGCCCCTTAGGGTCTCTGCGTAACCCTTGAGAGTTTCCTGCTGAAAATCACACTGTCCTTGAGGGACTGCGCAGCACATGCATAGCACAGTTGATGCCCTTCTTGCTGTTGCTCTCCTGCTTCTCTACGCTGCCTCTCTGAGCTGATCTCTGCTTCTTGTTGATTCTAGAACTTGGGATTAGATCATCCCCTTGGCCTAAATTCTCCTCTCTGCAGCTGAAACACTTCTGAGAATTCTTAGCAAACCCGCCCTAGAATCTCAGCTTAGCTTCAGTGCTTTGCCTCTGTGTGTCTTTACAAATGACCCCAAGCCTTTCCTTTATACTTTTCTCATTGGGAAACCAACGACCAAGATTAAATCTTTAATCAATGGCAAAGATTAAAAGAAAGCTTGATCTGTGTGACTTAAGACAATGTCATCACATGTTTAATTAAATTCACTTTAATTATTTAAGTTCCCTAAGTTTTAACTTAGGAAATACATTAAAATAAATAATTAATTTAATATCTCCTAAAGCAGATGAAATTTCCCAAATCAATTTTTGTGTCTTGTAGATCAAGTGTACTCTAGTCCCTCCTCAAAAGTTGGGTCCTAGAGCACAATTGATGCTACCCCAAATGCACAAAATCTCAACACTAGTCTCCTCCTAGCATCACATTTTGGATTTTCGATCTCTCTTCTTGAGAACTTCAGACCTATAATTTGAGGATGAATTTGGACGAATTGGATTAATTTTGATGTTTGGTTAATTTCTCTATCTCTCTTGCAGCTTGTTTTTGGCATATTGATGGATGGATATGTTCTTCATTGTCTTGTAAGTGCTATTTAATCTGATATTTCTAATTTGATTAATCTCTAATGCATTGAATATTGTCTCATGGTTTTTAATGTGCCAAAATTGATGAAAAATTGTTTAAGCATTGAAACTATTGGGAAATTTTGCATGTGTTACTCATAGATAATGAATGAATGAATGTTCCTAGGGGATTCACTACACGTGCATCCTTGAAACTCCATTAATAATTTTTAACAAAGTATAAATATCTAGAAGTTGCTTTTTTTCTTCTTCCATTTAGGGTAGCGAAATTCCTTCTAGGTCTCCTTGAAGAGCAAGTTGCCTTCTCAAGATTATGTTTGACTCCTATTCTTCCAATTGCAATGCACTTGTCTTAAATCCTTGGTGATCACTCTTAAATTGATAAACCATCTTTCTTCCATCTCTTTCTTGCCTCTTTTCCTTGTCCCTTTAAGGACAAGGAGGCCTCTCTAGCGCTTGGTGCGAAATCCGTTTGAGGAGTGTGTTTTGAATTTCGCTTGGATAGACGTCTTCCTTAGTGTCTCCTTTAGTGATCCTTAAGTTTTGGTGGATTTCCTATAGTGGAATCTCCAGAAATTTGATGTCGTAGCGTTTACACCAAGTGGGAACCCTTGAAGCTAATCCTTCAACTGGGGGATTTCTTCAAGACATTTTCTTTAGCACTCCTTGGAGTAAAACATAAATTGCTTTTTCTCTTGTCTGTGTTGACCTTGGATGAGCTCATATCTCTCTAAATATCTCAACCCTAGGTATCGTGTAGTCTCCTTTTCAAGGGGTTTTTCTTGGAAAGTCTTACTAGCTTCTCCCAAAGCTCACACATTTATCGAACCTTTCCATCGAATGAGCCATCCTACCTCACTTCAAACCTACAATAGATACATATCTATCACAAGTGAGTCATACTAGGACTCCTCCCGTCGGTAAAAATCCGAGAAGAGTAGGTGACTTAGGCTATGGTGACAGTGGGACTTTGTCCCAAGTGTTGTTTTGCTCTCTAGTCTTTGCCTCTTTACAAGGTCTGCTAGTTTGTGCAACAACATTTTTGGCATCGTTGCCAGGGAGGAAGCAGGTCTACCTCCTTGGTTTGAATATTTGAAGAGGTGAGTTATACTGAGACAATATAGATTCTCTTTTGGCAACTCCACTAATTAAAACCCCTAGTTTCCTTGAAGGTGAAGAATTTGAAGACACCTTGTTTGGTCAATTTAGTGTGTCCTAAATTGCTACATTAATTTGTCAATCCGGGATTCGTAAGCTGACGAAGTGTGGCGCACTATATGTGCAAGATAACCTATCTCTTACTTTTTGTCGTTTTTGGGTTTTTATTTACCTTAGTTGGTTTCCTAATGTGAGATGGAAATTCTAAAAGACAAGTATGGTTATGAATGTTCAAGGCAATGATGTCCTTTATAATGATTTCCCAAACTTCAAACTTCAAAAGGATTTTGAAACATACAATGACAAAATTAATTCTTAAAAGAAAATGAAAATGTGCCACTATACTAGTTAAACAAACAGTGAACTATTGATCATGAAACCCATTACCCTTGCTGCTGTCTAAACACAAAAGAAACTGTATTTAAAGAAATCCAAAGATTGCAAGCAAAGTAAAGCTAAATCATACCCGACTGTTGATGAACTTCCTAGACAACCAGTCCCTCAATCTGCCATACTTCTTACTAAACAGTTTGAAAAAGATGTCTGTAACCGTCCAGAAGCATCTAGGGGATGTAGAACCACATTTGTATCACCATGGTCTCGTGAAAATCTTGATAGAAAAACAATTAAAGGAGAAAAAGGACACCTGGAAGCAGTTTTTAGTTAGAAATTTCTTTGAAGAACCCCAAGAAACCCCTAAAGGCAGTACATTAAAAAGAAGTAGAAGAAAGAAAACAGATGATAAAACTCAAAGCACTCCTACTAACACAGTTGAAAGAACTAGTAGAGAGGAAAGACTGTCTAAAAGGAAGAAGGAAAAGACTGAAGGTAAAAAGCCAACAAAATCAAAAGAGAAAAGAAGCATTGAGGCTGTGTATCAAACCCCTTCCTCAGAAGAAGACCATCAAGTTTTGTCTGAGAGACTAATTCACCTTCAAGAACAGTCAGTTATGGCCAAAAAGAAAGGAAAAGAAAAACAGAAGCAAGGAGACAGTAGTCCACATCGTGTAAGAAGAAGCAACAGGCTTAAAGGAAAGTGGAAGAAAACACAAAGAAAAGGACCCCATTTTATTGATTTGGGAGAAGGAACACCTGAACAAACTCCAGCTGGCCATAGTCCACCTCATTCTCAGCCAAACGTTGAAACTAGTCCTCAAGATGTTGACATGAGTCCTTTTCGGCTAGATTTTGAAGTCAATTCTCCTCCACAGCATTTTGGGGACAGCCCAAGGAAAACGACACCCGAGATAGATCCAAAGCAGCAAGAGGTGTATGATTACATAGAATCCTTAGAAAGAACAGCCACGGGTCCCAGCACTTCA
The DNA here is from genome assembly GCA_034641835.2 of Pinus albicaulis. Lineage (NCBI taxonomy): Eukaryota > Viridiplantae > Streptophyta > Pinopsida > Pinales > Pinaceae > Pinus > Pinus albicaulis. The sequence continues at coordinate 215,017,218 of CM076573.1, forward strand.
TCCACTCAGCCTCACACAGCACAAGAAGATCTAGTCCAATCGTTGAAACAAGAAATTTTTGAGTTGGAGGTTTTAAATAGACATATTAAAAATGAAAATGAAGCATTAAAGGAGCAAAACAGATTGGACAAGATCATTCATGACAACACTATGCTACATCTGGGACTGTGGCGCAAAAAGAACAAGAAATTGAAGAAGAAACGCCAGAAGATAAGTAGAGCACTGATTAATCTCAAATTCAGATGCTTGATGAAGAAGCCTAGGATGTTAGCAGCACCAAGAAAGAGGAAAAGAGGACTGGATGTACTGGCAGAGGTATCAGAGCATATGAATTGAAGAAGGATGATCAAAATTTTGGTTGCATGGGGACATGCAACACCTTCACAGTGGGGGTATGTTGAGTCCCAAACTTGCATATTTTCTATACACCTTTCTAGACTTTTTTCCATTTATCTGGACCTCCTAAGTCATCAACATCATTGCATATTAATCATAAAAGAGCATTTAAAGTGGTTTTTAACTATGTTTTGTGTCTGCTGTTTGAATTAGATTTTTGCTCATTTAGTTGCGGAATCTTGTCACTTTCCGCAGCTGCGTCAACTTTCCGCAGCCATTTTGTTAAAGTCTATATTACAGGTGTCTTCAGGCAAATCAAGCCACATGGGCAAGTTGGAAATGATATGGACATGGACCGAGTCCTACTGGCTCAATCGAATTCACCAAAGAAGGCCGTGGTCAAATAAAGACAAGCGGTGGTCAACCTAAGAATCCTACGGTGACAGAACTTTGTTTTTCACCACGTGAAGACTTGCGTGGCTGTTTCTAAATCACGGGGGACATATCAACACCTGTGAACGGCTCCATAAGCCGAATCCAACGGCCACTCTCCATAGATTTAATCTTCACGGCAGCCATAATGCTAGATTTCTGGGCATGGTTGTTCACGTGTCTTTTATCAGCGCAGAATGTAGGAAATTAGTTATGTCATCCTTTGTTATAAATAATGCGTTCTCATACGCATAGTAGTTAGCTGCTGTAATGTAATTTTTGTTGAAAAGAAAGCCACTGTGCCGTGACATTATTTCCTTGTTATGACTGCATTTTAAATATATGAGAAGACTTTGTTCATAAGTATAATTTGTGGTTGATAGCTGTTGCCCGAGGATTGTGCAGAGGGCCCCTGCACACGCCGAGGTTTTGTGTATTGCTGTATAGTTTCATGCTTTATTTCCTTACGTTCATTATGCCATAATCATTCACGTGTATATATTACATCTCTTATGGTATTAACGTTTTATTTCTATTCATAATTTTTCATGCTTTATACTGCTGTTAACTGATCAGTGTCTTTGTTACAGATTATAGTAGGCAGCCTGGGCATTTGCACATAGTTTTACAATGACTAATGACATGGAATCAATCTTGTCTTTCTGTTGATCTCTTTTTCTTAATTCTTAATTCCAGCATTGTTTTATTCATTTCAGTTTTGTACATTTGCTTTACTAGTTAGTTAGATATTAAACTGCTCATGTCATTATCAGTTACCTCCGAAAGCCATAGCGAGACTAATGGTGAGGGATTGCAGTATGAATGTGTAGTTTGATGTTAGTTTATTTTTCTGCAAATTAGATATTAAATTGCTCATGTCATTATCAGTTACCTCCGAAAGCCATAGCGAGACTAATGGTGAGGGATTGAAGTATGAGTGTGTAATTTTGTATTAGTTTATTTTTCTGCAAATTAGATATCAGATTACTCAAGTTGTTTATGATTACCTCCGAAAGCCATAGCGAGACTAATGGTGAGGGGTCAGAATATGAGTTGATGTAATTTGATATCTAATTTACAGAAAAATAAACTAATACCAAATTACACACTCATACTTCAATCCCTCACCATTAGTCTCGCTATGGCTTTCGGAGGTAACTGATAATGACATGAGCAATTTAATATCTAATTTGCAGAAAAATAAACTAACATCAAACTACACATTCATACTGCAATCCCTCACCATTAGTCTCGCTATGGCTTTCGGAGGTAACTGATAATGACATGAGCAGTTTAATATCTAATCTAACTAGTAAAGAAAATGTACAAAACTGAAATGAATAAAACAATGCTGGAATTAAAAACTAAGAAAAAGAAATCAGCAGAAGGACAAGATTGATTCCATGTCATTATTCATTGTAAACTATGTACAAATTCCCGGGCTGCCTACTATAATCTGGAACAAAGACACTGATCAGTTAACAGCAGTATAAAACATGAAAAATTATGAATAGAAATAAAACGTTAATACCATAAAAGATGTAATATATACACGTGAAGGACTATGGCATAATGAGCATAAGGAAATCAAGTATGAAACTATACAAGAATACACAAAACTCTCACAAGGTGGGCCCTCTCGTCAACCTTCAGCAACAACTATCAACCACGAATTGTGTTTATAAACAGAGTCTTCTCATATATTCAAAATGCAGTCATAACAAAGAAATAAAGTCACAGTACAATGGGCTTTCTTTTCAACAAAAATTACATTACAGCAGCTAACTACTATGCGTATGAGAACGCATTATTTATAACAGAGGATGACATAACTAATTTCCTACATTCTGCGCTGATAAAAGACACGTGAACAACCACGTCCAGAAATCTAGCATTATGGCTGCCGTGAAGATTAAATCTATGGAGAGTGGCCGTTGGATTCGGCTTATGGAGCCGTTCACAGGTGTTGATATGTCCCCCGTGATTTAGAAACGGCCACACAAGTCTTCACGTGGTGAAAAACAGAGTTCTGTCACCGTAGGATTCTTAGGTTGACCACCACTTGGCTTCATTTGACCACGACCTTCTTTGGTGAATTCGACTGACTCGGTCCATGTCCATATCATTTCCAACTTGCCCATGTGGCTTGATTTGCCTGAAGACACCTGTAATATAGACTTTAACAAAATGGCTGCGGAAAGTTGACGCAGCTGCGGAAAGTGACAAGATTCCGCAGCTAAATGAACAAAAATCTAATTCAAACAACAGACACAAAACATAGTTAAAAACCACTTTAAATGCTCTTTTATGATTGATATGCATTGTGCAATGATGTTGATGACTTAGGAGGTCCAGGTAAATGGAAAAAAGTCTAGAAAGGTGTATAGGAAAGATGCAAGTTTGGGACTCAACACACCTTCCGCCCTGGAACTAGGGCTACTACCAAGGACATGGGGGAGCACCCCCCCTCTCGAATCTAGTCCCGAAGCGCGCTCTGAGCGGGAGTGAATCGGGAGCGACCCAAGAGTGTGCTCTTGAAATTTGCTTCTGTAGGGAGTGGATTTAGGGAGAGCGTTCCTGCAAAAAAAAAAAAATTAGCTCCCAAGATTTTTCACAATTTTTTTTTTGACAAAGATGTTCCAAACACAATTTTTTTTCAAAGAAACAAGAGTTTTTGAGTAGGCTAGCCTAATATGCAATCCTATGGCCCTAGTATTGATATGTAATTCATGGTGATGTTAAATTCTAAAAGTAGAAGTGGCATTCTCCTTTATCTTTCATTTTCATCTATTTACTTAAATTTTTAACATTACGATGAAATGACTTGGGATGTTTGAGAGTGGTTTTGACCTCATTGGAGTTTATGTGGAGAAAGTAGAATTTTAGATCTCACTCAAAATCCAACAAACTTAGCAGTTTTTCAGGATTTCAGGATTGGGGGGATTGCAATGTTTGCATTGGATTTTGTCATGTAGTAGGGTAAGGAACTCGTATTTAATCAAGAGCACCAAGCCCTATATGTACCTTGATGTTAGTTACATTGGTTGTCAAAATCCTCTATCATGACCCTACTAAAAATGTACCCATCACTCAACAAAATATTGACTTGACATGCTACACTTTTTCTATCTTATGTTAATTGCTTAGAGGGTGATATTAATGACAAAGATCCCAAGATAGGCAATGATTTTGATGATATGTACGTATTTGTTTCAACATGATTTTTTTGGATGCTAGAGGCCATGTAGGGCCTATTTGTTGATGTATTTTCGATTTAGAGATTTGCACTCGATGCTATTTTGGTTATGTGCACCCTTACATGCTATATAAATGAGAACTTGTAACTTGTGGACATGTGGTTGATGAAGATTATAACTTCTAATTGATTGATGTTATATGGTTTAAGCCATGTTTTTAAGCTTTTTACGTCTAATTCATCATTCTAAATTCCTTCGTTGAGATATATGCATCAAAATATATAAAAATATATACTATATAAAAATTTGCTCTTGACCCGAGAGCTTCTGAAAATATTGCTCCCCACTCCTACTCCCAAGCAACTTTGGCTGCTACAAAAAGAGGGGAAAGAACTCCATCACCTTGAACTAACCTTCTAACTGAATTTGAGGAAGTTGATAACACAACTATCAACATGAATACCAACACTAATCAAAATCCAAGCCAACGTAATGCCCCTAAGACCAACGGATATCTTACTACTGCTTTCAAACCTTTGAAGGTTAGTGATAACCCTGATCCACTGCCTAGGAAATATCATGAATGGTTACCCAAGTTCAAAGGGACTGCTGATCAAAGTGCTCAAACTCATGTGGATGAATTCTTTTGGGCAACGGGCCCTCGTGGGATTGATGATGAGGATCTTGTAATGATGTTATTTGCCTTAATCTTCGAGGGAAATGTTACGGAATGGTATCTTAGTCTCCCTCCAGGAAGCATTGATGACTTTGACAAATTTGAAGAATTTTTTATGAAAAGATGGGCATTAAATGCCGAGGGAAACTTTAACCTTGAAAAATTTTACCACATGCCAAAGAAAGGAAATGCAAGTATTAGGGAGTTTATCCAAATGTTTGATAAGGTTTTCAAGGACATCCCTGATCACCCTTAGCCGACTGACGCCCAAATATTGGACAGGTTCATTAAAAGTGTTGACGGGCACTTGACCTACCAACTTAGGGATAAGAAACCTAAGACACATGCCAAAGCAAAGGAGATAGTCATTTAGGTTGAACAAAATTTAAATGGTGCTAAATTGAAATGTTTGATCCTCCTAAGGCTAAGTTTGAAACTAAAAAGAGCAAGCCTAAGGATCAAGTTGAGGAAACCCTTGTCATGGCCCTCAAGAAAACTGACAAATTATCCGAGGACATTACTACTAGGGATATGATGTATATGAATAAATTCACCACCTTTGAAAAGGCAAAAAAAGAAAATTTTGTCTGAAAGAATAAGCCTTTTGTCAAGAAGCCTAATGAAGAAGGCAAGCAGGGTCCACCCCATGTTCCCAATACTTTAGCTCCAACTAATGTTGTGGGACAAGAAGAATCATCTTCCGAGGATGAGCAAAGTGTTGAGATTTTGGGGTGTTGGGGTAGCATCAGATGTGCTCTAGCTCCCAAATTTTGTGGAGGAGCTGGAGTACATGAGATCTCCAAGACTCAGAAAGCATTTAGAAGAATTCCATCAGGTTTAAGTTTTATTCAAATAATTAATCTTCTTAATTAAAGACCCTAAGTCTAACTTAGGAAAATTAAAAGATTAAAGTGAATTCAATTAAACATGTGATGAGAATGACTTAAGTGACGTGGATCAACCAACTTCTAATTTTAGCTGTCGATTAGAGATTAGATCACGACCATTGATGTCTCAACGAGAAAATTACAAGAGAAGTGCTTGGGGTCAGTTGGAGAACGCACACATTGGCAGAGCACTGAAGCTAAGCTGAGATTCTAGGGCGTGGTTTGCTAAGAATTTTAGAAGTGCTTCAGCTACAGCAAGGGGCAGTATTGGCAAGCGGGATGGTTTGATCCTAGGCCAAGAGTACAATGAGAGCAGAGAAGGAGCATTCCAGAGCAACGCAGAGGCAGCAGCTATGCAGTCCAGCCAAGGGCCCAGCAAGGGCAGTGCAGAGGTAGTAGGAGCCAAGCTAGGCTGACTCAGGCCCAATTAGGGCAGCGCAGGGGCATCATAACCCCTTCTAGGGTGATGCAGGCCCTTCCTGAGCAACGCAGAGGCTGACGCAAGGCAGTCAGGCTGACGGAGAGGGCTTTAGAGCAGCGCTGGGGTTTCCAGAGGCCAGAAAGGGGCTGAGTTCTATAAATCCTATTTGAGGTTGTAAATCAGTAATATTTTTCTATCTCCGGGATAGAGGTATTGCTGCCATTTATATTTCTCTGTCGTGTTAACCAATTTTGGTGCCCAAGATTGTTGTACTTAGAATCTACATAATAATAAAAACCCTCCAAAAGGTAGCAGCACCAGTTTTCCCGCATTGGTTTTTGTCGGGGACATTTGTCCAGAAAATCCTTGTGTGTCACTTTGTCTATGAGCATGTTATTCAGTATTTGATCTGTAGGTGTAGGCCGTTAATTGTATTTACTTCGATGTTAATTCTGAATACTCATATTAGTAACTTATGTAAGTAGGAGAAGTAAATCAAGATTTAACAGTAGGGTTTCTTAAGTTTAAGAAATTTTCACATGGTATCAGAGCGATTGCAGATCAAGCTGGATCTACAGCAAGACGGCTGAAGAAATCTGTGTTGCAGAAAGCAGCAGCAACAATAGAGGAACCAGAGAGCGCAGTGCAGCACCAGAAGGACGCAGAGACAGCGTAGTGCCTTCCAAAGGGACGCAGGCTGTGCCTGCGCTGAGCTAGTCTATTCACGTAGAGGCCAGCTAGGGTTACACAGTCCAGTGATTGATTGTTGTGCAGAGTGTCGTAAACTAGAAGCTGAGCTACAGATCTTCAACAGTTGTTGGTGGGGTGAAGATTCTGTTGGTGTAGAATTAAGCCTAAGCTAAGTTGAAAAAGAGCAGGAGGAGAACAAGTGCTCAATAGATTTCATTTCCAAAAGAAATCTGAGGATCGATCGTAGGGTGATTGAAGAGGCATTATTCGTTGTGTTTTGGCAGATTTCCAAGGAGGAAATCAATTGTCAACTTGTCAGAGGGAGCAGAGGGTGCCTTTTTCACCAAGGACCCTACATTCGAGCTTCAGTTGAGAAGCGGGGAGAGGAAGATCAGTTCTGACAGAGTAGATCTAAGCAGATGGCACCACACGGATGGCATGATCAGGATAGGTTGGACGGCCTGTCCAACTTTGCTATCTGGAAGGCCAAAATCCTGGTAATTCTGGAGGCATATGGTTTGAGGGAGCATGTAGAGAGTGTCTTGGCTACACCAACCGATGTGAAACTCCTGACAGAGCATAATGAAGCAGCGACACATGCCAAGCACTTCATCATGGACGGGGTTAAAGATCATGTGGTACTACACATAGCTGAGAAGAAGACGGCTAATGAGATGTGGAAAGCTTTAACCACATTGTATCAGGGGAAGTCCGTCCAGAGGAAGATGCTTCTGGAGAACGAGCTGAGGTTATTTATGATGACCAAGGAGAGGAAATCGATGCTTTCCTATTCAGACTGCATTCGATCCGAGATCAGCTGACTGGCACAGGGGTCAACGTGGAGGATGATGTCATGGTGAGGACTGAGAAACATTTGTCCAAAGTATTTTGGGCAGAGTGGACCTCCCTAACTGGGACGATATGTGGGCTATCCTCCGACAAGAGGAGATCCGCTGAATGACCAAGAGGTAGACCAACATTGGAGCGGGCAAGGTGAAGAAGGAGGAAGAGGAAGATGCAACCCTGGCATTAAAGAAGCAGCAAGGGAAAAAGAAGTGTGATCTATCAAAGATCAAATGTTTCCAATGTGGCGAACTTGGACACTTCGCTAGTAATTGTCCTGAAACGAAGAAGGACAAGGAAGCTTCTAGTTCCAAGGCTGCTGTAGCAGACGATGGCTTCGACGATCACATAGCCATGAGCGCTCATGAACCATGGAGGTGGGGCAATATTGATATGTAGAGCAACTACAACGCAGTGGTGGTGGGATCCTTGAGTAGCCAAACTATTGGATCACATTTGTGCTACGGGAGCCTTAAGACAGTAGCAAGGAATGACTGGAGCAGTGGGTGCAAAGATCACGGATGAAGCAAAGGCAGAGGCTGAGATGCTGAAGAGGGAGCAGCGCAGTGTAGATGCAACAGCAGCGTAGCGACAGCAACGCAAAGGCAGCGAGGAGGAGGCATGCTTACGTAATGCAGAGCTACAATAGCGCACTGCCTTCAGGAGGACAGTGCAGAGCAGCAGCCTATGGAGCTTCAGTGATGAGATGCAACTCGATTGACTTGTCTGTCATTGGGCAGGGGTCCTTCAGTTGCTTACTCTCAGCAACTGAGTTGCAGTGCAGCAGTTACCAGCATGATGTAGTAATTTGAGAGGGAGTTGCAGTACGGATGTAGCAGTGACGGTGGCAGAGTCATGGGCAATAGTACAGAGAGCATCAACAATGCAATGATGAAGGGCTGCAGGCCAAGCATCAGCGCAAAGACCAATACCAGAGATCAGAGCAGTACTTTGGGGTGAAGTGTATTGCTAGAGCACATTCCTTGCGAAGAGGGAGTGTTGAGATTTTGGGGTAGCATCGGATGTGCTCTAGCTCCCAAAATTTGTGGAGGAGGTGGAGTACATGAGATATCAAGACCCACAAAGTGTTTGAAGAATTCCATTAGGTTTAAGTTTTATTCAAATAATTAATTTTATTAATTAAGGACCCTAAGTCTAACTTAGGAAAATTAAAAGATTAAAGTGAATTAAATTAAACATATGATGAGAATGACTTAAGTGACGCAGATCAAGCAACTTCTAATCTTAGTCGTCGATTAGAGATTAGATCACGGTCATTGATGTCTCAACGAGAAAAGTATAAGAAAAGGGCTTAGGGTCAGTTGGAGCACTGAAGCTAAGCTGAGATTCTAGGGCATGGTTTGCTAAGAATTTCAAAAGTGTTTTAGCTGTAGCGAGGGGCAGTATTGGCAAGCGAGATGGTTTGATCCCAGGCCAAGAGTACAACGAGGGCAGAGAAGGAGCATTCCAGAGCAGCGTAGAGGCAACAACTACGCAGTCCAGCCAAGAGCTCAACAGGGGTAGCGCAGAGGCAGCAGGAGCCAAGCTAGGCTGACGCAGGCTCAGTTAGGGCAGAGTAGGAGCAGTGTAACCCCTTCTAGGGTGACGCAGGCCCTTCCTTAGCAGCGCAGAGGCTGACGTAGGGCAGTCAGGTTGACGCAGAGGGCTTCAGAGCAGTGTTGGGGTTTCCAGAGGTCGGAAAGGGGCTGAGTTCTGTAAATCCCGTTTGAGGGTGTGAATCAGTCACATTTTTCTGTCTCTGGGATAAAGGTATTGCTGCCATTTATATTTATCTGTTGGGTTAACTAGTTTTGGTTCCTAGGATTGTTGTACTTAAAATCTGCATAATAATAAAAACCCTTCAGAAGCTAGTGGCACCGGTTTTCCCGCATTGGGTTTTTCTGGGAACATTTGTCCATAAAATCCTTGTGTGTCACTTTGTCTATGAGCATGTTATTCAGTATTTGATCTATATGTGTAGGCTGTTAACTATATTTACTTCGATGTTAATTTTGAATACTCAGATTAATAACTTATGTAAGTAGGAGAAGTAAATCAAGATTTAACAGTAGGGTTTCTCAAGTCTAAGAAATTTTCACAAAAAGTGACACTACTAATGAAGAAAGTGAATATGAGGAGGGTGGTGAGCAAATGAATGTAGTTGGTGAAACCCAATCCTTCAACATTATGTTAGGGGATACATATACCCATCCTCTAATTGTGAAAATTCCTAAACCAGAATCCTATTGCAGCAACTGGAAATTATTCTCCTAATTGTCAATTTAATTTAACAATTTATTTGTTGTTTGCTATGACAAATACTGAATAAATCACACTGCAATCTACACAAATAAAACTTCAAAAGAATAAAATGTTGGAAGCTAGCACACACACAAAATTAACATAATTAGTTTTGGATAAAAGTTGCTAGAAAATCCCAATGTAGGAAAACCGGTGCAGCAGCTGAGGGTTTTATTATTATGCAGCAGTGAGAAAATTTGAGTACAACTGGATGCCAAAATACTGGCAATCAGAGAAAAATACTTACAAAAATCTAGTGAGGAATTTTCCTCACCGCACAGGCAATCTCCCGACAAGGCTTGCCTTCAGAAAAACGACCCTCTAACCCTCTGTGTTAGCCTCTGCGTAGCTGGATGGACGTCTAGCCTTAGACTGATCTTTGATGGAGTCGTTTTGCCTTCTGCTAGCTAGAAAGATGCTTCTTTGGCTCTCTGGGACTCCTTCCCGGCCTATGAAATTGAAAACGTCTCTCCTTATCAACAAATTCATTTTGCCTCTAGAGATTACTGCGCTGCCCCAACGCTAGCCTATCTGTGGCTCTTCTGCCTCTCTGCAAATGCACTCGCTGGATCTGGAATGCCTTCTCTGTTGAGATTTTGTGTATTGGGGTAGCATTGGATGTGCTCTAGCTCCCAAAATTTGTGGAGGGACTAGACTATACCTGATTTACAAGACCCAGAAAGAGATTTGGGAAATTTCATCTGGTTTGGGAGATATTTAATTAATTAATTATTTTAATGTATTTCCTAAGTCTAAACTTAGGAAAATTAAATAATTAAAGTTAATTAAAGTAAACATGTGATGAAATTGTCTTAAGTCACACAAATCAAACTTTCTTTTAATCTTAGCCATTGATTCTAGATCTGATCATGGCCGTTGGTTTCCCAACGAGAAAAGTATAAAGGAAAGGCTTGGGGTCATTTGTAAAGACACACAGAGGCAAAGCACTGAAGCTAAGCTGAGATTCTAGGGCAGGGTTTGCTAAGAATTCTCAGAAGTGTTTCAACTGCAGAGAGGGGAGTTTAGGCAAAGGGGATGGTTTGATCCCAGTACCTAGAATTAGCAAGAGGTAGAGCACTTCTAGAGGCAGCATAGAGAAGCAAGCGCAGCAACAACAGAGAGGGCAGCAACTGCGCAGCGCAAGGGCAGCTACAACTACGCAGTCTCTCCCGGGGAAGCGTTAGGCAGCAGGAGACCCTCAGGGGTTATGCAAAGTCCCTCAAGGGCAACGTAGGGTTTGCATCACCCATTCTAGGGTTATATAGCCCTCTCCAGGCCAGCACAGAGGGGCACAGAGGCTGTAGAGGCTGACATAGGGGCTTAAAGGGCAGCGCTGGGGTTTCTAGGGCCAAGATCTGGCTGAGTCCTATAAACCCTGTTTGAGGGTGTGGATTAGTCAATATTTTGGCTTAAGAACAACTTGTGAGCTGCAGATCTATATTTTCTCTGTCAGGTTTTCCAGATCTAGAACCCAGATTTGTTGTATTCAGAAAACTCTTAATAATAAAACCCTCCAGCAGCCAGAAGACCGGTTTTCCCGCATTGGGATTTTATGGGGACTATTGTCTAGAAAATCCTTGTGTCACTTTGTCTATGTGTGCATGTACTTTTTCTATTCTAGATTTGAATCGGTGAAAGTATGTTATGTGTTTGCTTCGATGTTAATCTGAAGTTTCAGCGTCAATAGCTTAATTAAGTAGGAGAAGCATAACCAGATCTAACAATAGATTTATGCAAAAATCAACAGGAAGAGAAGCAGCAATATCAGAAATTAGAAGGCCAGATCTGCAGGGACGACGCAGTTTCAGAGGGCGCAAAATCACGCAAAGTGCAGGGTGATGCAGTTTTACGTTGTCTCCACACAGGCCCATGTACTTACTGTGCAGAGGCAACGTTGGGATTGTCTGAAGCCAGCCCGGGTGACGCAGATTTGAAGTTGTCTGATCTAGAAGTGCCTGAAGCAGAGCTGTAGAACTTCAGCAGGTGCTGGTGGGGTTAAATTTATGAAGTTTTCAGAATTTTAGCCTAAGCACTAGTGACAAAGAGCGGGAGGAGATTAGCTTCTTAGAGAGTTTCTAGCCAAAGTAACTTGCAGATCGATCAGAGGATCGAAGAGAGCTGAATCATTGTTTGATTTGGAAGATTTCCAAGAAGGGAAATCAGTTGTCAGGGGGAGCAGAAGGTGCCTGTTTATCCAAAGACCTTAGATTCAGATCTCTAGCACAAAGAGGAGGTGCTCCAGCAGATTTTTGAGCAGATGGCACCTCACGGACTGCGTGATCAGGATAGATTGGATGGCCTATCCAAATTTGTAGTTTGGAAGGCTAGAATCTTGATAGTCCTAGAGGCATATCATCTAAGAGACCATGCAGAACAAGTCCTGGCCACGCCGACCGATGCGGATCTCCTGAAGAAGCATAATGAAGTTGCGGGACATGCCAAGCGATTAATAATGGATGGAGTTAAGGACCATGTTGTCCCACACATAGCTGAAAAGGAAACAACTAATGCGATGTGGAAGACCTTAACATCCCTATATGAGGGAAAGTCCGTCCAGAGGAAGATGCTTCTGGAGACTCATATGCGGTCATTCATGATGACCAAGGGGGAAGACATGGAACATTTTCTCTTTAGATTACAGTCGATAAGAGACCAATTGACTGCCACCAGTGCAAGGTGGAGAATGATGTGATGGTCAAAACTGCTCTCAATGTGGTCACAGATGAGTGGGAAACCTTTGTCCAAAGTATCTTGGGCAAGCGGAACTTCCCGACTGGGACAACTTGTGGGCAATCATGCATCAAGAAGAACTCCACAGATTCACCAAGAAGCAGTACAACACAAGATCGAGTAAGGTGAAGGAGGAAGATGGAGAAGATGCAGCCTTGGCATCAAAGAAGCTGCAAGGGAAGAAGAAGCAGGATCTATCAAAGATCAGGTGCTTCCAGTGTGGCGAACTAGGACATTTCGCTAGCAATTGTTCTCAAAAGAAAAAGAACAAGGAAGCCTCTTCTTCCAACGCTGTTGTGGCAGACGATGGGTCAGAAGATGACGTAGCCATGAGCGCTCATGAACCACGAAAGTGGGGCAACATGGATTTGTAGAGCAGCTATAGAGTGGGGGCGGGATCCTTGAGCAACTCATCTCTTAGATCACATCCCAGCTACGGGAGCCTTGAGACAATAGCGGGACAAGTGGAGTAGTAGGTGCAAAGATCACGGATGAAGCAGAGGCAGATTTGAAGGCTGGAAGGAGCAACACAGTGCAGATGCACCAGCAGTGTAGGGGCTGATGTGACTTCAGCAACACAAAGTAGAACTGCGAGCAGAGCTGCAACAGTGTAGGGGCTTCAGGAAGACAGGGCAGTGCAGCAGCAGCGTGAGAGATTTCAGCACAAGGGGCTGATGTGACTTCAGTAGTGCAGAGGAAGTCTGCTTACGCAGTGCAGAGCTGTAGCTGTGCATCATTCTCCAGATGACAACACAGATCAACGACTGATGGAGCTTCAGTGAAGAGGTTGTAGCCCAACTGACTTGTCTGTCAAAGATTTGGCAAGAGATTTAGTTGTTTTTCTCAGCAACTAAAGATGCAGTGCAACAGATGGTAGCACAGATGCAACAGATTGAGAGGGGGTTGCAGTGCAGATGTGGCAGTGGCGGTGACAGCGTAATGGGCAACAGTACAGAATGGCAGCAACAATGCAGTGATGAAGGGCAGCAGGCCAAAGCATCAACAACACAGAAACCAATGCCCAAAATCTTGTGATACATAGTGTGATGTATTGCTAGAGCACACTCCGTGCTAAGAGGGAGTGTTGAGATTTTGTGTATTGGGGTAGCATCAGATGTGCTCTAGCTCCCAAAATTTGTGGAGGGACTAGAGTACACTTGATCTACAAGACCTAGAAAGGGATTTGGAAAATTTCATCTGGTTTGGGAGATATTTAATTAATTAATTATTTTAATGTATTTCCTAAGTCTAAACTTAGGAAAATTAAATAATTAAAGTTAATTAAATTAAACATATGATGAAATTGTCTTAAGTCACACGGATCAAGCTTTCTTTTAAATTATAGCCATTGATTCAAGATTTGATCATGGCCGTTGGTTTCCGAACAAGAAAAGTATAAAGGAAAGGCTTGGGGTCATTCTTATAGACACATAAAGGCAGAGCACTGAAGCTAAGCTAAGATTCTAGGGCAGGATTTGCTAAGAATTCTCAGAAGTGTTTCAGCTGCAGAGAGGGGAGTTTAGGCAAAGGGGATGGTCTGATCCCAGTGCCTAGAATCAACAAGAGGCAGAGAGCAGCTTCCAGAGGCAGCACAGAGAAGCAAGTGCAGCAACAGCAAAGAGGGCAGCAGCTGTGCAGTGCAGGGGCAGCTACAACTACACAGTCTCTCTCAGGGCAGCGTTGGGGAGCAAAAGACCCTTTGGGGTTACGCAGAGTCCCTCAAGGGCAGCTTAGGGTTTTCATCACCCATTCTGGGGTTACACAACCCTATCTAGGCCAGTGCAGAGGGACGCAAAGGCTGACACAGGAGCTTCAGGGGCAGCGCTGGGGTTTCTAGCGCCATGATCGAGCCGAGTCCTGTAAATCCCATTTGAGGGTGTGGATCAATCAATATTTTGGCTTCAAAACAGTAGGTGAGATGCAGATCTATATTTTCTCTGTCGAGTTTTCTAGATCGGGAACCCAGATTTGCTGTATTCAGAAAACTCTTAATAATAAAACCCTCCAGCAACCAGAAGACCGGTTTTCCCGCATTGGGTTTTTCTGGGGACTATTGTCCAAAAAATCCTTGTGTCACTTTGTCTATGTGTGCATTTACTTTTTCTGTTTTAGATCTGAATCGGTGAAAGTATGTTATGTGTTTTCTTCGATGTTAATCTGAAGTTTCAGCATTAATAACTTAATTAAGTAGGAGAAGCATAACCAGATCTAACAGTAGATTTCTGCATAAGTAACATTCAGAAATTTTCACATCCTCCAGCCTCACTGTCTCTGCCCCTTGTTGTTTTGAATTTTCAGCTTGCAGATTTCATCCAAAGGGGCATTCTACAAGGGTCAATACACCAAGCAAGTTTTTAGTTGTGCCTTGTTTTTGCTCAAATTACTCTATATTGTTTATTTTTTGCATTTGAAGTTAAATTTCAAGTCACTTCGGTCCTAAAATTCATTATTAATAGCTGAAATATTTTTCTAGGTTATCTACCCAAGGGGTTTTGACCCTAAGACCTTCAAAAGAGAATTTCCAACTAGCTGAAAATTTCATCTTAGTGCTGTTCCAAGGCTTAAAGCTTGCCTTAATCGGCCAAGCTTTAGTCTGTCAACTTTCCCACCCTTAGATCTAATATCCGAGAGTGTTTCAACACTTTTGGGTAACTTTTCAAGGATCTTGCTTGCTGATTTCTGCATTTTTTGCAGAAAATACAGACCTATCAAAACAGGGCAGCGAACAAATTTTCATAGAAATCCTCTTAACTAACCATTAAAACTCGGAAATTTTTATGTTTTGGGTTAGGATATATTAAATAGACCTAAATAATTTAGTCATACACTATATCTAACAAATGTTTCGAGTGTTAACTTGCTATTAAAATTTTTATTTGCAAATTTATAGACTTGTTAAAGTAGGTCAGCAAACGTTTTTGTTCAGGAGCTTGTCTATGCAGGTATCCATTTATAGAATAGACATTTTTTTTGGTTAATATATTTTAGTACACTAATTTCTATTATTTACTTGTGAAAATCTATAGAGTTTTAGTGTACTTGAGTTCTGGTTCAGCTAATCCTGTATTATAGATTTATATATTAAGCTATCAGGACAACAGATACAAAATTTCTCTCTTCAGCCATCAAACCCCATTATAAGGCACTAGTCTTATGGTGGTTGGTTGAAGTTGTACTACGGGAAGCCTGCCCTTGGCCTTGTGGTAGGAGTTGAGGCCTAAAGAGAGAGGACTACGGCTGGGGTGACAATGGGCGTTTATCCTATGTGTGCCGACCATAGTGAATTGTATGATCTTCCGCAATCTGCTACACAGAGCGGTAACATTACCTTTTTGATTCAACTAGTTAATAATAAAGGCCTCGATATTTGTTAATTTTTGAGTATAGTAAAAATAGTTCAGTGCTTCTATTTGATGTGGTAATCTACCCTTGTTATGATTGATATAATTTTAGCTCACTTTATTCCTTTATTTTACCCCTCTGTTTAATTCCAGAGAGTCGCATCTTTTAATTTAGGTTCACACGATAATCGATCTGGCAGTCAAGTTATATTAACATTGTAAGTTCTATAGTTTAGGTATAGATTTATGAGTTATGTTTATTTTTATATGCATACCATTTCCTTCCCCTTGAGAAATGCTTCGTCTTCAAAGCATTTTTATGGAAAAACTTTATGTGTTAATTTGACTTGTAATGCCTTCTCATGATTCTATGTTCTTGAAGTTGTGATAGTTGATAATATAATACAATTGAAATGAATAGAGTTCATTTTTGAAATATCAAACACAAGAAGGACAAAATATATATAAAGTAATGAATAAGATATGATTGAATTATATGAGTTGCAATGGTGAGTGGCCTTGGCATTTTATAGGCCTCAAGGTGACCTTTCACATAAATCAATGTCTTTATGTGATGCACCTTTTGCTAATTATATTAATATTCCAAGTCCTATAGTTTACGTATATATTTGTGAGTTATGCTTATTTTTATATGCATAACAATGACCCACTATCACCACCACAGCTCTTCCTCCCACTTTAGGCTATCTCTCCTCCAACACAAGGGGGTTGTCCCTAAGATAGGTGTAAGATGGACTTTATAAATAATTGGGATGACAGACGAAGATCAGTGCCAATCCAAAGGGTAATGGAGTCAAGAATCAATGGACAAAGAGGGTTTAAGAGTATGGAGAAGACGTAGCTTTGCCATACCATGATGTGCCATCATTAGTCCACATTGTAAGGGTAAGTGAAAGGTCCAATAGAAGAAGCACCATTACAACCATAGATTTACAACCAATAAATAATGTGCATCTTTAAACAGTGAAGGAACAACTGTAACATGAGATCACAAAAAAAAGGACAAAGGACAGCCTTTTAGAGAATGGACAGCCCAAAAATACATCACATCTTTAGTCACAATACCATAATATTAAATGAGCTATTACAAACAAAGAGATTCCTATCTGAATCATTGATCTCATGGTTAGGGAGGAACGTACTTTGATTTATCCAGCAAAAGGTAGTGGAGAGTATACTCTTCTAAAATTCTGGCTTCTTAACTAAAACCATTTCTGCAAGGACATGAACTATGCCTTGCTTACTTTTGCTTAAAAAGTAAGTAGATGGCCATGGACAAGATGACTGGGAAAACTGTTTTGCTGATTAAACCTATAGGAAAATAACTTGTAGACTCCACGTGTATCTCAGGATTTGGACAAAGGGAGGTAAATTTGTTTTGGTTTTAGATATTTTAGGACATTGTGATTGGTGCTTTTATCAGCTAAACATCTTCAGTTTAGTAGCTGAGGTTATTTATCCACTAAAATTGGTAAACTGTATCACAGGTGCATGGGGCATAACAGAGGCTGGGAGGAAGCAGCATCAGTGTTCTCTGGGATTCCTGTTGAGCTTAAAACTTCCAATGCAGCCCTGCTTGAAGCTTCTGGACAGTCTTGGGAAGAGGTAACTTTTAATGGACTTTAAGCTTGTTTCATCCAACACAAGTCAAAACCACAGCTCCCTCTAAGATCCATTATAATATTGCTCTTTATAAATGAATTTCTTACCGAAATTACAGTGAATGCTAGAGAAGCATAGGTTGAAGCCTCAAAGAAAAGTAAGTTATCTTACTGTCCACAAATGACCAGAATCAATGTACATGACATAAAGGACCATTTTGTTGGAGTATAACCAAATAAAGTGCTGGAGGCATCAATTAAAACATCCTAACTGTAAAGAACAACATAAAATAGATCCAAGTTTGTCTGACTGTCTGCATGAAGGAGATGAATATATAATAGATATTGACTAGTGGGACAGTTCAGATGTTTGAACTTATAAATTAGAATATCAAAATTCAAAATGTAAATATTGAGCTTAGAAATGATGATCTCACTGTACTTTTGAGAGGAAATAATTATGCAGCATTTCTGTGCTAATGTGTTTAGCTCCTTTGTTTCAGCAATGTGATTGTATTAGTGAAGAAATGCTGGGTGAACAGCATTTTTTGCATTGGCCTAAATGTTTTTGACTTTAACATATTGGTTTACTTGTACATACTGTTAATATTGAGACTTGTTAAACACAAACTGTCTGTAAGTCACATTGCATGAATAAATGTTGTCCGCTTCATAATATACTAGCAATTTTATTATGGTATATTTTGCATCTAATTTAGACATAAATACTTGTACTTCTTTCCAGCATTTTCCAAGAAACCAAATATTGCCTTTATACGCCAAAGAGTTTCCCATCGTGGTTCATTAGATAAGATAAAATAATTTTATTAATATAAAACAACTAACCACAAATAGTATCAATAGTACCAATACATTGTGAGTGCAAAGGCTGGTCCTATGAAAACCAAAAGCAGATCTAATCTAAATCTGACATCTGATAGCTAGAGGAGAACATGCTGCTGGGAAATCTGATATATGGATTGCTAAATTACACCGAACAGGAAAGACTGATTTGATTCTCCTTTGTGTGAATTAGCAAGATTTGCTATGATTCATAAATTGTTGTGGATACTCTATAAGAACCAGACCGGAACTGGTGGAACCAGCTGGTCCGACCGGTTTGGGGGCCAAACCGGCCTGGTTCTAGGTTCGGATCTGGAAATGGCCCGTTCTGTACCGAACCGATCATTTTTCACTGCACTGGCCGGTTCTGTACAATTCGATCAAAAATGTTCCAAATGCAATTTTTTTAAGGAAAAACACGAATTTTGATTGGGGCAACCTAAGATTCAAGCTTATTATAATATCCCAAATGGGATATTCTGACTAATTTTGCAGAAATACGCTTAACCAAAAATTTCCCATAAAATTATCATTTATTTTACAAAGATTGCCATGTAAAATAGAACAGGAGTTTACATGCAATTCAACCATACAATGTGCAGAAATAATCTCAACTATATTATAATATAGAAACTGGGGTTTACATGACAAAATAGCCGATATAGCTGAGATAGAACTGGCCTCAAGGATTTGCTGCAATGCTGTGTGGGCCCTTCACCAAAACTGAACCAACTGCCACTGCTAAGCTCCCCTGTGAATTCTAGATGAATTCACCAAGGGGAGATGGGTACTTGCCCAATCTCGCTAAATCACCTAAGGGTTTCTGTCCTGGGGCTACTGCTAGTGAAACACCACTCGTATAAGACCCGTGGGTCTTTGCGGGTTCTATAGCGAGTTGGGTCACTCGCATAGAACCCGCGCTCTCTACCCTTACCCGCTCAAACTTGTATTAAACTCGCCTACCCGCATAAGACCCATGGGTTTCTAATAGGACCCGTATCGGACCCCTATAAGACCCGTCCCACAACAAAAGGCAAATTTTTTTGGATTTTTCTCAATTTTTTTTTTTTTGGAAATGAGGTGGAGGAAAAGGGAATTTGGAGGGAAGAAAATTCTTTATAAGCACCTCTCTCCCTTTCAGAGGCATAGGCAAGAAAATTGGTAAGGTTTTTTTTCAATGCTCATGATCATAGAAAGCTGGTAAATGTAGGGACCATCATCTACTCCTAGCTGAGTAGGGATATGGTTTCAGGCGATGCAAAACTGGACATTTTGAAAGCAACATATGTTTAGAGTCTAAGGAATACTGGAATCAGGGATATGTTTTCTTGGGAGTAGCAGCGCTGGCGAAGTCACAACACTGGCGGAGTAGCGACACACTATAACAGCAAGGAAGAGTCACAACACTGGCGGAGTAGCAACACACTGTAACAGGAAGGAAGAGTCACAACACTGGTGGAGTAGCAACACTGGCGAAGTAGCAACACACTTTCCAGGTAGGCTTCATGATCCTTGTTTCAATGTTTTGCTGCTTGCATGTAGTTTTTTTTTAATTTTATGTAATCAATTCAATTTTAGTTTTTTTTTTTTCGCTTGCAATTTTGCAAATTTTTTTGGCCCTGTGGCTGAGTTTCTCAGCCACATAGCGGCCCTGTGTGGCTGAGAAACTCAGCCACAAGGTCTGCGGGCTGCCTCCAAGTGTCTGCTTGGGCAACTGAGTATCTGCGTGGTGTATTCTTCAAGTGTCCATCGAGCTCCTTCTTATAATATTCTCATTGAAATTTCAACAGCTCAGATTAGATCCTAATCAATGGCTCAAATCATCTTGATTCAATCTCTGTCCTTTTCTAGAAGATTCACACCCAGTTTAATTAATACCCTTTAATTATTTTAATTTCCTATGTTTAGACTTAGGCATCCATTAAAAATAATTAATTATTTTAATTAAACTGTCTCCGAGTGGAATTTCCCAAAACGATTTATGTGTTTTGGAGAATGCATATGCCCTAGCCTCCTTGCAAATTCTTCAGGCTAGAGCATATCTGATGCTACCAGAAATCAACACTCCCTCTTAGCGAGAAGTGTGCTCTAATAATGCAACTTGCTGAAGCATCACCCTGACTCTATATCATCTCCCTTTGCGTTGCTGATGTCTGACATCACTGCCCACCAACTACTGTGCAACCACTGCATCTGTGTTGCTATTGTAATTCATCATTATACATGCTTTTGTTGACATATATGCATCAAAAAATATAAAAATATATATTATATAAAAATTCGCTCCCGATTCGTTCCCAAATCGAGAGCTTTTAAAAATGTCGCTCCCTGCTCCCGCTTCCGCTCTCGCTCCCCGCTCCTGCTCTCACTCCCCGCTCCCGCTTCTGCTTCCAAGTAACCTTGCTCCTGGGGTTGAAGGAATTCTAGACAATAAGATTGTCGCAATCCTTACCTCACAGTAAGTAGTATCCTGCCTATTGTCTGGCAATAGGATAAATGAGATCCTTACCACATGGTAAGTAGCATCCTACCTATTGTCATCCTTGGGACTTGACAGAGTATACCCTAGTTGGCATCCTACCCACAAGCTGGGCTTGTTGGGATTGTTCCTCCCCATTTGGCCAATGGGTTGAGAGGTGACTTGGGATAGCTGCGATCCTTACCATTAATGGTAAGTAGTATCCTGCCCAACTGAGAGGATGTAGGTGTTCTACCACTAACTCTTGAGGGTTAAGTTGGGAAGCTCAACGGACAATATGATAGATGTGATCCTTACTTCACGGTAAGTTGTATCTTGCATATTGTCTTGACGATAGGATAGTTGTGATCCTTACCTCACGATAAGTCGTATCCTGCCTATCGTCCTTGGATTAAGGGTGGTAGCTTGAGCTCCTCTATAATGTCAAACTCTTCTTCTTTTAGATTGGAGAGTGTTCAGCAGAGATGAGTATAGATGAGCAGAAACAACATTTTACTTGATGATGACGAGATATTTGATATGAGACATATAATGTAGTTGGAACTTTCTCGCTAAGCTGAGAGGGAGTGTTAATTCAACAACTCAGGGACAAATTCCCTCCTTTGGACAACCTTCCTCATTTAGAGAAGACCCTCTTTGCCCTTGGAAGAATTTAATTTGGTCAAGGAAAAATATAAGTTTGATGTAAAAAACCAAAAGTGCCCAAAATTTCAATTTTCAGGTCGACTTTAAAGACGAATTGGGTCTCCTCCAACACCTATAAATACTAGTCAAGGATCCACATTTGGACACACATAACACATCTTCTTCTTCTCTTTGGAGGTTTTGTACATTGAAATTGCAGGTCTCTCTCTCACACATGCGAAGGGTTTGGAGGCAAATCTGAAATCTGCATTTATTTTTTCTGCTGGAAAATTTTCACTATCCGTTGACCACCTTTGACTTCACTATTTGACTTGGTTTGACTTACATAATTCCAATTATGGGAGGCCGAATTCTTTGGCATAAAGATTGAGGTGTTTTGGGTTGTTTGATTATAGTTGACAACAAACTTTGACCGCAGGAAATCTCAGTTTGACCGAGGCCTTTTTCTCTCCTTTGACTGTGGAATTTTGGGACTATTTTGACTGATCTTTGCTCAACTTGGAAGACTGCATTGACTGGCAGTTTGACCGAGATTTTTGGAGGTTGTTTGACCACAAAACATTGATTGGTTAGGGCACGATTTGTTGTTGTTGACTTTGACCATATTTGAATTTTGGGCTTGTTACCACTCATTCTAGCAGGGGACGTAAAAGGGGTTCCTAAGAGGGCAACTGCTAGGTTAAGGGCAACGATGGAGACTTAGCCCATTGTTACCATAGCTAAGGCTCCCTGCTCTTTACGAACTTTCACCGATCGGAGGAGACTCGATGTTTTAGGAAGCCACTTACAGAGGATATATGAACAAATATATGAGAAGTGACCCTTTAGACCCTTTCGTTAGGAGAGGATGAAGAATGGAACTTGCTTGCTTTTTAAGCAAGGGACTTGATTTTCTAGGGAGAGGGGATGAGGATTGGAGGGTTGATGGAGAAGAATATGGCTTGTAAAGGAGTTTCCCAATCCCTAAAATCCTTTGGGAACTTGGATTCTTGAGTAATCCTTGATAAATAGTCTTTGGTGAAACACAGGACCACACAAGGCCAAGTGGACCTAGCCCAAGTTAGAGGATGGATTTTGGAAACCAATGATATTCTTAACCTGGCCAAGGCGAGGGGAAAGGATCAAACAATAATTTTCACCCAAAGATGTCAAATTGATCGTACTAGGTACTAGCCTTGGGAACACCAGGGCAAAATTTGATCCTAGAACTAGGGCTTGGGATATTCCGAGATTCCACCATTAGATTTCCTTCAAATTCAGAGGAGACCTAGGGGACCCACCAACGCAGTAGATCCTAGGAAATCAAAGTTTTTCTATGGTCATTTTCTTGGGAAATTGATGCCCTAGGTGACCTAATGACGCTAGACCTAGGAAAGGGAGGAAAAAGGTGAAAAATGGAGTTGAAATGATCACCCTTTGATGGACTAGTGCCTAATTTCACTTGGGGATATGGAGTCAAGGAGAATTGTGAAGATGAATTTTGTTTCTTGCTCAAGGAGGCTCTAAAAGTCAACTCTGTCCAATGTTAGAGGCAAGAGAAGAAAAGTGACTTTAGATCATTTATAATTCGTTACAAATGGTGAAGGCTTATCAAGATAACACGATCTCTAGGACACTTCATTCATCCAACATGGCCCATACATAGAATAAGCTAAATAGACACATAATTCCACATTAAACACATGCAATAATTAGCCCTATTATAGCGAGGTTCTAATGTATGCAACAAAATGAAAAAATTGCATTAAATTTGCACTTACGTGTTAGAGATTATATCCAACCAGTATCACATTTGCAATATAAGAAGCTCCAAGATAGAAAATAA
Organism: Pinus albicaulis; assembly: GCA_034641835.2. NCBI lineage: Eukaryota > Viridiplantae > Streptophyta > Pinopsida > Pinales > Pinaceae > Pinus > Pinus albicaulis. The sequence goes on from CM076573.1 coordinate 215,040,486, forward strand.
CCCAATCCATATATCAAAATTCATCCATCATCCAAAAGTATCCAACAAAGAAAAAAATGTGAGGTTCTCTAATGCGAGAGAGATTCCAATCCAAGTGATGATGCAAATGAATGCAACTAACTCCTATTTATACACCAATTAGGAGTTCAATTTAGCTAATGGACCTACATTAGCCCCTAAACATAAAATAATATGCAAATAACCTAACTTTTGGTGACAAGCCCACCAAAATAGGTCATAAATGAAATAATAAGCCTCTCAAGAGGTTTAATAATAATCCATGCATGTCGTGGGGCTCTCCAAGAGTCCTGATGAGGTCCATATGCGCCATAATGATGAATAAAATCCTCAAAGGGTGATGGACAAGGGGGTGGCCCCTTATTCTCCAAGTAGTAGACCTAGGGTGCTCCTAGTGGGTGTGGGTGCACACCAATGACCCCATGGGTTTCCATATGAGTCAAAGATGTCTGTAGATCAACTGTAAGGGCTCAAATGATGGAATGAACGCTGCCATGTCATCGTACAAGTCATGGGACACCTGCCAAGTGTGTGTGCTCCTATGGGGCCAATTGGGCATAGTTTACCAAGTGCATCATCTTCGTCCCAAAGGTGGATCTCTAGTAATCTCTGGACATCGATGGGGATCCATGGAGTGTTGTCTGCTGTTGTGGAGGCCCATGGATCTCTACATGCACCCTATATGTGCCAATGTAGCCCTCTGGGAGGTTAAGATCCCGTATAGGGAGCCCAAACCCAAATGGACACCATCTGTAATCTTGCATAAGATCCAATGCGTCCTCTAGCCTTCCAGTACAACAAGTCATTAGAGTAATCGTGTAAAAGAGCTTACAAATCATGGACAACAGGAGTGTCCTTCATAATGGCATGCCCTTCTTTATGGGCTTTGGCATGTGCTAGTGTCTCGAAGCTCCAAAGGGGGTTAGCCAAGTACCCTATTAGGTGGTTTCTACCCTTAGAGGGGATAGTATGTCCAAGGTACAACAAGTAATAAGCAAACTGAAGATGTGAACAATAAGTAATAAGAAGACAAATACACCACCTCAACACATAATAATAATGCATATGGAAACCAGATATAAGTGGAAACCCATAAGGGAGAAAACCACGATTTTATTGTTGATGTGATGCAAAGGCAAGCTCCTACTCCTTATTGCATCTGATTTTTTGTAAGCTCCAACCTATAGGAGGCTGCTACCTCAAATTTATGCAAGCTACAACATGCAAGGAAGCTCCAAATCCCATGTGTTTTATGTAGGCTACCACCCACAGGAGGCTTCTACCTCAACCAGCTCCAACTGAACATTTTATCAAGACACAACTTGAAAGGAGACCACAATCCCCTCACACAACATGAAAACAATATGCTGATTTACCTAGTTATCAACTCTGCATGTCTCCATCTTTACTTCTGCCTCTTCTCCCTTCAAATTTGCTTCACATCAACTCCATATGTGCATAATATCTCAATCATCTCTCTCACATTCTCCAGCTCTCTAACCTCTCCTATGCACTCCAAAATGACATCTTTTGTATAGATAGTTTGATGGTTGTTTGTATTCCACATAGGAATAGGAAGAGAATAGGCTTGACTCTTTGCCTTCCATTCATTCGTTTCCACACGCTTCATATCTTAAATATTAGTCCATAAAGCACATAAATAATCCAATATTTAATTTCAGCCATATGTAATGATTGAATGGATCAAATTAATGCCAACATCAATTAACAATGTATATCATTAATGTATTACAGCAATTCAACTTAATGCATCTTTGTCTTTGCCTTGGAGTCTTGCCTTTGCCTTAGAGACTTGCCTTTGCATCACACCAATTTAGCTCTATCAACAATTTCACATTATTTCAATTTCTCCATTGTAGCAGTTTCACTGCACTTTTTTCTTTGGCTTCTTGTTCGTTTATACCTTTGTTGATCCTGATCTGCTGCTTTTCCATCAATGATAATATTTCCAACAAGGGGCAATCCTGGGCGACATATTGGGGCACAACGGTAGCTAGAGAAAGGGAAGCCTGTGAAAATTTCTGAATCTAAGTTATATAAATCCTATTGTGGAAATCTGATTTACATTACCTACTTGTTTTCATTAATTTAATAAGTTATTTTATGAATAAATCAAGAAAATATTGATGTAAATACACTGCAGCCTACACAACTATATAGATAAAGTACTAAAAAATAAATGAAGTGTTCAGACAAAGGACACACTTATTTTCTGACAAATTTCCTCGGAAAAACCCAATGTGGGAAAACCGGTGTAGTAGATCTGAGGGTTTACATTATTAAACAGTAGTAATCTAAGTACATCTAGGGTGCCATAATCCGGCTCACCCAACAGAGAATATCCTTGGCAGCCAGAAAAAATCGTGAGTTTTACCTCACTTTGCAAGTCCCTGGCTAATCCTGATCAGAAACCGGTGAAACCCCAGCTGCCTCTGCGCAATAGATGCGTAGGCCTGCATGGGTCTTGCTGAAGACTGCACCACCCTCTCTCTGTGCTGATTTGCTTCTTAGAAATCGAGTATCAGCCCTGCCGCCATATAAACCTTGATCTCCAACAATTTCTGGACTATCTCTTGGAGCCACTGCGCAGCCCTTGTGTGAGCCCTGTGTGGGCCTGCGTCACCCTCTCTGGGTTATGCATCACCTTTCCTGGTGGCTGCGCTGGTCTCTCTGCTGTCTCTGCTGCCTCTCTGCACTGTACTCTTGGTCCTTCAACCAACAACTACTTCTGCCCCTCACTACTGCACTTAATCACTCAGATCCAATCTTCGTCCAAGGATTGCTCCGTCAGAAGAATTCGATCTCTAGATTCAGACTCTGTGTGTGTTCTCCAACTAACCCTCAAACTTTCTTTTATACTTTTCCTGTTGATGAATCAACGACCGTGATCTAATCTCTAATCGACGTCTAAGATTATAAAAGACTTGATCTTCGTTACTTAGAACATTCTCACCCACATTTAAATTAATTCACTTAAATTATTTTATTTCCATAAGTTTAACTTAGGCTTTATTTAAAATAATTAATTATTTGAATAACTTAAGCTCCAGGTGGAATTTCTCTAAATGATTTCTGGGTCTTGGAGATCTCATGTGTTCTAGGCCCTCCACAAAGTTTCAGAGCTAGAGCACATCCGATGCTGTCCAAAAATCAACACTCCCTCTTAGTGAGGAATGTGCTCTGGCAACACTTCTCACGAGAAGCATTACTTTGATCCACGACATCAATCCTCTGGGCTACTGATGCTCAGCCTGTTGCCCTTCATCCACTGCGCTGCTGCTAACTGTACTGCTGCCCATGACTCTGCCACTGTCACTGCTACATCTGTATTGCAGTTCCCTTTTGAAATGCTGCATCATGATGCCCATAGCACTGCCACTGCTAATTGGTGCACTGCAACTTAGTTGCTGAGAGTGAAGCAACTGAAAAACCTCCCAAAACTGACATACTGGTAAGTCTGGATGCACCTCGATGTTGGAACTACCTCTACTACTAATCTGCGTTGATCTTCTGATGCTACTCTGCACTTCACTGCACCTCCGTGCACTTCGTTGCTGCTGCCTCTGCTCTGCGCTGCTTCAGACTTCGGCACTTTAGCTCTGCCACTGTTGGTCCTGTTGATTTTTGTAGCATTGGAAAGTGTTCCAAGTCTCAAAATTTGTAAGGAGGCTTGGACATCAGTATTCCAAAGAACCCAGAAACTGTTTGTGGTAATTCCACTTGGTTTATGTTTTATTAAAATAATTAATTATTTTAATGGAGACCCTAAGTCGAAACTTAGGAAAATTAAATAATTAATGGGTATTAATAAAACAGAGTGTGAATCTCTAGAGAACGAAGATCAAGTCAAGTTTTAATCTTAGCCATTGATTGGACTTCTAATTTGGGTTGTTGATTTGTTAATGAGAAGATTATAAAAGAAGGCATGAGGGTCATTTGGGAAGTAAGCCGGGCATACACTCAGTAACCCGAAGGAAGTCGATTATGAAGGAATAGAATTCGATTTTGGAGGGAGAGTTGCAGGGCAAAAGAAGCAGAGGGAGTCAACAATGATAAGGGTTGAGGAAGGAAGGACGCAGAAGGCCAGAGAAGGCAACGCAGAGAGCCCACGCAGAGTGACGCAGTCTCATGCAGACACTGCGCAATGAGGCATGTAGAGGGATGCAGAAGGATGCTGTGAGCCTTCCGAGTGTCAGAAATTCTCCAAAGGGTTCGTGAGAATTTATCTCAGGTGTTTTCTACTGAAATTTGCCAGTCTTTTCCTTGTAAAGAATTTCATTGCTGAAGTATAACATATAAACCCTCATCTGCTGCACCAGTTTTCCCGCATTGGGTTTTTTCCGGGGACAATTGTCCCAAAATAATTGTGTATATGTGATTGATTCTTTTGCTTGTACTTCTTACTGTTTTATTCTTTGCCTAAGTTGCACGAAACAGGGAAATGGAAATGAGTTTCCGAAACGAGAAGCGATACGAAAAGCGACCTCCCCAAATTTTGGAAATGGGGAAACACGGTATATATATATATATATATATATATATATATAATTTAAATTTATATTATAATTTAGGACATTTAAGAAATGATATGTGAAATCATACAAGTTTAAAACATACATGATAAATCATAAATTCAAAGCATAAACTATTACAAATTTACAAGTTACAACACATTTACTCAAGAATGATCATTGATAACGGACACATAATGAAAATAGCAATATCGGAATATCCAAAATCAACCTTTATTATATATCAAAATCTCAAAATCAGCGCTTATTATATATATGAGGATGCAAGTACAATAAAGTCAGAAGACTAATACTCATTATCAGAATCCTCATCAAATATAGCAACATAAGCATGCTCAGCAGTGGATGGTGTAGCTGAAGAAGATGTTTGGCCAATTCCACTTCTATGATCCTGGTCCTCAATATTCAAGGCAGCAAGAGAGAGATCCAAATCAGGATTTTCTGGATCCACATCCCACTCCTTAGAAGGACCATTGCCATATTCTGGACCCCTACGAGATGCAAGCCGAAGGTTGGAGTGCACATAAACAAGATCCTTTGCCTTCTGTGAGCCCAACCTGTTGCGCTTCACAGAATGAATAAAACCATAGGTGCTCCAATTCCTTTCTGCTAATGAAGAGCTTGCCACTTGTGAAAGGACGCGAATGGCAAGGTTTTGCAAATGTACACCATTTGCTCCATGACAAATCCACCACCTAACTGGATTCATGGTGCTTCTCTCCTCCAAAGATGATATATCTGAATAATCATCTATACCTGCAGCAAAACTGGCAAATTCTTCCTTCACCTCCCTATGTAGATGAGCTAGAAAAATTCTCATAAGGGCTTTTTTCACCCCATTAGCCACTTCTCTATCCTTATGGGGTGCCCTCCTCTTCCCATTGCTTTGAGCAATAAGTTCCTCATCATAAAATTTTGGGTTCAAGGCATGTGCTAAAGTATGCAATGGAGTGTTGAAATTGTTCCACCTGTCAACAATGATTCTCTTGATTAATTCAACAAACTGACCATCTACAAACCAAAGCTGTGGCAACTCCTATGAAATTATTTCCATAGTTTTCTCAACCATGGAATCCATGCTATCATATACCTCTCCTAAGAAAGGTTGGTCGATGTCAGCATTTCGAAGAAGCTCAAATGCAGGGGTTGTGAACATTAGCAAGAAATCTTTCTTGCTCCACCAATCCTCATCAAGGCACAATCTACGCACCGTAGATCCTCGTTCTGAATTTTCTTGTCTCCACTTGGCCCAAAACTGACTCACCACCATAGACATTAATGCTTGCTTAACCTCAACAAGGCGGCACAACATTATGAAGTTTGAGGCATATCTTGTCTCAGCGACTTTTAACAACTCCAATTTGGAGTACTCTTGAAATATTGCTTGAGACTGGTGGTGGTTGGTGATAAATTTCACAATTTCCCTTGCTTCCCCTGTGAGTTCCTTTATCCATGGAAGTTTATTGTCAATCTCCTCTAAGATTAGATTCAGATTGTGGACAATGCAGGGTGTCCAAAATGTGGTCATACCTCCCCTCAATAATCAAACCTGCAGCTTTGCATATCGGTGCATTATCCGTGATAACTTGCACCACCCTGTTAGGACCAACTTGTTCAATAGATTTGATAATGACATCAGCAATGAATTGTGCATCTTTTACCTCTCCCAAGTTGTGTTCCACCTTTAGAAACATTGCTCCTTTTGGTGAAGTGGCAATGATGTTTATCAATGGTCTACGCCTTGTATCAGTCCATCCATCTGAAACTATGGTAACCCAGAGCTACTCCAAGAAGAACGAATTGGTGATAGCACATCCTCCACAAGATGCTTCTCATTTTTTAGAAGTTGAGTTCTAACTTTCTCATAGTTGGGCCACTTGTACCCTTGAGGAGCTTTGTTAACTGCCCTTATCATATCTTGCCAGTAAGGGGATAGAACAACATTGAATGAGATACCACATGCATAGATGCACCGAGCCACTCTGGAATCAACTTCTTCTCTTCCTTGCACATTCACCAATTTAGCAATCTTGCTATCTTGAACTGTACCAGATGCTCGTCTGGATGGTGGTTGTTCTGGTTGTTGAGTGCCTCTCCTCTTCCTTGCTTCAATTACAATCCTTGGCTCACTGTTTGCTGGATTTTTAGCTGCTTGACTAAAATCATCATGCTTTCTTTTGATTCCATCAGCCTGATCTTGCTCTTTTTGATATTTCCTCCTTGCCATAGGGTCTGATGTTTTCATGCAACCTGCAATCCCCTGTCCTTCTCCATGCAAAAGATGTGCCTTCACTCTTGGGTAAGAGCCCTTCTAAGAATTATTGCAAAGAGTACACTACCATTCCCATGAGCCACCACCTCCACATCTTTGCAGCTTCTCAACATGCCTCCAAAGAGGATAATATTCAGCCCTTGGATTGGCCTTGGGGTTTGCACTTGAACCTTGGATGCAAGAAGCCATTGCTGCAAAAAAAAATAAAACAACAAATCTATAAATAAAAAACCGTTTTTTATAATTTTGGTAGTATAAACCCTCAAAAAATAGACAAAACAATGAGAAAAAACCAAGAAATTGAATGATTCTCACCCAAATTAATTTTTTGTAAATGAAGCTAACCCAAAATGCCAGAAAAAACAAGAGAAATATGGTTGTAGCTAAGCCAAAAACCAAGAATGTTGTAGCTGGAAACTTCGCACTCCAAATCTGCTCCTCAAATCTCTTTCTCTTGCTGCTGAAATCTCCTTTGCTCAATGGTGAAAGCACCCAAGCTGAAGCACTACTCTCTTCCTCCTTTCTCCTCTCCAAAATCGCTCTTCTCCAAGTGAAATGACTTGCTCAATTCGTGTCATGAGAGAATGAGGCAAATCCCCTTTTTATAACTTTAGAAACCTATCTAGAAGCATCCAAGACACAATTAAAACAAATAAAATAATATTACATTGCACAATTCCCAAAAAAAAAAAATCGAAATTTAACGCTGTTTGGAGGGGAAACGCTGGTGTACGGCCGGGAACGCGTTTCCTAGCCGTACGGTACGGGTTTCCCCGTTTTCGTTTCGTTTTTTGCCTGAAATGAGGCTAGGGGTGATGTTTCCTACAACTTATTTCTCTGCATATACTTAAGTGAATGCTGCAGTAGTATTTATTTCGAAATTTACTGGAATAATTCTGTAAATAACTTATTGGAAATAATAAGTAGGAGAAATAAATATATCACTGTAGAAATATTTTCAAGATTGAAAATTTCACAGCTCCATCATCTCTCGCACCAACTGACACTTGTCATTCCACTACTATCGTTAAGGGCTCCCGTAGCCGTATGTCATCCAAGAGTTTGGGCACCTCAAGGATCTTGCCCCCTTTCTCTGCAGTTCAAAGACTACAGATGAATGTCGTCCCACCTCTTCTCTTGAGGCACATGAACAGTCATGGCACAATCATCCCCATCTTCATCCTTCGCCGCAACAACCTTCGAGTCATATTCTTCTTTGCCCTTCTTCTTCAGAGGGCATTGTGTGGCGAAATGTCCCAATTGTGAAAATTCCTTAATCTAAGAAACCCTACTGTTAAATCTCGATTTATTTCTACTTGATTAAAAATACAAGTTATTAATCTGAATATTGAGAATTAACAACGAATTAAATACAATTAACAACCTACACATACAGATCATTTACTGAATAGCACGCTCATGTGACAAAGTGCCACAGATTTTTTGAACAAGTGTCCCTGGAAAAACCCAATGCGGGAAAACCGGTGCAGCAAATATGAGGGTTTATTTTTATTAAGCAACAATTTCTGAGTATATCTACGGTGCCATAAACTTGGCTCACCCAACAGAGAAAACCTCGACAATCAGAGAAAATGTGAGCTATACCTCACTTTCGCAAGTCCCGACTGATCCAGATGAGAAACTGGTGAAACCCCAGCTAGCTTTGCACAGACTCTGTGCAACTACTGCGTCAGCCTGCGTAGCCTAGACTAAGTGACTGCGTCACCCTAGCTTTGCATGGATCTGCTTCTCCCGAATCTCGGTTTCAACCCTGCTGGCTCAAAAACCCTTGCCTCTGGCAAAATTTCGGACTTCTGCTTGGAGACACAACACTGCCCCTGCGTGGGCCTACGTCACCCTCCCAAGGGACTGCGTCAGACACTCTGATTGCTACGTTGTCTCCACTGCATCTCTGCAACCCTAGCTCTGCACTATACTCTTGGCCCTCCTGGCAATGACTACATCTGCCCCTCACTGCAGCTCTGAGTCACTTAGATTTGATCTTCGTCCGAGCACTGTTCTGTCAGAAGAATTCGATCTCTTAGACTCTATATGTGTCTTCCAACTGACCCCAAGACTTTCCTTTATACTTTTCTCGTTGACACATCAACGACAGTGATCTAATCTTTTATCGACGACTCAGATTAAAAAACTGCTTGATCCGCGTCACTTAAAACATTTCATCACATGTGTTTAATTAATTCACTTTAATTTTTCTAATTCCCTAAGTTAGACTTAGGGTCTTCATTAAAAAAATTAATTATTTTAATATCTCACACACCAGATGAAATTTCTCCAAATGCTTTCTGGTTTTTGGAGGTCTTGTGTATCTTAGCCTCTCCACAAAATTTCAGGGCTAGAGCACACTCGATGCTACCTCAAAATCTCAACACTCCCTCTTAGCACAAAGTGTGCTCTAGAAATACATCCACACCATGTATCGCAAGATCTCGGCATCGGTCTCAACGTTGTTGATGCTTGGCTTGCTTCTCTCCATCCACTGTGCTGCTGCTTTCTGTACTGCTGCCCATGTCACTGCCACTGACACTGCTACATCTATACTGCATCTTCCTCTCAATTTGCTGCATCGTGCTGCCCATAGCACTACCACTGCTGCACTGCAACTCAGTTGCTGAGAAGTAAGCAACTAAAGGATCCCTACCCTGTCATTGACAGACTAGTCAGGCGGGCAGCATCTCATCACTGAAGCTCCCTTGGCAGTTGCTTTGCGCTGCCCTCCTGAAGCCACTATGCTGCTATAGCTCTGCATTGCATAAGCACTGTCTCCTCTGCATTGTTGAAGTCCCATCAGCCCCTCTGCCCTGTTTCTTCTACATTGTTGTTGCCTCTGCACTGCGCTGCTCCCTCTACAGTGTCCTAGCTCTGCCCTCCGCTTCACCGTGATCTCCTACACCCACTACTTCACTTGTTCCGCTACTGTCTTAAGGCTCCCGTAGCTCATATGTGATCCAAAAGTTGAGCACCTCAAGGATCCTGCCTTTCCATCTATAGCTGCTCTACAGATCCATGTCGCCCCACTTTCGTGGCTTATGAGCACTCATGGCTACATCATCATCACTCCCATCGTCCTTTGTTGCTGCAACGTTGGATTCAGAAGATCCCTTGTCCTTCTTCTTAGGAAAAGTGCTGGCGAAGTGTCCAAGTTCGCCACAATTAAAGCACCGGACCTTGGATACGTCCCTCTTCTTCTTCCCTTGCTGCCTCTGTTCCTTTGATGCAAGGGTTGCATCCTCCACCTCTTCTTTCTTTACCTTGACTGTTCCGCTGCTGCTGCTTTGCCTCTTGGTAAATCTCCTGATTTCCTCCAAACGAAGGATTTCCCACAGGTCTGCCCAGGATGGTAACTCTGCTCTGCCCAAGATGCTTTGGACAAACGTTTCCCATTCCTCGGTGACTGCATTTAGGGTAGTCCTCACCAAGAGCCCTTCATCCGGAGTCGCACCCATGGCAATCAGTTGATCCTGGATAGTCTGAAGTCTGAAGAGGAAGGGATCTATCTCCTCACCCTTCTTCATCTGGAACAACCACATCTGATTCTCCAGAAGCATCTTCCTTTGGACAGGGCCTCCCTGATACATCGTCTCCAAAGCTGTCCACATCTCATTTGTCGTATTCTTCTTGACAATGTGGCATGACATGATCTTTGACTCCGCCCATGATCAAGTGCTTAGCCTGCACTTGATTCTCCTTGGAATTTCTTTAGAGGATCTGGATCGGCAAACACAACTAGGACATTCTCAGCATGGTCCTTGATGCGTACTCATCCAGGACTGTCAGGATCCTGGCCCTCCAGATAACGAAGTTGGACATGCCGTCCAACCTGTCCTGATCTCTCAGCCCATGAGAAGCCATCTTTTCTCGAATCTGTCAGAACAAATACTCTCCCTCTTTTTGCTGCAACACCCAACATAAATACTGGATCTAGGTTTCTTAGCGGTTAGAAACCCTCTATAGTAGTTGCTCTCTCCGACAACTGATTTCCCTCCTGGAAATCCTTAGCCAAAAACTCAACTGAACAGTTCTCTACGATCACCCTCCTAATCGGATCTCAGATCTGTTTGGCGCAGATCTGCTGAGCAACTGTCCTCCTCCCGCTCTTTGTCAACTTAGCTAGGCATGATTCTACACTGGTAGAATCTCCACCACACCAACAATTGCTAAAGATCTGAAGCCATGCTACCGGACCACGGCAATACTGCATAGCAACTCAAAACTGGACTTCGTCCCTCTAGTTGGCTTCTGCGTGAGCAGACTGGCTCAGCACAACGACTACAAAGCGCAGGTTGCTCCTGTGTCCCTCTGGAGGGCACTGCTATGTCTCTGCGTCACCCGGCTGGGACTGCGTTAGCCCCTGTGTAGCCTCTGCTGGGACTGCATCCTCCTAATGCTACGCTGCCCTCTCTGGATCTTTGCTGCTTCAACTACTCTCTGCAGCAAAAATTCCTACAGCTTGATCTGCAAGGCTTTGATACCATGTGAAAATTCCTTAATCTAAGAAACCCTACTGTTAAATTTCTATTTACTTCTCCTACTTGATTAAACATATAAGTTATTAATTTGAATATTCAGAATTAACAACGAAGTAAACAATTAACAACCTACACATACAAATCATACACTGAATAGCACGCTCATGTGACAAAGTGACACAGACTTTTCAGACAAATGTCCCCAGAAAAACCCAATGTGGGAAAACTGGTGCAGCAGATATGAGGGTTTATTATTATTAAGAAGCAGTTTTTGAGTACATCTAGGGTGCCATAAACTTGTCTCACCCAATAGAGAAAACCTCGGAAATCAAAGAAAATGTGAGATATACCTCACTCTTGCAAATCCCAGTTGATCCGGATGAGCAACTGGTGAAACCCCAGCTGGCTCTACGCAGCCTTTGCGTAGCTACTGCGACAGCTTGCTTAGCCTAGACTGAGTGACTGCGTCAAGGTTACTTGGAAGCGGGAGCGGGAGCGGGAGCAAAGCGCGGAGCGCCATTTTTAAAAGTTTCCGGGTCCGGAGCGTTTTCGGGAGCGTTTTTATATATATATATATATATATATATATATATATTTTTAATATTTTTTATATTTTTTATATTTTGAGGCATATATGTCAACAAAAACATGTAGAATGATGAATTAGACATAAAAAACATAAAAACATAGATTGAATCATATAACATCAATCATCTAGAAGTTATAATCTTCATCAACCAGCCCACGAGTTGGAAACATACAACATATTGACTCGCAAATCATCAATTTGAAGGTTTCAAGCTTTCAAAATTCAATATATAACATTTATCATCATTGATTTCAAATTTCAATATCTAACATTTATCATCATTGATTCATTGATTTCAAAATTCAATATACATTTATCATCATTGATATATATATTATAACATTTATCATCATTGATTCATTGATTTTAAAATTCAATATACATTTATCATCATTGATATATAACATTTATCATCATTGATTCATTGATTTCAAAATTCAATATATAACATTTATCATCATTGATATTATATAACATTTATCATCATTGATTCATTGATCACCATATAGCTTTCATGAAGCATCATATTCATAATTCATAATGACTTGTAAACAGTAAACTTATAAATGCCAACTTCATTAAAAATTTAAATATATGAAATCAGTAGCAAGTCAAGTTTCCACTGTTCAACTGTCAACAACAAATAGAAAATAGTAAACAACAAATATATTTTATCTGGCTGGCCCCTTGCCATGCCCACGAGAAATGTCTAATTTCTGTGAGCCACGAGGAACTGTTGGTCTTCTAGTACTCTCAGGAGTACCATGACCACGACCAGAAGGTGGAGGTTGGATCTGCAAAGGAACAATAGTGTGATATCGAGGAGTGGCACTGGCACTGGCACCCGCACTGCTACCAGTAGATGGTGGGACTGGCCCTGTGTGTGGCGGTGCTGTTGATGCTTCATCATCATCCCTATAAAGTTCTGCTTCCAATTCTTCTAGATGTAACATGCCGTCCTCCAAATTATCATCCTCTGGGTTGTTGTCCCAGACTCTGTATGATTGATCCTCATTTGCCCGATCACAGTAATGGCTGAGCAACCTCAAGTTATAATGCACATAAACCAAGCTTTCGGCTCGGTTTTCATTCAACCTGTTTCTTCTCACATTGTGTATAAAGTTGTAGGTGCTCCAACACCTCTCTGCAGAAGAAGTGTTCACAACTTGTGAGAGAAGTTTTTTAGCCAACTTTGGCAAAAGTCCCATGCCGCCATATGCTTCCCACCATGTGAGAGCATCGAATCTGTCCCTGTCTTCCATTGCATGGAATGAACCAAAGTTAGCAGTGCAACTGAAGTATTTGCCTAATTCAAGGCGCAATCTAGCACCTCTTCCCTGTCAGGTACCAATTTGTCCAATGCCTTCATGTACCCTTCTTGTACCTCTGGATCTGTGTGAGGTTTCACCCTAACCCCACCTCCAGGTGCAGGTTGGCCCAACCAAGATGGAGAGTAATATTTTGGCGTAAGGATATATGCCAAAGCATGTAGTGGAACATTGAGTTTATTCCACCGTGCACACACACAATCATGAATCATAGCATACAAAATGGGATCATTATCCTTAGCAATATCTTTTATTTGCCCCAACATGCTATCCATCTGCTCATAAACCTCTCCAATCACTGGTTTATCAGTATCTGCAAAGCGAATCATGTTATAAATGGGCTTAGTAAAACTCACAATTTCCCTCATACGTGCCCAAAACTGAGGGTCAAGGGCGGTCTCCTCCACATGTTCAAAACTTTGCCTGTCAACCACTGTTGCCGCCCTGTCCTTTAATACCTGCCAGTGTGGGCTTGATACCATTGCAGCCAATGACTCTCTTACCTTCAAAAGGCGCCTGAAGGTGAGGTAATAACTAGCAAATCTAGTTTTTCCTATTTTCAACAACTCCAATTTGGAGTGAGTACGGAAAAGCCCATAGGTATTGCTATGATTTGTAATAAATTTGATCATTTTCTTACCTCTCTTGTACAAATCACCAAGCCATTTGAACTGAGGTTGTTTGTTTTTTATGATATCATGCATCAAAAGGTTCATTGTGTGAACCAAACACCCAGACCAAAAATGTTGGGGTATTTATCCTCAACAATTGCTCCTGCTGCCTTACAGTTAGCAGCATTATCAGTGATGACCTGTATCACATTGTATGGCCCAGTCTTTTCAATTATATCAAGTAATGGTTCTGCAATGTTAATGCCGGTTTTGAATTTATCTGAATAATCATAAGCTGCCAGGAACATTGCACCACTAACCGACACAGCCAAAACATTTATCAATGGTTTTCCTTTTACATTGGTCCATCCATCAGAGACAATGGACAACCCATGCTCATTCCACGAACCTGTCATTCTAGCCAAAGAATGATTTATTTTAGCTCTTTCATGATCAAGACCCACGGTTCTGGCCTTGTCATACCCAGGGCTTTTGTATCCTTTGGGGGCATCATTAATAGCAGAAACCATTTCATGCCAATAAGGTGAGCGAAGAACATTGAATGGCACCCCACATGCATATAGAAACCGGTAAACTTTTGAATCCACATCATTCCTACACCCTTCGTCTAGGAAATCGGATATGGTTCTACGCCTTAATCCAGTGCCACTGCTTCCGAAACCACTGGCATGGGTGGAAGTTGAATGTGTTGGGCCTGAATCAACGATACCCTTAGATCTTTTAGATGATCTCTGTATGGCAACCCCCTCTTCCTTCCTATATATCTCTCTCTGTGGTGCTGGCACATAAGTACAAACTTTGATTCCAAAATTTTTAGTTCCATCTCCTGGCATTATCCCACAAAGGTGCCTTCTCAGACGGGTGTATGAACCATGGTATTGTTTATTGCAATGGGGGCAAATAAATTTAATGGTTCCACCACCTTTCCCTCCTTCTTGTTTCTGAACATATTTCCACAAAGGATATTGGTCTTGTTTAGTTGGGGATTCTAGGTTCTCAGGGTCTCCACTCCCCACTTCCTCCTCGGCATAATCCTCCTCTTCAGGATTTTCTTCAGATCCACCATAACCCTCCTCTTCATCCTCCTCTTCTCTGATTTGTCTCTTTCTTCTAGCACTCTCCAACACCATTATCACAAAGAAAGGAACCAACATGAGGAAAATTCCTAGCCATATAGCCATGATGGAAACAAGTTTCAAGTTTCTAGAATCTAACCTGCAAAACAAATAGAAAAATGCCAAATGGGAATAGGAAATGCAACATAGGAAAAAAACAACTCATTTTAAAAGTTTTAAATCCAATAAAATGCAACATTCAAGAAAAATTCAAGTTTTCATTTTCAAACAATTTAACAATCTACAAATTCATCATAGAAAATACAAAATTGGATTAGAAGGCCTACCTCTTTCTTGCAATCCTCCTGTCAGCCTTGCTCCTTGCTCTCCTGTCAGCTTTGCTCCTTGCTCTCCTGATTCCTGTGAACCAAACCTTGCGCTCTCGGCTCTCCTTCTCGCTCAATCTCAATTCTCAACTAACAAACAATAACTAACAATGAAACCCCCCCGCCCCTTTTATAAAAATCGAAATTTTTTCATAAAAAAATTTCCGCGCGGCGGGGAGCGTTTTTTTTGCCGGGGAGCGTTCGAGGCGAACGCTCCCGGCACTCCGCGTTTAAAAGCGCTCGAGCGTTTTTAACGTCGGAAAAGCGTTTGAGAGCGTTAAGCTCCCCAACTCTCTGAAATGCTCGAAAAAACGGGAGCGTTTTTCGAGGTCGGAAGCCGCGCTCCCAGAAACGGAAAGGCGTTTCGAGCGCGTTTCTAAGCGTTTCAGCCGCTCCCGCACGACGAGTTTCCGGGCGGGAGCGAAAGGGTTTGAAGCTTCCCACCCAACACGGGCTGCGTCACCTGGCTCGTGGCGTGGATCTACTTCTCGAGTATCT
This sequence comes from Pinus albicaulis, assembly GCA_034641835.2. Classification (NCBI taxonomy): domain Eukaryota; kingdom Viridiplantae; phylum Streptophyta; class Pinopsida; order Pinales; family Pinaceae; genus Pinus; species Pinus albicaulis. The sequence continues at coordinate 215,056,307 of CM076573.1, forward strand.
CAGTTTTAGCCCTACTGGCTCATAAACCCTTACTTCCGGCAGAATTTCAGACTTCTGCTTGGAGACACAACGCTGCCCCTACTTGAGCCCTGCGTGGGCCTACGTCACCCTCCTGAGGGACTGCATCACACCCTCTGATGGCTACGTTGTCTCCACTGCATCTCTGTTGCCCTTGCTCTACACTGTACTCTTGGCCCTCGTGGCCAATCATTGCGTTTGCCCCTCACTGCAACCCTGAGTCGCTCAGATCTGATCTTCATCCAAGCACTGCTCCATCAGAAGAATTCGATCTCTTAGACTCTGTGTGTGTCTTCCAACTGAACCCAAGCCTTTCCTTTATACTTTTCTCGTTGACACATCAACGACCGTGATCTAATCTCTTATCGACGGCTCAAATTAAAAGACTGCTTGATCCCCATCACTTAGAACATTTCATCGCATGTGTTTATTTAATTCACTTTAATTTTTCCAATTCCTTAAGTTAAACTTAGGGTCCTCGTTAAAAAAATTAATTATTTTAATATCTCACACACTAGATGAAATTTCTCCATACGCTTTCTGAGTTTTGGTGGTCTTGTGTGTCTTAGCCCCTCCACAAAATTTCAGGGCTAGAGCACACCTAATGCTACCTCAAAATCTCAACACCAATTCTCCACACTTGAAGCATCTGACCTTCGAGAGGTCCTTCTTTTTCCTTCTCTGTTGCCCTTGCTGTCCCTTAGATGCGAGAGCCACATCTTCCTCTTCCTCCTTCTTGACTTTGATCCCTTTTGCTGCTGCTTCTCGCCTTGGTCCACCGTCTGAGCTCTTCTTGTCGAAGAGCTGCGCACATCTCTTCCCAGCTTGGATGAGCTACCTTGCCCAAAATGCCTTGGACAAAGGTTTCCCAGTCTTCAATGACTGCATTCAGGGTAGCCCTGACCATAAGCCCAACATCTGGTGTAGCCCCTACAGAATCTAATGAGGAAGGGGTCGATCTCTTCTCCCTTCTGCATCTGAAATAATATTAGCTGGTTCTCAAGCAACATCTTCTGCTGAACGAAAGATCCCTGGTACATAGTGGTCAAGGCCTCCCACATTTCTCTTGCTGTATTCTTCTCAACAATATGTGGGATCACATGATCCTTGACTCCGTCCATGATCATGCATTTTGCTTTTCCCTGAGCCTCCTTGTACTTCTTGAGAGGATCAACATCAACCGGAACAACCATAGTGTTTAAGGTTTGAACCTTGATACAATGTTCATCGAAAATTGCCACGATCCTGGCCTTCCAGATGAAAAAATTGTATGCTCCATCCAACCTGTCATGATCCTTCAATCCATGTGTGGCCATCTCTGCTCAACAAGAAAAATGTCAAACTAGTCCTTTCTCCCTCTTCTGCTGTTGCCCCAACAAAACTCAGATCTGGGTTTCTTTGGCACTAGAAACCCTCGAAGGAACAAGCTCCCTCTGAATCTTGATTTCCTTCATGGAAATCCTTCTACCAACTGATGTTGAAACACTCCTCTTCGATCTCTCTTTGCTGTTGATCATCACTGGATCTAGACTTCCGTTGAGATTTTGGGTAACATCGGATGTGCTCTAGCTTCGAAACTTTGTGGAGGGGCTAGAACACATGAGATCTCCAAGACCCAGAAATCGTTTGGAGAAATTCCACCCGATGTAAAAGTTATTCAAATAATAAAAAATTTTAATGGGGACCCTAAGTCTAACTTAGGGAAATTAAAAAATTAAAGTGAATTAATTTAAACATGTGCGTGAGAATGTTCTAAATAACATGGATCAAATCTTTCCTAATCTTAGCCGTTGATTAGAGATTAGATCACGGTCGTTGATTTGTCAACGAGAAAAGTATTAAAGGAAGGCTTGGGGTCAGTTGGAGAGGACACGGTTGGAGAGGAAGGCTTGGGGTCGAAATTTAGGGGCACGGTTTGCTGAGAATTTTCGAGTGAGGCTGCAGTGCTTGTGAGGGGCAGATTGGTGAGGCATTATTCTGATCTGAGGCCGAGAATACAAAGGCAGAGATGCAAATCCGTACCAAGTAGCGCAGAGACCAGCGAGAGGGACGCAATCCAGCCAGGGTCACGCAAAGGCAGTGCAGAGGCTAATGCAGGGCCTTTAGGGTGACATAGAGGCAGTGCTGAGCCCAGAAGGGTGACGCAGGGGCAGCTTGTGCTGCGTAGAGGTTGCGCAGTGCCTACGCTGGGCAGGAGAAGATGACACAGAGGCTGGAGGAGCAGTGCTGGGGTTCCAGTGGGCCAGAAAGGGCTCGTATTCAGTCTTTTCAGAGGAGTGCTTCCTTGGCTGAATCAACCATATTTTTTGTCTTTGAGTGATAGGTACATCTGCCATGAAATTCTCTGTTGGGCAAACCATTATTGGTGCCTTTGATTGTATTAAGATATTCTTCTTAATAAACAAACCCTCTAAGAGCTGTTGCACTGGTTTTCTCGCATTAGGTTTTTCTGGGGACATTGTCCAACAACTACTATGTCCTTTGTCATTTGTGCGTTATGCTTTAGTAAATGATCTATATGTACGTGTAGGTTGCAGTTGTGTTTACTTTGATATTTTACTGAATATGTCAGAAAATAACTTGTTAATTAAATCAAACAAGTAGGAGAAGTAAATCAAGATATTGCATTAGGGTTTCTACATTCAAAAATTTTCACATGGTATCAGAGCGATTGTAGATCAAGCTGAAGCCATCAACATAGGGCTGAAGAATTATTTGTTGCAGGAGGGCAACTGAAGTTGCACAGATTCAGAGAGAGGCAATGCAGAGGCCCTGCAGGGGTGACACAGAGCCAGTCTGCTCGCGCAGAGTTAAAGCAGAGGCTGACGATGGTCTAAAAGGGTGATGCAGAGCCTGTCAAGCTCACGCTGAGCTAACGCAGGCCCAAGAGGGTGATGTAGTCCAAGAGGGAGTGATGCTGTGTCGGTTGTCGTGGCTGGAAGTGCAATTTTCTGATCTTTGAAGTTGCTGGTGGGGCATTGTTTCTTTCGGTGCAGAACAATGCCTAGTAGGGATGACAAAGTAAGGGGAAACATTTCCTCAACAGATTTTCTAGCCAAGAAATATGAGATTCGATCAAGTGGAGTGATCGTAGAGGGTTGATTCGACAGAATTGGTGAAGGATTTCCAGGAGGGAAATCATTTGTCAGAGGGAGCATATTCTCCAGAGGGTTTCTATTGCCATGAAACCCAGATCCGGTCTTTTGCTGAGTGTAACAGCAATAGAAGGGAGAAGAGCACTTGCTTCGACAATTTGAGCAGAGATGGCCCCATATGGACTGAGAGATGAGGATAGGTTAGACGGTGTGTCTAACTTTGCCATCTGGAAAACTAGAATCCTGACAGTCCTTGAGGAATATGGCATCAGAGACCATGCTGAGAACGTCTTGGCAATGCCAACCGATGTTGATGTTCTAAAGAAGTTCAATTAAAATCAGGTGCGGGCTAAACGCTTGATCATGGATGGAGTGAAAGATCATGTGGTTCCACATATTGCTGAGAAGAAGACGACAAACGAGGTGTGGACAACATTAGCCACATTGTATCAAGGTAGCTCCATCCAGAGGAAGATGCTTCTGGAGAATCAGATGTGGATGTTCCAGATGCACAAGGGAGAGGAGATCAATCCTTTCCTCTTTAGATTGCAAACTATCTAAGACCAACTGATTGTCGTGGAGGCAACTCTTGATGATGGAATCATGGTGAAGACTGCCTTGAATGCAGTCATTGATGAGTGGGAGACCTTTGTCCAAAGTATCTTGAGCAGAGCACAACTCCCAAATTTGGGGGACGTGGGCAATCCTTTGACAGGAGGAGATTAGGAGAATGACCAAGAGGGAATTCAACTGCGGAGGAGTGAAAATTAAGAAAGAAGAGGAGGAAGATGCAACCCTAAATCTAAGGGATAGAGGAAGCAAGGGAAGAAGAAGAAGGACCTATCCAAGGTCTGGTGCTTCAGATGTGGCAAATTGGGACACTTCGCCAATACTTGTCCTAAGAAGAAGGGCAAGGAAGATTCGGATTCCTAGGCAGCAGCAACGAAAGGGGATGACACCAACGATGATGATGTAGCCATGAGTGCTCATGTACCTCGAGAGAAGTGGTGGGTCGAAATAGATTTGTAGATTAAGCTATAAATGGTGGTGGTGGGATCCTTGAGGTGCCCAAACTCTTGGATCACATATGAGCTACGTGAGCCTTAAGACAATAGCAAGATGACTTGAGTTAGTGGATGCAGAGGATCATGGAAAGGCACAAGGCAATGCTTGAATGCTGAAGATTGGAGCAGCGCAGTGTAGTGGAAGAAACAACGTGGAAGCAATAGTGTAGAGGCTGATGGGACTTCAGCAGCGCAGAGGGGCAGTGCTTATGCAGTGCAGAGCAGCAACAGCGCATAGGATCTAGAGAGACAACGTAGAGTAGCAGTAGAGGGTGCTTCAAAGATGAGATGCAGCCAGACTGACTTGTCTATCTGTTGTTAGGTGATTTCCTTCAGTTGCTTACTTATCAACAACTGAGTTGCAGTGCAGCAGTTAGCAGTTGCAGTGCTATAAGCAACATGATGCAGAAATTTGAGAGGGAGGTATAGTACAAATGTGGCAGTGTCAGTGGAAGTGACATGGGCAATAGTACAGAGAGCAACAACGCAGTGGATGGACGGCAGCATGCCAAGCATTAGCACCACTAGGGACTGATGCTAGAGATCAGAGTAATGCTTCTAGAGTGGAGTGTTGCTAGAGCACATTCCTCGCTAAGAGGGAGTGTTGCGATTTTGGGTAGCATCGGATGTGCTCTAGCTCCGAAACATTGTGGACGGGCTAGAACACATGAGATCTCCAAGACCCAGAAATCATTTGGAGAAATTCCACCCAGTGTGAAAGTTATTCAAATAATTAAATTTTTTAATGGGGACCCTAAATCTAACTTAAAGAAATTAAAAAATTAATGTGAATTAATTTAAACATGTGGGTGAGAATGTTCTAAGTAACATGGATCAAGTCTTTTATAATCTTAGTCGTTGATTAGAGATTAGATCACGACCATTGAATTTTCAACGAGAAAAGTATTAAAGGAAGGCTTGGGGTCAGTTGGAGAGGACACAGAGTGGTCGCACTTGTGCTAAGTCGAAATTCTGGGGTGCGGTTTCCTGAGAATGTTCAAGTGAGCTTGCAGTGCTTGTGAAGGGCAGATCGACGAGGGATTATTCTGATCTAAGGCCAAGAATACAAAGGCAGAGATGCAGATTCGTACCAGGCTGACGCAGAGGCAACGCTGAGCCCAAAAGGGTGATGCAGGGGCAGCGTGTGCTACGCAGTGGCTACACTGGGTAGGAGAAGCTGGCGCAGAGGCTAGAGGAGCAGCGCTGGGGTTCCATTGGGCCAGAAAGGGCTCATATTCAGTGTTTTCAAAGGAGTGCTTCCTCAGCTGAATCAACCATATTTTTTGTCTCCAAGTTATAGGTACATCTGCCGTGAAATTATCTGTTGGGAAAACCATTATTGGTGCCCTTGATTGTATTCAGATATTCTGCTTAATAAACAAACCCTCTAAGAGTTGTTGCACTGGTTTTCCCGCATTGGAATTTTCCAGGGACATTGTCCAAAAAATACTGTGTCCTTTGTCATGTGTGCGTTATGCTTCAGTAAATGATCTGTATGTATGTCTAGGCTACAGTTGTGTTTACTTTGATATTTCACTGAATATTTCAAAATATAACTTGTTAATTAAATCAAACAAGTAGGAGAAGTAAATCAAGATACTGCAATAGGGTTTCTATATTCAGAAATTTTCACAACTTCTTGGCAAGAAGTCTTCTGAGGAATTGTTTCCCTCTACTTTGCCACTGCCCCACTGGACATTGTTAAGCACCAACAGAAACAATGCCCCACCAACAACTCTAGAAGAAAATCGACCTGCTCCTCCAGCCACGACAACCAGAAAAAAATGAGGCTCAAAACCTCTGCACTGAGCCAGCAAGCACTGCACTACCTCCTGCAGCTACAACGTCACCCTAGCTGGCTGACGCAGGATCTGTGTGAGCCCCTTTGGTAACTGCGTCACCCTTCCTCTGCCTCTTTTTGGTTCAACGTTGTCACTTTGGACAGCTGCCTTCCTGCAACAAATTTTTCTTCCTCCTTTCGTTGATGGCTTCAGCTCTACTTGATTTGCAACAACGCTGATACCATGTGAAAATTTTTGAATCTAAGTTACAAAAATCCTACTGCATAAATATGATTTACATTACCTACTTGTTTTCATTAATTTAATAAGTTATTTTCTGAATACATCAACAAAATATTAATGTAAATACACTGTGGCCTACACAACTATACAGATCTAGTACTGAAAAATAAGTGAAGCATTCAGACAAAGGACACTTATTTTCGGACAAATGTCCCCTAGAAAACCCAATGCGGTAAAACTGGTGCAACAATTCTGAGGGTTTATATTATTAAGCAGCTGTAATCTAAGTACATCTAGGGTGCCATAATCCGGCTTGTTATCCTCCTGTATTCACAGTATCACTAGGTGACTATGGATTTTCTACAATCTGCTGAAAATAACATTCCTTGACTATCAGCAATTTCCAGAAATCTCACTGCCTTCATTATCTTTATTTCTGTTAACTCACTATATCTCATTTTGCCTTCTCTAAATTACCCTCCTGCTCTGAAAAACTCATGTTTGGGCTTAATCCTCTCATATTCACTCTTTCTCCCTACCTAAAGCCCCATTTTCCCCACTAAACCCCCTCACCCTCATCGTTTTCTCTTATTCCATTAAAACAATGTAAAAAGTCATTTTTTAGATTGTTTTAAATCAAAAATTATATTATTCGGTCCCCATTGTTTTATATAGAACTCTGTTTTATTTAAACATACCGGAACCCTTTGTACTAAACTACCCGACCATTTTTTTTATTAAACCTCGCCTCTTCTATACGTTAAGTCCTCTTTAAAGAACCCCCACACTAAAGGTTTTTTAGCCCCTGCTCTAAAAACCCTTACCGACCGCTCATAAAACCCTACCTTCCGCCCTTATTTCTAAGCGCCTCTACTTATTTATTTAACCCTGGCCCCCACTATACATTAATCCTCCGCCACGTAATCCCTAGGCCCCACGTTATTATAACCCGCCGCTTCATCATCTCCCCGATCACTGTTGGATCAATTCCTCGCAATCCAACGACCCACGTCGCATATCGCACGTCTAACAACGTGGGGGTTAACAAATCCAAAATGCGCGAAATGGGCGGTATTCACCTTTGTACCTCCTACCATGCGTCACCCATTCTATGACATCGCATGTTCTCCCCCGATACCACTAACTGCCTCTCATCCCGTGCGAAAACCACCGCCCCGTTCAAACATTCCAAAGGCCTCTGCCTTTGCGATAAGTCTCGACTGCCTGTTAAAACCCCTGCAATGCTCCAAAAGACTTGATAAGCCCAAATAAACGCAAAAAATCCGCAAATGCAGGTTTTAAGTTAAAAAATGTTTTTAAATGTGCAGGTGGCCGAGATATCAATGCATAAATTGCATTTCTGGAGTTCTTAAAACGTCCAAACAGACTCCCTGGGTGACGATCCAGCAGGTCTATTAATCAAAGGGACTAAGAACGCCGGTTCAACGCATGAAAATCAGTGGATCATGACCATTGGTGGTCATTTAAACGCACCAAAGCAGCAAGATGCTTCAATGCGCAACAAATGCAGACAGAGATACTGGCAAATGAAGAAACACAGTCAGTGTCAAAAGAACAAAGGATTAGAGGTTAAACAGAGTTTAAAGATCAAATCAAAGGTTAATAAAAAGGAAAGCAGGGCTAAAAGACAAAGATCAGAGTTAAAAGGCAGTTTAGAGCAAATTAAATAGAAGAAAGCAGAGTTTATGAGACAAATCAGCGAAAGAAGACAATAAGATGGACAACAAGAGAGAAATCCTAGTTTAAAAGCCAAATTAGGGTTTAAAGGACAAATCAAGAGAAGATTAACACAGAGGCCAAATCCGAATGACTAAAGCACTCAGAAATCACCTCTTCAGACCATATATGCCACCTACAGCCTCATTTCACTTCAATAAAGGAAACAACAGTTATTGAAATAGTCAGAGATATTTCCCAACTACTCAGAAGTTATTATGAAGTTAATAAAAAACCTTAAAAGTCAAACATTTCCTAAAAGTTAGCTCAGCAGTTAAGTTAGAAGTTATTATTACAGTGAGTCAGTGGCAGATATTTTGCCTTGGGCCTTGCATGGTCTCAAAGGTCAAAAATTCATTAACTCTGTAATAAATACAAATTTGAAACCCTAGCTTAGGGCAACCTCCTCATTTTGCAGATAAATATTGCATATATTATTCATTTTTAGTGTTGGTTGGTTGATTGGTGGTTGTTGAGCTAGTTGATGAGCTGTTAGGCTGGATTTGATAAAACTCTGAGTTGCAAAGATTTGTTGCACTGGAGTATTGTAACTGTTTTGGACATTAGTAATATAAGCACGTTCACAAGATTTTTGAGCTATGTTAATGGTGAAGTTATCCTTCTTTGTCAATGTTTTCCTTCTGTTTTCCATTTTGTCCATTATTTCTCTGATAAAAGAAAAGAAAATTTAGATTAAGATATGCTGTCTTAGCACCTTAATTCTGTCTGCTTTCTTTCATCTTAAATGTTTTCTTCTGCAAGGTCTGATTAGAAAATTCTTCATTGCTCTCTAGTTCCACCTAACTTGTTGCCTTGAAAATGATTTAGTAAAGTCCAGCCAAAGAAGTCTATGGTATGCCCTGTCCTTTGGTCTTGCTTGAAATATTATTTTTAAGGCCTTCTTTGAAGTATACTTATTAGAGTCCAGCCAAAGAAGTCTATGGTTAGCTCTGTCCTTTGGTTTGTCTCAAACTATTGCTGCAAAGGTCATTTTAGTTTGATTAAAGAATTCTTAATTGCTCTTTGATTATACTGACTGATATCTTGAATGTTTTTTTTGTCTGAAAGTAATTCTAGGATTGCTGGATTGTCTTAAGATTTGCTTACTAGAGTCTTGCCAAAGAAGTCTATGGTTTGCCCTGTCCTTTGGTTTTTCTTAAACAGTTACCTAAAAGGCTTTTCTTGTTGAAGTAGAGTTAAAGGATTCTTAACTGACCTTTAGTTTTTCTGATTTCACAACTTACTGTCATTTCATATTTCATCTAATCTAAGAGATCCACTTGATATAGTTAACTTGCCCTATGAAAACCCTTGCAGAGTTGATGAACAATTAAATCCTTTTATGACTCCATAGCCCAATGGATTAGTGCTGCCCACAGTCTATCTATTCAACTGAAACACTCAATCACTTAATTACACAATCCATTAATCAACCAAACAAAACAAACAGTCCTAGAACTTCATAACTAGCCTAAAATCAGAAAACAAAAGCATAAAGATATATTATTTTCAAACACATTCATAGAGAGAGCCCTCTCTGAGTCTAGGAAGGCTACGTCCTTGGACTCCAAAGTGGTTTGATGTGATTCCCTGCAGAGTTGTTCTTGCCAATCTTGTAAATCACGGGGAGCCAACACGGCTCACCCAATAGAGAATATCCTTGGCAGACAGAAAAAATTGTGAGTTTTACCTCACTTTGCAAGTCTTGGTTGATCCTGATTAGAAACCGGTGAAACCCCAGCTGCTTTTGTGCAGTAGATGCATAGTCCTGCGTGGGTCTAGCTGAAGACTGTGTCACCCTCTCTCTGCGCTAATTTGCCTCTCAGAAATCGAGTTTCAGCCTTGCCGCATAGAAACCCTGATCTCTAGCAATTTCTGGACTGTCCCTTGGAGCCACTGCGTGGGCCTGCGTCACCCTCTTTGGGGTCTGCATCGTCAAGGGTATCTACATCCTAGATGGTTGACCAGCGAGACGACTCTTCTTCCCTCTTTTCTTGAAGAACAATAGCTAACGTAGTTGTTATATGATTTTTATAATATGCTTCTAGGAGGAGAGCATTAGTGGGGTTGTTTTTATCTTCACATTTCATCTTATGAAGCTTCACCTCTTCCTCGTACAAATGAAAGAATACTTCATTAGAATTACATTCCTTTACTAACCCTCTGCATGACCTACTATATTCATCCATTCTTTCTTGCGTGATTTGGAGGCTCACAGGATCCAACTCTTCATCACCATCAAAGGAGCTATTCCCCTTCTCATCATCATTGTCTTCCAATTCAATTTGCTCATTATCTCGGCTTACATTTGAACTTTCTTCGATGTCGACCTGACCATCCAATTGGTTACCCTTTGTAGGACTTCGTACTTCGTTATAGTCTTTGATCAGGTTATCCCGAATATTCAAAGCACATGTTAGGCGAGCAAAGTAAAGAAGGCAACTAGGATCTCTTTCATAGGAACACCTCACTATGTCGAGTTGCACTTGTTGCGACCTATAAAACCTGAGCATGAATTCCATATCAATACCTTACAATACATTTTTATAGGACTCTGCATATTTAACCACATCCTTTTGTAGTTCTTGAATGTCTTGGTTATTGAGCTTTGCAAATATAGGACCAAGAAAAAACTCCATTTTCAGATAGTCCATTTTTTATGATTTTTCATATTAAAATTAAGATGGAGTCGCCAGGGGTGAATTGAAGTGCCTTGATAGATGCTTGCTTCACCCTACAAGCATTAACTTTGGAGTGCAATGAAGAACTAAGGCTTCTTTCTTCTAATGGAGTCGCCAATAATGATATTTCAATATGTCGTATGGGGAACAAAACACACGTCTCGTGTCCCCAGCAATGCAGCCAGAAATGTTACCACTCAAACCAATAGGAGACCTAAAAGGGGTTCCTAAGAAGGCCACTGCTAGGTTAAGGGAAATGATGGAGACTTAGCCCACTGTCACTACAACTAAGTCTCCCTGTTCTTTACGGACTTTCACCGATGGGAGGAGACCAGATGTTTTAGGAAGCCACTTACAGAGGATATATGAAAAAATATATGAGAAGTGACCCCTTAGACCCTTCCCCTACGGGAGGCTGAAGAATGGAACTTGCTTACTTTTTAAGCAAGGAACTTGATTTTCTAGGGAGAGGGGATGAGGATTGGACGGTTAGGGAGAAGAATATGGCTTGTAAAGGAGTTTCCCAATCCCTAAAATCCCTTGGGAGCTTGGGTTCCCGAGTAGTCCTTGATAAATAGTCTTTGGTGAAAAACGGGACCAGGTTAGGGGAAGGATTTTGGCAGCCAACGATATTCTTAACCTGGCCAAGGTGAGGGGAAAGGATCAAACAAGATTTTTCACCCAAAGATGTAAAATTGATCCTATTAGGTACTAGCGTTGGGAACACCAAGGAAAAACTTGATCCTAGAAGTAGGGCTTAGGATATCTCGAGATTCCACGTTCAGATTTCCTTCAAATTCGGAGGAGGCCTAGGGGACCCACCAGCACAACAGATCCTAGGAGATCAAAGTTTTTCTATGGTCAATTTCCCGGGAAATTGATGTTCTAGGTGACCTAATGAGGCTAGATATAGGAAAGGGAGGAAAAAGGTGAAAAATGGGGTTGAAATGATCACCCTTTGATGGAATAGTGCCTAATTTCACTTGGGGATATGGAGTCAAGGAGAATTGTGAAGACGGATTTTGTTTCTTGCTCAAGGAGGCTCCAAAATTCAACTCTGTCCAATGTTAGAGGCAAGAGAAGAAAAATGACTTTAGAGCATTTATACTTCGTTATAAATGGTGAAGGCTTATCAAGATAACACGATCTTGCATACATTTCGTTCATCCAACACGGCCCATACATAAAATAAGCTAAATAGACACATATTTCCACATTAAACACATGCAACAATTAGCCCTAATTATAGCGAGGTTCCAATGTATGCAGCAAAATGAAAAATTAGCATTAAATATGCACTTGCGTGTTAGAGATTATATCTAACCAGCATCACATTTGCAATATAAGCTCCAAGATAGAAAAGAACCCAACCCATACATCAAAATTCATCCATCATCCAAAAATATCCACCAAAGGTAAAAATTGTGAAGTTCTCTAATGAGAGAGAGATCCCAATCCAAGTGATGATACAAATGAATGCAACTAACTTCTATTTATACACCAATTAGGAGTTCGATTTTGCGAATGGGCCTACATTAGCCCCTAAACATAAAATAATGTGCAAATAACCTAACTTTTTGTGACAGACATAATGTTCTATGCTTAATGCAAATTTACTTCAATCTTCTAGGGCCCGATACAATATAGCAATCACATAAACATGAAATTAAAATGCTGTTACAACATACCAATAGATCAACAAAAGACAAGCCAATAAAATATATCAGATTTACATATCTTCTTGTCCAGCAAAGATGTAGGATAGTGTGCGTTACGGCAGTCAACAGGATGCTTCAACCAACAAAGTCTTTCTCAGGTCAGCCAACCCTCCAAGTGTCACACACACAACCCTCAAAGACAGCTCATAAAAAGTCAACATAATTCAACAAAGGGATTCCTCATCCATATTTCTGACATCCAGATTCCTGGCATCATCCATATTTATGGCATCCATTTCCGGCATCTTCTAGATTTACGACATCCATTTCCGGCATCATCAAGATTTACGACATCCATTTCTGTCATTATCCAGATTTACGGCATCCATTTCCGGCATCATCCAGATTTACGGCATCCATTTCCGGCATCATCCAGATTTACGAGATCATCTAGATTTACAGCATCCATATTTACACGTGGGAGAGAGAGAAGCATCTTCTAGGCTGAACGAACCAATCAGATCATGAGGAATGTGTGTGATGATATGATGGTAAAATGACCTCCAAGTCTCTCAAATTTATATCCATCTGTGAGGGTGTGTGACACATCTGTTGGGCTCTCAAGCCTACATTACAATTATGGCCGACCTTGCACATAAGTGGAATAAATTCAAAATAAACGTTCTGCTGGTCTAATCAAGATGATCTTTAGATCAATCTTGCACCTCTTCGAAAGAGGAATCCAATAAAAATATTGGCATCATCATCTAAGCAATACAACATGGAGTTTGGACCTAGTTGCCCAAAATTAACAATCCCTCTCAACTAGGGTGAACTCCATCCACCAGCGCCATCCAAACATCGTGTGTCATCCCGCCATAACTTGCTTTGCTGGCTTATTTATTTCAAATGGTGAGTCACAAAGACATCACTCCTGGCTGACCCAAAGTTAGCTTAGAGGTCTAAAACCTCTATAGGACTCAAAGGAGTCTCATACTAACACGAAGTTAGTTTAACTAACCCGAAGTCAGTTGGAGGTCCAAAACCTCACTTGGACTCAAAAGAGTCATATGCTAACCCGAAGTTAGTTTAACTGACCCGAAGTCAGTTCGAGGTCTGAAACCTCACTTGGACTCAAAAGAGTCATATACTAACCCGAAGTTAGTTTAACTGACCCGAAGTCAGTTGAAGGTCTGAAACCTCACTTGGACTCAAAAGAGTCATATACTAACCTGAAGTTATTTTAACTGACCCGAAGTTAGTTTAATTGACTCGAAGTCAGTTGGAGGTCCAAAACCTCACTTGGACTCAAAAGAGTCATATACTAACTCGAAGTTAGTTTAACTGACCCGAAGTCAGTTGGAGGTTTGAAACCTCACTTGGACTCAAAAGAGTCATATACTAACCTAAAGTTAGTTTAATTGACCCGAAGTCAGTTGGAGGTCTGAAACCTCACTTGGACTCAAAAGAGTCATATACTAACCCGAAGTTATTTTAACTAACCCGAAGTTAGTTTAACTGACCCGAAGTCAGTTGGAGGTCCGAAACCTCACTTGGACTCAAAAGAGTCATATAGTGACCCGAAGTTAGTTTAATTGACCCAAAGTCAGTTGGAGGTCCGAAACTTCACTTGGACTCAAAAGCATCATATACTCAAAGTTAGTTCAACTGACCAGAAGTAAGTTGGAGGTACGAAACCTCACTTGGACTCAGAAGAGTCATATACTAACTCGAAGTTAGTTTAACTGACCTGAAGTCAGTTGGAGGTCCGAAACCTCACTTGGACTCAAAAGAATCATATACTAACCCAAAGTTAGTTTAACTGACCCGAAACCAGTTGGAGGTCCGAAACCTCACTAGACTTGATCCTAGATCAAGTGGTTGGACACGTGCCATCCTAGACATAGAGAGTATGTCAATCTCCAATGCATCCATCGGTCTTGCTATTTGTCTCTATTCACATTTCCCACCTCATTGGCCAAGATGAGAGGTACTTCCCATGAGTTTGAAACTCCATGGGTTGGATGCATGCGGGGTACAGATCGAAGAGAGGTGAACCAACTCAATATCATCACGGTGGGGCAAAAGCACACCAACAAGGTTCGGCAAGCCTAGCTCTGTGGTTGCTTATAGCTCCAAGAAGCCATCCCCAAGTCCCTAGAGCTCTCAGAGCTCATCGTCCAACTCAAGCAAGACCCTCAGAATAGGGTCGTTCCACGATTCCAAGATTCTCAGGGAAGGTTAGGAACTTGACCTTCCCCAAGGGCTTAGTGAGAATATCCATGACCTGCTCATCAGTTCCTATATGATCGAGCTTTACGGCGCCTCGCTGTACCATGTCCTTGACAAAGTGGTACCTAATATCAATATACCTGGATCAATCGTGGAACACGGGATTCTCTGACAAATGAATCCCACTCTGGTTATAAAAAAGGATAACGGTGGTATGTAGCACATGCCCGAACAACTCACTGAAGAGCTTTCGCAACCAAATAGCTTCACAACAGGCCATACTCGCTACAATGTGTTCAGCCTCAGCGGTGCTCAAAGCCACCGACTTCTACTTCCTGCTTATCCAAGATATCGAAGCAGAACCAAGTGTGAAGCAACATCCAGATGTGCTCTTGCGATCCACCACACTGCCAGCCCAATCGACATCAGTATATCCATGGAGTCCCAAACTCTCGACAGTGTATCTCAGCCCATGGTTTATCGTGCCCTGAAGATATCTCAAGAGATTCTTGGCACCAACCCAGTGAATGTGATGAGGATCAACCATGTGTTGACTCAAAGTGTTCACTGCAAAACATATGTCCGGACGGGAGTTCACTAAGAACATCAATGCTCCTACGAGTTGACGATACTCGGTAGGATTTCCCAATGCAAGCCCAGCAGCATTTCCACACAACTTCTTGAAGTTGAGTTCGATCGGTGTTTACATAGACTTATAGTCCACCATTCCAGATCTCTCCAACAGCTTCACAATATATTTTCCTTGAGAGAGGAAAGTCTCGTCAGGTCTCTTCTAGAACTCCAAGCGTAGGAAGTAATGCATCAGTCCTAGGTCTTTCATCTCAAACTCGGAAGCTAGCTCCCTCTTACACTAATGAATGAGAGGGTCAGCACTTGTCAGGAAGAGATCATCCACATAGAGAACTAGAATGAGAGGCTTTTCTCTATCAACCTTGAAGTAAAGGTTCAGATCAGCATTACTTCGAGTGAAGCCTAGCCTCATCAAGTAGCTATATATCCTCTCGTACCAAGCCCTGGGGGCTTGCTTCAACCCATAGAGGGCTTTCTTCAACCTGCATACATGAGAGTCTCTATCCTGGACTTCGAACCCCAGAGGTTGCTCTACATACACCTCTTCTTTTATCGAACCATGCAGAAAAGTTGTCTTCACATCCATCTAATGGAGACTCCATCCTTGCGTGGCAACAAGGGAAATAATAGATTGGATGGTGGTATAGCAGGCCACGGGTGCAAATATATCATCATAGTCTATGCCTTCCTTTTGAGAGAAGCCTCGGGCAACGAATCTTGCCTTGTAATTTTCAGCAATACCATCAGATTCATGCTTATCTTATATAGCCATTTCGAGGTGACAACAACTTTGTCCTCCGGTCTTGGGACCACATCCCAGACATCATTCTTCATAATGGACTTGTACTCTTCGTGCATAGCATCCTTCCAAACTTGATACTTTACGGCTTCTTCAAATGATGCAGGCTCTCAGATTGTACTATCATACTCATGGTTGCTAGATACCCTTGGTATCTCTTCGTCTTCTTGCTTTCACGGAATGTCCCCCTTGGGGCCATATGTCTCTTGGCATCCTCGAGAGTATCCCTAAGCCATGAAGGTCTTCTCTTCATTGAAGGAGGTGGATCAATAGGGTCCATTGGTCCTTCAACATCGGGCATCACCTCATCCTTCGGCTCTTCCTACTTCCCTGTTCTTTCTTCATTGTCTTCCTTGGAGCTAGGAAGATTTATCACTTTCCTGAGGGAAGCATCTTCATCGAAGGTGACATCGTGGCATATCTCCACTTCTCTTTGACCAGGCACATAGATCCTATATGCCTTCGAAGTTTCACTGTAACCCACAAACATTCCCTTCTTTCCAGAAGCATCCAACTCGCTTCTCTTTTCTTTCAGCACATGAATGTAGACAGAATAGCCAAAAACTCTAAAATGTGAAACATCATGTTTCTTACCAGAGAAGACTCCTTCGGGAGTTTTGGAGTCCAGAGCGAAATGCGGGCATCTTTTTTGTACGTACACAGCGGTGTTCGCAGCTTCTCCCCATAGAACCTTCGGAAGACCTTGGTCACATAGCATGGCACACGCAACTTCCACAATGGTCCTATTCTTTCTTTCAGCAACACCATTTTGCTCAGGAGTATACACGGTTGTGGTCTCCCTCTTAATGCCAGCTTTTCTGCAAGAGTCATTGAACTCGTTTGACTCGTATTCGATGCCATTATCGATCCTCAAAATCTTGATCTTCTTTCCTGTTTGATTTTCCACCAAGGCCTTGAAGGTACGAAACCATTTGAATGCTTCGTCCTTCTTCTTCAAGAAATATATCCAGGGCTTGCGAGAGAAGTCATCTATAAACGTCATGTAATAAGAACATCCTCCCAAGGATGTCATGGGCAACATACCAGATAAGTCATAATGTATCAAATGCAAGGCATCAGATGTCTTTGTGACACTTGAGGGGAAAGGTCCCCTTGTATGCTTTCCTTTGGCACAACCCTGACATACACTTGCATGATCATCTTGATCTTCTAATGCCAAATCCAAGGACATCTTCCATGCATGATAATCAGATTTTTCGGTCAACTTATCATCAGACCATTGGTCCTTGACAAGACTTCTTCTTCAGTGATTGCTTTTCACATTATCTTGGGCTTTGTCTTCACCTCAGCTCTGATACCATGTAAATTTTGGATAAACAGAATGTTCTACGCTTAATGCAAATTTACTTCAATCTTCTAGGGTCCGATACAATATAGCAATCACATAAACATGAAAGTAAAATGCTGATAGAACATACGAATAGATCAACAAAAGACAAGCCAATAAAATAGATCAGATTTACATATCTTCTTGTCCAACAAAGATGTAGGATAGTGTGCGTTATAGTAGTCAACAGGATGCTTCAACCAGCAAAGTTTTTCTCAGGTCAACCAACCCTACAAGTGTCACACACACAACCCTCAAAGACAACTCATCAAAAGTCAACATAATTCAACAAAAGAATCCCTCATCTAGTTCTCCGGCATCATCCATATTTACGGCATCCATTTCCGTCATCATCCAGATTTATGGCATCCATTTCCAGCATCATCCAGATTTACGACATCCATTTCTGGCATCATCCAGATTTACGGCATCCATTTCCGACATCCATATTTACACGTGGGAGAGAGAGAAGCATCTTCTAAGCTGAACGAATCAATCAGATCATGAGGAATGTGTGTGATGATATGATGATAAAATGACCTCCAAGTCTCTCCAATTTATATCCCTCTGTGAGGGTGTGTGACACATCTGTTGGGCTCTCAAGCCTACATTAAAATTCTGGCTGACCTTGCACATAAGTGGAATAAACTCAAAATAAATGTTCTGCTCATCCGATCAAGATGATATTTAGATCAATCTTGCACCTGTCCGAAAGAAGAATCCAATAAAAATATTGGCATAATCATCTGAGCAGTACAACATGGAGTTTGGACCTAGTTGCCCAAAATTAACAAGAGGGAAAATCTTTCTGTACAGTCTGAAATGTCAACACTCAAAACTACTAAAGTAGAATTCTACTTTTAATTCCTAGACGATTATTTTGTGTTCTCTTTGTAAGGTTAGCAATAGGTCCAAGGTGTTAATCGTTTGCAATTAGGTTGGTGGATTAGTCCTAAAATTTGCAGTAGAAAACATGCAATCTCCAGACTTGAATGAAGAATTGGAAGCTGGACAACAGAGCTTCCCACTACCAGATATGTCTCTGTATTGTGATTCTACATGCCATATCATGAGATTAGCTTGAGCTAGTGATTCTTGATTAGCAATTTCCACTCAACTATTAGATGAAACCCACTTTATAGTGTATCTGTATATAATTCATCAGTTTGTAGTTTTTGAAGAATGCATCTTATATTCCATTAGTGTACACAAAACGATACATCATGCAGTTTTGCATCACTGGGTCACAACAAAGATAACTGAGTTTCCCCTCCCAACTTAGGAAATAAAAACCAACATGTCTGGTTTGGAAGTCATTGTTGAGAGTTCAATTCTTTCCTAAAAATTCCTATGCTAGCATAATATGAATGGCTTGTGTCCTGAAACAGTCAACATTTTATCAAAGGATCTGGGAATGGACGGTAGCTGATTCCACATTAATTTTGCTTGTAACATAGTTTAGAGACCACTAAAAATGGAGGGAACTGTTTCCCAGTATCATATAGTAATATGGTCTGCTATGTCATGTTGATTTTGGCTTGATCGTTTTGAAATAATTTAATTATCTATTATGAATAGAGGATAATAAATGTTGACACACATAACTGCTGAACAGTATTTCTCTCTGCCCAGTTTGCCCCCCTCGCCATTGGTCATCAGACTCAGGAGCCCTTGATATCTTTAGCTCCATTGCCAGATCATCTTTTCTCGCTCATTCTTTCTTGGCAGGCTACTGATTATTTTGTATTGTGCCATGGTCTTTTATATGCGTGTTGTGGCAGCACTACCGCTAGTTGCTTTCATTCTTTATGTTATTCTCAGCATTTTTTAGGAGCTGCACTTGTATTCCCACATTGTATTCATACTGATTGTACTCTTCTTCAGTCCCATTGACCTACTTTTATGGCCATTTGGTGGAAATTAATAAAATTATCTTATCTTATGAATTTAGTATTTTGATTTGGGATAGGTCCACTTAGTCGCATTGCTGAAATGCTGTCTATGCAGGCATTCTATTCTGCAGGTTTTGGTGGCTGGAAGCTTGTAAGCGTTGTTATACCTGATGAACATGGTGAATGAAGGGATGCTGTAACATATACTTGTGGGCACTTTTTTGTTTCATTCCATAGTAGTAGACAATAAGCAGAATAACACAGATTGACGAAAGGATGCCAGTGCATTCAGTTTCAAGGAACTGTTTCTTTGACTGATATAGAAACAGCTGCTAAGCTGCTTATACTTGCTGGTATGGGCAATTGGATATTGACATTCCAACAAGTAACCATTTTAATTTTGAAAAACTCCATTTCCTGAGAGAAGTGGGCATTTGAAGGCTAGATGATTACTTACAATAGGTGACAAATGTCAACTACACATCAGTGGGCAGTATTTCACCAATGCAGCGCTGAATGCAATGTCCAAAGTTTGAGAATGACTGATGAGATTGATGACTGCATAGAAATATCCCATCCTGCAGGATTTCATTGTAAAAGTGTCAGTGACAGAGTTTGATGACTCTATAAAATAGGTTGGTCTTTCAAAAGCAGGTTTATGGCTCTAATTTTTCTTGTAAAAAAAAAATGCAAAAATACAGTTTGAATTTCAAGAAATGTAGTCTGCATAGAAGGACAGTTTTGTTTTACTTTATTGTCTAGCTCTGAATTTAAACCATTATACATCTGTAGTCGTTACATTTATTTAAAATAATACTGCTACAGAAAATCCTCCGACTTGGAAGAATTATTTTGCAAACAGCACATGGATCCAACGTGCAGGTGGGCTTTATAATAGTTACGAGTGTAAGCATTCCGATTAAAGGAAGATGATGTTCCCTTTTATGTGGACAACGATTCTATGATGGTTAGGAACTCCTATGAACAGCAAGTACACAAGCAAGAATATCAGCTTGACAGTGATGAAAGATGCCATGGATTTATGATGATCTTAGAGTTGTTGATTATATTCCAAAGTTTTCCATTTTTGTAGTACATTTGAAGTACGTACAAAAGAATGTTGGATTGACCTTGGATGACATGTAATGCACTTCAGATTATTTGGATGTTTTGGACGGAGAGAGTGAGCATCACTAGTCATCAACATTGGACGTGAATTCTCATGAATTTGTATGGGTGGAGAAGCCTCAAAGGATGAGAATAGACTTTTGTTAAAATTACCATATACGGTGCCTTAACTTCAACTGACCTTTGCAATGGATAGGAAGGCATTTTTCCAAGCATTGAAGTGACATCATCTGCTGAATCTACACTATTGTTCCCAATCATTGAAGGTTTTGTATAAAATCTGTGATACCTGTTTTAGCTAAAGCAACAACTTATGGTTTAGCCTCAGGGAAATCTGTATCTGTCTGGACTCTGGTCATTATTTCAAGAACTCATTTTCTGTATTGAATTTTCATGTTCATCTTTTGTTTTGAATAACGTGCAAAGAAATTAGGATGTGGCCTGAAACTCTAGTATATTCAGTCTGTTGGAAGCATTTAGGAAAAGTTCTCACTGCTCAGATTAAACTCAGAGAATGACTCTATGGGACTGTACAGTAAGAGTTTACTTGGGCTTTGGAAAAACTGAGTATTTGACTTGAAAAAAATTAGACTAAATTTCAGAAGATTATTTTTTGTGAATATGTTAGCTTACAATGGCCATCTAATGCAAAATTTCTATAATAACTCATTTCAAAGCACATAATACTATATACAGGTGACCAATTTTGTCTTGGGAGATAGCTTGTGTTTAATTTTTTAGTTTGAGTTAGACTTGGAGGTGCTGACTTAACTTGGTTTCCTTGTGGAGTCAAATTCAGGAGTGGACTCAGACTTGGAGTTAGTATTAGCACTGAAAACATGGATATTTGATTTTGTACTCCTTAATGCTAGTGAATACAGATATATTATATCATCTTATACCTAAAATTAATGAACCATAAGTAAAATCAATGGCTTTAAAAATTCACTTTAGTCTTGGTTAAGTGGTAAAATCAAGTGAGCAATCTCCACAGGGACCTAGATTTAATCTCACAAAAGAATATGTTCTTTAAATGTTTACCAATTTAACAAATTATTCATTAATAATGAAAAATACTTTTAATGAAACATCATCAAAATTGAATTCTTAGTTTTAATTGAGATTTTTGATCCATTATTTAATTCCAAATTTAATGAAATGTGTTATTTTTGTCCTATCTTGTGATATCACCTAGTTATATGGGGCTAGGTTGTTTGTTGTATCCTTGTAGGTAATCAATCTAAGCCAAAGTAGATCCCAATGCATTGACAAAGAACCATTTACATGCCAAAAAATAAAGTGATCTTAAAAATTTACAATATTCATCACTCATGACTAGTTAGGAATGTGTGTTATATCTTTTGATGAAAGATTTATTTTCAGTTTTGACACAGTTTCATAAGTGATCAGATCTATATCCTACTTATGAAAATAGAACTTCCTAGTCTTTTGTTTTTGTTATGTGAAATAATTAGTTAATCTTGAAGGAGAGAATGGCCTTCTACAAACTCTATTTATTGCAATGAACGATGAATTTAGATTAATCTATTTCAAATAATTTTTCACCCATCTTCAATATATTCTATAATTTATTGTCATCATGGAGATTATCATTGGAGGTGAAAAGAAATACTGTTGCATATAATTGTGCTTTGAAAAAAGTTTTGTAGGAAAATTTAGCAGCCATTTCCAAAAATATGATTACTAAGATGTTTGTTGAAGCTAAATAATATAGGTACATATACTAGGATATATATCAACACATTTTTAACAAATACTAGTATATGTATGCATTAGTATATTGACACGCACACAGGTATGTGGTATATATATTGACATAATATGGTTATATATATATTACATGTATGTATACTAACACATTATATCAGTACGTACACTAATATATAAACTAGTGTATATGTCAACCTCCCAGTGAACTAAGATCTGTATGCACCTCATTAAGAGGACACCATCTTTATATATAGAAAACAAAAGAACCTTGATCATAATAACGTCCTAACTACCTAGTGGACCTTTTTAATGAGGCCATAAAATATTTATTCAATACTTACTAACATAGTGAGCCTTAAACATGATGGACCTAATCCACCTTACATTGAATGGATTGTGCTATAACTATAGGGTGGCCCTTGACTTCCCTTTACATCCCTAGGGAGGATTGCAACAGGTTTCCACAACCAACCAAGGACGTGAGGGACCATGCAAAGGCGGAATGACACTATCCCAAATGATCAGTTATGTACATTGATTACTTGCTTTAGAGCGGTTCCTTTGTGAAATAGAGTGTTCATGTATGATCCTAATCTTATAGATGTATATGTAATCTTTCTTCATGATATGACTATTGATGTGTTATATTGTCGATATCCTCATCTTTTATTGGAAGGGTGAGGGCATATAAGCAATGAACTAAAAGAAGTGATCATTAATCTTGTTTATTTTGAAAGGTTAAGGTGTCTAATGACACTCCTTGACCTCCTATTACTCACATATTATGTCTATATATACACTTGGCATAAACTTACATAATATATATACCAACATATTATGTTAGTATATGGACCAATATATGCAGACATATGATACTAGTATCTATACTAATATACTGATTTATTATGTAGATATATGTACTCGTTTATGTATATACCAGTTTATATACATAGTGTATACCTATGTAATATGTAGAAATATATACTTTCATTATAAATACCAATATGTATAACAAGATATTATGTTGATATATATGTGTGTGTGTGTGTGTCACTACACTGGTATATGTACTGACATAATATGCTATTATATAATACCAACATACATCATATTGGTATATATGCTAGTATATATACTAGTATACACATATGATCATATACATATTACACACACATGAACACAAATATATATAGTTAATAGATCACTCATACCACCATCATACCATTCACCACTACCCATGGTTCCCCCATCATTTGTCCAAGAATATAGGGAAAGTCCAATTTTTGGTGCCCCAACTCATGGGATACCAATTTGCATTCCATGTACATCCTATGGGGGTCTATCAGCACCTAGTGGCTACACCCATATGCCACCCGGCTGTCCACTCTGTTGTACTAGTATACATATTGAATAGATATACCAATTTACTATACATGTATGCATGTGGAGAACTTTTCATATCATATCAATTCAACGACTGTACTACCAAATAGTGTCCCCCCCCCCAAACACACAAAATAGTATAGTGACATAATATTTATTCAATACATATATGTTGTTATGTGGTATAAATACTGACATAATATGAGTATATATACTACAAGTATATATACTAACACATTATGTCGATATATATACTAATATATGAACTAGTGTATATATTGTCCTCTTAATGAGCTAATATCTAATTACACATCTCATAAGGAGAGATCATTCCTTATTTATTGCTTGCAAGAGAACCCTCATCATAATAGTCTCTTAACTCCCTAGTGAACCTTATTTAATGAGGCTAGAGTACATTTATTCAATAATTAATAACATAGTGAAGTTTAAGCTTAATGGGTATAATCCACCTTACATTAAATGGATTGCACCATTACTACTATAGTGGGTCTTTTCACTTATTTTTACACCCCTGTGGAGCACCCAATAGGTTTCCACAACCATCCAAGGAGTTAAGGGATGTTGCAAAGGAGGAATAACAGTATTCGAAATTATTGGTTTTTTACATTGCTTACTAGTTTTAGAGCAATGCCTTTGTGACCTAGAGTGTTCATTTAGAATTCCAAGTTTATAGATTTCCATGCCATCCTTCTTTAGATATGACTTTATTGTTTTGTCATATTTTCAATATCCTCATCCATTATTGGAAGGGTGAGTGAACAAAATCATTGAACTATAAGATGTGGTCATTCACCTTCTTCATTTACTTCAATCTCCAAAGTTTTAGATATATAATGAACTCTTTGACCTCTTATTACTAGAATATTATGTTTGTTGGAGAATCTACTAGGGAAACTATTTAAACTAATTCTCCTTAACCTTAATAATAGTTTGTGAACTTTAGTTATTTTCTTATGTTTCTTTATTAGATCTTTTCATCAAACAATTATCAAGAGCAAAAAAAATAAAGAAAATAGACACAAGAACTAGGCTCCAAGCCAGGGAAAACCCCTCTAAGGAAAAAACCCAGAACAAATATTTTCTCTTCTTATAGAATCAACTTCAAATGAGAAAACCAAGACCCAAACCTCTAGACCAAGACCTCTTGTTTCATGGAAAAAAAAACCTACAGATAAGCATGCTTTCCTTAAGTGTGGTGGTGCACTTAGAACAACAGAAAGAAACATATCTAACCCTTTCCTTAAACTGAATAGATAAAGAGAGAGAAACCTACTTGTAATCGGTTCACTTTCCCTTGCCTCCCTTCGTCGCTTTCGTCACTCTCAATCCAACTTAACTCACTTGATTGATACCTGCCATGGCAAACAGAAGACAAAAAAACAACATAAAGGCAATACGATCTATTCAAATTAAACAAATTGAATTGATTGAATTCATAAATACACATATAACATCATTGACACGTGCATTAGGAAAGGAACAAATGTCTTTATTATGAAGTAGAAGGAAGAGTACAACCAATTGATCAATTCTTTGTCACTCATCCAGCTTGAGTCCCATCCTCATCACATCCAGCATCAACAATCCAGCAGCATCACAATACATACACAATACCTTAAAGAGTTGATATCTCACCAGCATAACTCTACTTAAGACAAATTCTTTATCTCTTGTGCACTATGTTCAGTGCTCTATTTATAAGTAGATGAAGGTAGTTTGACATAAATGAATCATTGAATGGCTTTCCTAAAAATGGATGAAGAGGTTTCGTTGTTAATGGGAATAGGAAGATAAGAGGTTTTATGACTTCGTGGGTTCCAAATTCGAGGCTATCAAATGAGGTGAAAGATGGAACAACTTCTAGAAGTCACTAGAGGTTGGGAAGATTCCCGGAATCCAATGAACAATTCGCTCCCAATCGACCAATGCACTCTAAAGTGGGCCTAGGTCCTCTACAATGTGGCCTTGCATGGGAGTAGATGCTCTGCAAAGTAGTTACAACTATCTAGGGGTGCGTTGATGGCTCAATGGGGCACTTCAACTGGCATCTAAGCAGTGAAACTTTCATGAAGAAAGACCACCAATGTGATGACTTGTTTAGGGCATGTAGCAACCAATTTAGAGTATGATAGACCCTAATAAATACTGATCTGCATTTTGGGATGATGCCAAAATCGACTTGTAACAACTGCCCTCTAAAGCATGAAGTCAAAAATGATAATGTTGAGTGATTTCCTTTACGACGTGATGAGGAGGAACTGAATTGGATGACGACTTGCATCAATTACAATACATTACATCATAATATATGTTCAGCTTGTACTGAATTGCTGAGGGAGGCATATCCCATACTCAACACATAAACTATCATAACATCAGAAAGTCGTCTACAGATATAGACCCATGATAGGATGACCATCCGAATAATGACCATTGTATGGATGATTTGGTACTTCTCCTGAAATCGCAGCCTAGATGGATGAAACTAGATTCGTGGTCTTCTATCTCGTTCACTTGATCGCTTATAGTACGAGCCTAACCATGCGGATATGTGATCTGAAGTCGAACATGGGAAGACACCGTCTGATTACCAGCCAATGATGTGAGCAGTTAATAGACGCGAGAGAAACCACCGTTGATGATAATGGATCTCAAGGTATTGCAGTACATTATGCCTGGTGTGTATGGATGATTTGATGCCAAACACCATACAAAGTCTTTTGGTCGAAGGCCTGTGATGTCAACTTGTCGTCGGAAGCAAGAAACCTATCGTTGATGCAAGCAAGCTCCAAGGTACTGAAAGGTTGTTTCTAAGTCAACTTCCTGGATGATGAGTTGATGTTGACACGAAGTGACTCGTCACAGGAGGGTATTGATGTTTCCCCCATCAATGGCACGAAACGGGAGTAATGATTTTGGAGACAAAATGTGACTAATGAAGCAATGTCAGGGATGGCGGTAATGAAATGACGGTTTATGAGTATTGCAAAGGATGAGGAATAACTGAGTGACTTCTCTTGAACATATCAACGACACTGAATGAATTGGCAGCATTTGACCCAAAACTGAAGTGATGGACGGTATGATAGACCGTCAAGCAGATTACCCAACCAAAAAATCACGGAGATGAAGTGAATAAGTGCCATGTTCAAGAGCGACTTGCTACCATAAAGTGTTTTATCCCTTTCCAATCGTCCCCAGTCATTATTGACCAGTACCTCTTTATTTTTTAACAAGCTTGAGGAGAATAACATATGCTTGATGTATAATTCCACCCTTCGGGTGAATCCATCGCTATTTGATGCTTTAATGAGTCTAGCGAAGGTGAAACTCGATCTTGTCATGATGGACAAGCTCGTTGCTATTTGATGCTTTAACGAGTTTAACGACAGTGATAACTCAATCATTTTTCATATTTAGAGAGTTTGAACGAGGGACTAAAAGAAAACTCCACAAGTTCTTTTTCGTATAATAGTCCTCAAATCCGAAAAAGTGTAAAATAATACCTGAGAGAACCTCCTAGCCATGTTCGACTAGGGTTTTTCTTTTTTGTACTCAATCTATCTCAGTCCGGAAAAGGGTTAAACTTATACTAAGTAGATTTCGTTTAAATTCCTTTAACGAGCTCGAAAGGACAAGCGTTCAACAATATTTTCATATTTTGGAATTATGAAAAAAGCTGAAAGAGAACTCCAGGGGGTTCCATTTGTGTATTTAACAAAGCTCGAAAAAGAGATAAAAGTGTGCTTTGAATTCATTTTTTCATGTTTAACAAAGCTCGAAAAAGAGATAAAAGTGTGCTTTGAGTTTCTTTTTCATGTTTAACAAAGCTCAAAAAAGAGATAAAATTGTGCTTTGTGGTTTCGCTTTTTCATAAGTTTTAACAAGTTCGAAAAAGTGATAAAAATGTACTCATATCACCGACTTTCAATTTAATTTAGGAGCATGAAAAGACGAAAAGAACTTGCCATTTTCATGTTTTTACGAGAATGAAAAGAATAGCAAAAGAAGCTCAGGATTTTCATGAGTTTAACGAGTCTTGAAAATAATAACTGAAATGGACTCGAAATAGGTTTCATTTTTATACAAGCTTGAAACATAGGAAAACTATGCTTGAGAGAGGTTTCATTTTTACACAAGCTTGAAACAGAGAAAAGTATGCTTGAGAGTGGTTTCATTTTTACACAAGCTTGAAACAGAGAAAATTATGCTTGATATTGGTTTCATTTTTACATAAGCTTGAAACAAAGAAAACTGTCCTTGAGATAAGTTTCAATGCCCCTGAGCGTAACTTGCAAGGGAACATGCCCCCCGAGCTTCATTTCATTCACCTAAGTATACTATTGGTTACTAATAGGTGGATGAAATGAAGATCATTTATGAGATCTAGTCAAAGACTCAACTCAATTAGGAGAGGATTTGTTTCATTTTTTAACGAGCTTGACACAGGAAAAGAACTATGCTGAAGACTTGATTCATTTTTTTAACGAGGTTGACACAGTAAAAGAACTATCCTCAAGACCCAATTCATTTTTTAACGAGGTTGACACATTAAAAGAACCATCCTCATGACCTAATTCATTTTTCAACGAGGTTGACACAGTAAAAGAACCATCCTCAAGACCTAATTCATTTTTTTTAGCAAGGTTGACATTGTAAAAGAACCATCTTCAAGGGAACCTATTTCATTTAACAAGGTTGACACAGTAAAAGAACTATCCTCATCTCCTGATTCATTTTTTAACGAGGTTGACACAGTAAAAGAACTATCCTCATGGTAGCTTGTTTCATTTAATGAGGTTGACAAAGTAAAAGAATTATCCTCATCACTTGATTCATTTTTTAATGAGGTTGACACAGTAAAAGAACCATCCTTAATATTCACCCAGCCTATCTATTCTGAATCATTGGGAATCTTCCTTAAGTCAGATGAAATGGAAGATATCATATTGCAGGGCTCTATATTTGCGATTTCTGCCGATGTCGCAGGCAACGGTAACGAAAATGTGCCCATTAGGGAATGATCCTTAAAGAGACCTACACCAATGTTCTGAAACTCGGGTGTCGTTGAAAACATCGGATATGAAGCAACAGTAGATGTTGTCGCAGCTGTAACAAATGGTATAGTCTGGGATGCTGACTCTGCCATGGTTAAATAACCTAGAAAATACGCTAAAAAATCTACAGGAACTTGAGAGTGTAAAGGATCAATGGAAGCAGAGTAGGTCAAACGAGGAAAAGATTGATATAAATGAAGTCCCAACCCAAAATGAGTGGGAGTCGAAGGGGTTGTCTCTTCTTGAAGTTCTTCCTCTATCGAAATCAAACCAGGTGGAAGCACTTCACCATCAGGTCCGAGATAAATTTCAGGCGATAAAGTCTGCGGTACAGAGGAAGACTCAACGGTTACGGATGGCTAAGGATGAAACAGTTGCACTGGAACAACTTCTTGTTGTTCGGCTTCGGGATCAACTACTGGATCGAATTCCAGTTGAACAAACTCGGGTTCAGGGTTTACCATTTCACTGGATTGAATTTCAGTGTCCTCAGGTAACTGTGAGATTTTCGTCTCAATAGTAGCAGATAAACCGGGATCAGTCGAAACGATTCGAGACTCGGTACTCAAAGGATCAGATGTCTCTTTTATATCATATGATGTAGCACTAAGAGTTCTAGAGGTACCGGACTCGGTAGGGCGAGCGCGCCTTCGTCTACTAGGAGCAGCTTTTGGCGGTAACAGAGTTTTATTCGCTTTCCTACGCGAACGACAGGGAAGGGGTTGATATTCTTCCACGATTACTAATTTATTTTATACAAAAACAAATAAACAAAAAGTGGGTGATACTAGGCAAAAGGTTTACCAAGCAATTGTGAATTGCAATATACTGCCTCAGTAAACCAAGGACTTATTATACGTGCAGGAAATCTCCCCGAATGTTGTGTTCGGTGTATCACAGGTACAAGGTGGCCGACTCGGTTACCTATGGATGGTAAGCAACCTGAAGTTGTCCTTCCAAATATACGCGAAGGTATGTGGAGGACCAATCCGTATTAGCGTTGTCTAATGCGAAACCGCACAGTGAGAGCATCCCCTTATACTTTTCGTACTAGAACACCGCCCAATATACCTGAAAGTACATGGACGAGCTCCGATATACTTACGTATGTGGAATGATGTATCACACTTGGAATGTATTTCATACAATTAACGACAACTTCTATGTTTAACGACGCAGAAACACGTCTTCTAACCTAGACTTCTAAATGTTATCGTTAATGTTACAATGATTCCTTAGATAAATTCAGATAAATTTTATGTTGATCTTGATTATTAGTTTGTCTTTCAAGTTCATTGCGAGATGTATTGAACATTCCTAGAATACAATTAGAATGATAAGCATTCGTTTCAAATTGATTTTCGACAATGAAAAACTAGCTACAAAGGATAGAGCAATCAGATTGTTTGTAATCATCAATGAGCACATATAAATGCAATTTTTCCCTCAACTATTCCAAAAGCAACACCCACAATCCCTATATGTAAATGCATGTTTTTCTTTTCAGTTTCCTTTAAGTTTAGATGAACGAAAAAGAAACTAATGCACAAACAATCACTCAAAACTTTCAAGAGAAACAAAGATTGAAACGACAATTCCTCTTTTTGAAAATAATGAATTGATCAAATGTAAAATTTAACTTTGGAACTATTCAAAAATGATAAAGAAAACACAAAGAAACATTGATCAAACAAATCCAAAGTGAGGCAAGAAGAGTAAAGGAAAACTGGTCTCTAGAGGCAATCAATCACTCAAAACTTCAGCAAGAAAACACTAACATGAATTAGCAAAAGAAAAAATAGATAGATTTTGGTTGGTCACAGGGGTAACAGGCCCCTAAGTGGGAGACAATGCGTTGCATAGCACTTTCCCTAAGCCAGTAGTGTTATGAAGAGCACTGTGTCAAGACCAACAATGCGTTGGTGCCAGAGGTCTCTCTGAAAAAGCAATCAATCACACTACTTTTGCTAAGAGACATTCAAATGACTGTAAATAAGTAGGTAAAGTCTACTGGATGTTGATGGAAAAGGAAAAAACCACCAGGGATGATCTGTCGATCCCCAGTATGGTTGCCAATTTGTTTCACAGAAATACAAACCTACGGATAAGTATGCTTTCCCTAAATGTGGTGGTGCACTTAGAACAACAGAAAGAAATATATCTGACCTTTTCCTTAAAGTGAATAGATAAAGGGAGAGAAACCTACTTGTAATCTGTTCTCTTTCCCTCACCTCCCTTCGTCGCTTTCATCGCTCTCAATCCAACTTAACTCACTTGATTGATACCTACCATGGAAAACAGAAGACAAAAAACAACATAAAGGCAATACAATCTATTCAAATTAAACAAATTGAATCGATTAAATTCATAAATACACATATAACATCATTAACACGTGCATCAGGAGAGGAACAAATGTCTTTATTATGAAGTAGAAGGAACAGTACAACCAGTTGATTGATTCGCTATCACTCATCTAGCTTGAGTCCCATCCTCATCACATCCAACATCAACAATCTAGCAGCATCACAGTACATGCACAATACCTTCAAGAGTTGATATCTCACCAGCATAACTCTACTTAACACAAATTCTTGCTCTCTTTTGCACTATGTTCAGTGCTCTATTTATTAGTAAATGAAGGTAGTTTGACATAAATGAATCATTGAATGGCCTTACTAAAAATGGATGAAGAGGTTTCCTTGTTCATGGGAATAGGAAGATAAGAGGTTTAATGACTTCATGGGTTCCAAATTTGAGGCTATCAGATGAGCTGAAAGCTGGAACAACTTCTAGAAGTCACTAGAGATTGGGAAGATTCCCGGAATCCAATGAACAATTTGCTCCTAGTCGACCAACGCACTCTAAAGTGGGCCTAGATCCTCTACAACGCAGCGTTGCATGGGGTTAGATGCTCTGCAAAGCAGTTACAACTATCTAGGGGTGCGTTGATGGCTCAATGAGGCACTTCAACTGGCATCTAAGCAGTGAAACTTTCATGAAGGAAGACCGCCAATGTGATGACTTGTTTAGGGCATGTAGCAACTGATTTATAGAATGATAGACCCTAATAAGTATTGATATGTGTTTTGGGATGATGCCCAAATCGACCTGTAACACCTCCTCCAAGCACCAAGTTAGTTGTTCAAGAATCGTTCTCAAATAAGTCAAAGATTGAACAAGTCAATGAAAGTCGAACTTCTTAAAATTTGCTCCACTTCATAATTTCGGCCTTCTTACTTCAGATTTGCAATTTCATATTTATTGTAGAGAACAAAAACCCTAGCCTTGAAGCTTCCCAAGAGATTCTTCCTCAAGAATATTATAGTTTTCAAAGTCAACAAGAGTCAAACTTATAAACTCCTCCAATCACAAATTTTGTCCTTACTTCAGGTCTACAATCTCATCCTACAACTTTTGGTCCTGCAATTACTGTAGAAACCCTAGATATTTCACACGTGTGGGAAGAATAAAGCTTAAAATCATATATATGTTTCTTTCTTAGACTTCTTCTTGCCTCCTTGTTCTTCACTCTTGTTTTCCACCTTTTCTTGCTTATGATCTGATTGAGGTGGATATTGGTGGCCACCCGCCTATTCCACTTGGACCCCCACCATTATTTCTTTCAGTTTTTCAGTTTCAACACACTTTACTATTTATAGCAATTTTTCAGGTCCTGAACTTCCGGATCCGTTTTGAGGCCCTAAATGATGTTTTTTTGGGAAAACCATGAGAAACATGG
The DNA here is from genome assembly GCA_034641835.2 of Pinus albicaulis. Taxonomy (NCBI): domain Eukaryota; kingdom Viridiplantae; phylum Streptophyta; class Pinopsida; order Pinales; family Pinaceae; genus Pinus; species Pinus albicaulis. Next base: position 215,088,508 of record CM076573.1, read on the forward strand.
AAGTTCCTTCGATGTTGCTCACATCAAAAGTTGTAGTCCTCAGATAGATCTTTCCAACGAGGCATTGAGCACGTCAAACAAAGATCATATGCCAAAGTTACGTCCCTGGGAAGTTGATGTACCAATTTACTCAAACGGGGCCCATAGTTTTGGCGCTTCATCTCCTAGGGTTATGTTTTTGGATATTTAGGTTTTTCCATTGTTCCTCAATAATAAATAGGGCTTCTAGCCTCATTATAACACAGTTTAAAGGCCTGCAACCACCACATCTCTTCTCCGAGATAAGCTACCAGTGCCCTAGCTAGTTTATTTTCATTATGTCTGTAAACATATTTCAGTCATTTGATTTTAATGAAATGAAGCATTATTTCCACTGCATCTCTTTGTTTATTTTTATTTCTGTATTTTATTGAATTTATGCATAAATACGAATTAGTGGTATCAGAGTTGTCTTCTCTTTCTCTGTTTTTCTTTGCATGTCCCCAACGAGGTCAGGGTATAAGGAGTTAGGGCTTGATCTGGTTGAACCCTTGCAAGATCAGCCTCACAAACCCTGACGACCTCCCATGGCGGAAGAAAAGAAAGACAAGGGAGCAGGGGATCCTATTGAAATATTTCTTGAGGAGGCCCTCGAGATGAAAAGGAACGCGATGATGGATAACTTTGCCTAGATCCTTCATCGACTGTCCATTGGAGTCACATCTACATCCAACAACCACTGTGGAGGCACCACTCCTTTCAAGGAACAGTTCAACTTTGACATTCCTGTATTTGAATGCCAAATAGATGCAAACATCGTAGATAGATGGTTGAATTTGTTGGAAGGGTATTTCTCAGTCCATGATTTCTCCGACTGAGAAAAAATTACTTTTTCACTCCTCAAAGCCGCCCCCCATGTCAAAGAATGGTGGGAAACCTACTATGAACAAAAGGATGAGAGGGAATTCTCTTTGTTCTCGGCCGCACCCACTTGGAACTCGTTCCGAGACGACATCAAGGAAAAATATTACGTTGTGGGGAGCTATGCAGAAAAGTACATCCAATAGACCACGTTGCGACAGCAAAAGAAACAAGATGTGCATGAACTGACGACTTTGTTCCATACCCGACGCACAAAGTTGGGTATTAAAGATTCAAAGAGACATTTGGTGCTCAAGTACCATAATTGTTTGCACAAATACATTTAGGAGGAAATGGAGTTCGTCGACATTACCTCTCTTACTGCCAAGATCGAGAAAAAATTTAAGCAGAAGAGGTGAGACTTTGGATCTGTGAATCTGAAGCCAGGGAAAGGCGCCCCCAAATCGCAGAACAAGGGGCAAAGCCAAATCGGGAAAATTCGGAACAACACCACAAATCCAAAGAAGGACACGGGGAAGTGGTGTGAATTTCATAACAACCCCACTCACAGCACAGATAAGTGTGAGACCAAACAATTGTTGGTGGCCGAACTAAAGACACACGAATCATATGCATGTTCTGATCATGAATTAGAACCAGACAAGGGAAATGACAAAGGGAATAAAATCATTGATGCGGAACCTAGTGTCACCGTTGCCACCACCAAGCTCCAGAGGGAGGAGTTCGAGGATCTAGAGGAGGGGGAGCACCTCTTCCAGTCACAGATGTGGGTGAAGGGCTCTCCACTACAATTCCTTGTCGATATCAGAAGCCAAAAGAACCTCATTTCAGCAGAGGTCATGAAGCAGCTCAACCTACCGACAACAGCACACCCGCATCCATATACCATTAGGTGGCTTCAACAAGGAAGAGATCTCTGCATCTGCCATTAGTGCCGCCTTCCATACAGAATCAAACCATTCACGGATGAGGTACTCTGTGATGTTTCTCCTCTTTATGTGTCTGATGTATTATTGGGCCAACCATACTTGTGGAAGTGACATGTTGTGTATGAGTCTAGGCCTCATTATGTTGTTATTACTTTGGGAAAAAATTGTACAGGATACTGGAGGTAGTCCCGCCTCCTGCCATCTCTTTTACTACTGCAAAACAACGCATTAAGATTATTTTCCGAACTAGGAAATTTATTTTCATTACAATTCGCCCATAGGGAAAGAAGAAGATTGTGGCCACAGCCTCGAAACAGGGCTCCCCTACACGACAACAACATATGGACAGAGTCATGGAGGAATATGAGTACGTTTTCTCCTCACCCACAAAGGCTCCTCTACACTGTCAGGTCAAGCACTCCATTTATCTAACCCCAGGCGTGTTGCCGCCTGATGTTGCCATACCTCATGTGACCACACGGAAAGAATCAACAAATGTATTGTATGATGTTGATAAAGCAACCAAATTTATTGAACACATCCAACACGGCTGCCAGGTGGTCCATGACATCTTGGAAAAATCCAATGCCAAGTACAAGCAGTTCCATGATCAACATCTAGTGCCACACAACTTCCAGGTGGGTGTAAAAGTGTGGCTACATTTGTAGAAGGAGCGCCTCACTGGAACCCACCGCAAGCTTTGCCCACTTCGATATGGGCAAGTGACTCATCGGGGAACAAGTTCAACATAATTTTCCTCATCTCATGGAGGAACTCAACACAATGGGGACCATTGCTTCCTAGGGGGGAGGAATGATTCAGGTGGATATTGGTGGCCACCCGCCTATTCTTCTTGGACCCCCACCATTGACTCTTTCAGTTTTTCAGTTTCAGCACAATTTACTATTTTTAGTAGTTTTTCAAGTCCTGAACTTCTGGAGCGGTTTTGAGGCCCTAAACGATTTTTTTTTAGAAAACCGGGAGCAATATGGAATTTTATTTGATGTTTCGCACATCAAAAGTTGTATTCCTTAGATATATCTTTCTAACGAGGTATTGAGCACGCGAAACAAAGATCATATGCCAAAGTTACGTCCCCGGGAAGTTGAAGTACCAATTTACCCAAACGGTGCCCATAGTTTTGGCGCTTCATCTCATAGGTTAGGTTTTCGTATATTTAGGGTTATCCATTGTTCCTCAATAATAAATAGGCCTTCAAGCCTCATTGTAACATAGTTCAGAGGCCTGTAGCCACCACATCGCTTCTCATAAATAAGATACCAATGCCCTAGCTAGTTTATTTCCATTATGTCTGTAAGCATAATTCAGTCATTTTATTTTAATGAAATGAAGTTTTATTTCCACTGCATATATATGTTTATTTTTATTTTTTGTATTTTAGTGTGTTCCTTCATAAATCTAGATCAGTGGTATGAGAGCAGTGTACTCTTTCTCTGTTTTTCTTTGGATGTCACCAACGAGGTCAGGGTATAAGGAGTTAGGGTTCAATCTGGTTGAACCCTTGCAAGATCAACCTCACAAACCCTGATGACCAACCATGGTGGAAGAAAAGAAAGACGAGGGAGCAGGAGATCCTATCAAAATATTGCTCGAGGAGGCCCTCAAGAAAGAGAGGAATGCGATGATGGATAACTTTGCCTAGATCATTCAACGGTTGCCCGCCGGTGTCGCATCCACATCAAGCAGCTACTCTGGAGGCGCCACTACCTTCAAGGTACAATTCAACTTCGACATTCCTGTATTTGAAGGCCAGATAGATGCATACACCGTAGATAGATAGTTGAATTTGCTGGAAGCGAATTTCTCGGTCCATGATTTCTCCGACCGAGAAAAGATTACTTTTGCACTCTTCAAAGCCACCCCTCATGTCAACTACTGGTGGGAAACCTATTGTGAGAAAAAGGACGGGAGGGAACCCTCACTGTTCTCGGCTGCACCCACTTGGAATTCGTTTTGAGATGACATCAAGGAAAAATATTACCCTGTGGGGAGCTATGAGGACAAGTACATCCAATGGACCACACTGCGGCAACAAAGGGATCATGATGTGCACGAACTGACGAATTTGTTCCATACCGTATGCAAAAAGTTGGGTATTAAATATTCGGAGAGACATTTGGTGGTCAAGTAACGCAGTGGTTTGCACAGATATATTCAGGAGGAAATGGAGTTCCTTGACATTACCTCGCTTGACACGACATATTGCTATGTTGCCAAGCTCGAGTAGAAATTTAAGCAGAAGAAGCGAGACTTTGGATCTGCAAAAGAAAAGTTAAGCAAAGGTGCCTCCAAACCGCAGAACAAGGGGCAAAGTCAAAGCAGGGCGATTCATAACAACACCACAAATCCAAAGAAGGACACGGGGAAGTGGTGTGAATTTCATAACAACCCCACTCACAACAAAATGAGTGTTAGGAAAAACAATCGTTGGTGGTTGAACTGAAGGCACCCAAATCAAATGCATGTTCTGATCCTGAGTTAAACCAGACAGGGGCGATGACAAAGGGAAGAAAATCATTGATGCAGAACCCAGTGCCACCGTTTCCACCACCAAGCTCCAGAGTGTTAATTTTGGACAACTAGGTCCAAAATCCATGTTGTGATTCTCAGATGAAGATCCCAATATTTTTATTGGACTCCTCCTTCGAAGAGGTGTAAGATCGATCTAAAGATCATCTTGATCCGATGAGCAGAACATTTATTTTGAATTTATTCAAAATATGTGCAGGTCGACCTTAAGGTTTAGTGCCCCAATAGTTGTGTCACACACCCTCATTAATGGATATAAATTGGTCAACGTTGGAGGACATTTTCACTCATATCATCCACACACATTTCACTCTCCTCATTTGATTGGTTCAATCACCTTGGAGGCTCTTCTCTTCACACGTGGGAAATTTCAGCAAGAAACAATTTTCTATTTTCGGCCTAAGGTTTATGCAGCAGCATTGACCAGCATTGACTTTGGTCAACGCAAGGTCAAACAGACATGAGACTCTCCCACAATTTCGATTTTCCAAATCTACATTTTTGGCACAATTCCCGAGGCTCGACGTTGACTTTGACTTGGCTGCGTTGACCTAGCTGCTTCTACTATTTGCATTGATCATTGACTGAAAACATTGACTTTTGGTTGACTTTTGGTTTGACTATTTTGGCTATCCTAGAGGGTTGTGTGACACTTATGGTTGCCTAACCATATTGAGACTTTGATGGTTGAAGCATCTTGTTGACCATCGTAATGCACCACCACACTTATATATTCTGGCTTGTCTTCTATCGATCTACTGGTATGTTCTATCAACATTTTACTTTATTGTTTATGTGATTGCTGACTGATATTGAGATAAAAGTAAAGTTGCATAAAGCATAGAACATCTACAAAAATTTACATGTTATCAGAGCTGAGGTGAAGACAAAGCCCTAGTTTGTAGCAATCACCGAAGAAGAGGATGGTTTCCTCAAACTACAATGGCTTTAAGGCTGATGACAAATTGACTAGGAAGGATGACTTCCATGCCTGGAAGATGACATTGGATCTTAATTTGGAAGATCAAGATGTCATGGACTATGTGCAGGGTAAAATCCAAGAGCCTCCATCCACTGCAACTGCTACTACCAAAACAAAGTACAAGAAGGGGGAAATCAAAGCAAAGATGATGATTAGCGACTCAATTCATAAGAGTCTGGTTGCCTACATCTCTGAGATGGGCACATCCAAGGAGATGTATGATAAGTTGGTCCACATGTTCAAGGTCAACAATGTGAATCAAGTCCTATTCTTCAATAATAAATTGAAGAATCTGAAGAAAGGCAGGGATGGATTTGTTCAATCATATTTTCTGAAGATGACCGAGATCAAGAATAATCTATTGGCTATTGGGGAGACGATAGTTGATCAAGAGATGGTACTCACTTCACTTGGAGGTCTCTCATCAGAATGGCATGTATTCAACACTACCATTCTTAATAACAATGTGATACCTAATTTTGACGAAGTATTATCAAGATGCCTACAAGAAGAGACAAGGATGAAGGAATATGAAAATGAAGGAAATGTTTCCTTCACTTCTCATTCTAAGAAGAAGAACTTTGGTGGTCCAAGGAACAAAGGAAGAGAACGGGCCCAAGGAAAGAAAGGAAAATGTTACTCTTGCCACAAGCCTGGACACTATGCTAGAGAATTCCCTTTCAAGAAGGATTCTCTCGATGATGATGACAACAACAACAACCAGAGGAATGGAAATCAAAGGAACAACAGGTTCAAAGGAAGGAGGAAGGCTCCCTCCAGTGGAAATGGGAAACCTCTCAAAAGGTTAAGAAATTCTAGGTATGAGGAATCAAATGTTGTTGATAAAAGAAATAAATTCATTCTTGTATCTGCCCTCTCTGCTGCATCTCCACCCGACACTATGGATGTCTGGTTGATAGATAGTGGTGCCCCAAGGCACATTACTGGGTTCAAGGAAGCACTCTCTCATATGGTTGAGAAGGATACTAATTTGGAAATTATCCTTGGAGATAATGCCACATATCCCGTGAAAGGGATAGGGACTGTGACCCTCCACTTGTCTCAAGGTCAAGTTCTCTGCTTGCAGGATGTACTCTATGTACCTAATTTGAAGAAGAACCTTGTGTCTATATTGGCCATGGAAGACAAAGGTTTCAATGTGGCATTCATTGATGGGAAGGTGCGCATGTAGAAGCATAGTTTCAAGGAAGCTATCACAATTGGGTTTAGAGTTGATACACTCTACTAGGTTGGAGGAAGTCCACTGGGAGCGATGACGTGTGATACTATCCGATAGATTGAACTATGGAACCTAAGGTTTTGACACCTTCATTACAAAGCCCTTCCTGAAGTAAAGAAGGTGGTGACAAGGATGCCCGAGTTCACAAATGATCATGAAGGTGTATGTCAGGGTTGTGCTGAAGGAAAGCATACAAGGGGACCTTTCCCCTCAAGTTTCACAAAGACATCTGATGTCTTACAATTGATACATTTTATCTATCTGGTATGCTGCCCATGACATCCTTGGGAGGATGTTGATATTATACAACATTCATAGATGACTTCTCTCGCAAAACCTAGATATACTTCTTGAAGAAGAAGGATGAGGCTTTCATGTGGTTTCGTACCTTCAAAGCCTTGGTGGAAAATATGATAGGAAAGAAGATCAAGATATTGAGGACCGATAATGGCACTAAATATGAGATGAACGAGTTCAAGAACTTTTGCAGATAAGTTGGCATCAAGAGGGAGACCACAAATGTCTATACTCCTGAGCAGAATAATGTCGCTGAATGAAAGAATAGGACCATTTTTGAAGCTTCCCGTGCCATGCTATGTGACCAAGGTCTACCGAAGTTTCTGTGGGGAGAAGCTGCGAACACTGCTGTGCACATACAAAACCGATGCCCGCATTCCGCTTTGGACTCCAAAACTCTTGAAGAGGTTTTCTCTGGTAAGAAACCTGACGTCTCACATTTTAGAGTTTTTGGATGTCTTGTTTATTTTCATGTGTCGAAGGAGAAGAGGAGCAAGCTAGATGTTTCTAGGAAGAAGGGAATGTTTGTGGGCTACAACGAAACTTCGAAGGCCTATAGAGTCTATGTGCGTGGTCAAAGGGAAGTGGAGATATGCCACGATGCTACCTTTGATGAAAATGCTTCCCTGAGGAAAGCAGTCAATTTTCCGAGATTTGAGGAAGATCATAAAGCAAGGCGTGGAAATAAAGAAGAACCAAAGGATGAGATGATGCTCAATGTTGAAGGATCGATGGACTCGATTGATCCACCCCCTTCGATGAGGAAAATACCATCATGGCTCAAGGACACTCTCGAGGATTTCAAGGGACATATGGCCCCAAAGGGGAACATTCTATTAAAGCAAGAAGTCGAGTAGATACCAAGGGTATCTAGCAGCCATAAGTACTATCGTACAATCTGAGTCTGGATCTTTTGAGGAAGTCGTAAAGCATCAAGTCTGGAAGGATTCTATGCACGAAGAGTATGAGTCCATAATGAAGAATGAAGTCTAGGATGTGGTTCCAAGACTAGAGGACAAAGTAGTTATCACCTAGAAATGGCTCTACAAGATCAAGCATGGATCTGATGGAAGTGCTAAAAATTTCAAGGAAAGATTCGTTCCCATGGCTTCTGTCAAAAATAAGGCGTAGACTATGATGATATATTTGCACCTGTGGCCCGATATACCACCATTTGATCTTCATAGCCCTTGCTGCAACGTAAGGCTGGAGTCTTCATCAGATGGATGTGAAGATCGCATTTTTGCATGGTGCAGTAAAGGAAGAGGTGTATGTGGAGCAACCTCTGGGGTTCGAAGTCCAGGATCGGGACAACCATGTCTGTAGGTTGAAGAAAGCCCTCTATGGGTTGAAGCAAGCACCCAGAGCTTGGTACAAGAGGATAGATAGCTACCTGGTGAAGCTAGGCTTCACTCATAGTAATGCTAATCCAAACCTTTACTTCAAGGTTGATAGAGAAAAGCCTCTCATTCTGGTGCTATATGTGGATGACCTCTTCCTGACAGGTGTTGACCCTCTCATTCATCAGTGCAAGAGGGAGCTTGCTGCTGAGTTCGAGATGAAGGACCTAGGACTGATGCATTACTTCCTAGGCCTGGAGGTCTGGCAGAGACCTGGCGAGATTTTCCTTTCTCAAGGAAAATATATTGTGAAGCTTCTGGAAGGATTTGGTATGGTGGACTGTAAGTCCATGTCGACATCGATGGTGCTCAACTTCAAGAAGTTGAGTGGCAGCACTGATGGGCCCGTGCTAGAAAATCTTACTGAGTAACGTCAACTCGTAGGGGCCTTGATGTTCTTAATGAACACCCGTCCGGACGTATGTTTTGTAGTGAACACTTTGATTCAACATATGGTTGAGCCTCATCACTTTCACTGGGTTGATGCCAAGAATCTGTTGAGATATCTTTGGGGCACAATAAACCATGGGTTGAGATACACTATCGGGAGTGTGACACTCCATGGATATACTGATGCTGATTGGGCTGGCAGTGTGGTGGATCGTAAGAGCACATCAGGATGTTGCTTCACACTTGGTTTTGCTTCGATATCATGGATGAGCAGGAAGAAGAAATCGATGGCTTTGAGCACCACAGAGGCCGAATACATTGCAGCGAGTATGGCCTGTTGTGAAGCAGTCTGGTTACGAAAGCTCTTCAGTGAGATTTTCGGGCATGTGCTAGATACCACCGTGATACTCTGTGATAACTAGAGTGGGATTCGGTTTTTCGAGAATCCTGTGTTCCATGATCGATCCAAGCAAATTGATATCAGGTACCACTTTATCTGGGATATGGTACAGCGAAGCGCCATAAGGGTCGATCATATAGCAACTGATGAGCAGGTCGCAGATATTCTCACAAATCCCCTGGGGAAGTTCAAGTTCCTAAATTTTTGTGAGAATCTTGGTATTGTGGAATGACCCTATTTTGAGGTTCTTATTGGACGATGAGCTCTAGGAGCTCTGGGGGGCTTTGGGGATAGCTTCTCAGAGCCATAAGCATCCACAGGGCTAGGCTTGTTGGTGTGCTTCTACCCCACAGTTATGATGATTGAGTTGGTTCACCTCTCATGATTTGTGTCCTGTATGCATCCTACACATTGAGTTCAGGGCTCATGGGAAGTACTTCTCATTTGGCCAGTGAGGTGGGAAAAGCTAGAGACTAGTAGAAAATATTGATGGATGCATCAGAGATTTCCGTACTCTCTATCTAGGATGGCATGGTCCAACCACTTGATCTAGGATCAAGTATAGTGAGGTTTTGGACCTCCAACTAACTTTGGGGCAGGTGAGACAACTTCAGCTTGGTATGAGACTCTTTTTGAGTCCTATAGAGGTTTCAGACCTCTGGGCTGAATATGTCAGCCGAGAATGATGTCTTTGTGACTAACCCACTTCTGTTCTGAAATAAAGAAGCCAACAAAGCAAGTTACAACGGGATGACGCACAATGTCTGGATTGCACAGGTGGATGGAGTTCTCCCTAGTTGAGACAGAGTGTTAATTTTGGAAAACTAGGTCCAAACTCCATGTTGTGATGCTCAGATGAAGATCCCAATATGTTTATTGGACTCCTCTTTCGAAGAGGTGCAAGGTCGATCTAAAGATCATCTTGATCCGATGAGCATAACATTTATTTTGAATTTATTCAAAATATGTGCAGGTCGGCCTTAAGTTTTAATGCCCGAGCAGTTGTGTCACACACCCTGATTGATGGATATAAATTGGTCAACGTTGGAGGACATTTTCACTCATCTCATCCTCACACATTTCTCTCTCCTCATATGATTGGTTCGATCACCTTGGAGGCTCTTCTCTTCACACGTGGGAAATTTCAGCAAGCATCAATTTTCTATTTGTGGCCTAGGGTTTCTGCAGCAGTGTTGACTAGCGTTGAATTTGGTCAACGCAAGGTCAAATGGACATGAAACTCTCCCAAAATTTTGATTTTCCAAATCCGCATTTTTTGGCACTATTCTCGAGGCTAGACATTGACTTTTACTTGGCTGTGTTAACCTAGCTATTGTTGCTGTTTGCGTTGACCATTGATTAAAAGCGTTGAATTTTGATTGACTTTTGGGTTGACTATTTTGGCTGTCCTAGAGGGTTGTGTGACACTTCTAGTTGGATAACCATATTGAGAATTTGATGGTTGAATTATCATGTTGACCGATGTAACGCACCAACACACTTATATATCCTGGCTTGTCTTCTGTCGATCTACTGGTATGTTCTATCAACATTTTACTTTATTATTTATGTGATTGCTGACTGATATTGAGATAAAAGTAAAGTTGCATCAAGCATAGAACATATACAAAAATTTACATAGAGGGAGGAGCCCGAGGATCTAGAGGAGGGGGAGCGCTTCTTCTAGTCACAAATGTGGGTGAAGGGTTCTCCACTACAATTCCTTGTTGACAACGGAAGCCAAAAAAACCTCATTTCAGTAGAGGTCATGAAGCTGCTCAGCCTACCGAACATAGCACAGTCGCAACCATATACCATTGGGTGGCGAAGAGATCTCCACGTTTGCCAACAGTTCCACCTTCGGTACAACATCAAGCCATTCACAGATGAGGTACTATGTCATGTTGCTCCTCTTGATGTGTCTGATGTATTATTGGGCCAACCATACTTGTGGAAGCAACATGTTGCGCATGAAGGCCTCGTTTTGTTGTTATTACTTTGGGAAAAAAATTGTACAAGATATTAGAGGTAATACCGCCTCTTGCCATCTCTTTGACTATTGCAAAAAAATGCATTAACATTATTTACCAAACCAGGAAATTTATTTTCATTACAATTCGCCAACAGGGCAAAAAGAATATTGTGGCCACAACCTCGAAACATGGATCCCTTACACGGCAGCAGCAGATGGAAAAATTCGTGGAGGAATACGAGGAAATTTTATCCTCACCCAAAGAGGCTCCTCTACACTGTCAGGTTAAGCACTCCATTGATATGACCCCAGGCGTGTCGCCGCCTGATGTTTCCATACCTCATGTGAACACCTAGGCAAAATCCACACATGTATTGTCTGAGGCTGATAAAGCAACCAAATTTATTGAATGCATCCAACATGTCCACCAACAGGTCCATGACATACAAGCAGTGCCATGATCAGTATCGGGTGCCACACAACTTCCAGGTCGGCGACAAAGTGTGGCTACATTTGCAGAAGGAGCGTCTCGCTAGACCCCACCACAAGCTTCGCCCGCTTCGATATGGTTCATACAACATCACCAAGGCAAGTGGCTCATCAAGGACCAAGTTCAGAATAATTTTCCTCATCTCATGGAGGAACTCAACGCAATGGGGACTATTGCTTCCTAAGGGGGGAGGAATGATCCAGGTGGATATTGGTGGCTACCCACCTATTCCACTTGGACCCCCACCATTGTTTCTTTCACTTTTTCAATTTTAGCATAGTTTAGTATTTTTAGCATTTTTTCAGGTCCTAGACTTCTAGACCTGTTTTGAGGCCCTAAACGACGTTTTTTGGGAAAATCGGGAGAAACATGGAAGTTTCATTGATGTTGCTCACATCAAATTTTTAGTCCTCAGATAGATATTTCTAACGAGGTATTGAGCGCATCAAACAGAGATCATATGCCAAAGTTATGTCCCCGAGAAGTTGATGTACCAATTTACCCAAATAGGGTCCATAGTTTTGGTGTTTCATCTCCTAGGTTTATGTTTTTGGATATTTAGGGTTTTCCATTGTTCCTCAATAATAAATAGGGCTTTGAGTCTCATTCTAACACATTTTAGGGGCCTGTAGCTACCACATCGCTTCTCAGATATAAGCTACCAGTGCCCTAGCTAATTTATTTCCATTATGTCTGTAAGCATATTTCAGTCATTTGATTTTAATGAAATGAAGTTATATTTCCGCTGCATCTTCGTGTTTATGTTTATTTTTCTATTTTATTGCGTTCATGCATAAATATGGATCTGTGGTATCAGAGAAGTCTACTCTTTCTTTGTTTTTCTTTGCATGTCCCCAACAAGGTTAGGGTATAAGGAGTTAGGGCTTGATCTGGTTGAACCGTTGCAATATCATCCTCGCAAACCCTGATAACCTCCCATGGTAGAAGAAAAAAAAAGACGAGGGATCAGGAGATCCTATCAAAATATTACTCGAGGCCCTCGAGAAACAGAGGAACATGATGATGGATAACTTTTTCCAGATCCTTTAATAGCTACCCACCGTCGGTGCATCTACATCCAACAACCACTCTGGAGGTGCCACTCCTTTCAAGGTACAAGTAAACATTGACATTCCTGTATTTGAAGCCCATATAGATGCATATGCCGTAGATATATGGTTGAATTTTCTAGAATGGTATTTCTCAGTCCATGATTTATCCAACCAAGAAAATATTACTTTTGCATTCTTCAAAGTCGCCCCCCATGTCAAATACTGGTGGGAAACCTATTGTGAGAAAAAGGACGGGAGGGAACCCTCTCTGTTCTCAGTCACACCCACTTGGAATTCATTCCAAGATGGCATCAAGGAACAATATTACCCTGTGGGGAGCTATGAGGACAAGTACATCCAATGGAGCATGTTGCGGTAGGAAAGTGATCAAGATGTGCATGAAATGACAAATTTGTTCCATACCCTGTGCACAAAGTTGGGTATTAAAGATTCAAAGAGACATTTGGTTCTTAAGTAAAGCAGCAGTTTGTATAGGTACATTCAGGAGGAAATTGAGTTCCTCGACATTACCTCTCTTGGCACGGCATATCACTATGCTGACAAAATTGAGCATAATTTTAAGCAGAAGAAGCGAGACTTTGGATATGCGAATTCGAAGCCAGGGAAAGGCACCCCAAACTACAGAACAAGGGGAAATCTAAAGCAAGGCGACTCAGAACAACACCACAAATCCAAAGAAGGACATAGGGAAGTGGTGTGAATATCATAAGAGCCCCACTCACAACACAAACGAGTGTCGGGCCAAACAGACGTTGGTGGCCGAACTCAAGGCACCCAAATTAGATGCATGTTCTGATCCTAAGTTAGAACCAGACAAGGGCGATGAAAAAGGGAAGAAAATCATTGATGCAAAACCTAGTGCCACCATTGCCACCACCAAGCTCTAGAGAAAGGAGCCCGAGGATCTAGACGAGGGGGAGCACATCTTCCAGTCGCAGATGTGGGTGAAGGTTTCTCCTCTACAATTCCTTGTCGATAGCGAAAGCCAAAAGAACCTCATTTCAATAGAGTTCGTGAAGCGTTTCGACCTACCGACCACAGCACACCTGCAATTGTATACCATTGGGTGGCTTCACCAAGGAAGGGAAATTCGTGTCCGCCAACAGTGTCGCCTTTGGTACAACATCAAGCCATTCATGTATGAGGTACTGTGTGATGTTGCTCCTCTTGAAGTGTCTGATGTATTATTGGGCCAACCATACTTGTGGAAGCGACATGATGTGTATGAGTCTAGGCCTCGTTTTGTTGTTATTACTTTTGGAAAACATTGTACAGGATGCAAGAGGTAGTACCGCCTCCTACCATCTCTTTGACTACTGCAAAACAACACATTAAGATTATTTCCCAAACCAGGAAATTTATTTTCATTACAATTCGCCCATAGGGCAAGATAATATTTTGGCTGCAACCTCGAAATAGGGCTCCCCTACACGGCAACAATAGATGGAAAAAGTCGTGGAGGAATACGAGGACATTTTCTCCTTACCCAGAGAGGCTCCTCTACACTATCAGGTCAAGCACTCCATCGATCTGACCCTAGGAACACCACCGCCTGATGTTTCCACACCTCATACAACCACATAGACAAAATCCACACATGTAATGTTTGAGGCTGATAAAGCAACCAAATTTATTGAACACATCCAGTATGTCCACCAGCAGGTCCATGACATCTTGGACAAATCTAATGCCAAGTACAAGTAGTGCCATGATCAGCATCAGTTGCCACACAACTTCCAGATGGGCGACAAAGTGTGGCTACATTTGCAGAAGGAATGCCTCGTTGTACCCAACTGCAAGCTTCGCCCACTCCAATATGGGCCATACACCATCCCTAAGGCAAGTGGCTCATTGGGAACCAAGTTCAGCATAATTTTTATCATCTCATGGAGGATCTCAACACAATGGTGACCATTGCTTCCTAAAGGGGGAGGAATGATCCAGGTGGATATTGGTGGCCACCCGCCTATTCCACTTAGACCCCCACCATTGTTTCTTTTAGTTTCAGCACAATTTTCTATTTTTATCTGTTTTTCGAGCCCTGAACTTCTAGAGCCATTTTGAGGCCCTAATCGACATTTTTGGGGAAAACTGGGAAAAACATAGAAGTTGTAGTCCTCATATAGATATTTCTAACGAGGTATTGAGTGCATCAAACAGAGATCATATGCCAAAGTTATGTCCCCGGTAAGTTGATGTACCGATTTACCCAAACAGTGCCCATAGTTTTGGCGCTTCATCTACTAGGGTTAGGTTTTTCAATATTTATGGTTTTTCATTGTTCCTCAATAATAAATAGGACTTTGAGCCTCATTGTAACACAGTTCAGAGACATGTGGCCATCACATCTCTTCTCAGAGATAATCTATCAGTGCCCTAGCTAGTTTATTTCCATTATGTCTGTAAACATATTTCAGTCATTTGATTTTAATGAAATGAAGTTTTATTTCTGTTGCATCTCTGTGTTTATTTTTATTTCTTTATTTTGTTGTGTTCCTGCATAAATCTGGATCAGTGGTATTAGATCGGTCTCCTCTTTCTTTCTTTTTCTTTGCATGTCCCCAATGAGGTCAGGGTATAAGGAGTTAGGGTTTGATCTGGTTGAACCCTTGCAAGATCAGTCTTGCAAACCCTGACGACCTCCCATGGTAGAAGAAAAGAAAGACGAGGGAGAAAGAGATCCTATCAAAATATTCCTCGAGGAGGCCCTCAAGAAACAGAGGAACTTGATGATGGATAACTTTTCCGAGATCCTTCAATGACTACCATCGGGCAATGCATCTACATCCAACAACCACTTTGGAGGCACCACTCCTTTCAAGGTACAAGTCAACTTTGACATTCCTGTATTTGAAGCCCAGATAGATGCATATGCTATAGATAGATGGTTAAATTTGCTGGAAGGGTATTTCTTGGTCCATGATTTATCCGATTGAGAAAAGATTATTTTTTCACTCCTCAAAGTCATCCCCCATGTCAAATACTAGTGGGAAACCTACTGTGAGAAAAAGGACGGAAGGGAACCATCTTTGTTCTTGGTCGCACTCACTCGGAATTCATTTTGAGATGGCATCAAGGAAAAATATTACCCTGTGGGGAGCTATGAGGACAATTACATCCAATGGACCACGCTGCAGCAGCAAAGGGATCAAGATGTGCATGAACTGACGAATTTGTTCGATACCCTGTGCACAAAGTTGGGTATTAAAGATTCAAAGAGACATTTTGTGCTCAAGTACTGTAGTTATTTTCACAGATACATTTAGGAGGAAATGGATTTCCTCGACATTACCTCGCTTGGTACGACATATTGCTATGCCGCCAATATTGAGCAGAAATTTATGCAAAATAAGCAAGACTTTGTATCTGCTAATCCGAAGCTAGGGAAAGGTGCCCCCGAACTGTAGAACAAGGGGAAAAGCCACAGCGAGGCGACTCAGAAAAACACAAAAAATCCAAATAAGGACATAGGTAAGTGGTGTGAATTTCATAACAAGCTCACTCACAGAACAAATGAGTGTCAGGCCAAACAGTCGTTGGTGGTCGAACTGAAGGCACCCGAATCAGATGCATGTTTTGATCCTGAGTTAGAATAAGACAAGGGTGATGACAAAGCGAAGAAAATCATTGATGTAGAACCTAATGCCACCATTTCCACCACCAAACTCCAGAGGGAGGAGCTCGAGGATCTAGAGGAGGGGAAGCGCCTCTTCCAGTCGCACATGTGGGTGAAGGGTTCTCCACTAAAATTCCTTGGCGATAGCAGAAGCCAAAAGAACCTCATTTCATTAGAGGTCGTGAAGTGGCTCGGCCTACTGACCACAACAAACCTGCATTTGTATACCATTGGGTGGATTCACCAAGTAAGATATCTCCGCATCCACCAGCTGTGCCACCTTCAGTACAGCATCAAGCCATTCACAGATGAGGTACTGTGTGATGTTGCTCCTCTTTATGTGTCTGATGTATTATTGGGCCAACCATACTTGTGGAAGCGACATGTTGTGTACGAGACTAAGCCTTGTTTTGTTGTTATTAATTTGAGAAAAAAATTGTACAGGATACTGGAGGTAGTACCGCCTCCTGCCATCTTTTTTACTACTGCAAAACAAAGCATTAAGTTTATTTCCCAAACTAGGAATAAAATATTTTAATTACAATTCGCCCATAGGGTAAGAAGAATGTTGTGGCCACAACCTTGAAACAGGGCTCCCCTTCACGACAACAACAGATGGACAAATTCATGGAGGAATACGAAGACATTTTCTCCTCACCCACAAAGGCTCCTCTACATTGTCAAGCCAAGCACTCCATTGATCTGACCACAGGCATGCCGCCACCTGATATTTCCATACCTCATGCGACTACATAGACAAAATCCACACATGTACTTTCTAAGGTTGATAAAGCAACCAAATTTATTGAACGCATCCAGCAGGTCTACAAGCAGGTCCACGACATCTTGGACACATCCAATGCCAAGTACAAGCAGTGCCATGATCAACATCAGGTGCCACACAACTTCCAGATGGGCGATAAAGTGTGGCTAAATTTACAAAAGGAGCACCTTTCTTGACCCTAAAAAAAGCTTTGTCTGCTCTGATATGGGCCATACACCATCACCAAGGCAGGTGGTTCATCAGGGACCAAGTTCAACAGAATTTTCCTCATCTCATGCGGGAACTTAATGCAATGGGGACCATTGCTCCCTAAGGGGGGAGGAATGATCCAGGTGGATATTTTTGGCCACCTGCCTATTCCACTTAGACCCCCACCATTGTTTCTTTCAATTTTTCAGTTTCAACACAATTTACTATTTTTAGCAGTTTTTCGGGTCCTGAACTTATAGAGCCGTTTTGAAGCCCTAAATGACATTTTTTTGGTAAAACCAGGAGCAACTTAGAATTTCCTTCGATTTTTCTCACATAAAAGTTGTATTTCTCAGATATATATTTCTAACGAGTTATTGAGCACTTGAAATGGAGATCATATTCCAAAGTCACGTCCCCGGGAAGTTGATGTACCAATTTACCAAAATGGGGCCCAAAGTTTTCGCGCTTCATCTCCTAGGGTTAGGTTTTTGGATATTTACTGTTTTCCATTATTCCTCAATAATAAATATGGCTTCGAGCCTCATTGTAACACAATTTTCTTTAATATTCTATACAACAAACCCTATCTATCATGTCTCAGATCAGAGACTCACAAATGACTGTGTAATTTGGTCTTCCTCATAGTGACTCAAGGCATGGATACACTATGGTCTACAATGGTATCAAATTCAATCTATTGGCTCACAATTTTTTTTGTGGCACATATTCATTAGTTATGTGGTATATGTATGTATGAATCACTCACATTATTTTTCTAGAGACGACATGACCCCTACAAATCGCAACATTGTCTTGTGGCCCACAACATAATATTTGTGTTATTACTTGTTGAGGGGACTCTAAATTAGATACAAATTAAGACCCATATAACCTTTCTTGGGCTCATAAAGGCTATATTAAATCTCTCCTTCTGCACTTAATAATGCCTTTTTAGCTTTAATATGTTCTTAGGAAGGTTTATATATGATTGCTTATTTTGTGCCCAATATTATTTCTTTTTGACGAATATTGTGAGAATATTGGGTAGATTATGAAGATTTGGAGGAGGATATAATCTAGGGACTTTATCCCTACTATACGAGGATCAAGGTTAGAGAATAAATGAACAAAATATCATGAAATTATTGATAAATTATGGAGCTCCAATGATTGAGAAAAACATAGGAATGTGTTCCGTGTCATTTAATGCAGATTCCTAGTATTGGGAACTAGATACACTATTTGAGATATTTTGGAGGGGAAAGATTCCTCCTTTCAAGGAGAATTCTTCCTCATCATTTTTTATAAGTAGTAATTCGAACTGGACTCTAGGGGTAGATTTTTCTTAGTCTTATTATGGAGAAAACTTGGTTTTTTGCAACTCCACTTTCATTTCTAGCAGGAATGTACTTGGATTGATTCAAATAATGAAGTTTGGTCTCATTTTTAGCTTATAAATATTGGTTTCTTCCATAGGAATCTGCGTCTCCTTTGGCTTGGCTATCCTAGGTGCCTCAGATCCCTCTTGCACAATTTATTTATGTCCTTTGAATGTCTTTTTTCACTTACATCTCTTGTTTATGCATTTACTGTTCATGATTATTTTGTTTTAGGTTATATTGATTAAATGTTTGAAGTGAGTTGTTTTGCAAGTTAATCGCAAGCATGATGCATACTTAGAACAACTTTTACAAGCTGTCTTCATCATTGAGCTACTTGGATTGGGTTACTAGTTCACGAATCTAGGATTTCTAGACGTCCCTTTTAGCAAAATAGTAGTAATTTTCTGCTATTTTTTATAACGTGTTAATAAGCTTCATTTGAGTTTATTCCACTTGAATTGGGTCATAAAAACATTCAATTTAATAACAAAATTTACCCCATTGAATTTTCAATTGATTGGGTAAGGCATTTGATAGGTTAACTAGCTCACTAGTTCTTGAATTTCCAGTTTTTAGACTAGTAATGTTTTGCTGTTTTTTAACACATGTTAACAGGGGTATTTTGGAGTGATTCCACTTGGAATGGAGTCCTAATACATCCTAATTATTAAAAAAAAAATTCCCATCCAATTTTCATTTGATTTACTTGTTCATTCTGTGAGGGACCTTGACCTTTAAAGTTACAAAATGTATTTGAAGCCTGCATACAAAGCAACTCCAACACACATCTTTCCATTTAGACAGTTGCTGGATAAGTATGCCCCTCTCATGAAATTTATCATGAGATATTTTACATGTGAGGATAGGTACTCAAGGTTATATCAGTATCATATGAGACTCTTGATGCATTTCACCGATGTACAAAAGGCCTCATTACCTTTACAAAAGCATGGTAAAAATGGCAAAGAAGGTACGAAGATTAGGATAAAATCATCATGCTAGTATGTTTCACCATGGCTTGGTGAAAATGCTGGTTTGCCATCAGTTAGCATAGATCAATTTTCCATGGGATGGTTTTATATATTTAGCCTCTCTTTTATCTTATCCAACACAATCAAGCAATCACTACACCTTTGTCATCACCAGCACAGCAAGAGGTAGCTTCCACAAGAAAACTTATGAAAAGAACTCCTAGGGAAGAGGTGACTCAAACATATGTCAGAGGTAAGAGGCTTGTGTTTTCTATGAATATTGTCGTAAGGGCCAAGCCTACATCGGGTGAGAAAGAAACGTCATCACACCATGAGGCACCATTGCTGGATGAAGGACAATTCCATCTTGACACTGATATGGAAGATTTGGAAATCCATGAGGAGAGAAAAACAATTGAGAAGATCATCATGGAGAAGGAGGTTGATATTAGAGAGCTCAAGGAAAGTTTGTCAAAAGAAAATTTCTTGGTCTCATTCTTGCAACAGGAGAACATGTAGCTAAAGGTAAATCAACTGATCTTAAACAAGCCTAAAGCAGATTTGAAAAGGGATGATGGAAAAGGTAAGGAAGTTGTTGAGGTTGATGATTCAGAGGATCAAGAAGAAAAAGTTAAAGCAAGGAGACCAATAATAAGAGGTCTCAAGATAGTACTTGAGCAACAAAAATAAATATCTCCACCAAAAGGTGAAATGACAGTCGATGAACTCATTTTGGCAGAATTGAGAAAGATAAAGTAGGTTGGTTGGATAGGGTGAATTTCCACTTGGAAAAGCTTCTCAAGAGGGAAAACAGGAACAATAACCTACAAATACACATGGTTATGCATTATTATACAAGGAACTAGGTCTCCCAAGTCAAAATCAAGCAATTGAAGAAGAAGCTCAAGCAAACCGTAATCAGGAAAAAAGAGAAGGATAAGCTTGATTTGCTGGTTGAAGCCTCCCTCGTGGCTTGAAAAATCATCACATGGATTCATGGAGCAATTTTGGGCAAGTTTTGAAGAAATTTGGTGAAATTTTTCATTTTTGTGACTTTTGGCCTAATTGGAAAAAAAAATTTCAGCCAAAAGCGCAACACCTTGGCGCTGCACTTTTTCCTCAGACCTCCAAATTCCAAAAATTTTATATGGTTCAGTAGATAATCACTTATAAATTACAGTTATCAATTTTTTGTGCCTTGTCAACAAACTGGTTGGGGAAAAATGCCCAAAACAGGTCAAGAAGACACTTTTTGCCACTGTTTTGGGACTAGGCGTTGCACTTTTGGGAGTAGCTATGGGAGAATAATTTTTTCTTCTCATGGATTGTCATTTTTTCTTGCTTGAGGTGTCTAAAGACAACTAGACATCCTCATATTTCCATTGGATCCTTCAGAGCCAGATTTGGAGCAATGGAAGGCCCTCAAAAGTTCCTTCAAAGTTTGGCATTACGCTTTTGTCATTCGGTGAGTTATCTCCTCCTCTAGAAAAAAACATGAATTATTGTAGCAACTTCCTCTAGCACTCCTATAACACGTGTAAAATTGACCATAGTTTCTCCCAAAGCTTGGTTTTTGTCTCTTAGGCTTGAATCACGACCCCTAGAATCTAAATCCATGATTGAGGAAGAATAAATACCACTTAGGACATGAATTCTTACAAAGTCGATTAGGCCTATTTATTTGAATTCATGCTCTTAGGATTCAAATTAATTTTTTTTGATTAATTTATTTTCAAAGTAAAATTTCCCTTTCTGCAATTAGTTAAAGATTTGATTTCATGAAATTCACTCCATTACATCAGATCAACTAAAGAAAGACACATTGTATGATGCACATATAGTGCCGACACCTCTTAAGTTTGTACAAAACCCATGTTGATAATTAAAGTGGGTATCCTTGGGAGTTGTAGCATTCTTGTTGCAATATCGAGGCTAATCACTTTTTGCAATCGTTGTTAGGGAGGTGTCAAAATATGCATTGCTTTTTTCCCTAGTTGATTCATTTCTTTTCTTTCTGCAAAAAAAAAGAAAAAGATTCACATTAGGCATATTTCATTTGAAAAACAGAAAATTGCATTGCATTAGAATTCATATTAAAAAAAAAAATTAAAAATACTTCTCCGACACCAACCCCCCCATTTGATCATGTGGTTCAATAAGAACCACATCACCATCCACTTTTGCAGGTAGAAGAAGAAGAGGTAGAAGAGAAGGTAGAATAAATGGATGGAGATAATGACAATGAAGAAGATCCTCTTGGATTTCCCATTCAAGATACTTATGTCAGTGTGCATATGAAGAAAATCCTTCAATATTTCCTTCCCAAATTCCATGGTATGAGGTCAGAGGATCCAGAAACCTTTCTCTTTGAATTTGAAATTGTTTATATATCTTATGGTTACTTATTAAACACTAAAAAATTGAGATTGTTTCTGGAAAACTTGAAGGATAAAGCTCTTAAATGGTTCATGAGTTTAGGGACTAATTTTATAAGATCATGGATTGATATGCAAAACAAATTCTAGAAAAATATAAATATCATGATCTTAAAGAAGAAATTTTTAGAATGAATAAAAAAGAATATGAGAGCCTTGAGGATCTAATAGATAGGTTCATGTATAATATTAAGAAGGAAAAATTACATCATTTAGGATTTGACACACTAAAACCCCTCTTGCTTATAACAATTAGGGATGAGTGTATTGATCTCCTTGATGTCATGAGTAGATGATATGTATACCAATTATCATTTGAAGAAATTTGTGAAACATGAAACCCATCTCAAGAGGAAGGGCGAGAGTAATTAAATCATCATCAAGATTCGTAAGTCAAGCTGAACTTGGAAATTTTCTTGATAAATTTAAAACAAAAATTCTTAGCAATCTAAGTGAACAAGTAGAAATGTTAAGAATGTGAAATGAGAAAAAAGAAGATGTTGATATTTGTTTTGTCCATGTAGAATCACATGCTATTAAATATTATCCATCATTTTCTAGGTTAAAGGAATTCTACCAAGAGGGAAATGGAGCAAGTCAATCACCAAAGAAGCTATGTTATGTAGCTCCAAGAAGACCATGGAAGCCTAATCAACCTGGTATGGTCCAGGAACCTAATTCACAATTTCAATCCTATTCACATCCATCTCAAAGTAATTGGAACATACCCTTTCCTTGGAAACCTTGGCCATCTCAACCCCAAAACCAATCTTGGCAACAAGGTTGGCAATAACCTTATGGGAGAAATCCACAATATCCTCAATATTTTCCTCAATATCCTCCATACCCAACTCCATGCTATCCCTACCATCCACCTCCACCACAACCACAAACCCAACCACATCCATCTCAAAGATCCACTCCCACTCAACTACTTGTACCACCATTTCCAAACCCACACAAGGAAATAGCTAAGCCCACTTACAATGTTGAGGTGCACCACTTCCTAATATATCCTCTTGATCTTAATGGTATTCGTATTAGCTCAGGAAGAGAACTTCAAAAAAGAGATTCTCTTGATGTTATTGAAGGAAAACATTCAGGAAAAGAAGATTCAAATAAGAAGACCAAAGAATCATGAGTTGCATGTGATGAAGAGTAGACATCAGAATCAGATATTAAGAAAGTTCCCTCATGTTTACCATTAGATCCTCCATGTGTTCAAGGCAACAATAAAAAAAAGAGGAATATTTGCATTTCATGGGAGAAGAGGGAAAAAAAGATATCCAAATGTGCAAGTGGACCAGGGGCATCACAATTATATTGAAATATGGTCAATCATTAAGTTTTAGCAGCACACACTTCTTCAACAATATTTGATATCATCTCAATCAAAGCATTTGGTCTCTCATATTCAGGTACATGTAAAAGCATATCTTTAAATCCTACACATGATTTTTTTTTCATCTTGATGTGCACATGGCTCCATTGGAATTATTCCCATAATTGAAAGAGATTTTTTTTTTTTCAAGTAGAGTAGGATAGAAAAAAAATGGAAAAGGAGAAAAAAGAAAAGAATAAAATCTCAGGTGAAAACATATTTTGAGGCGCCTGAGATTTATTCACTAATTGAAAACCTCCATGAGATGGTCAATGGGTTGGAAAGAAGAGAAAATAAGAGAAAAATAAAATATCCTAAGTGAAAACCTTCTTTGAGGTGCCTAGGAAAACCTACTAGTTGAAAAATTCAGTAAGGCATCTAGTAAGCCTAGGAAAAAGAAAATGACAAGAAAAAAATATTTTCTCCATGTATCTCTCTCTAATGAATTCAGGTGCTCTCCAACCTTTGCAAGCAACAAAAACAAGTTGGCACCAAAAGAACAAGTTGGTCAAAAATATAGTCAAAGGAAGACAAACTTGGACTTTCTCCTCCTTTGCTCAGATGCTCCAAAAGGACCAAGGTCATATCAATCCATCACCCTCATCCATTTCCAACATCCACCCATCATATCCAAGCTTTTATTATTCATTTTCCTTGCTGTCCTAAAATGCTATAGGAATTTATGTTTTTTCTACAAGAAGTCTTAAATACACAGAGTGGAAAATTATTTTTACCATATCTCAAAAATCGTGCATCCATCAGCCGAGATGTTTCATGGGGAGATACATATGGATTATGGTAACATTCTCAAGAAATGTTAGCAAATTCCAATGCACACTTTTGGAAAAATCGACCTCCATCACCTACAACCATTTTTAACTTTTCTCAATATTTGTGCATCTATTGCCCAAGATGTTTTATGGGGAGGTTCATAAGGATGATGGTAACATGTTATAACAATTTTAGGTCAATCCATTATACCGTTTGATATATATGGATAAAAAAAAATCTACTACAAGGGGTTGTCCTGAAATTCTACAGGAAGCGGATCCAATTGGAGAAAGTGGCCAAAATGTCATGCATCCTTTAGAAAATGTTGAGATAGGTCCACCATATCCTGATCATTCATTTTCCACACCACCTGACCTCTTTTCCACTCTCATTTTCACCTTTGTCCATGAAAAGAACCCATTTTCACCCCTTCTTCCATCCCTTCCAAAACAAAAAATGCCTTTGATCCTTGTCAACAAATTACTTATGAATTATGATTACTTTTTAAGGCATCACCTACAGGAAATAATGATCCTAGGAGGGTCTATGTGACTGCTACAGGAAGACACGCAGTCCTGTAGCAGTCTACACCAGCCATCTAGAACCACAATCAAAAGCACTTGGAAGCACTAGAATGAATAATTGATCATCATGAAGCATTGAAGGGTCATATCCTTGATATTTGGCAGCCATAAATCTTCTATAAGGTTGAAACAACAGCAAAAATTTGATCCACCATCAACAAGACCTACAAAGATAACTTCGATCAGTCAAACATATTTCAAGAGAAAATTTTCAGAGCAAAGCCAATGAATAAAGAAACGAGCATAAGAATATGACACCTCAAGATTCTGACAGATCATTCATTACCTTTGTTCAGAAGCAACATGCATCCATCAAAGGATAAACACATGAGAAAACAACCTATCACAACAATATCTTTAGTAGAAGCTTCAGAACCACCAAAGGCAACTTCAATAGTCATATCGGTAGCCTCCACAGCTACAAAAACATCCTACACAGAAGAAATACTCTCATGGTAAGGCATAGGTATGCAACTCTCTAACCTCACCCTTCGAATCTATTCTAGCTTTAAAAAATATTAATAGTGTGAAAAGGAAAGGTCTTTTTATCGCCAAAGTGAGTACTAGAACAACCCCAATCTTATCTAGCAGATAAATTCACCTTTCTACCAACATGCCCACATGTGTGGGAGAGGAACAAGAAAATAGTGAAGAGGATTAGAGAAAGTGGGTTGGAGGACAAGGAGTGTGAAAAGGTAAGTGAGGGCCAACTCAATTAACTCAATGCACTTTGAGTTTATTTTGCATGCAATGAAAAAAGAGAGAAATATTTTGAAAAAAGAAAAATAATAGAAAAAAAAAAGAATAAAAAGGTGGACCCACCACCTCTTGGCATGCAAGGAATAGTTACTACAGGATTCGAGTTGGTTGTTATAGGAGAAACACATTTGCTACAAGAAGAACATATTTGCTACATGAAGCTAACAAAGTGCTACAGGAAGGAAAATTTCACCCATAACAGACACTAGAGCCTTGAGAAGCAATGGAATATTCAAAGGTAAAGTAAGTAAAAATTCCTTCTCTCCAAATTTTGGAATAAGGATTTTGAAAGCACCTCAATCATCAAGAAAAAGTACCCTGCAAATTTAAAGTTTGGTTTCTAGTAAGATAAAACAATTGGATTGGGTGAGCCTTTTCTTAAGGATATGGTGTGTTGAATAGGGAAAGGGTGAATTTTGTAATTTTTCTTTCCTAAAACTTGAAACAATACTGTCAAAAACTCCTTCTACTACAACAATCTCCACTACATAAGAACCTACAGGGTCTGAAAAAAGTGCTACAGGAAAGTCATAGATTGTTACAGGAAGCTTGTTAGTGGATATAATTACCGTCAAATCCTAAGAAGGATGAAAGAATCATGAGGGAAAGGGTAAGTGAAAATTTCCCCCACCAATATGTGGCATGAAAACCCTTAAAACCCTCTCAATTCTCAAAAGCATACTTTATTGTTGCCACACATCTAAATCTCAGTAACAAATATCAATGAATTTTTTTCATTAAGGATAAAGTGTCTTGGGTTGCATGTTGAATTATCCCTTCTCCTTAGCATCATAAAAAGAACATTTATTCTACCTTTGTTTCCATAAACAATCTCACTCATGTAGAAGAAAAGGGAAAATCCTTGTTCCACATTGATAAAATTTTATTGAAGTCATCAGAGGAGGAGAATCAACAGATACTTCTGAAATACTAAAACCAAGAGGGAAAATAAAAGGAACGATGGGAAATTTAGATAAACACAAATATTATCCAACAGGGGAAGCTACATCCACGTCAGTATGGCACATCATAAAATTCATCTGAGGCATAAAAGAAAAACAGTGGGGAAAGAAGATGGATAGGTTGCTCAGAGTATGAGTAACAATTTCAGTAGGGGGGTATGATGGGCCTCTAAATTAGACACAAATTAAGGCCCATCTTACCTTTCTTGGGAACATAAAGGCTATATTAAATATCTCCTTCTACACTTGATAATTTTTTTTTATCTTTAATATGTTCTTAGGGAGGTTTAAAGATGATTGCATATTTTGTACCTAATATTATTTATTTTTAAAGAATATTGTGAGAACATTGGGCAAATTATGAATATTTGGAGGAGGAGATAATCTAGGGACTTGCTCCCTACTACAAGAGGATCAATATTGGATAATAAATGAAAAAAATGTCATGAAATTATTGAAAAGTCCTAGAGCTCCAATGATTGAGAAAATCTAGGAAAGTGTTCCTTGACATTTAATGCAGATTCTTAGTTTTCAGAACCAGATCCATTATATGAGGGATTTTGGTGGGGTAAGCTTCCTCCTTTCAAGGATAATTATTCCTCATCATTTTGTATAAGTAAAAATTTGAATTGGCATCTAGGGGCAGATTTTTCTTAGTCTTATTGTGGAGAAAAATTGTTTTTTTGCAGCTCCACTTTCATTTCTAGTAGGGATGTACTTGGATTGATTAAAATAATGAATTTTGGTGCCTTTTTTAGCTTCTAAAGCTTGGTTTATTCAATAGTAGTGTGAGTATCCTTGGGCTTGGCCATCCTAGGAGCCTCAGATCCCTCTTGCACAATTTCTTTATGTCCTTTGAATTTCTCTTTCACTTACAAAGTGTTGTCAAATTGGAGACTTGCGTACCTCCTTATGATAAGTTGTATGTATTATGTGCCTCAACAGTGAGCTATGATGAGAGGAGGTACATGGGAAAAGGAATTTAGGGAATTTAAACTTTTATAATTGAGTACGGTATAATATAAAAAATCCACTCTTCCCCTTGCCCCCATATTTTTTTCTCTAATGGTTCAAGTATTTGTATTTGGGTTTATTGCATTTGATTCTAAGTAGAGTTGTAGGAGGATATTTTTTGTTTGTTCTATTGTTTGTGTTCAAGAAACATGTGTAGAGAGGTTAGGAGCAAATATCTTTGGATTAATCCCAACTAACTTCACAAAATATCCACCTTACAGAAAAAGGTTCACAATTTAATCTACTCCTCTTGTTTATTTCTCACAATTCATGGGTTTCATGTGGTTAAGTGAGATGGGAACTCATTTTTTGTGATAAGTCTTGGGAAAACCTATGGTTTTAAATTACCTTAATTGCAAGGGAAATTATACAAAACATAATAGGTGACACTAACGGGGAATCCCAGTGGATCCTTTTTCATACTTCTTTTCTATTAATCCAGTGGATTTTTTTTTCTTGGGTTTGAATGGTCATAAGGAGTCCTATGTAAAAAAAAATTGAAGCTCTGTGTTTGAAAACTTAATATTTGGATTAAAAAAAAACACTCAATCTCTCCTTTTTCGACATTGTACAGTAGTTTTACCTCTATTGGCCCTTCGGTTTTCTCTCTGTGAAAGTATTATTCTCTCATAGGTATATCATTGAAATACTAAACTAGGAGTTTTGACTAGATTTTCTCTAAAATTTTGTAATTTTATTGCATGCATCTAAGCCTACAATTATGTCGTTTTTAGATTTAGTTTCCTTTACATTTTTCCAATTCAAGAACTCTCAAAACCATTCCAAATAAGTGTGTTCTTCATATTTGTGTGAGGTTTTGAATCCTCTTGTATTTCATTCTCAACAGAGACACTAGCGATTATATATCTCTCCATGACCTTTTTCCTTTAACCCTTCACCTTTCTATTTTCTTGTAAGTATTTGATTACAATTAGGATTTTGGTTTTCAATGTGTTTTATTTGATTTTCATTTGATTTTTTTGTCTATTTTCTTGCATTTTCAATTAAGATCATTAGTGCATATCAGAGTGACAAAATAGAGGGTTTTAAGGATAATTTTAATGTTGCATTTTCAAAGATCTAACTCTCTTGTTGATATATTTCATTGAAATTAAAGTTGCATTTGTATATTATGCATATCTTTCTTCAAAAAAATTCATAAGACTATATAATTTTTACACCATTTAGCCTTGATATTAAAAACAACCACTAAAATCAACGTGTTACCTGGGAAGCTCTTCCAACACAAGGATAAAACAGAAGGTCATATTCAGGCAACAAGAGTGGTCTACCACACTTCACTTAATATTGGTGATGAGGTCTACACATTCTCAAGGGTCCTCCTTATGGAGTTTGCGAGCTAAATACCCTACCTTTGCATGTGGATCCAACTGACAATTTCCAACTAGGTTAGGTGGTTATACGTGTTAACCATAGTGGCCATAATATCAAGACCTTATAAAGGTGACCATGAAGGGGATTTCCTTGTTGTATATATGGAATATGCATGTCAATACACACTCAGATTCCCCAGAGGGTTCTTATGCATAATTAAGGGTACTTTCACTGAGTGTTGATACATTAAGTAGGAGGCCAATGTAATTGTACCAACCATATCAAAAAAAATGGCATGGGCCTTGATCAACCAAGCTCTAGCTACAAGAATATAAGTTTGATCTATTGTTTTGTAGACTTTCTCCTTAGATTTGATAGGTGTACAATGTTTTTTCATGTTTAGTGACCTTAGGTTTTATTTACTTTACACTCTTATACAAATCCTTTGTTGCCATCGTGGCATATTTTAGTTCGTTCCATTCTCATTGCCTTGAGGTTATTTCCTCTGATGAGGAGGGTCAAATTTCCCATAGGAAAAAATTTAAACCTTCCAATACTTCATACATACCTATTTTAGGGGCCACTTTGGGTGATTCTCAAGGGGCCAAACCTCTAGTTAGGGATGTGGTTGATGAAACTCCTCCACCTAATTCTTTTTCCCCCATGACTCATATCTCGTCACCCATCTTCTTGGGTAGGGGTGTTGACTTGACTAGATCTTCTCACTCACTTGGTACTTACCAAGAGTCCATTTCATTTGATGTCACTTCGACGGAAAAACCTAATGCGTCCACACCTATTATCACTAAAATTATACCTAAGATAACTTCTATACTATTTTATACTATCATAGATCCTATCAAAACCACCTCCACCAAGACTATTTTCTCCTTGTAGAAAAACATCCGAAGGTGCCATATCCCTCCATTTAGTACATCCATTATGAGCACCTCGACATCATCGTCCATGCCCCCTCTATTCATTTTCATTAAAGGCTCTAGCTCCACTACGAGTAGCATACCTAAGTGACATGTCAAAGGTTTGAACTCCACATCACATTTGCACCTACAACGCCCATTGTTGGTTCTGACATATAAGTAGGTAGTTTTTATACCTAATGTTGGATTTCCATTTGTTTGGAATAACCATACTAAGTCCATTTTGTTCCCTAGCACAACTAAAGGCACTTATGTTTGTGGTTGTTTCACATTTCGTTGGGGTATTCAATAATTTAGGGGATCCAGTTTTTGAGGTAACATTCTATTTCTTTGGAATGTATATGATTCTAGGGGAACTATCTGTAATATTTCATTTAATCCTTATGGTACCAACATTTTTTTTCAACCTTTATGTCGAGGAGGATCTCCTCTTGGCATATCCTTTGGTGTTAGAGGTTAACAACCTTTCGAAATCCTTTTTCTTGTGGGGGAATTCCCCATGGGAGCATTAAAATTTATTTTATACACATGGGTGTTGGAGCTAACTCCTTTAGTCAACCCACTTCCTCAAGCATCCCTCCCACTTTTGGAAACCATGCTATGGGTGGATCACTACCTCTACCTAGGTCACAAGGGGCAAAAATCACTCCCATAGACATATTTAAACTCTCCTTTCTTAGAAACCCTTGTGTCACATGATATTTCAAATTTAATTAACAAGGCTATAAAGTATAACCTTTCATGTCTAGTGGTTCGGGCCGACAGTATAAATAAATAATATTTTATGCAAGGAGGATCCCCCAATATTTGGTCTCTCGAAACAATTATTTGTGTGATATATGGCTCATATCTTCCCCGCTACCACTTAAGGTAAAATCGTTTACCAACACAGAAGCCCCCGAGGGTGGAAAAGGGTTTATATTGAAACAATTAGAGACGGTAGGCAAGCGTGTAGCAAGCGAGCCAACTCACCCACATCACATCATCCTCTGCTTCCATGTCACCTTCCACCACAATCCTTTTCTATTCTTTAGTCAGTATTCTCATCATTTTCACCCTCTTGCTTTATTGTTAAACAAAAATCTACTCTAGTCCATTCTATCCTTATCACTCCATACTCACTTTAGTCTTACTCCCAGCTCACAATTGCAATGTCCTCCTCCAAATCATCTAGGTAATAACATCCTCCATCTCCTATACTTTTAATTAAAAGGAAAACTACTAAACTGACAAGGAAAGTTACTTTTTCTGCATAAACTACACACATTCCTCTAATATATGTAGAAATGAACAATTTTGGCCATGTTTATTCATGGAATATCATGCAAATTTGACAAAACCTATTTGCTAGCCAAATTGAGTCAGAGAACCCCTTTTTAGTAGTTAAGTCTGGTCTTGATGTTGTTGTTGTTCCCCATAATTATCCCTTCCCAAAGTTTATTAGTTGGTTGAATTCATCTCATTACCCCCAATAAAATTTCATGATGAATTCTTCAAGGGAGAAAAATGTATAGGTCTCTGCTCAATTAATTCGAAAATCCCTATGTTTTCCATAGTCTAATAGTTATATCACTTTCATAGATAATTATATTTTAGCCACTTATCAATATATTTATGAGGAGGATAAGAAGGAGATATTTGAACTCATTCCCCCCTCCACAACTCTGCTCTTTCTTTAACTATTACTGAGTTTCCCATAAACCTTTTTTTGAAATTTCTAAAACAATTATTTTAGTTATTTTGGGAATATTGGTGAGGATGATACAAATATCATCAATTTCCAGTATTTGGGGTTTTTCCATCAAATGATACAACCAAACACTGTATTAGACATTCCATCTTATTGGGAGCACTCTGTCAGCCTTCAATTCCATAATTTTAGCATCGTTGGATGCTTCATATTTCCATCTTTGCTAGTCTATATTTTCCTATACACCCATGTTGATCAAATTATTTATGTGGGGTTGAATATAGTTGATCCTAATAAACATAATCAACATGTAATTAATTGGTTTGATAGTGTTACAAGGAGAGATAAAAATGAAGGATTTTCGTACTCTATATCTTCTTTTATGTACATTGTTTATATTATCATAAATGGTCAGCCTCCTCGTAGAATCCTTCCATAAGAAAAGTCCTTGTTGCAGTTGAGTAAAGATTTTAGAGTTGGTGATTGGTACATATTTGAGGATTTTTTAGAAATAAGGTTATATGGTGCATAAATTACACCCTACAAGTTCCTATATTTGCACCAATGAGAATTTTTGCTTTGGAATTTATCAGACATAACCTAAATATGGACCAGATTCATTTTTTCCCAACTCTGAAGGGTTTTTTTTTAAATTACCTAGAGATGTGGGGCCCTTAATTGTGAATAATAGACAGGTTCCAGAAGAAGTTGAAAAGATAATGCAATAATTGGGTTTTGGACAAGGAGAAAAATGGAATTATGAACCTCATCAAGTAATTTCCAAAAGAAGAATGGAAATAACTTGTGCTCCATATACCCATGAAGCAAAGCTAGAGTTGGAAAATTCAGCAAATCTTGGTATGGAGTATTCACAACAGAAGATAGATGTAGAAACTCCTCTTCCTAACGAAAAAGTTTTGAAGAGGAATTCCCCTAAATTTATGGACATTGATACTAAAGGATCATAATCTAGTAAGAAAGCTAAGGTTCAAGGAGGAGAAATTGAAGCTTCACAATTGATTGAAAATCCCTCAAGAGAAGTAGGATTCCAAATAAAACTGGGAGATACAAGATTTTCACCTTCATCCCCATTTCCTGCTTAAGAGGAGGCTTCTTTGCTCAATGCTTTGTAGATATATTTCTAGAAAAATGAGGACATAAATGTAAAAGTAAATGGTTGGAGGCTCAATAAATCCCAAACTACTAGATGAGACTCCTATTAGCCATGGAAATGGAAAGAAATCAGCTCAAAATATCTCTTATTAATCCAATTTCTCATACTTTTTCATTAGGCATAGATTTAAAGATAATAAATCTTTCCACAGATACTAAAGGCATTCCTATGTCTGACAAGATCAATCTATAAAGACAAACATGTGAATTGATTTATAATTATTTTCATGGGCCTTATATGGTAGCTAATAAAGCATAGGCACCCTTGGAAAAATTGATATACCAACATAAATAGGAAAGAGAAAATTTCAAAGCCTTGGATACCCAAAATGAAGAATTCAAGAATTCAATCATCAAACTGGGAGTAAATCTTGAAGACAGAGCATTGATTCAAGACATACTGTGAAATACAAAGTCAGAAGTTCAAACATTGAGGAAGGAATTAAAGATGCATGTAGTTGAACATGTATAGACACCTAAACTAGCTCAAGTGGAGAAATAAAAGGAAATTTTGACAAAATAATTACTGGGAACAAATCAAGAGTTGGCAAACCTCAAGCAAAAAAATACAGAAATGCAGCAGAAAATAGATAAGCATGTATGTATTGTGGTAGTGTTAGTTGATTTAGAAGACTCTATAAAGAAACTAACCAGGGTTATGATTGAGTTAAAAATATTGGCAGATGAACTAAATAATTTTCAAAGGAGCCTGGAGAATGCCAAAGGAAAATTGAGTATAAATGAGGGACAACTCTATTTGACAAAGGAAAATTTAAATTAGGAAACCCTCAAGCATCAAAGAAAAAAGGAGGGAATTAAGGAACTAAAGTCCAATCTCAAAGGTAAAATTTCCTTAATTCAAGCAAGGAATATTATTTGGGACGATATAATTCAACAAGTTCAAGCCATTTGGGACCATATGAGTGTTATTGCAGAAGAAAAATACATAATAAATGCCATCAAAGCAATATTACTAAAAATAAAAATAAAGCACATGAGAGCATCCAAATGGCTAAGAAAAATATTGATTATTTAAATGCTAAATCTTCACAGGAGGTAAGATTTGTAGACATTACAGATAGAGTAGTTATGGTCATGGAAATCAACAAAATGGTGCAAAGGAATAAGTACAGGAAACACACAGAGAATAGATTGATAGAAGTCAAGGAAACAATGGCACTTTTTAATTCCCACTTTAATCAAAGAGTTAGAGTAGACCTGATCAATTGCTGGGACCAATAGGGCAATCTTCTATCAGGGGAGAAGTATTAGTCACTTCTGGTGGAAGTCAAAATCAAGGTTGATTCATCACACGAAAATATTGTAGTCTTGAAAGGTTCAATAATATTGAACTATCTTCAGAGGGATTTTCAATTATTGTGGCAGGTCAAGAATTTGTTAACAGATAAGCCTAATTATTCTAAGCTCACTCATTTTAAAATGGCTTACAACAGAATGGTCCAGTGTCCTATTCCATACTTGGAAATTTGGCAAAAAAAAAAAAAAAAAAAAAAAAAAAAATATATATATATATATATATATATATATATATATATATATATATATATATATATATATATATATATATATATATAACCTGATAGTTCCATTGAATGTTTGAGTTATATAACCTAGGACTACATCAAAGGAAGGAGCTATATCGAAGGAGAAACAATCCAAAAAGTCTATATGAATTTCATTTTTTTTTTTTTTTGTAATTTTGTAATAGTTCCTTGATATTTTTAAGAACTTTATTTAGTTAAAACAATTGACAGTTACCCATATTTGTCTTTGTGTTAATTTTTCTTTAAAAGAAGATAGAGGAACCGTTTTAGGGGTTCCGAATTTTGGCCTGGAGTGTGGATATTTTGATATGTAAAGTGCTGAAAATTTTCTTGGAGAATTAATAACAAAAATCATGTGATTCCTCATATGTTTTGGCTATAGTATGTGTTTCCAATCTTTGTAAGTTAATCAATGTATTTATTCTTCCATTGAAATGTGTTATGAAGTAGTTAGTTTCTTTTTATAAGAAGCTAACTAATGTTGTCATAATAGTAGAGGGTAGCTGCAAATTTTACTTAAATAAGCCTTAATAAAGCACTCCATATTTTAATCACTTCATTTTTCTTCATCCCATAGTTTCTGCTAATATTTGGTGTATCAAATTCTTTAACTCCCTGTATATTGAATTTTCATTCTCAATCTTTCTCCCATTACATTACAACTCCAAAAATAATTGTAGTTGCATATACAAAGGCCATTTGGAGAGTCTTAACATTTTTTCCAAGAGTTAAATTCACATTACACCAAAAGGGTTATCTTTGGGCACCATTATCTAAGAAAAATCTAAAATAAATATATTTATTTATATTGAATAGATATCCTAGGCACTAGCCTCCTTTCAGCCAGGAGTTTTCCCTAGGGTTACAATAGGACGAAATAGATATAAGGTATTCTCCCTACCTAATTGTAGGCACTAAAAAATGGATACGAGTAGTTGGTTGATAAAATTTTTGATACGGATACAAGTATTCTCATTGTTAGATCTGAGTTGTGTATCAATGAAGGCAAAGGAGTATAAAAAAAAAAAATGTGTTAGCTTCACCTTCCAAAATATGTGAGTTCATAGCATGCTTATTTTTATTGGATGATATTTGGCATGATAACGTACTCCATAGTCATCTTGATGAATACCCTCGTGCTACAAAAAAGTGAAAGGGTATTTAATACTCTCGGATCATCATATTTATGCTTTCAAACTTGGAATATTCCTTCCATATGAGGCAATTTTATCTCCCATATAGAATAAATAGATCTTACCTTAATGGGGGGCACCAAAATTAGTAAATATGAAAATGTAAGTGTGTCATTGTTGAGAAGGTAAATCCCCTCTACGGACAAAGGTAGTCCCTCTAGCCTAAGAGAGTAGGTCTAGCAACAAACATGACAATCTACAAGACCCTTTCCTAGATTACAATTGAAACTCATGAAGAAGGAGATGGCCTACCTCAACATGATGCTATGATGTCGCTCCTTGTTGAAACCTTTGGTATTTTGCTCTTCCGAGCTCGATTCTCACTGCTACTGGCATTCAAATACCAACACAAAGGAAAAAAATACAACAACAAACATAAAGCTACAACAAGCATATATCAAAAGTAATCTATCTAACAAATCAAGGAGCATTAGAATAAATGGACTTAATCATACAAAAGTGAACGTGTAGTTGTATATAAATAGATGAAAATGAGAAGTTACAACCAAGCATTAATGTTGAAGACCTTCCTTTTGATTGATCCAAGTCCAAGCCAAGACACCTCAAAGCAACCTTCTCCAAACTGGTGTAGGCAATATGACTCTCTCTGTTGCTTCTAACCTTTTTGGTGTTGGGTGTGGAGCCTGATTATCTTGTTTATTTTGTATCATAGCGTTGGACCCATGTACCTTAATGTGGTGGCAATGCCGCACATAATTAAATGCTGCCTGGGGGGTCCAGGGGGGGTGGCTACGACTTTATGGAGCCCCCCCCCCCTGGTGAGGGGGTTTCGGGGGCAGCGCCCCCAAAGCTAAAAACATATGTAAAATTTCCTTGTAAAAGTATATTAATTTCTAGTCAATCTAGGCCGTTCATTAGGCGATGATCTGACGGTAGAAGTTATGTTTATTTTAGGGTTTTTTGCCCTAGAAGGCAACCCCTCGCTTTGTATGAGGGTATTGTATTGTAGTTGTGATGATATGAGTATTTCTCAGAGCGAGAAACAGATAGGGAGACTATGAGAGAGAATAGAGGATATTACAGCAAATTTGCTGTAGGTTGTGTCTCTTCATTTTGTTGGATAATAGAAAGGAAGGACTGGTTGTTCGAGGTGGACGTAGCCCAAATTGGGTGAACCACGTATATCTATGTCTCTTTGATCTTATGTGTTTTGTGTGCTTGTGTTTTCCGCATATTTTATGTGTTTCATTGCTTTGTAATATATATAATTTTATAACAACTGGTATCATAGTCAAAGGTCTATTTGGCTGATAAACTCACAGGAAAGAAGGGTTCCCGGTTCGAGTGGGAGCAATGGCAGAAGATGGTAAGTTTTGGGTCGAGAAATTTAACGGCCAAAACTTCCCGCTGTGGATGATGCAAATGGAATATTATCTATATCAGAAAGACCTGTATCTACCATTGAGTGGAAAAACAAAGAAGTCGATGGCTATGACAGACGCAGAATGGGATATTCTCGATAGAAAGGCACTCGGAACAGTACGGTTGTGCCTTGTGGTGTCGGTAGCCTTCAATATTTCGAAGGAAACAACAAAAGAGGGTTTGATTAAGGCGTTGGAGAAATTATATGAAAAACCCTCAGCCTCAAACAAGGTATTTCTCATTAAACGTTTATTTAATATGAAGATGTCGGAAGGTGGGTCTGTTGCAGACCATTTAAATGATTTTAATACAGCTACTGGTCAGTTAAGTTCTGTAGGGGTAAAATTTGATGATGAAGTTAGGGCTCTTTTATTTCTGTGCTCATTGCCAGAAATTTGGAACGGTTTAGTTATGGCCATTAGTAACTCTATCTCTGGATCTAGTACTTTAAAGTTTGATGATGTTGTCGGTGCTATCCTTAGCGAGGAAATGTGACGGAAAAGCTCCGGTGAGACATCGGGTAATGATTTGAGTGCAGAGTCTAGGGGAAGAAAAATGGAAAGAGGAAAGAGCTCAGGATATCGCAGTAAATCAAGGAAAGGAAGATCCAAGTCTAGATTGGGGATAGTGTGCTGGAAATGCAGAAAGAAAGGACACCTGAAGAAAGACTGTATATCTCGGAAGGGAAAACAAGGAGACGCACAGCAAGAAAAAAATCATGAAGCAAATGTGACAGGTGATGTGTTACAATATGCTTTGATTCTTTCTTTCGAAAATGTTACTGATTCTTGGGTTGTATATTCAGGGGCCTCATTCCATGCCACACCTGATAAGAAATATTTTCATGACTATGTTCAAGGAGATTTTGGACAAGTCCATTTGGGTGATGATAAACCCTGTAAAATTGTTGGAATGGGTAAAGTTATTGTAAAAAAATAGAATGGAAACCAATGGCTATTAAAGGAGGTAAGGCATGTTCCAGATGTGAAGAAAAATCTGATTTCAACAGGGTAGTTAGGCGGTGAAGGTTGTGTGACAACTTTCACAGATAAAACTTGGAAGGTCACCAAAGGAGCCCTGGTAATAGCAAAAGGAGAAAAGGTTGGTACATTGTATTTATGCAATGGTATTTCTAACTCTGTTAATTCTTTAACTTCCAAAGGAGCAGATGCATAATTATGGCATCATAGGCTCGGACACATGAGTAAGAAGGGGATGAAGATTCTTCACTCAAGAAATTTGTTGCCAAGTTTGAAGAATGTTGATTTGGATTTCTGTGAGAATTGCATTTATGGAAAACAGAAGAGAGTCAGATTTCTCAGAGCTGGGAAAGAAAAGAAGAGCGAAAAATTAGAGCTTGTGCATACAGATGTATCGGGACCTGCTCAAGTATCATCTCTTGGTGGCTCTCATTATTATGTTGCTTTTATTGATGATGCAACTAGAAAAACTTGGATTTATTGTATTCAAAATAAATCTGATATATTTGATACTTTCAAGAAATGGAAATATTTGGTTGAGATTGAGACAGGAAAGAAGTTGAAGTGTCTCAAATTAGACAATGGAGGTGAATATTGCAGCAAAGATTTTGATAGGTACTGTTTAGAGCATGGAATTTGTAAAGAGAAGACAGTTCCAAGAACACCACAAGAAAATGGTGTGTCAGGAAAGGATGAACAAAACAATCATGGAGCGTGCAAGGTGCATGAGATTGCATGCATGATTGCCTTTACAATTTTGGGCAGATGTTGTAGATAATATTGTTTATCTAATAAATAGAGGGCCTTCAAGTTCCTTGGATGGTGGTATTCCAGAGGAAGCATGGACAGGTAAAATGGTAAACTAATCTTTTTTAAAGCCTTTTGGCTATGAGGCATTTTTCCATATTAATAAAGAAAACATAACAAGGCTTGAGGTAAAATCGAAGAAATGTACCTTTATTGGATATGGTGTTAATTATTTTGATTATCGCTTATATGATTACGAAAATCAAAAAATCATTAGGAGCAGAGATGTAATATTCAATGAAAAGGTATTGTATAAGAATCAGTTGCAGGAAAAGAAACAGGAAAAAGAAAACAAAGAATACACAGTTCTTGATGAGATCACAGAAAAGGTAAAGGTGCCTGAAAATAATAATAATCAAGAGCCACAACAACAACAACCACCACAACAGCAACATGCACCTCAAACACCTGAAAGTGGTGTTAGAAGATCTACCAGGATAAGTAGACCCCCTGAACGATACTCTCCTTCATTATATTATTTATTGTTGACTAATTCTAGTGAACCTGAATTTTATGAAGAAGCAATGTAGGTTGAAAGCAGGAAGAAGTGAGAGCTAGCCATGGAAGAAGAGATGGACTCCTTAATGCATAACCAGACTTGGGACTTAGTCAGGTTGCCTGCAGGTAAAACTACATTGCAGAATAAATGGGTTTACAGGTTGAAGGAAGAAGATGGAGGAAAATAGAGGTACAAAGCTAGACTTGTGGTGAAAGGGTTTGCACAGAAGAAAGGTATTGATTTTGATGAAATATTTTCTCCTGTTGTTAATTTGACTTCAATCAGAACTATTTTAAGTCTTGTAGCAGTGGAAGATTTACATCTTGAACAGTTAGATGTAAAGACAACATTTCTCCATGGAGATTTGGAGGAAGAGATCTATATGGAGCAACCAAAAGGATATTAGGTCAAAGGGAAGGAAAAATTAGTGTGCAGGTTAAAGAAGAGCTTGTATGGCTTAAAATAGGCTCCAAGGTAGTGGTATCTAAAATTTGATAGGTTTATGTCTGAACAAGGTTATACTATATGTCACTTTGATCATTGTGTTTATATGAAAAAGCAAAATGATGGCAGCTATATTATATTGTTATTGTATGTAGATGACATGCTTGTTGCAGGGTCTAACATGTAGGAAATAAATGTGCTCAAAAGAAAATTGGCAAATTCATTTGCAATGAAGGATTTGGGAGCTGCAAAACAAATCCTTGTTATGAGAATAAGTAGAGACAGGAAAAATTGCAAATTAACACTGTCTCAGAATTAGTACATACAAAAGGTGTTGAAAAGATTTAATATGCAGAATGCAAAACCAATTAGTACACCTTTTTCTAGCCATTTCAAACTTAGTAAGGAGATGTGCCCCAAGACCCAAGAAGAAATGGACTATATGTCTAAAGTTCCATATGCATCAGCAGTTGGAAGCTTAATGTATGCAATGGTCTGCACAAGGCCTGATATTGCACATGCAGTGGGATTTGTAAGCAGGTACATGAACAATCCAGGAAAAGAACATTAGATGGTAGTGAAATGGATTCTCAGATATTTGAGAGGTACCAAAAATCAAGCATTATGCTTTGGTGGTTCAAACATTGCTCTATAGGGATATGTTGATGCAGATATGGCAGGTGACAGAGATAACAAGAGGAGCACTACAGAATATGTATTTATTGTAGGTGGAACAGTTGTCAGTTGGGTTTCAAAAATCCAAAGTGTTGTTGCACTTTCAACAATAGAAGCAAAGTATGTTGCTGCTACGGAGGCTAGTAAAGAAATGATTTGGTTACAAAGGTTTATGGATGAATTAGGTAAGAAGCATGATATGGGCACGTTATACAGTGATAGCCAAAGTGCCATTCATCTTGAAAAGAACTCAACATTTCATTCCAGGACTAAACACATACAGCTCAAGTACCATTTCATACGGTCAGTATTGGAAGATGGATAGTTGAAGCTGGAAAAGATACACACTAGCCAGAATCCTGTAGATATGCTAACAAAAGTTGTAACCAGGGAAAAACTGAGGTTATGCTCAGTTTCAATTACTCTTCAAGGATGACGATGAAGATGAGAAACAACCAGGTCCAAAGAGGAGTGATTTTCCAGCAAATGAAGCAGCGATGGAGTTGCTACAATCAGTCTTCAAGTGGGAGATTGTTGGGTGTGAAGCCTGATTATCTTGTTTATTTTGTATCACAGCGTTGGACCACTGTACCTTAATGTGGCGGTAACGGTGCCCGTAATTAAACGCTGCATGGGGGGTCCAGGGGGGGCGGCTGCGACTTTATGGAGCCCCCCCTTGGAGAGGGGGTTTTGGGGGCAGTGCCCCCAAGCTAAAAATAGATGTAAAATTGCCTTGTAAAAGTATAGTAATTCCTAGTCAATCTGGGTCGTTCATTAGGTAGATGATCTGACGGTAGAAATTATGTTTAGTTTAGGGTTTTTTTCCCTAGAAGGCAACCCCTCGCTTTGTATGAGGGTATTTTATTGCGGCTGTGATGGTATGAGTATTTCTCAGAGCGAGAAACAGATAGGGAGACTGTGAGAGAGAACAGAGGATATTACAGCGGATTTGCTGTAGGTTGTGTCTCTTCATTTTGCTGGATAATAGAAAGGAAGGATTGGTTGTTCGAGGTGAACGTAGCCCAAACTAGGTGAACCATGTATATCTGTGTCTCTCTGATTTTATGTGTTTTTTGTGCTTGTGTTTTCCGCATATTTTATGTGTTTCATTTCTCTGTAATATATATAATTTTATAACATTTGGGATTGAGGAGGATGGATTTATAGGAAAAAACAAGGATTTGAGGATCCAAAAATGAAGGGATAATCCCCTCATATTAAGGGTAAAATCCTATAACTATAGGAACAAGAACCCAAAAGAGAGAGGCCGAAGTTATCAGTAAAAAACAAACACCGGCTCGCTGATTCTCAAAGCTTCACTTCCATTTTAAAAATACTACCAAAATAGGTTCAACACGGGTTTTATAGTCCTACATGCCCCGATCGGTGCTAGTGTAATATAGAAAGCATGTCATTAGCGTTGGGAATAAGTACACCAGGGAGCATTGATCCAGAAAATTAGGGTTTTCAACTAGCTCTTCTAGAATGAATCAAATGGGGTTTTTCTTCAGTTTTGGAGGGATGTCTTGACACACGTTTCATGTTGGAAACGTGGCACAATGGTCACTACCAGGGCACTTTAGGATCAAGGAACGGGAATCGATCAGGAGAGGTGAAAAAATGTTGTGTAATAGATGCCCCCTAAAGCATGAAGGAAAAATGAGAGTGATGGTTGAAATGCTTTACTAGTCATGGCAAGGACTCTGATCATCATCAGGGAAAATATGAAAATCAAGAATATACATATCTACCATATCTGAATAATATATGTCAAAACATGGATCCATGGAATGGATGCAATCATCTAACTAAAAAGGATCATGTGTAAAGATCCATAGCATGGACGTAGCCATCCAACTAAAAAGGATCATGTATAAATATCCACGACATGGACGTAACCATCTAACTAAAAAGGATCATGTATAAAGATCCACAGCATGGACGCAACCATCCAACTAAAAAGTATCGTGTATAAAATCATGAATACTCAATGACTCCTCGCAGCCTAGATTCATCAGATGGAATCTAGGGTCTTGCACTCTGTCACGATCTAATCAATGTAAAAATTTGAGCAAGTGAATGAATGAGCTGAATTCAAACATGTAATAAAGTCGTTTGATTGCCAGTTAATGATGTAAATTGTTAACAGGTGCGAGAGGACCACCAATAATGACAATGGTCCTCAACGCACCATCAGTACAAATCATGAGATGTGAATAAGGAACTAAAGTTGAACATTCGTGAGATCACTCGATCGAAGGACAATGATGAGAACCTGTCATCGAATGCGAATAACTTTCCATCAGGGCATGCAAGCTCTAAGGTACTAGAAGGGAGTCTCTATATCATCTTCCCAGATAATGAGCTGAAGTTGACAGGAAGTGATCCGTCAAAGGAGGGCCATAATGAATCCCACATCATCGACAAAAAAAAAGAATGTAGTATGAGTGTAATGCTGTAGGGAAACAAACAATGTATAAAGGGTAAATAACTACAGATAGTACTTCTTTTGAACATATCAGCAACACGACTCTGGAGTTTGGTAGCATTTGACATAACATAGGATCAAACATCATGGTGACAAGGTAAAGATTAGATGAGAGGAAAATATGGATAACCCAAACCCGACATGAAACAGAGGATGTGTCATGTTCAAGAGAGACATGTTGCCTTTACTGAAGTACAACTGATGTACACTTCCATTTTCCCCCCACCATTTTTGGCGAGTACCTCTTTATTTTACACGAGCTTGAAGAGGATAGCATATGCTTGTCATATAATTCCATCCTTCGGATGAATCCATCCTAGTAAGTTTTACTAGCACTAGGAAGGAGAAACCTGGCCTTGTCATGGTGATAAGTCCAGTGTTGTTCACTTTTAACGAGCCCGAAAAAGGTAAAATTCGACATCTTTTTCATGTTTTTG
The DNA here is from genome assembly GCA_034641835.2 of Pinus albicaulis. NCBI lineage: Eukaryota > Viridiplantae > Streptophyta > Pinopsida > Pinales > Pinaceae > Pinus > Pinus albicaulis. The sequence continues at coordinate 215,131,550 of CM076573.1, forward strand.
GAGTTTGAAAAAGAAGTGGAAAAGAAAACTTTGAAGGTCCCTTTTCATAGATAGCCTCTCGAACTTGAAAAGGTAGAAAACAATTTTCAAGAGAACCTCTTAGTCATGATTAACTAAGTTATTCTTTTTTCATAAATAGTTTATCCCAACCTGAAAAGGGGTAAATTTATACTGGGTAAACGACGTTTCGTTTTCTTTAACGAGTTCAAAAAGACAAGTACTCGGCAATCTTTTCACGTTTCAAGAGTCAGAAAAGAGCTTAAAGGTGACTCCTCCTGGAGGAACGAGTGGTATAAAGGATAGCAACTGGTTCTAATGATGGTGAAACTGTTCAAAACATGTAAAGGTCAAGAGGCTGGCTAACAAGACTACTCATTGCAACGGTTCCTCGGGAAAGGGTAAAACAACCAAGTGAAGGCATATGATCGACCAAGCAGATGGTGACAATGGAATGAGAAAACCAAGGTTCATTTGAAAAAACAGGGTGATAAAATGGAAATCACAAGAAGTGTAATGAGAATGGTTTCATTTTTACACAAACTTGAAAACATGGAAAACTATGCTTGGAATTGGTTTCATTTTTACTCAAGCTTCAAAAACAGATAAACTATGATTGACACTGGTTTTATTTTTACAGAAGCTTGAAACATGGAATCTATGCTTGGAATAAGCTTGCATGCCCCAAACATGGTGACTCAATTCGAGGTACATGCCCCCTAAGCTTCATTTCATTCACCTAAGTAGACTGCTGGTTACTAACAGGTGGATGGAATGAAGGTTCATTTACGAGATCAAGTGAAAGAGTCGACTGAGATTTTACGAGATCTAATCAAAGACTCGACTGAGATTTTATGAGATATAATCAAAGACACGAATTGAAGGGGAACTTGTTTAATTTTTTAATAAGCTTGACATAGTAAACGAACTATGCTCATAGAGGATTATTTAATTTTTTAATAAGGTTCACATGGTAAAAGAAATATCCTCATGGAGAGATTGTTTCATTTTTTAAAGACCTTGACACAAGAAAAGGAACTCTACTTCGAAGAGCTTGATTTATCTTTTAAGGAGCTTGAAACAAGAAAAGTAACTCTGCTCTGAATACCTGATCATAACCCATAAGAAGTCATGGCTTCCAAGAGATTCTCATCATATGAGAGAACAACCCTCAAGAAATCAGGGTCCAATGCCCCCAATAAATCATGCACTATATCACATACTAGATCATTTGTTGACGTGAGCATGGAACATGTGGCCACATAGTTAACCTATGGCGGGGAAGATACCAGTGGCACATAAGAACCATTTAGGGATGATGGTATACTGGGAGCCATATTAGGACCAATGGAAGAAAGATGATCAATGATCAGAATGGCTCCTTCATGTGGAAAGCATATCACGTGAAAGAAAGACGAAACAAGAGCCCCCATGACATAAGCATAGTCACGCCCAAGGAGTAAGTTAAAATCCAAGGGGCCTTGGACAACCATCACGTCTATGTAGGTAGTATTTCCTGCCAAAGTAATAGGAAACCTAGGAAGGATCCCTAACAGTTGAATGATTCCTCTGTTAAAAGAAAATAGATTTTAGGTAATAGGCACAATTTGCGGAGAACCGAAATATTTCTAGGTAGTTGTGGACATAATACTAACATATGCAGCTTCATATATTATTGTTCTAGGTATGGCCACGTTATACGCTTGTACTGTGATCTCAAAGGGCACGTAAGAAGGAAGACAATATCCCGCCAGTCGACTTCAATCAAAAGAAGTGATAAAACTACTTGGAGGGGGTGTCATGGGAACGGTAGAACTACCCCTTGTGTTACGAGAATGGGATGATCACCCTCCTGTATCATGGGAACATAGATATTTCCTTGGGAATCTGAAGAAACAAAATTAATTTGAGTGGTATGAGATTCAATCTCTATAGGAAAGTCTCGATTAACTGTAGGAGGAATCAAGTCGGTTGTTTTCTCAACCAACGGTTGGTCGAGAATGGACTCATGAGATTGACTTTCAAAGATAGTGGAATTGACCAAAGATGAAATTTTATCAATCACTTGATCAAATAGCGGAGGACTAGGGGAAAACTTCTGGTAACCAACCGAAAGACAGGGCTCAAAAGTTGTAAGGTTATCCAATATTTTGGAGGCTTCATCCATATAAGGACAAGGGTGAATAGGATAATTCCCTTCACATAACCTATAGGTAAATTTGACCTTACCCTTTTTCCTATGAATCTTAATATCACTAGTTGAAAATTCATCACCAGCATGATCTCCAGAGGCTGATGACAAAGGTTGATTCGGGCAAGTGGACCACACTTCTAACACCTTGGGAATACCAAGACAATCTCTAAGAAAGTGGTCACCCTTACATAGCTTTCAAGGTAATTTGACTTTGCGAGACTGATGGGAAGGTTTTTCAACACCAGCTACATCAGTGCTTATGGTTGCTGGGTTTCCCCCTTGCTTATTGTACTTCTTATTCTTAGCTTCTTGGTTAATAGAATCCATACTTTCACCAGGAAAAGAGGAAGACCGAGGTGAAGAAATAGGTGAAGAAGGCGAGGGGTCAAATTTAGGGTCGACATGAGGTTGACACTTTTCAAGTGGAGGCGAACTGGTCGAGAAGCAGCTTGGACATTCAAAACCACGGGGGTCGAAAATAACCAAATCGGAAAACCAATGGTAAAACTCGGGAGGGACAACGTTGCCATATAGGGAGCACCAAAATTTCTAAAAGAAGGAAAAGGACCAAGATTCCCATCTCAGGGGGTTCCTTGATTGGTAAACTCGGGAACTGTAGCCATTAGTCCCAACCTAAGAGCTGCTAAGGAGTTGTGAATGGGTAAAATTTTATTACGTGGGCAGTAAATTTTAGAAATTAAACACAAATAAATAAAAAAGGGCTAATCTAGGCAAAAGGATTACCAGGTCTCCATGAACTGCAGAATACCTCTTGGCGACACAAGAAGCATGGGAAGGAAATCTCCCTGAATGTTTTGTTTGGTGTATTATGTTTACAAGGCGGAAAAATCAATTACCTATGGCTAAAGTATATAAACCTAGTGGGGTCTCCCATTATATACTCAGCGATGCGGGGAACACAAGTATGTTTTGGTGCTGTATAATATGTAAATGTTCAGTGAGAGCATCCCCATAAACTTATTATTCTGCAAGTGCTATATACTTCCGTACGTGGGTCGGGGTTTCACTCTCGGAATGCAACATGGGCTGTTAGCAATAGCTGGCAGGTTTATAGACATCGGAACACGTCTATAGCCTAGACCTCTAAGTGTTTTTTGTTAAGTCACAAATGATCCTTAGGTTAATTGAGGTTCATTTTAAGTTGATATTGATTAAAGTTTCAATTTCAAGGCTAAAAACGATGTCACTTGAATACCTATAATGAAACTAACATGAGAAAAGGATTATTTAAATTCAATGAATGTTATTTAGTTTAGGGAAGAGTTTCAAACAATGATGCAACAAACAATAATGCAGCAAAATAATCTTTTCCTAACCGGATGAATTTCACTATCCCAATTCAAATTAAAACATTCAAATATGAAAATTATGCAATGTAATATATGCAAATTCTTTTTTTTTTCGTAAACTATACAATTGTAATCTATGCAAAATTTCCTTTTTTTCTTTTTGATGAATGAGAATGCACTCAATGCCCTTTTTGATGAAATGAGAATCTACTTAATGAATATTTTAGCTTTCAATCATTAAACAATGTAATCTAAGTTCAATGACGAATCCCAAAAATGACTTTTAAATGCAATGTGATCTAATGCCCTTTAACGAAAAGTAAACTTCCAGATGAAAACTAAATGAATGCAAGATCAATTTCTTTTACGATCGCAAAAGAACTACTAATGCCCAATCAACAACATATCAATATTTTCCCCATCATAAAAGCAACAAACAACAACTTTAATCGAATCAAAACATCCAAAATTCAATCAAAATTTCACTCTTACCACTTAAAGGATGGGATTCACTTTTTCACACCATAAAGAAATTGAAATCAAACATATAAGATTTGATACACACGGGGTAGGGAAATGACCTCAAAGACTAGTACACACTAGAGTTTTTAGTAGAAACTTTACAAATTCTCACATTCAAGGGTCAGCGCTACTTTATATAGAAAAAATCGTGCTTATAGGCTATCAACGCTCCTTTTACACCAAAACCCACGCCGATCAACACCATTTTTAGACAAAAACCTGTGTTGATCATCAACGCGAGTAGATAGTGGAAAACAAAGTTTCTAGCGCGACTGTTAATGGAAAAAAGTGTGTTGGCAGCGTGGCTGTCACTTATAAAACTCATGTTGAGCGAGGGATATGGAAAAAAAATGAAAAGGTTTCAATAAATACTCCAGAATCAGTACTCTAAGGTTGTAACCATCTACTGTGCAAACCTAAATCATCATAAACAAACAAATAAAAAAATAGAAGTTCAAACTGATCCAGACTCTAGATCAGGAAAGAGGGCGAAGGGTTGAAGCTTCCCCAATGGAGTAACCAATTTGTTGAGCAGGTAAATCCCCTCTGCGGACAGAGGAAATCTCTCTAGCCTAAGAGAGTAGGTCTAGCAACAAACATGACAATATACAAGACAATTTCCTAGATTACAATTGAAACTCAGGAAGAAGGAGATGGCCTACCTCAACCTGATGCTATGATGTCACTCCTTGTTGAAACCTTTGTTCTTTCACTCTTTCGGGCTCAATTCTCGTTTCTACTGGAATTCGAATACCTACACGAAAGACCAAAACACAACAACAAACATAAAGGTACAACAAGCATATATCAAAAGTAATCTATCTAATAGATCAAGGAGCATTAGAATAAATGGACTTAATCATACACATTTATGGAAAGTTAACATGTATTTGTATATATATAGATGGAAAGGATAAGTTACAACCAAGCCTTGATGTTGAAGACCTCCCTTTTGATTGATCCAAGTCCAAGCCAAGACACCTCAAAGAAACCTTCTCCAAAATAGTGTAGGAAATATGACTCTCTTCGTTGCTTCTAAAATTTTTGGGATTGAGGAGGATGGATTTATAGGAAAAAAGAAGGAGTTGAGGATCCAAAAATGAAGGGATAAGCCCCTCACATTAAGGGAAAAATCCCATAAATATAGGAGCAAGAACAAAAAAAAGAGAGGTTGAGCTTATCAGTAAAAAACACACACCAACTTGTCGGTTCTCGAAGCCTCTAGGAGCCAAAACTTCGCTTCCATTTTAAAAATACTTCCAAAATAGGATCAACACGGGTTTTACAGTCATACCCGTGCTGATGAGTGCTAGTGTAATATAAAAAACATGTCATCATATCAGAAAACAATGGTCACTACCATGGCACTTTGAGATCAAGGAACGGGAAGCAATCGGGAGAGGTGAAAAAATGATGTGTAATAGTCACCCAACAATGACCTAGAATGTGATGGTACTTAGGTGATGTCGTTTACATATTTGTAAAAAAATAGTGAAAAACACTCTATTCATATTGTCTCCAAATATAATGTAAACATTGATGTTTTTGGTCCAATTTATATATCTCATGCATATATGAGGATACATGCCAAGTCCTCATAAATGCTTGCCTTTGGCATCTCTTCTTGTCACAACACAGGGAATGATAGAGCATGTTAGTGGTTTTCATTCGAATGGTGTATGCCCATAATTTTTCCAAATAGAACATGGTAGTCCTAATCTTTTTTCCCAAAATGAGGAATATACCCTGTATAGTATAACAACGATGGTGACAACCTATACAAGAAAAAAAGACCAAAAAATTAAGGAATATCCCCTGTATATTACAAAAATGATGGTGAAAACATATACAAGAACAAACACCAAAGGCTAGGCATTTTTTGACAACCTCTCAAATATCATGGGTTGTTTTCTTCCATCACAACAAATATTAGAATAGCGTTTAGTGTCCTTGTATAGGAACCCTCTTCAAGAATACATATAGGAATCATGTCTCAGTCAGTCTTGGAACCATTCTAAACATGTCATTGAAGAGCATATATGCAAGTTTATTATCATATTCAACCTAGCAATAGTGGATACAGTAGCCTACAATCATCCATATTTTGGAATTACCTTGTTTTGCATGATGAGAAAACATAATGGAAGAGGGAATTGTAATTTCAATATTTTGAGGTGGCCACATTGGTTATTAGATTTCACTTAGCAACAAAACTTGGAGAACCTACATTAGGGTAGGAATAGAATAAGTTCATTTGAAAAATAGTTTAGTTGGGATAAGCTCTTTGAGCATTTGATTTTGTATTGTGGAGTTGATGTGTACAATGAAAATATTATAGAATACTTATGCACTTTCGAGAAGAGTCCCCAAGTTGGAGGACACTATTTCCCATCCTTCAAAAGAGTATTTACACACAATTTTGAAGATGTAAAGGGGGTCAGTTGAGTGACATTCTATCTTGAAGATATGACTTGGCACTCACTTGACACAAGTTCGGAGATGTGGAGGTGACTTAAAGGACACCATTTAAATACCAATGAGCTAAACTTGAGGGGTAAACCCCATCTATTTTGACATCAATGCGGATTTTTAAGAGTTTATGACTTAGTTTTGGGTTTGGGAAGTTACTCCAGTGCTTCATAGAGATCCCTTAACCAAAGATATTACCTTGGGTATTCATTTGATACATATTTGTAGGTATTGGAGCATTATATTGAACAATTTACGGAGTTGTGTTCATGGATTGAACCTAGAATGTGCCTAGATATATGTGATACAATGACATGGAATTAAAACGTGCTTATCATATTTATTTTTCCCAACATGAACAATGCCAAAAGGAATACTTATTGAGAAGAAAATTTTTGAGATGTTGTGAAAAGAGAAGAGATTAATTCTAGAAATGTCAAGAATATTTATATATATTGAATCTCCAAAGAATGGCATCATCTATTAAGATAACTAACCCAAGCATACAATGACATAAATCTAGTGTTATCTCACCTCAATTGGTGTCATCAATTCTAAATGCTTCTTCCAACTTGACTCCCTTGTCTTCTTGTTAAATTAATATCTATACAAGATCAAAAGATTGCAATTCACTCAAAAGTTCCACTTAAATTTAGGTATTGTAAAACCTAGAATTAGTAGCTACTAGAATGTACATATTAAATTCTTCCTAAAGCAATAAAGTTCACAAAATATCCAATGTATTAGATACAAAAGTGATTTGTTGTGTAATCTAAAATTGTAAATGATTTTAATGCTTGTAGTATTTATCTTGAAGGTATTAACTATATAGAAATTTAACATGTAAGTGATGAGAAACACCACAAGATCACAACTACATGTATCCCTCATCTTGTTACATGTATCCATCCTTTTTTGGTAGAATTGGTGCTTCGATAGTGCTTTTTGGGGCAAAATTATGGGTACGGTGCCGGATTTTTGGGAAAATGTGGAACGAATAGTGGAGCAGCTAGGGGAAGTCATAACTTGATTATTCTTTGCAAAATTTGATGCAGAAAGAGGCTAGACGTGCATTTTTGGGCATTCTAAAGCTGATGGAACATGTTTCAGAGCTGTTTGAGCATTGTAAACACATGTAATCACACTTTTAAGAATACTAGAAGAGGGACAAACCATTGGAAGATGGACCAAGGAGGTGTAGCCCAGGTGGGGTGAAATCCTTCATCATGTGTTGTTGTGTTACTGTTTATGATGATGTTCATGTCTGTTATATGTTGTTGTTCAATGTTTTCTTTATGTTAATTTGCTCATGAATTTCACATAAAAACTCATATTAAACTTGCAATTAACCTCTCAATCCTCAAGAACTTTGTGTATATTATGAACTGGATCTTAGCACAACAAAACTAATATTCCAATTCAGATAAAAAAATAATATAGGGAGGATGTAAAAACTCATAATTACTCCTATACAAGTGCAGAAAACCTGAACTTTGGGATTGGAAAACTAAAAACACCCTTTTTGGTTTGTTTGTTATGTCGGTTTTTTCTATGGTTGTGAAGTATGGAGAAGTAACAATATGTCAATTTTCAGATGGCGACAACTAGAAAGTATTCGGAAGCAAATAATTACTAGAAATCTCAAAGTTAAATCCATAGTCCTGTATGAAATTATTTTAGCTGAAGTAGGTACTTTTCCATTGGAGGAAACTACTATAATCAGGTTAATAAGTTATTTAAATAAGGCTGAATGCATGGATAACCAATGCTAGCCCAAGATTTCCATGGAGGAGGATTTAAACCATATGAAGAAAACATGGATGAAGAAAAGAAAAAAATGGTTGAGTAAGTGGAGTATCAAACTTGACGAATGTCTTAACACCAAAAAAAAAAAAAATTGTGTTTGAAAAAATTAGGACCACCATGTGGACCAATCATTGTGGGTGTAAAAAATCATATTACATCAAAGAGTTTGACCCAACTAATGACCATGGCATGAAAAAATATTTAGGGGAAGTTATTAAAGGAAATAAATTTTGTTAATTGAACAACTGAGGATGGGATCACATCACCTTAGATGTGAGACTGGTAGGTGGAGGGTACCCGAGGAAGTTTGGGAAGAGAGAAATTGCATATTAAGCCATAAGGGTGTGGTGGAGATGGAATAACACTTTGTCATGGAATGTGTAGCCTATGAGGATATCCACATTTAGTGTGAAAATAATTTAAATATCGACAACATGCACCATCTATTTGATGAGGATAAGATCAACTAGATTTCTTTCCTTATAGTCAATATCCATAGAAAAATATCTGACATCAAAAGGATCATGAATATTAGCTAGGTATGTTACTGTCTTGGTCCCTTAGGTTGTTCAACCTCGTAGATTTCATTAAAATAAATAAATAAATAAATCATTAAAGACCTAAAAACTTTGCGGATAACTCTCATTGTCTAGCCACTGACCTTCCTTCCATGTCAACTACACATATTGAATGTACTTCCATATTGTCACCACCTCCGAGGTAAGGGAACTTACCCTCTACTTGACAATCATTGTTCCAATTTTTTTTCTAGTGATTTAGTTTATTCTTTACAACATATGGATCCCAACAATTCCTTATAATAACATTATTGGGCTAGCAAACCAGTCCTCTTATTCTCTCAACCAATAAGTCCCTATCCCTTGTTCCCTTTTCCAAACAATTATGTCCATGTATTTTGACCTAGGTTGAGGTCTCTTCACTCCCTCTCCACTTCCATTATGCCTTTTTCCCTTCAAATCCCAAATCTAATCATGATATATGATATATAACCTCTTGGGTTTGTGGAATCCTAGAACCCTGACCACCAACCATGCCATGGGTTTCAACCTTCACATGTTTCCCCATGATAGGCCTCAACGCATCCATTAATTTCCCTATGCCAAAAATCACAGTGAATATTATCTTAGACTACATCAACTCCTCTTTGTTGTGACGAAACTCTACTATCACTCATTTGGCTCTATTTTCCCTGAAAAGGCCCATCTGTCTCGCTTTATTCCACACCATCCGAGAGTGTAGGCTTAGCCTATTGTGTGACATTTTTACTTCACAGTGTACAATAGTCCATAATATCGGTAAGTACTTGGTTTAATAAGTCCTATTCTCACCAACAACGTGGAATACCATTCACTACGAGTCTTGAGCTCAAATTGGTTAATAGCAAAAATCAACCCTCAACAATGAAAACACTAGATTGCAAGTAACATATCACTTATTATTATTTCACTAAAAATAATAATGTGTTTTGCTTTGCAATTGGTTTTACAGATAGAACAATGTCCACCTTACAAAAAAGGTTTGGATAATCCCTTATTATTGATGTCCCTAATGATGATCTCTCTACCAACTCACCTGGCCCAATGTTTGCTGACACCACTTATTTTATTGATCGAAATATAGATTATACATGGATAGAGGTATATCGGTGGTTCCAAAGAGACAATATACCTGAACATGACCCAGATTCGGAGGTATACAAATGCATTAGGATATTCTAGTTACAAAAGGAAATAAGATATCCTCCTCTCCTACCATGTGTTGAAATAGTTGGATGGATAATAATGCGCAAAAACATTGAAGAATTCATTATCAAAGACACACATGGGAATACCTTTGCTTCATTTAGGCCTTTTTATATCAACTCTTATTATGGGTCCCCCCCAACAGAGATTTGATTTAATGAAAATTGACTAGAAGCCTTCAATACTGTATCAAAATAGTTAATGAAGACTTGGTGGATAAATAGAGGAATTTTCAAGTCTAGGCTAAATAAAGGATACACAACAAATTTACTCAGGCCTCCTTTTCAATTGGTAGCTTCCATGATATGCAGGTGATTTAGAGGGCTAGATTTAGAATCCTTTAATGAGGGTTGGGTGCCCTTAATGTATTCCACTGCAGCCATAAGAACTATTTTCAATTGGGATGGCATCATCTCCACCTCTTTACAACATAATATTAAGGAAACCCAAAACCTAAAAGAAGGAAAGTAGCCACAGTTCTTCATGGTGTCTAACCTCCTTGACATTGTATATTTCAAGCATGCATTCCTTGCCATGGGATAGCATTGGCTGGTTCAAGAAGTTCTAATTTAATTTTACTACAAAATAGTGTGGAAATCAAAGTACATCCCATCACACACCAAAATTTGCAAGGGATTTTTTATTCCACTGTATGAAGCCCTATTTAATGCACCATCGCCATGTATGTCCAAGGAGGCTAGGAAAAAAATGCTTAATATTTGAGATTGGTTTGTACAAAATGATGGAACATTTCCAAGAATATTTGAGGCAACCAAACCTCCCCACTTATTACCCCTTTTTCGTTACAAACTAGGTGATTGTGTTAGAAATATTTTATGAGATATTTATTGGGGTATTTATGGCACTTTCATGGGATAAAATGGCCACATGGATGCACATGCCATTTTAGTTAAGGTCCTATCAATTCAAATATATGAAGGAATCCATAGCTAAGTCTAATGCATTAACCTGTTTCCATTTTTGGGACCTACCAATATATAGGTATGGTCCAAAACTGGTAGTGAGAAATCATTAAAAATCATGCAAGTATAGATGGGACTACCATTCTAATTCCTAGGTAGATGAAAGGTTACAAAAGGAAGAAAAAAAAAGAGGAATAGAGGAAGAGGAAATGAGTCTGCAATAATAAGTAGAAGTCAGATAGAAGGAAGAGGTCCTTAAATCACAACATGAAACCCAAGATATTCAAGACCAAAGAACACAAGGTTGTGAGGAGTCAATGGAGATTGGTCAAATCAATTAGACCCACCAACTATCATTGATGGCCATATACCACTGAAGGAATTAGGTATTACTCTGACCAAAAGAAATAAGGTGGTGAATCTAGACAAGTTCATAAATGTCTCAACACTAAACATGATAGTAGAACAAAAGGACAACTAGACATTTTCCACCCTCACCTTCCTCGAGTGTTGGTCACCACTGAAATGTTAAGAAATCAAGATACTTATATATTAGGGCTGATTTCTCTTACTTGATAATTGCATGTGAATTTTGTTGACCTTTTATTGTTTTATTATTTTCTCTCCATCAAGATATTACCAAAATTATACAAAATATGAATATCACAAGAAACACAAAACACAAAAATGTAGGCTCCAAGCCAGGGAAAAGGACCACAAGGGGGAAAACCAAAGAAAATCCTCTTCTTATAGAAATATATCAAAGTGATATATCCAAGGACAGAGACCAAGACCAATAATTCGATATATACCCCAAGTTAGCCCTCCTTCAAGCCTTCTTTCAACAAGTCAAAGTCAACGTTGTTAAGACTTTTTAAATTCTAGTCAAACTTCTGAAAATTTCAGACTTGTAATGATGGCCAAATTTTGGCCTTGTAACATCCTCAAAAACACATAAAATCTCTCACATGTGGACATAATTAGGGCACAAGTCAAATTTTTTCTCTCTCCTTTGACTTTTCTCTCTTTCTCCTTTTACTTTCACTTCTTTTCTTCTTTCTCTTGCACAAAAATCGAGATGAGTGAGTGATTAGTCTCCAAAGTGGTCGAGTTTTCCTCTATATATACACGTCTAGGAGGGTCAAATAACTACCTATTCTAGGCCGAATTGTCTAGGCAGGGTCAAAGTGGCCTTATGGATGATAATTTGACTTTTGGCTCAAATAAAATAATTTATCTTTTTCTTACAGGAAGTCCAACTGGGACTTTGACTCAATTACATTTCTTTCACTCATTATAAATTTTCTTTTAACTCAATAAGCCCTATAAGCATGAATAAAATGCTTTGACTAGAAATAAAAATGAACATAATAATAATATATTTTTATTATTTTTCTCTTACATGCAATACATATTGATACAAGTACAATAGTTATGAAGACCGAACCTAGTTATATTTCCAAAACTCCCTCTTAACTATGGAGGTATAATGACACAATAGGATAGTCTCAAATTGAATTATTCTAATAGGAAGGGATGTTAGGATATTCTGACACATAGGAAATAGTTAAGAATAACTTAGTCTAGTGTAGAGTTAGGTAAAGTGTGTTTCTTTACTATGTACATTTGTAACTTATAATTCGACAGTCACGATTTGTAGTGATCCAACGGTTCACTCTCTCCTCGGTATTAATGACACTTGATCCGTGGCTTAACACCCGATTGGTCCATGATCTCTATTTAAAGAGCATGGAGGTTCATTTTTCCGGTAACCATTTAGAGAGAAACATATGTAAGCTTTCTTTTTATATTAATAAATTTCCCGAAGTGGCCATGTTGGCTCAGGCCGTGGATTTTTTCCCTCTTTGAGGGTTTTAACCATGTGTTAATACTGGTGTACTAATTTGTGATCTGTTTGTGAGCGGTGACCTCTGGTTTTTGATCTAAGGAACTTACCCTATAAATTCCTACATGGTATTAGAGCTATTTTGAGGGCTGCATCTGTTGTTGATCCAAATCCGAAGCCGGTTTGACTGCATGCGACTGCTGTTTTGTAGATCTACTATTTCTGAACATTTTCGGGCTTGGAGAACTGTTATGTTCTGTCTGGAGCACCTGTTATAGTGAGGAATTCCTTTTGTTTCATGCGAAATGGTTTTTGGTTGCCCAAGTTATGTCAGTTTAGATCTGGAGGTATAAAGTATCTATTTTGCCGTTATATTTGTTACTAGTTTTGCTTATTTCGGTTCCCTCTGTTTATTTTGGTTTTTCAGGTTTTATTTATTTACCGGATCTATACCCTCTTCTCTGTGTATTATCTTTTCTTTGTGCTGTGTGCGATCTCGAAAAATCAAAAATAGGAAGAAGGGAATTTTTTTTGTTACGTATTCTCTTTCCCCGTGTCTTTGTGTGATATCAGGAAATAAGAAATAGTGAAAAAATAGATAGTTGCCGGTAAGGCTAACCGAAAATCTAACATTCTACCATAAGGCTTGTATTTCCTTTTTTTTTTTGCTTGGGTTTTTGTGTTTTTTGTGCCTTTCAAACAATTACAAAATTATTTTACTATCTCACTTGGTGAGAAGTTAGTTTATGAGAATAGAGGTCTTGGGTTCAAGTCTCTTTCTCAAGCTTCTTTTATAAAAAAAATTTGGTTAAAGGGACGAGAATTTTTTTTTAAATTTGAACTTCATCATCAAATTTCAAACGGTTCCCGTAACTATTTGGCATCTACAACTCAGTTTTTTCAAAAAAGCATAACTTCTTCATCCAAAAGTTGTTTTTCGAGCAATTTTTTTTTTAAATCAGCCTAATTTTTCGAGATATTTCCATTGGAGCTATTAGTTTCAGCTATTGCAGCTTCAGTTTTTAAAAAAATGGAAAGTGAATGCCCGATTATTCTTAACAGCACCAATTATTTCTAATGGCTACCTCACATGGTAGATATACTTAGAAGTAAAGGTATTTATAGCATAGCCACAGGACAAGAAACTAAATGTTCTGATGATGATGAAGTATCTAAATGGGAAAATAAAAAAGATCAAGCACGAGGGCTGATAGGAATTTCCATTGCTCAAGATATTCGATTTTATATCCTTGACATTGAAACCCCTTATGAAGCCCTAGAAAATGTAAATATAGTCTTTGGCATTCAAAATCAAATCAGGGCCCACCAGCTTGAAAATGAGTTGCTTACTTTAGACCCCAATAATTTCTCCTCTATTGAAGATTTTTTGTTCAAATTCAAGACCCTTAGACTTCTTTTAGAAGGTTGTAAGGTCAAAAAGGAAGATGGTAGCCTCATCTATTGCATTCTTGCTAAGCTTGGCCCTGCATACTCTATATTTGTTTCCACCTTCCATTCCACTAGAGAAGCCATCATTTCTTCAGGAACCACCTAGAAGAACCCCTCTTTTGATGCCTTTTGCGATTCTTTGATAAGAGAACAAGAAAAGCTCTTACACCTTGGTCTTATCACTTCTAGAAATTCTTCTAAGAAAGCCTTAGAAACCCAACATAAATCATATCAAAAGAATCCCAAGAAGCAGTATCCTAAGAAGTATGGTCCGAAACCAAACAAGGGTCCTAAGCAATTTTAGACACAAATTCAAAAAGAAACTCACTAAAATGATAAGGAAAATAAAAAAAAAGGGAAGAAGACAGATAGACATTGCAAATTTTGTAATCATGATGGCCATATACAGTCCAATTTTTTTAAGAAGATGGAAGCCGTAGAAACAGCAATGAAGAAGCACAACATCAATTTGGAGCACTCTTCACCTTCATCTTCAGGAATAGCACTTTCTTCTTGTGGTTTTCAAGCATCAAGATATGGTTATGCATTAAATGTATCTTCTTCTTCTCATTCTCATGAGTGGCTCATTGATTCTAGAGCTTCTTACCACATGGCCAAAAATAAAGCCATGTTTTCTTCTTTAAATGATTGTAACACCAAACATATTTATGTTGGTGATGATAGATCTCTTAGTGTTGTAGGATATGGAACCATTCATCTAGATAATGGTCAGTTTAATGATGTACTATGTGTTCCTACCTTTTCATGCAACCTTCTATTTGTTTATCAAATAACTCATTCAGGTGAAGGGAAAATAGTAGAATTCTCACCTCATAGTGTTGTAATCAAGGACCTCAATTATCCTAGACATATTTTAGCGACTGGCATTGCTAATGATTCCACAAGGTTGAATAAGTTTGACAACTTTGGGTCATCATGTCTTCCCTCCGTTTTTGTTGCTCATAATGATGAAGTGAGAAAACTTTGGCATGATTGATTTAGTCACTTAAAATATCGCTCTCTTCAAAATCTATGTAAATAAAACATGGTGACAGGTCTTCCTATGGTATCTTGTCGAGATGGTGTTTGCTTCGGATGTGTACTCGGAAAACATCATCGGGATAGTTTTGAAAAACGTGCCTCTTGGCACGCTTCAGCCCCTTTGTAGCTTGTGCACAATGATTTATGTGGTCCACTTCCTGTTGTCTCTTTCTATGGTTGCAAGTAATTCTTAAATTTCATTGATGATTTTTCTAGATGCACTTCAGTATACTTCTTAAAACTCAAGAGTGAATTTTTTAACATGTTCTTGGCCTTTAAGGCCTTTGTTGAGAAACAATCTAGACATCAAATTCTCAAGTTAAGATCAGACAATGGAGGAGAATATGTTAACAACAAATTTATCAACTTCTTCACTGAGCATGGCATTCAATTGGAACATACTATTCCATATACTCCACAAAAAAATGGTGTAGCTGAAAGGAAGAATCACACCTTAAAAGAAATGGCTAATTGTATGCTTCAATCTAAAGGACTTGGTCTCAATTTTTGGGTAGAAGCAATTGACTGTGAAAATTACATATTAAATCGCACTCCTACTAAGGTTTTAAAGAATATAAATCTAGAAGAAGCTTGGAGCTCAATCAAACCAGATGTAAGTCACTTTCGTGTTTTTGGAAGTGATGCTTGGGCCCATATTCCAGATGCGAAACATAAAGCCTTAGAACCTAAGAGTGAAAAATGAATTTTTGTTGGATATTCTAAAGATGTCAAAGGATATAGACTTCTTCAACCAAAATCCAAAAATATAATCATTAGAACAGATGTAAAATTTGATGAAAAAATATCGGCTTGCGAGCCTAGTTCGGCAGTTGTGCCACCTGTTAGACTCCGTCTTGCCAGTCTGCTGTTAGAGTCAAATTATCAAAGTTCATTTCTCGTTATGTACATTCCTGTTTGTTCTCAAGGTGCTTCATAATACCTGCAGGCCAGAGGAAGATTTCCAATAGGCTTCATTTCAAGATTTTCATCATGTTCGAGGATATTTCTTTTTCAAAACATTGTTTTGAAAAGGAAATTTTCAAATTTTAATGTTTGTAATAAATCTATATTTTAGAGTCTCCTACCTTGAAATATTTCAGAAACAGCTTTGGGTGCTATTGCCCAAAATGCCGGAGATGTACGAGATGAATTTTTGTCTGATTTCTATCAAAAGTGGAAAGAAGATGCCTTGGTGATCAGTAAAGTGGCTTGCATTGCAAGTTGTCTCTGATATCCTGGGCAATGTTAAGAATGTACAACGCTTATTGGAGCACCCTGCTTTTGACATTCGGAATCCTAACAAGGTTTATTCTCTCATTGGAGGGTTCTGCAGCAATTCGGTTAACTTCCATGCAAAGATGGTTCTGGTTATGAATTTGTTGGAGATATGGTGTTGAATGCTCAGATGTGGAGACTGCGGTTACAACAAATCTTCGATGTTTGTTAATGAATGGTCATGGGTCAAATCTCGCTCTTTACAACTGTTCTTGTGCATGTATCCTGTCTCTTTTGAGTACATTAAAAATAACAGCTTGTTTATAGCAATCGATATAAGAATCATAACATGAGTTACAAAGGTATCTGGAAACACACAGGCGCTGTTTTTTCACATGACATATGAAGGAATTAATGGCAAAACTGAGTTAAAGTTGCTTGTAGGATTGAAGATATATCATCGTTTGCAAACAATTATTCAATTCAATTTCTACAACCAGTCTTACGTGTGGCATCAATCCTTAAAAAGATGCAGTTTGGGTACCGAAGTTTTTCGCTGAAGATTCAACTGGAAGAAAATTCAGTGATCTAAAACTTACTGTCAGCCTATGGAGAAAATTGCTAGCTTGCTTGGGAGCTGGAAGATGCAGAGTATATGCATGTACGCACTAGGTGTGTTGACTTATCCAAATAGCTATTTAAACAAATAATGTGGAGCGCAGTTTACTATAAAGTTTGTGCCACATATGCATGAGAGGCATGCGAGTCAGTGGCTGGAGGGATTTCCCGACGATCTGCGCGCATTGCATATTGTGGCCTCTTTGCACTACTTTTAATTTGTTGCATGGATCTTCAGAGAGGTTTCTCCACCGCTTATGGAAAAAATTGGTTTCAAACAGATGTTGTTCTACGTGTCAGTCTGAGCAGATTCTTTTTTTTTGGAATATTTGCACTTATCATGATTGGAGTTAAGGACCAACGAGAGGCTCGATGATTTCCTAAGGTCGGGTTTAGACGCAGTGCGCAAACGAGGACGCTAATATGCAATTGTGCTTTCTACACCTAGCTGCTGCCTTCTTCGACAAAGAAATCATTGATGTCCAGGACGTGATTCCCTTGTGGATGGGAGAGGACCTCCTCGCAGTGAAAATGCTTCAAAATGGACCTGCACATGTTTTAACAGATCAGTCTTTTATTAAACCGATGATAATAAACGCAGAAGGGTTCCCAGTTTGCCTTAGGATGCAAGACCCGTTTGAGATAGGGAGGAATTATGTTGACTGTCATTTCTATCGTCTACCATAACTTCATCAAGAATCAGCCTTTGTCGGCATGCTTAGGTTCAGAACATCGAAGAGGAGGGGCGCTACCCACATAGGGCGCGCTACCCACATAAGCTTCCCAGCCTGTGTAAAATAACAAGGGCGCTACCCACATAGGGCGCGCTACCCATATAGCGACAGAGCCAAAATTGCTTGCCTTTGTGTCCAGTTTCACACCAAATCTGATCAATCAGTTTGCAAGGATATGTGAATAGACATAAGATGCAAAGTGCCACGTCTTACTGAACATGGAAGGCGCAAAGTCAGAAATCGAAAGGCCAAATTAAAATGAAGACATCTATCATGCAGAAATTGCTAGTTATGCCCTCCAGATAAGTGTCAATGCATTCACATGGCCTGATAGTGAAGTGGTTGCAAAAGTTGTTAGCTTCTGTGGATCTGTTGTCATATTTGCAGTTTCGACAAGCAATTTTGAACTCCAAAACTTTGTGGCAAAATATTTATTTGAAGCAGTTATTCAAGGTTTAAACTCTGGAGTCAAATGCAATGATCTATGCAGATCTTGTCAGCCTTTGTCGTGAGATTTTTGTTCACTTTTCCAACCGACATTCTGCACCAAGAGAAGTACTTCTATCGCTGCCTTTTATTACACAAGATTCCTTCAGTGCTTTTTAAACTGCTTTGTCCAAAGCATCTAGTGCAAAAGAGCAGAAAAGTCGATTCTTCAAAACGTGGTCTACGTTGATGTCAGTCATTGGAGTTCTCGCATGGATAACATGTATATCCCTGCATGTTATTAGTCATTAGCAGGTGGAATTTCCCTTCCTTGTATATTTTAACTGTTGTAACATATTTGCTACCTAAATGCGGTTGCGGTGATTTTCCTCATGTTTCCCATGCTGAAGCGGTGTATTGAAAGGTCAATCTGGCGCATTTGTGACATGGTGGCAGCAGCCTTGCCTGTACGCGATGTTTTCGATTCTACTTCTTTGGATTCGTGCTTTAGTTATTGCATAAAGATAAGACCGCTGGTTAGGCAACCAAAGCTGATCATGCGGATGAGCATTGGAAATTATGAATGGCATGAGCTTTTCCCACAAATAAGTGGATATGTATGCGCTGATATTGGAGAAGATATTGCGCTATTTTTATTAAAGATTAGTTCTTATTCAAAGGCAAAGTAAAGTCAAACCCAAATTAAACAAAGGATATCCACCGTGGATTCAATTACCTATTTTTGGCTTCAGTTAAGATTCAAAGGAATTCACCTACAGATTTCACTTTTTCATTGGTCATCGATAGGTTCAAGGGGAGCGCTATCTTGTCTTCAGAACAGATGGACAGCTCCTTTGCTATCTTCATGATTTTAGTTGAAACATCGCCCTCATTTCTGGCTGATTTGTTTTCTCATAGTGTAGTTTATTTAATGTATGGAGAATCTTTTGTAAAGGGGGAGAGTTCTGAAAGCTGGTGTAGGAGAAAAACAGAGCTTTATTGTACAGTTTTGACAGAGATTTTAATGAAAAGATACAGCTCTGGTTCCTGAGTTTCATGTGGTATGACATTTGACATATGTTTCTTCTTTGTCTCATACGTTCCTTGTAATGTTTTACATTTCATTTCATAATCATTTTCTGTTGAATACTTTTAAGTGAGAAAGGCAGAATCCAGTTTACTGCTCTGACTTGGGAGGTATTCATTTTCTATGTTTTCTTCAGTTTGATAAGGATTCAACTATTGCCCTTGTCAACTTCACAGCGGTCTTTCACTCCATATAATTCCAATTTGATTGTTAAACTTCATGCTTATCTTGCCTCATGAGATAATCTGCGTTTTTCATTTAATCTCTGCTCATGCTGTCTTTGCCCCACACAGCCCAGAAAACCCAATCATTTATTAAAAACCTCTTGCATATCTATTTACTAGCCTAAAATCAAAATCAGTGTTTCATTTAGGTCATCTCAGATCCTATTGGACATCTTTCACTGAGTTTGACCCGGAGAGAGCCCTCTCCTGTCCTCGTAGGGCTAGCTACGAGGCTGAGCTTGGTTTGATGTTGCCTCGAGTTTTTCCTTCCTCAGCCTGAGGCAGATTCGAGCTCTAACACCACCTTTGGCCTGCAAGCATGATTCGGCATATGTGCCACCTCCCTCTCTCTCTTCTACTTTTAATAGAATTCCTTCTAGTTCAGATGATAACAACAAGGATGACAATCCTACTCCCCCTCCTGAAATTATTCCTTTTTCTCCATAACTTCCAAGATGGGTCTGCTCTACTCGGGATGCAGCAGGTTCTCTTGCAGGTGACCCTGCCGATCAACAACATACATGTTCTCAGTTTGAAAGAGCCTCTTCCTTATTAGCTCAAGTTCCAGAAAATCCTGATCCAGAAACCTTTGAATAAGCCTCTGGTCATCCAGATTGGGATGAATCTATGAATGAAGAATATTTTTCCTTATTGGCGAATGATACTTAGGATCTTGTTCCTCTTCAAAAAGGAAGAAAACTTGTCAGATGCAGATGGGTTCACAAAACAAAGTTTGGACCAGATGAAAAAGTGGATAGACATAAAGCTCTTCTTGTCACTAAACGATTTTCACAAGTTGAAGACATTGAATATACTGAAACCTTCTCCCCTATTGCCAAAAGGAATTATATCTGCCTTGTTATTTCTCTTGCTGCCTCCTTTAAATGGGAATTCCATCAGATGGATGTTAAATCCACCTTCTTACATGGATATTTGCATGAAGAAATATACATGGAACAACCCCCTGGATTATCCAAAATGACTCCAGCCTTGTTTTTCACCTTAGGAAGTCTCTCTATGGTCTTAAACAGGCTCCTCGAGCTTGGTATGCCAACATGGATAGATTTCTATTAGATAATGGCTTTTCTAGGTGTCATTATGACAACACTTTCTACACCAAGAAAGAGGGTAAGTCCTTCACCATCCTTTTTCTTTATGTTGATGATCTTATCCTTACTGGTAGTGTTCCCAACCACATAAACCATGTGAAGTCTAGCCTCAAAAAGAAGTTTCAAATGACCAACTTAGGACACTTGCATTATTTCCTTGGTCTTCAATTCTTGCAATCCAAAGAAGGTATTACCCTTTCTCAGTCCAAGTATGACTGTGATCTTCTCCATCACTTTCACATGGAAGGTTGTAAGCCAGCCCCTTCTCCCTTTCATTTTGGATTCAAGGTTTCAGTCACTTGTAATACCCCTAAAGTTGATGCTACCTTATACCGTCAACTTGTTGGCAAAATTTTGTATCTAACCCATACCCATCCTGACCTTTTCTTTGCCATTGGTCTTGTCGCTCAGTTTATGCGCCAACCTCATGAGAGTCACTGGAAAGCAGCTAAAATAATAATTTGATATATTCGAGGTACAGTTCAGTTTGGAATTCACTGTAGTGCAGGAGCATCTCCAATGTTGATTAGTTTCACTGATTCTGATTGGGATGGTGACCCTGATAATAGAAAGTCTACTGCAGGATATGTATTCACTCTTGGTTCAGGAACTATTACATGGTATTGTAAGAAACAAAGTGCCATCTCTCTTTCTTCAGTAGAAGCATAGTATTGTGGTGCAGTTGAAGCCAGCAAGGAAGCCATGTGGCTTCGTCATATCCTGTTTGAATTCGGTCTTCATCAGCAGAATCCAACTACACTTTGGTGTGATAATCAGAGTGCCATTTAGCTATGTAAATATCTAGTTCAGCATCAGTGTATGAAACACATTGAGCTCCACATACACTTCATCAGAAAGCTCATTCATGATTGTGTTCTTGAATTTCAGTACTGTCCAACCAATGATCAAGTAGCCGATATATTTATAAAGGCTCTCACAGAAGCGAAGTTTACCAAACTTTGATCCATGCTTGGAGTTCAGGAAAGTTATCATTAAGGGGGGATAGGCTCTAATGCCTCCTTCCTTCTCCTATTGTGTCACCTTTGTAAATCCTTCAATCCTATCCCAATTTCTTCTTAAGGAGGGATGTTAGGATATTTCGACACATAGGAAATAGGCTCCTTTTGTGTCACCTTTGTAAATCCTTCAATCCTATCCCAAGTTGTTCTTAAGGGGGGATGTTAGGATATTTCGAAACATAGGAAATAGTTAAGAATAACTTATTCTAGTGTAGATTTAAGTAAAGTGTGTTTCTTTACTATGTACATTTGTAACTTATAATCTGACGGTCACGATTTGTAGTGATCCGACGGTTCATTCTCTCCTCGGTATTAACAACACTTGATTAGTGGCTTAACACTTGATTGGTCCATGATATCTAATTAAAGAAAATGGAGGGTCATTTGCGTTTATGAGAGAAACATATATAATCTTTCTTTTTGTTTTAATAAATTTCCTGAAGTGGCTGCGTTGGCTCAGGCCATGGATTATTTCCCTCTTCGAGGGTTTTAACCACGTGATAATACTGGTGTACTAATTTTTGATATGTTTGTGAGCGGTGACCTTTGGTTTTTGATCTAAGGAACTTACCTTGTAAATTCCTACAAGGGATTCATATTGATAAAAATCACCATAACCAACATTATCAAACACAACAAGGCCTTGATTAACAAGCTCTATCTCCCCACTAGATCAAAGCACAATGCTACGAGGCATAAATTTGGACATCCACTACCTCTCTAGGAACATACCCCATCTAGATGTTCACTAGGTATGTCATCATATGACTATTATTATCTTGGATACCCATCCTCAAAGAATCTCTGTCCTCGAGACTATTCTTATATTGGATACAAATCCTCAAAGAATATCGGTCCCAGATGCTTATCCAATCCACCATTCTCCCTACCAATTCCTTCACTAGGCTTATGGTTGTTAGTCCTGACCATAGTGCATGAAACATGGAGAATAAATTATCCTCCCTTACTCCCTCTAAACCAAGGAGGAGATCCTCACTCCCTCTCAAACAAGGAGGAATAACCACAAGCCTGAGCTTGTCTCAAAAGTACTCATCAATGCATCGACTGCATGTAATTCCATGGATATCTGTTGTAGCTACTTTTATCCTATCTGCATCACATCATAACAATCTTAAACCTTCTTGGATATTTGTCAATTATCATGTAGATTCAACACGTCATCAAGTAGTTCATCAAACATTTTATGGATCCAAACTTCTTTACACCTAATTATACGAGCCTTCACATCTTATTTCTTTGTATAGAATTTGCTTTATGCTCTTCCAATAATTAATATTAACTCTCAATCATTATTAGTATCCCTATCAGCAACAATAACTTTCAGACTAATCAAAGTAGAACCAATTATAGCTCCCTCTTTTCAGCTGAGGTGGGTGAACTTCTTCTTGATCAATATCGAATCCAACATATCATCAAGTGATCAATAAATTGTTTCATGGCTTCTTGTATCAATTCATTTCCTTTTCTAACTCTATAGAGTACACATTTATACTATATATATTTCCATACCATATCCCAAACATTATTGATGTCATTCCTCATTATTAGAGTTTCCAAAACAATTGATGTTGCTCCAAATTTCAAGCTTTAATATTATTCAAGTCAATTTATGTGTCTAGCTCTCTTTGAAGTCAACATTACTTCCTTCTCATTATTTAACTTTACATTCTTTGAGAAATTATATTGAATAGTGACCAAAAATAGTTTCAAAAAAAGTACTACCAATGATGTGATCTACTGCAATATCTCAAATATCCATCTAAAAGAGTCTTGGATTTATTTTTCAACTATTTTACCAAGACATATCATGCTTTTACTAATAACTCTCTTCCCAAGTATATTTCAGCATCATGTTTTTATTTCAACTCCCTCTAAAGATATCAATCATGTTTTGAGACAACTAATTGCAGGAAACTTCCTCCATGATAAGTGTACATCTTCCTTCCATGCTGCCAATTAATTAACTTCTTTAATCAAGTTGATTCTTTTAGACTTCCTTGAAGATGATGTCCATAAAGAGTAGAATGATGATATTCCTCATATGTGTTAAGAGTAACCTCATTTATGATTCCATGTTACTTCAATGCATAAAAATAAATTTCCTTCCCTTCTTGTAAAACAATCTTTTGCCATATTCCTTTGATTCTCCCATTCAAATGCTAAACTTTGGTAGTATCGCCAAAAACAAAATATCATGTTGGCAATACTTCTATATTGTTGTAGAATGACCTTGGTTCTGCTATAGTTCTGCTTCTTGTAGTCCTTGCTTTCTGTATGACTGCTTCAAAATATTCATGATGAAACTAATTGCTTTGGTGAATGTAAAAATCTTGTGATTATGGAATGATGTGTAGACAAATTTTTATGACCCAAACTCTTCTATTATGGATAAATAAATGATGTGATGATTGCTTTGAACTTTGAGTGCCCCTTCTACTTTATGTAGATTCTATTACTTCCAATGTTATATATTTTTCTTCAATGACTATAATTTTCGAATCCCATGAAGGTTCTATACTTCAACTATAACTACTACTCTAACTGCTAACTTCAAAAATGAAAAACAACCTTGCTGCAAACCTATTGATTTCCTCAATATTAAAGGTCCTTGTTGTCTTCAATATTGGGTTTCTTTTCAGCTTCTTCGTCTTCTGCAATATGTTCTTCACTTGTCTCTTTCCTCTTTATTTTCTCCATGTTCTTAGTGTTATCACTCTGCCAAATTCCCAAGGCTGAAGAAGGAATCCCAAGATAGGTAACCACAAACCAACCTTTTAACTTGGTAGTTAGCCCTACCAAGTCGGAGAGGGATCTCTCCACAAAACATAGCCTAGAAGGCTGAATGTATTAGGATTTTAGGCTAGGTATGAGTTCAGGGGTTTTGATAATTGATTTTGGTCAACCTGTTGGATGTAAGTATGGTCAAGGGAGCTAGGTCAGGGCAAATGAGATAGCGTTGCAGAGATTCAATGGGGAAAGGTAGGCATAAAGCTTAGCACTTTAAAATTATTGTGATGAGATGGTTTTAAGACTAATGAGAAGTTGTGAAGAGCATGGGAGATGCATTCTTCCTAAACAAAGGAAAATGGACAAATTATGATAACTTTGCCTAAACAGAGCATAAGCAAGCATGTGTTCTGCCTATCAACTTGAAAGAGATCATACAATAGAGATGTAATGAACATGAGAAAAACACATTCTAACATATAAAACTGGATAAAAAACAATGATAAACATCATACCACATCTATCCAAAAAATAGTTGCAACTCTTCTTTATTAATTGGCCAAATTGAGTACAATAGTTCCTTGATGAATACATTAGCATCCAAACTGATTCCAACCCTTTCTTAGTGTGAAGAAAGGGACTAAATAGACATCAAAAAAAAAAATCGCTCATCCTCAGGGGTCAAATCCATGAGGTGAGGAAGATATCCACAAAATTTTGAACTGAAAGTTGAATTGTAGGATGGTCCAAGTGACTCATTCCTAATTACATTCAAACTGATTCATTTGACTTACGGATAACTTTTACCTAATGAATATACACCTAGGTAACTTATCCACAACATAATTACAATTACCATGCTCAATGACATAGGTAAAAAGATCATTTTTTGAGATAAAGTCAAAAATTAAAGTGAAAAACCAAAAATATCAAAAAATGGTCATACGTGCCATTTTTTTGTCATATGTGCCCTCGCTATGTCATATGTGCCCTCCCTATTCAAGGTTGAATTTTACTGACTTGTAGGTGTCCAAATCAGACCCAATATGACTTTTTAGAAATCCCTTCAAGTCATATTTCTGAATATGCCTCTAGTTTTCAAAATGAAGCTAATTTGATCCCTCAAAATTTCATTTTCCCAAGACTGCTATGTGCACAACGCCTAGGCCAAAATAGGGGCATAAATGTGATTTTTAGCTAGTTTTTTTCCCTTTTCACCTATCAAATCTGTAAATCAAGGTAGGAAAAGTGGTTTTCTAGAATGAATTTGTCCTTAGGAATCCACTGGTGGTCTGATTTTCCTCAAAAAGTGCCCCAAACATTTTCGGAGCACCTAGGGTGTTGCACATACGACCTAATTTCTGATATGTGCTTGTTAAGAAAAACTCAGAAAAACACAGATTTTGCAAAAATGTTTCAAAATCCATCAAAATTGGTGGAGAGAGTGCTGGTGAGGTGGTTAGGCTTGGAGTGAAGCCTCTGTAAGTATATCTAACTTTCTTTTCTCCTCCAGCATGGTCAATGCCTCAACCTTTCCATTGGCTCTTTTGAGCTTGGCAATTGCAATTTTCTCCTTTTGGGCATGATGCTTGACCTTCTTCTTCAATATGTAATTGTCTTTGTTAGCCTTAGCCAAAAGCTTCTCCAAATGTCGATTGGTTTTATCAAGCCATGGATCCCTATTTTCACTGATCACCATTGCAAGTTGCTCATTTAGGGTTAGCTGATCATCAATCTCAACCTCCTTTTGTATTTCTAGAGCTAGAGCTCTTTTGAACCCTCTAGTTCTAGGTTTGCCTCTTGGTTCTTGTTCATCTTGTTCATCAAGCACCCCATACTTTTCAAGTGTCTCATCTAGCATAACTTTCGCCTTTTCTGCCTCCCTTTGAGCAGTGATGAATTTCACCTCATCAATGGTACGTTTTGTTTTCAACTGCTGGTTCTCCTTCTCAAGGAAGTTTATAACATATTTAGCCTTGTGAAGATTAGTTTGGAGCTCCTTAATCTTGGCATCATTTCATTTATTAGCTATACTGATGTTTTCATCATCATCATCCTCACCTAGGTCAACAAGCTCAAAATCATTCTTTGTCTCATGGAGGTTCTCCTCATGTTTAACCTCTACTTTAATTTATGCCTTTGTCACCTTCTTTTTTCCTTTGTCCACGAGTTTTATTGATGTAGAATGCATGGCCCTTTCCATTATGTGTGGAGAAAACACATGCCTATGACCTCTCTGGTAGGTTTTTGGCAATGGCTCAACCTCAACCATATTAGCCCACTTAGGCTCACTGACCTCAATCCTGCTAGGTGATCCAATGTCATGATGAGATGGAGATGAAGGAGGTGAAAGGGACTGATATGATGATGATGAATGCTCTATGGGTTGAGATGGAGGGATGGAAGTGGATGGCTGAGATGATGAAGGGAAATTTTGTGCATGGTGAGTTTATGGCTCTCTGAATAGATCATTGGCTATGAAGGTACTCCATGCAATGTTAAATTGATTGAGATGATAGAGGACTATAATTTTGATAAGGGAATGATGAAAAATACTTCTCATTTGATATTCATACTCCCTTTTCTGGACAATAAATGCCATCTTATCTATGCTCCGAAAAAGGTAGTAGGGTTTGTTAAGCATCCTTACCCTAGTGAAATGCATTAAGAGGCGGATATGATAAGTATAAAGTCTTGAAAATCTACCTTCGCATGAAAATTATTTAATGATTATCTTCATCATTGGTGCATATCTGTCCTAGAGGTAAGTAAAAGGAAAGAACCTCTTTTTCTCATTCTTGTATCTTGGTTTTAGGAAAGGCTCAAAGTACTTTTCCTCCAAATCACTCTTTTTGAACCACTTCTCCCCAACATTTGGGATCTCGATGGCAGCGGAGATGATATCAGTTGATATAGTAAAGGTGACACCAAATAAAGTAACTTGGTTTTCATGGAGTATAGATATGAAAAGTCAGGTCAACATATCATGGCGTTGGACTCTCTAAATTTTCTCACAGAACTCATAACAACCAACATGTTTGAAGCATGTCACAGCCATTGGACAAGACAAGAGTTTCCCAATGATATTAGGTTCAAGTCTGAGTATTATTCCCCTTTATTTGGCCTCCCCACCTTTGTTTCCTCTCCCTCACTGTATGATATGTTTTATTCCTCTTCTGCCATGGTTTTTTTATCAAAACCCTAGGGAAGTGTGATGATGTGGAATATGGTTTTAGGAATGACGAATGGGAAAGGGAAAATGAAGGAGATGGTGCTAGGGATGTATGAAATGGGGGAGGGTATAAGGAGTGTTAGTATGATGGGATTTAGGATGGGGATTTGGGGATTGGGAGCATAGGTAAATGTAGCAACTAGGGCTTAAGATATTGGGATAAAGGGTTTAGGGTAAAGGGAATTATGTGATACAGGGTTTTGGGAATGGGTATTTTGCAATGTAGGAAGGGTATGAAGGTGTAGTGTAGTGAAAATTAGGAATTGTAAGTGTAAGAGGGAACTACTAGGGTTTTAAATGATTTTAAACACAAAATATTAAACAAATTTCACAACACCAGAAAATGAACTTGAAGGAGGAGAGAATTGATGGAAGACACCTTTACTCACTTGCTGGAGGTCGAAAAAACTTTTGTTGAAATTTTGGAGGAAAATTTGGCGAAAATTGAAACAATTCTAGCCTTTCTCGACATATGCATAGTGCCTTAAGGCCATGCGCCCTCACAGAAGGCTATGCACAGTGCCTGAAGGATTTGCACCCTCTCTGAAGGATATGCACCCTCTTCTCTGTTTTTTGCTAATTTCGCCCAGAAACTCGAAATTTCACTCTTGGAGTGTTTTATTGGTGTTTGTAGGAGACAAATGAGTTTGAAATGATGTTAAGAAGTCTTTAATATTTGAGTGAATTTGAATTTAGATTAAAAACCCACTTTTCTAATGTTTCATTTCTCCTTTTGAAAACATTGTTGATTACCCTTTTTCTTTGATTTTTCTTCTTTACAGGATGATGTTGCTGGAGTTTGGCACTTTTCACTTTGACTTTTCTTATCTTCAGTTTGGCATATGAAGTTTGAGTTGGAAGCTTCGGACAGAACTTATTACATATAATGAGCATAAAATTACATAAAAATTAAAAATAAATTACATATATATATTTTTAAAATAAAACTACACTTTGGTATGAAAATAATACTCTGAAACCATAATTACAACCTTTAAAAATAATATTTACATGCTGATAAATCCTCTATAGATGATTGAGAAATATTTGAGTCACTCTCACACCTTTTTTGACCTTATTGAGATGAAATGGTGTGTTATGAACCTTGAAAAATGAAACCTAGTTGACCTAATGGGACCTTGAATGACCTGGCTCCATGGTTGACTTTGACTGACATAATGACATAGTGAAATAACCTTTTAAGATTGTTTTATGCTCAACAAGACATGAAGGTGGGTCAGCAAATGTGAAATTTTGAGGGAGAGTGAGGTTTTAGGACTAGGGCTACCATTAGTGAGTCAATTTTTTGCATGACCTAGTGGAATGATAAAAATTTTCTAAGTGGGACCCATAAAATGAATATGAAAAGAGTGATTTTGATCACTGATGGAAAAATGAAAATTATGACACACATCGGCCTTATTGGGGATGGCAGCTCCTTGGAGGTGTCAAGAACACTGTAGAAAAAGTGCCTAACCATTGGGCCAATACGGTCAAAAAACTCAAACTGAAATGCATTACTAAGTAATGATAAATCAATGACACAAAATGACTTTGAAACTAACTGAAATTTACCAAATCAATGACTCAAAACTTAACTTAATTTTCTAAAAATTGAACTTGAAAATGGCAGAAATTCAATTAAGCTCCATGGCCTTCACTTCGGCTTCGAACTCTAGTACTTTTCTACTTTACACATGCAATAATATCAAACTAATATATACAGTGAAGATGAGAAAATTTTCGCAATTTTAGATCAAAAAAATAGAGTGCTTCAAGAGCCTACCATTAATTGGCCCTCCTAAGCAATCTTGCCCATCCATTTCTTCTAGGAGAAATGCATTTTTCCCACGAGAAGTTGCGATCTTAAAAGGCCCTTTCCATAAATTATCGAACTTCCCATGCTTACCCTTGTCTTCATTCCTGGCATCCCAATAAAGTACTACATCAACTATATTGAAATCATCTTGCTTGGTTTTTCTGTCATAAATTTTCTTGATCTTATCATGGAGCTTGGAAGTGTTCTAAAACACCTCTTCTCTTGTCTTCTGTAGGTGAATCATTTGGTTTATTCAGCGTTGTATGTCATTTTCTTCACTTCCTGCTTCTTGTAAAATTTTCATGACTAGGACAGCCAATGAAGAAGGTAAAACTGTGTCCACACCGTAAACTACCTGAAATGGATGCATGCCAATGGATTTCTTGTTGCTTACACGATCTGCCCTTAGTGCATTAATTAGCTTCCTGTGCCAATTCTTCTTATTCGCCTCCAACATCTTTTTGATGATGTTGATCAAAGAATTATTGGAGGACTCTGCCAATCCATTTCCCTATGGACAATGTGTTGTAGAATGACCCAACTTAATATTATACCTGTCACAAAACTCTATCATCTTCTTCGATTTGAATGCTGCGGCGTTATCTGTGATGATATTTCTATGACAACCAAACCGAGACAAGATATTAGTTTCTAAAAACTGAATTATTACAGAATATGTAGCTTTCCTAGTTGGGATCACTTCGATCCACTTTGTAAAGTAGTCTATGGTGGTAAGTATCCATCTGTGTTGAGCAGATGAGGGTGGATGTATCTTACCAATGAAATATAAGCCCCACTACTGGAAATGATTTTGAACTGAAATGGGTTATAATGGTAAAGGAAGAAGCTTACGTTTACCTTGGAAAAGTTGGCATTCATGGCAGCTCATGACCGTCTTGTACAAATATTCAAACAATGTAGACCAATAGTAACCCACTCTCAGTACTTTGTTGGCTGTGGTTTTCTAGTATAAGTGACCTCCACAATCTCCTTTGTGAAAATCCTTCATCACTTCTTTGGACTCATCTTCAACCAAGTGATTAAGTAACACGCCTCCAGGATACTTCCAGTAGAGTGCACTATCTAGTATGCAATATTTTGAAGCCTTAAGCTTCAAAGACATGTCCTTACTCTTTGACATGCCAAGAGGAGGGTTCAAATGTTTCAAAACATAAATGATACCATAATATCATGGAGATGATGAAAAGAGATCTGATACATCAATGAGACTTACACTTTCTTCCTCATTGGACAGTGTTGATATAAGATTGATTTCTAGTGCATGGAGATTTGATTCAGCCATGAGTTTGGCTAAGCCTTGACCTTTAATCAGCTTGCTGGGCTTGATCTCAAGGTCATACTCTAAGAGTGTTGCTATCCATCTACCTCTCCTTCCTTCTGGATATGTCTGCATGAGTACTTCTTTAACAACTGTGTTTGGAACATATAATAAAATATGTGAGTGAAAAATGTAAACACGTAATCCTTGAGTGCTTTAACCAAAGCCATTGCCTATTTCTCGATGATGTTGTATCAAAGGGTTGCATCCCTTATTGTGTGACTGAATAATTCTACTGGCAGCTCTATCCAATCTTTTTTCTGCATTAGAACAACTGCCAATTATGCTCATAAGCGAAAGAAAATATAATGAAATCTAGTGAATAATCGAGGCTTGTCAAAACTGGAGCAGTGGTCAAAGGAAATTTCACCGAGTTGAATGAATTATGAGCATTTTTAGACTATTTTACATCATTCTCCTTCTTTATCATGTTAGTTAACTCTCTAAGATGCTCTACTAAGTTGGGAATGAATCTACGTAATAAATTCATCCTACCATTCAACTCTTGGATTTCCTTCTTGTTGCGAGGGAAATCGATTTGCTGTATCGCTTCAACTCTAGAAGGATCTATCTGGATCCCATCCTTTGAAATGATGTGACCAAGAAGCTTTCCTTATTCCATTGCAAATAGGCAATCCTTTGGGTTAAGAGATATTCCAAATTTTCTACATCGCTAGAACACGACTCTCAAATGATGTGAATGTTCATCACCTGAATTTGAAAAAATAGTCAAATCATCTAAATAAACAACAAGGAAGACGCCCTTCTCATTACCGAATGTTATGTCCATTGCACACTGGAAAGTGGCCCCGATATTCTTCAAACCAAACGACATTTTTGCATATATGAATGTACCCCATGGTGTAGTGAACGTTGTCTTGTCCTGATCATCCTCATGCACAAGGACCTGATTTTACCCTGAGTAACCATCCAAAAATGACATCCTAGTGGCTCCTACAACTCGTTGAAGTATGTGGTCCATTTTAGGCAGCGGGAAATTTTCCTTCAGCGACACTTTGTTTAGATTTTGAAATATATGCATAGTCGGATTTCGCCAGTCTTCTTTTACACTGGAACCAAATTGGACATCCAATCAGAAAATTTGATTGGAAAAATAATACTTTCCTTATAGAGATTGTTTACTTCATTCTCAATGGATGGTAACAACTTTGTGTTTATTCTCCTGAGCTTCTGCCTAAAAGGATTTTGATCTTCTTTATCAAGATCGTGTGTTGAATGATATCTTTATCGTACAACTTTAGATCTAAGTAATCCCAAGAAAAAACGTCAGAAAAATCAATAAACAAACCAACATATTTAGTCTTTACCTCAGGAGACAAAGACTTTGAAATCTTGATGAACTTTGGCTGATTCGTTGTTCCAGTATTAACATCTTATACGACTTTTTCTGTGGGAACCAAGGTAGGTTTTCTTGCCACGTCATCTTGATCAATTAATTCTTCCAAAGATATGAGACCTTTTGGAATATTATTTTCCTTGAGCTGAAGTATGTCAATCTGATTTGCCTCGATGAATTGGTCATCCTTGTCATACACTTTATCCATAAAATAGTTCTCAAACTCACCTTCACTTTGAAGGAAATTGTTCACCTGCTATCATCCTAGAATACTTGCCAAAACTGCAAGTTATCAGGAATGGCGGGCCTGTGCTTCACATGAATCTCAAATTTTTTATTTGAAAACATTTTAGATCTAAAATTACTTGCAGTAGTGGCTAATTAATTAGCCATAAGATTTTGGATCCTTGGCACAACTTTAAGTGTATATTCTGGAGACATTATCAAAATATCAAGTGTTGCATTCGTATGTTGCCTCATCCTTGGGTGATTAGCTTGATACTCACCTTTGAATTTTTTAATTACTAGCTATGAATCACCGTAGACTGTAATTCTTCTAGCTCCCAATTTTTTCAAAATTTTCAAACCGATAATGAGTGCCTCATATTCCGCCTCATTGTTCATGCAATCGAATGCTAATTTGTAGGAACACAAGCTAACATTATTAGGGACTTTACTTTGTTGTTGAAATGGGCTACGGATCCATAAACCAATGTCGGCCCCATATTTTTCAACAACGCCATCAAAGGCCATGCTCCAAAGACCATTTTCTTCCTCAAGGTGCTAAAACTCTTGGCTCTGTTTTGACACAATTTGATGATCTGTTTATTTATGTTGTTCTGAACTTTCATCTGCCTTCTCTGATGGTTGTTCTGAACTTTCATATGCCTTCTTTGATGGTTGTTCGAATGTAGTAGGCATATTCTCTTTTTCTTTTTCTAACATTGTTCTAATGCAATCTGAAATCTCAGGAACATCTTCTATTTCTACTAATTGACAATCTACATCATTTAATCCAGAATCAGTGTACAAAATAAAGGAATCTAAGTCTGTAAGTACAACATTTATAGGATCATTATTAGGCCTTTCCTTGTTTGTGATCATGTATTTCATTTTAGTCTCACGGTATAATTTTCTCATTTGACCGAAGACAGGAATGATTGCGTAGGAAAAGTCCAACTGCAGTGTACCTCTCAATTTATCTCCCCGAGATCTTGATAGAATCATACCAAAGTGTGGCGGAATTTTAGCAACCACCATGTCCATTAGGACATTTTTAGCTGGGATCTGCTCTAGGGAGACAACTAGATATTTAATTAGACCCAAACAATGAACGCGACCAAAATCAAAAGAATATAAGTCATGGTATGGGTGGGTTATGTCAAGGCCAAGCTTCTCCATGATGGATTTTGGCATGAGGTTGTGGGAGGCCCCGGAGTCTAACATAGTGTTATGAAGGATGAATTGGTGGATTTTGAGACTCAATTAAAATGGAGGGACCTCACTATCTTCAGAATGACCATCAATTGCAGGACAAATATAAGCTCGGGTTGATCATCTTCTATATTGACCATGTCAGATAAAGGGTAAACTCTCAAGGTTTTAACTACATGGGATTTATACTTGTAAACTTTGACCAATTCAGTAAGAGGAATAGACACCTTTAACTTTGAAATTTCTGACTCTAAATTGAAAGGTATAGTTATGTATACCTCTTTTATGAAAATATCCATTTTATCAACATGATCTTTCTCTGTGGCTTCTTTCCTCTAAGTATCTCTTTCTTTGGCAGGTGCATTTGTAGAAGGCTGATTGCTTCTATTCTGATTTGGAGCTGAAATCTCCTTACCCTTATTTTGATTGGCTTGAGAAGCTTCCTTCTGTGGTACTTATTTTTGGTGAACTATCTTCTTCAGAGGTGGATTGATTGGAACATCATGGCTCTTTTAGGAGTACTTCCTTTGCTGGGAACGCAATACATTTTGGTATCCTCTCTGATAATCATCAGATTCTACTTCAAACTCTTGATCATTTGCTAATATGAAGTCTTTATCACTTGGTAAGTTTATTTTTTCTACATATTCTTCACCTTCGATCAAAAATATGGGCTGGCCATCGACTGTAAAAAGAAGATTTTCCTATACTATTGGTTCTTACTCTTCATCACTCTGAGCATAGTTATATTGTAGTGGTGTTCGAATTTGCTGTTGTTTCTGTGTTTCGGGAGCTATTTTCTCTCTTTGCTTTATCTGAAACTGAGGCTGCTGCTTTTGGCCTCGAAAGTTCAGATTTCTGACTTGTGGCTCCATTTGTCTATCTGAAATAGACATTTTATCGACCATTATTTCCATGGTCCTAAGAAAAGCATCAAATTTAGTGTCGGATGAGGTGGAAGGTTCCTCTTTAATGGTTACTTTACGTTCATTTTTGAGTTTTGACTTCTTAATCCACAGGTTGGCCTCAACACTCACTAAATTTTGAATCATTTCTTCTATAGTAGTGGGATTTCTCTCTCTCAATGAGTAGGCCATATCTGGGTCAAAAGCATCAGGATAACGTAGGAGGGCCAAACCAGGAGGTGGTTTCATTTCATTTGGGATGGAGCTATATATTCTTAGGTATCAAGCATTCTACTCAGGAACAGATTCATTAGGATTGAGCCTCAGGGAGTCATACTCATAAAGTATTTGTGAGGGGTTTTTCTTCTCATCCCACCTGGCTAAGAAAGCATCAGTTGGTCCTATGGGAGTCCTAATAGAATTAGCTGCTAGGGCACGAAACCAAGTTTTAACTTCACCGGAAAAACTTTGTGCAATAATTCGCATCTTGGCATCATCTGCATCTAACTCCTCAAGGTCTATGAAGGTTGTGATTTTGGCCATGTGGTGACGAGAAGTGATTTTAGAGTTTTCATAAAAGAGGGGAAGTCTTTGGCCATATCCTTGTGGCATCTCAGCAAGCTTACCAGGGAGAACTAAAGGTCCAAAACGAGCCATAGTTCCTGTTGAATGTAGTGGAGGGGGAGGAACGAAGGGTGGATTGGTCTGAGGGGGTCCTTGAGGGGGAAGCTAAGATGATGATGGGATGGATGATGAAGAAGTAACTTTTTGGGAAGCTTCAGGGATGTGAAGGGTTTCTTGTTGGTATTGAATGAGGGATTTTTCAGCAGTGTAACTTAAGGTGTTGGCTAATTTTTTTATTTAGTGATATTGTCTCCAAATTTTGACATCAGTCTCATTTGCAGCCTCAAAAAATGATGGCTTTAACTCTAATCTCCAAGGTTCAAGGACTATTGTATTTAAGTCAGTCTCGAATTTGGTTCTAAATAGTGAAAACTCAAATTTGGTATCAAAAACTAAATTTTGAATGGTTGCCAAATTACAAGGTAATGAGAAAGATCTTACCAAATCTCAAGGAGGAGAATTTGAAGAAATTTAAGCTGGCTGAGATCTTTGCTTCCTTAGGATTCTTTCAAGATCTTTGATGGGAGAAACCAGATCTGGATCAGAGTTAGACCTGGTATACTTTCTTTGAGAAGCTAGATCTGCTATGAGGCACTGTAATTATGAAATCAACCTTATGAAACTCAATCCTATCATCCAAAGGACCAGTTTCCGATAAATCTTTGTCGTACACCCAGTGAAATTTTTCTTTTCGCTCCCCAGCAGCGGCACTAGAATGTTGTCACTCTATTAGATTCCCAAGGTTGAAGAATGAATCCCAACAAAGGTAACCAGAAACGAACCTTTTAACTTGGTAGCTAGCCCTACCAAGTCAGAGAGGGCTCTCCCAAAAAAACACAATCTAGGATGTTGAATGGATTAGGATTTTAAGCTAGGTATGAGTTCAAGGGTTTTGATAATTGATTTTGGTCGGGTTGCTGGATGTAATTATAGTCAAGGGAGCTAGGTCAGGAAAAATGAGATAGGGTTGTAGAAATTCAATGGGGAAAGGTAGGCATAAATATTAGCACTTTAAAATTATTGTGATGAGATGGTTTTAATATTGATGAGAATCTAAGAAGAGCATGGAAGATGTATTCTTCCTAAATAGAGGAAAATGGACAAATTATGACAACTTTTCCTAAACAGAGCATGAGAAAGCATGTGTTTTTCCTATCAACTTGAAAGAGATCATACAATAGAGATGTAATGAACATGAAAAAAACACATTCTAACATATGAAACTGGAGAAAAAACAATGATAAACATCATACCACATGTATCCCAAAAAATAACTGCAAATCTTCTTTATTAACTGGCCAAAATGAGTACAATAGTTCCTTGATCAATACATTAGCATCCAAACTGATTCCAACCCTTGCTTAGTGTGAATAAAGGGACTAAATAGACATCAAAACAACATTCAATCATCCTCAAGGGTCGAATCCATGAGGTGAGGAGGAGATCCACAAAATTATGAACTGAAAGTTGAAGTGTAGGATGGTCCAAGTGACTCATTCCTAATTACATTCAAACTGATTCATTTGACTTAAGGATAACTTTTACCTAATGAATCTACCCCTAGGTAACTTTTCCACAACATAATTACAATTTCCATGCTCAATGAAATAGGTAAAAAGCTCAATTTCTTAGATAAAGTAAAAAATTACAGTCAAAAACCAAAAATATCAGCAAATGGTCATATGCACCATTTTTATGTCATATGCGCCTCGATGTGTCATATGCGCCCTCCCTGTTCAATGCTAACTTTTCCTGACTTGTAGGTGTCCAAATCAGGCCCAATATGTCTTGTTGGAAAGCCCTGTAAGTCTTCTTTCTGAATATGCCTCCAGTATTTAAAATGAAGCTGATTTGACCACTCAAACTTTCATTCTTCCAAGACTACTCTGTGAGTAGTGCCTAGGCTAAAATAGGGGCATAAATGTGATTTTTAGCTAGTTTTTTTCCCTTTTCACCTGTCAAAACTGCAAATCAAGGTTGGAAAAGTGGTTTTTTGGAATGAATTTTTCCTTAGGAATATTTTGGTGGTTTCCTTTTCCTCAAAAATTTCCCCAAACATTTGTGCAACGCCTAGGGTGTGGCACATATGACCTAATTTCTAATATGTGCTTGTTCAAAAAAACAAAGATTTTGCAAAAATATTTCAAAATACATCAAAATTGGTGGAGAGAGTTCTGGTGAGGTGGATAAGCTTGGAGTGAAGCCTCTACAAGTATATCTAAATTTTATTTCTCCTCCAACATGATCAATGCCTCAACCTTTGCATTGGCTCTTTTGAGCTTGGCCATTGCAATTTTCTCCTTTTGGGTATGATGCTTGACCTTCTTCCTCAATAGGTCATTGTCTTTGTTAGCCTTAGCCAAAAGCTTCTTCGAATGCTGATTAGCTCTATCAAGACATGGCTCCCTATTTTCACTGATCACCATTGCAAGTTTCTCATTTAGGGTTAGCTGATCAGAAATCTCAGCCTCCTTTTGTCTTTCTAGAGCTAGAGCTCTTTTCAGCCCTCTAGTTCTAGGTCTGGCTCTTGGTGCTCGTTAATCTTGTTCATCAAGCACCCCATAATTTTCAAGTGTCTCATCTAGCATAACTTTTTCCTTTTCTGCCTCCCATTGAGCAGTGATGAATTTCACCTCATCAATGGTATGTTTTGTTTTCAACTTCTAGTTCTCCTGCTCAAGGAATTTTATGACATATTTGGTCCTATCAAGATTAGTTTGGAGCTCCTTAATCTTGGAATCATTTCCTTTGATTTCTATATTGATGTTTTCATCATCATCATCCTCACCTAGGTCAACAATCTCAAAATCATGCTTTGTCTCATGGAGGTTCTCCTCATGTCTAACCTCTGCTTGAATTTTTGCCTTTGTCACATTCTTTTTTCCTTTGTCCACATGTTTTTTTGATGTAGAAGGCATGGCCCCTTCCACTATGTATGGAGAAAACACATGCTTGTGACCTCTATGGTAGTTTTTTGGCAATGGCTCAACCTCAACCACATTAGCCCACTTAGGCTCACTGACCTCAATCCTGCTAGGCGACCCAATGTGATGATGAATGTGCTATGGGCTGAGATGAAGGGATATTTTGTGCATGGTGAGTAGATGTCTCTTTGAATATATCTGTGGCTATGAAGGTACTCCATGCAATATTTAGTTGATTGAGATGATATAGGACTATGATTTTGATAAGGGAATGATGAAAAAGACTTCTCATTTTATGTTCATACTCCATTTTCTGGACAATAAATTCCATCTTATCTATGCTCCGGAAAATATAGTAGGGTATGTTAAGCAACCTTACCCTAGTGAAATGCATTAAGAGGAGGCTATGATAAGTATAAAGTCTTGAAAATATACCTTCGCATGAAAAGTATTTCATGATTATCTTCATATATATGTCCTAGAGATAAGAAAAAGGAAATAACCTCTTTTTCTCATTCTTGTATCTTGGTTTTAGGAAAGGCTCAAGGTACTGTTCCTCCAAATCACCCTTTTTGAACCACTTCTCCCCAACATTTGGGATCCCAGTGGTAGCTGAAATGATAACAGTTGATATAGTAAAGGTGACACCAGCTAAAGTAACTTGGTTGTCATGGATTCTAGATATGGAAATTTTGGTCAACATAGGACAGTGTTGGACCCTCTGAATTTGCTCACAGAACTCATAACGGCCAACATGTTTGAAGCATGCCACAACCATTGGAGAATACAAGAGTTCCCTAGTGTTGGTAGGTTCAAGTCTGAGTATTCTTCCCCCTTTATGTGGCATCCTCACCTCTGTTTCCTCTCCCTCAATGTATCATCTGTTTTCTTCCTCTTCTAACATGGTGTTTTTATCAAAACCCTAGGGAATTGTGATGATGTGGAATGTGGTTTTAGGATTGAGGAATGGGAAGGGGAAAATCATGAAGGAGATGGTGCTAGGGATGTATGAAATGGGGGAGGGGATAAGGAGTGGTAGTATGATGGGATTTAGGATGGGGATTTGGGGATTGGGAGCCTAGTTAAATGTAGCACCTAGGGCTTTGGGTATTGGGATAAAGGGTTTAGGGGAAAGGGAATTATGTAATACATGGTTTTGGGAATGGGTCTTTTGCAATTTAGGAAGGGTATGAAGGTGTAGGGGAGTGAAAATTAGGAATTGTGAGTGTAAGAGGGAAATACTAGGGTTTTAAATGATTTTAAATACCAAATATTAAACAAATTTCACAACACCAAAAAATGAACTTGAAGTAGGAGAGAATTGATGGAAGACACCTTTACTCACTTGGTGGAGGTAGAAAAAACTTTTACTGAAGTGTTGGAGGCAACTTTGGAAAAATTTGAAACAATTATGGCCTTTATGGACATATGCGCAATGCCTTAAGGTTGTGTGCCCTCACAGAAGGTTGTGCGCAGCGCCTGAAGGATTTGCACCCTCTCTGAAGGATATGCACCTTCTGCTCTATTTTTTGCTAAGTTCGCCCAGAAAATCGAAAATTCTCTCTCTTGGGTTGTTTGATTGGTGTTTTTAGGAGACAAATGAGTTTGAAATGATGTCAAGAAGCCTTTAATATTTGAGTGAATTTGAATTTAGATTAAAAACCCACTTTTCTAATGTTTCATTTCACCTTTTTAAAACATTGTTGTTTACCCTTTTTCTTTGATTTTTCTTCTTTGCAGGATGATGTTGTTGGAGTTTGGCACTTTTCACTTTGAATTTTCTTCTCTTCAGTTTGGCATATGAAGTTTGACTTGGAAGCTTGGGACATAACTTATTACATATAATGAGCATAAAATTACATAAAAATTAAAAATAAATTACATCTCTTTTTTTTAAATAAAATTACACTTTGGTATGAAAATCATACTCTGAAACCATAAATACAACCTTTAAAAATCATATTTACATGCTGATAAATCCTCTGCAGATGATTGAGAAATTATTATTTGAGTCACTATCACACCTTCGTTGACCTTATTGAGATGAAATGGTGTGTTATGAACCTTGAAAAATGAAACCT
This sequence comes from Pinus albicaulis, assembly GCA_034641835.2. Lineage (NCBI taxonomy): Eukaryota > Viridiplantae > Streptophyta > Pinopsida > Pinales > Pinaceae > Pinus > Pinus albicaulis. Next base: position 215,171,765 of record CM076573.1, read on the forward strand.
AGTTGACCTAATGGGACCTTGAATGACCTGAATCCATGGTTGACTTTACTGACATAATGAAATAGTGAAATGAGCTTTTATGATTGTTTTATGCTCAGAAAGACATGAAGGTGGGTCAGAAAATGTGAAATTTTGAGGGAGAGTGAGGTTTTATGACTAGGGATACCATCAGTGAGTCAATTTTTTGCATGACCTAGTGGAATGATAAAAAATTTCTAAGTGGAACCCCTAAAATGAATATGAAAAGAGTGATTTTGATCACTGATGGCAGAATGCAAATTCTGACACTAACACTTAGGATCTTTGGGACAATCTCTTTTATAATTTCCAAATTCATTGCAACCAAATCATTATACTTTAGACATGTATTGATTTCCATGTGGCTGATTGTAGTTATTATATCTACAACGAGGTCCAAATCTTCTAAAATTATTCTTTGATCTAACAACAAAAGCTTCAACATTTTCATTATTGGGTTCAATTTCATCCTTAGCTTTTATTATTTCTTCTTCTAGAACACATTATGCCCAAATTTCTTCAAATGTTGGAGTTTATTTTATTACATAAATACTACTTATAAAATCACTCCAATCTGGAGGTAAGGAATTGAGTACAGAAGTGATTAATTCATAATCAAATATGAATTCACCAAGCCCTTGAAGTTGATCTTTAATTTTGAGATTTTCATAAGGTATGAGGATACATCCTCATCTTTTGATATCCTTGTTCTATGAAGTTGATTCCTGAGAGATATTTTTTTACCTATAGTATTGAAATAATATAGTTTGACCAATTTGTCATAGAATTCTTTGGATGAGGAAAGATATGAAACAAAATAGATGAGGTGATCCTTGATAGACTCAAATAGGATTCTTTGAGCCCTAAATTCTCCCTTTTAGTGTTTCGTCATTGCTTTAGCATTGCTCTTGTCCGGTTCTTGGACTTTGCCAATAATGAAATCCATGACTCCATTTTCTATGAGAACCAAATCAATTCTTTTCTTCCAAGCCTTGAAATTAGAGGCTCTATCGAGCTTGTTACCTTCCTTATATATATATATATATATATATATATATATATATATATATATATATATATATATATATATATATATATATATCCCATTTCACTAGAGGATTGAGACATAAAATGCAGTAAAGTACTTAATTTTCAAAGGAGGTCGGGTTGTTATAGGAGCACTTCAAGAATGTTGATGATGCTTCCAAGAGTCTCCAAATACGTTATAGAGTGGTAGATTTCTATAGTGATGTCTTCAAGGATGGTTGCTACAATAATGTATTTGAGATGCTATGATGACTTCTTCAATTGATGGATGATGAATGAAAAATAACTTGGCAAAGTTTCCAAAAGCCTTTGATATTGGGAGAGAGAGATAGTTGTTACAATGGTCTCCTTTTAAAAGTAAGCAATGATAGCTACAGAGATGATGGTCTTTGGATCTTCTTCCTTATTCCCTTGATAAAATAGTATCTTCAAGTATAACTGCTACAAATGGTGTCCTCCAATGTAGTTGATGATTGTTGTATAAGTGTCTTCAAAAGTGCCAACAAGAGTGATATTCAAGTTTTCCTTCCTTCACCTTAGCATAATAAAATGCAAAATGGCCACAACCCATATTTAGGTCTTAGCCAGTAATCATAGAAGTTATTTTTGGACAATCGTCCTCAGAAAAACCCAATGTGGGAAAACTAATGCAGAAAATGAGGGTTTCTTTATTATTCTTTAGCAATAATTCATGTACAAAATTCCAGATAGAAAAATAGAAGAAGAGACGCTGAGAGAATTTTATTGATCAAATTCTCACACTTCACAGTGTTTTTATGGCCCCAATAGGACCTTTTGTCCTTACATAGACCTCATTGTATCACCCTTTGGGCAGTACATACATAACTGCCTATACGTTATTAATTTGCGTCCCTCCTCTGCGTTGCTTCTTCCTTAAATTCCTTGCACTCTCGAACTATTTTTTATCCCTCTCTCTCTCTCCCACTTGAAACTTTCCCTATGATTAAATTTTCTCTTGTTGAACTTGAGCCACTAATAAAATCAATCTACTTGGGCAACTGAGTATCTGCACTGGTGTGTTCTCCAAGTGCCCATCGAGTTCCTTGTTATAATCTCTCATTGAGGTATCAACGACCAATATTAAAACATAATTGGTGGCTAATATTAGCTTGGACTCAATCTTCATATTCATCTAGACGATTATCACCATATTTAATTAATAAAATTTAATTAATCATATTTCCTAAGTTTAGACTTAGGAATACATTAAAAATGATTAATTGTTTCAATTAAATCATCTCTAGGTGGAATTTTCCCAAGCGATTTCTGGGTCTTAGAGAATGCATGTGTCTTAGCCTCCCTACAAAATCTTGAGTCTAGAGCACATATGATGCTACAAAAATCAACAATATATGGTTGTGTTAATTAGCAAATTAGAGCATGCATATAAGTGAGACGAGACACTAGAGTCAACAAATCAAACCAGCCATGAGTTCTCTCCCAAAGTGGAGAGAAAGGGATGCCAAAGGGTAAACCCACGCTCCCAAAAATCATAAATTTAAGTTACAATAGATAGGAGCCCATAAAAGACTCCTCCAAGCTCAAGGAAAATCCTTAAAATAAAAGCCTTAGGCAATAGAATTTTCCTTGATGAGACACTACAAAAAAATGAGGCAAAAGAAGGGCCTTGAAATCTAAAATTTGAAAGGGCCACTTTAGATACAGGAAATTAGACTCAAGAAGAAGATGAAGTTTCCACCAAAGCAAGAGAGGCTAAGCCTCCTAATGCCCACGGCCAAGAGAAAAATTAGTCTTGAATTTGAAGGCCGAAGGTCCTGCACACAACTTTTTAATAGTTTCAAATGATAAATCCTGCAATTTGTCACAAGAACGAGTTAGAGAGGGATGCAAAACAATCCAATTATTAGCTATGAAATTACTCAATAAAATTACAAATGTATGTGTACAAAATAATCTAAAAAGTCTATGCTAAAGAGTATGAGTAAACTTTCCTCTTTTCCTAGCCATGATTTATCTCTTAAATAGAAAAATATTAGCAAATGAAGCACAATATTTGAGAAATAAATATTGAATGATGATGCAAGAGGTATGAGCCCAAAACTCTAGAGAAATCCCTACTAGACAAACTTGGATGACGAGACTTTGGCAATTGACAAATGTGGGTTCTCCTTGAATATTTCAAGAGTGGGCTGGTTCCTTCGAGAACTTCCCCTCACGCTTGAAGCTTGATGAAAGAAATGATCTCTACACAAATTCAGAAACAATTAGATCGACATGGGCTTAACTAAATGCAATGAAGAGAAAATTTTAGAGATATATTTGACATCAACTAAAACATTTATCTATATAGAGAAATTAAATAATCCTTATGCTAATATGTGATAACTACACATTAACATAACTTAAAAATAATAATGGAAATAATAGAATAATGATATAAGTAGAAATATGAGTGCAAGAACATCAAGAAGTTACCATACACAAGGAGAAGAACACCTCAAATGCAACCCCAAAGTATTTTTTATTAATTTGCAAGGAGTGTACAATCCAACAGAGTATCTTTAAGCCCAATTGGATCATATTTCAGATACAATATGAGAGCCCAAGGCTCTATTATATAATTAATTGGGAGAAAATCCCAATGTAGAGTCCACATGCCAAATGTGATGGTGACAGTCCCAATGCTCCATCATGCAATTTGAATTCCTCGAAGAGGCCCATGTAGATAATGAGAGTAGCTAATTTGTGTTCAAGTGGGACAAGTGTGTGAAAATTCCTAGATCTAACAATCTCAAGAATCCTACTGCAACCAGCTGAATTTACTTCACCTACTTTGTAAATTACATTACACATTTATTTCATATTTCTTCATGAAACATTGAAATAAATTACTGAAGCAACATAAAATTAATTACTTATGATTCCAAAATAGGGAAACTAAGCAAAGAACAATACACACATAGGTCACCTTTATTTTGGACGAAAGTCCCTAGAAAAACCCAATGCGGAAAAACCAGTGCAACATATCTGAGGGTTTGTATTATTAAGCAGTAGCAATTTCTGAATAAATTTTTGAATACCTCAAGGGTTATTCAATTATAGAGAGAGAAATATTTGCAGAAAAAATGTGAGTTTTACCTCACTCAATTACTGGAAAATTTGGCTGATCCGGACACTGGAAGAGATGCCCCAGGAGGTCTCTGCGTAGGCATTGTGTCACTTCCTCTAGGCACCATGTCACCCTAGAAATGGATCGATATGACTCCCAGAATCTCAGATATCAGCCTCCCGGCCTCACACCCTGGCTCTTGGCTTCTAGAATTGATTCGACAGTAAAATCTCGAAAATTCTCTCAGCCACTACATAGCCCTGTGTGGCTCTCCACTCACTTTGCATCAGCCTGTATAGCTCTATGCTAGATATGATGGATATCTCTCTGCCTCTCTCTGCTGATGATTCTCTGGTTGAGAAAATCACTCTCTCTGGAAGTTATCTCCGCCCCTCTCTATGCTGGAATCACTTAGATATGATCTTCGTCCGACCATTGCTTCATCAGAAGAATTTGATCTCTAGATTCACTTGGTCTTTCTTTCCTAATGACCCTCAAGCCTTCCTTTATAGTCTTCTCATTGAGATATCAACGACTGATATTAGATCTCTAATCAACGTCTAATATTATAACTTGACTTGATATTTGCTTTTTCTAGAACATTCACTCTCTGTTTTATTAATACCCTTTAATTATTTAATTTCCCTATGTTTAGACTTAGGGTCCCCATTTAAATAATTATTTTTTACAATAAAACATATTACGAGTGGAATTTTCAAAAACGATTTCTAGGTTCTTTGGAATACTAGTGCCTAGGCCTCTCCACAAATTTTGAGACTTAGAGCACTTTTGATGCTACCAAAAATCAACACTCTCTCTTAGCGAGGAAATTGATCTAACAACATGTATGGTGCATATTGCTCTGACTGTGAAGCATCCTCTGTGCTACTAATGTATGACAAGATGTCCACCAACCACTACGTTGTTGATGCAACTGTACTGCTGCACATGACATTGCCACTGCCACTGCTGCATCCATACTATAGCTCCCTCTTAAGTGTTGCATCTGCTATGCTGCTAACACTACCACAATTAACACTACAACTCAGCTGCTGAGAGAAGCAACTAAAAAAATCACCCAAAAATTTAACAAGCATTCAGTGGATTCACCTTGGTGTTGAATACACTGACTGCTGATAGCTATTGTGTTGTCCCTCTGAAGCACTACGTTAATGTTGCTATGCATTGTGTTGTTGTTGCTGTGCACTACATTGTTGCTACTTTGTTCTACGTTGTTGCTGATTTTCTCTGCGTTGCTCTAGAATTTGGTGCTGCTACCTACTGCAACTATTGCTCCATCACTCCTCAGCTCCCATTGAAAACTCCTTTGTCTCGCTAGTGTTGATCATGGGCACTCGTAGCAAGGTTGTGATACAAGAAGTGGGATCCTCAAGTATCCTACCCAACTGAAGTTCAAGGTGAAATTATAGTTCTATGTGGCCCCATTTCTCTCTTGGAGAAGCATGGGCACTCATGGAAAACTAACCCTTCTCGATCTTCATGGATGCAATGTTTGGATTGTGCTTCTCATCCTTTTCCTTTTTCTTCAAAGGAAATTGTGATGCAAAGTGGCCTAAATCACCACATATGAATACTTTCACCTTTGAAATATATTTATTTTGTTTTTATTTCCCTTGTTGTAGCTTCGATGCGAGGGCTACATTCTCCTCATCCTCCGGATTCTTCGATCTACTCCCACTGCTACCGTAAAGTTTTCACTTGAATAGATCTCTTCTAAGCTCCTCCTCCTACAGTACTACCCACATCTGCTCCCAAATAGGAAGTGTTTCCCTGCCTAAGATACTTTGGACAAAAATTTACCACTCCTTGGTGGAGCTGCATTAAGGGCCAACCTCACTAAAGTTGTAGTAGTTGTGGTGGAGCCATGACTGCCAATTGGTCGTGAATTTCCTAAAGTCTCGTTAATAATGGAGCAATGCACTCCCCCTTCTACATATGGATCATCTAGAGCTTCTACTCCAAGTACATCTTCCGTTGCTTGGAAGTTCCTTCGTATAGTAGGGACAAGGCCTCCCATATCTCCTTGGAAGTGTTCTTGCTGACTATATGAGAGAATTTATGATCCTTGACATCATCAAGGATAAGTCTCTTGGCCTTTTCCATATCGGACTTGTACTTTTTGTTATGATCTGAATATGTAGGTACAACAACCACGTTGTCTATGAACGACTTGAGATCATATTCATCTAGAATGAATTTGATCCTTTCTTTCCAAATCACATAGTTGGAGGACCCCTCCAACTGATACTAATCTCTAAGACCATGAGATGCCATCTCATCCAAAAAAATTTGAACTTCTCCCTCTTTCTCCCTACTGCGTAGCTTCTAGGTTGGCTTACGCACTCCCTGATGGAGATGGTAAGTTTGCTGCTCCTCGGCTGACTAGAAAATGAGAAATATTGAATTCCTCGTCAAGGAACTCACTCAGGAAGAATTCCTCACTATGTGCTCTTCTTCTTTGTTTTACGCTTCTCTACACAACAACTGTCTGCAGAAAAAATGTGTCCCTTTGGTTCTACGCGAAGGCTCTATGCTTATCCCTCTACCTTGGCAAGATCTCAATTCGGAAGTCTTGCCTCTCCATCGACTCACTCAGAGAGTGACAACCTCAATGATTTAGCCCTCCTGGCTAGAACTACGCAATCCCTCTGAGGATTTGATTTGCTTCTGTTGTAGAAATTCTTCCTTCACTTCAGTGCTAGATCTGCTCTTCCTATTTCACATTAAATGGGTTGATACTGTGTGAAAATTCCTATATCTAACAATCGCAGGAATCCTACTACAACTAGCTGAATCTACTTCACCTACTTTGTAAATTACATTACACAGTTATTTGAGATTTCTTCATGAAACATTGAAGTAAATTACTGAATTAGCCTACATGTAATTACTTATGATTCTGAAACAAGGAAACTGAGCAAAGAAAAATACACACATAGGTCACCTTTATTTTGGACGAAATTCCCCGTAAAAACCCAATGCGGGAAAACCGGTGCAACAGATCTGAGGGTTTGTATTATTAAGCAGTAGCAATTTTTAAATACATTGTTGAATACCTCAAGGGTTATTCCATTATAGAGAGAGAAATACTAGCATAAATAATGTGATTTGTACCTCACTCAATCACTAGAAAATTCAGTTAATCTAGACACTAGAAGAGATTCCCCTAGAGATCTCTGTGTAGCCTTTGTGTAGGCACTGTGTCACCTCCTCTAGGAAGTGCATCACCCCAAAAATGGATCGATATGACTCTATAAATCTCAGATCTCAGCCTCTCGGTCTCACACCCTGGCTCCCAGCTTTTGGAACTGATTCGACAGTAAAATCTAGAAAACCCTCTCAGCCACTGCAAAGCCTCTACATAACCCTACGTGGCTCTATACTCACTTTGCGCCAGCCTGTCTGGCTCTACGGTGGCTATGTTGGACATCTCTCTACCTCTCTCTACTGATGATTCTATGATTGAGAAAATAACTCTCTTCGGAAGCTATCTCTGCCCCTCTCTGCGTTGGAATCTCTTGAATATGATCTTCGTTCGAGAACTACTCCATCAAAATAATTTAATCTCTAGATTCACTCGGTGTGTCTTTCCAAATGACCCTCAAACCTTCCTTTATAGTCTTCTCATTGAGATATCAACGACTAGGATTATATCTCTAATCAACAGAAGATTATAACTTGACTTGATCTTCTCTTTTTCTAGAACATTCACAGTCTGTTTTATTAATACCCTTTAATTATTTAATTTCCCTTATTTTAGACTTAGGGTCATCATTAAAATAATTAATTTTTACAATAAAACATATTCCGAGGGGAATTTTCACAAATGGTTTCTGGGTTCTTTGGAATACTAGTGCCTAAGCCTCTCCACAAATTTTGAGACTTATAGCGCTTCTGATGCTACCAAAAATCAACAAAGTGTACATAGGAGTGGAGTGGTAAGAGACCACGCTCCACTCATCTATAGTGAAACTCCAATTCAAAGCCCACTAAAAATATGGCTCATCCAAGCAATTTGAATTTCCTTCCTTAATAAATGCAATTTTTTCTTGGGAGACTCGTGGTCCACTCCAAAAATTAAATTTTATTTGAGCACATGTCATTTCCTTGTTTTTTACCTAAAGATGGGCTGAGAATAATGGCCATAATCATCTTGATAGGGTTTTCCCCTCAAGGGGGTCCTTGGCATAGTGCTTACATTTGACGTCTATTTTTTTATGTGTTGGTGCTTTGGTAGTTGATCGATGAATTAAAATAAAGAAGATATAAATAATCATAATAATAATAAAAAACACAAGTAATTATCGGGAATACGAAAAAATTTCTACCTTTATGATTTTATAGCATGGTATCAGAGCTTTGGTGAAGGAGGAAGAAAGAGGCAATCATCAACACTTGACCAAAGAATCATTCAAAGGACCATCTTAGGGATAAAATCTACTACACTCTAGGAAGATGTCTAACACAATCAAGGGAGGAAAAAACTTGAAGGAGCCTTAAACTACAAGTCCTAGAAGAATAAAATTGAACTCATCGTTGAAAATAATAAGGCACTAGACTTGGTCAAAGCAAAAGTAAATAATCCTACAAAGGATTCTAGTGATGGTGACAAAGTGAAATTCAGGTTACTAGAATTGGTAGCCATGTCTCTAATGGTATAAGGAATAAAGGACAACCTTGTCCCATTCATAGCCAATGTCGACCATGGTCAGGAAATGTATGAATATTTTTTGAATTTATTCACTATTAAGAACATTGGTCAAGTAGCTACTTTGAAAAATGAGCTAAGGACTACAAAGATGACTAAATAAGACACAATGGCCTCCTTATTTGGAAATATAGCAAGAATTAGGGATGAGCTTTTGGTCATTGATAAAATTTCTCCAGATAAATAACTCATGATCACTGCCCTATTAGGATTTCTACCTACTTGGGGTGCATTTGTTGTGGGACTTAACAATTGGAAGGTAGCTCCCACCTCTGAAGAACTATGGACTGCCTACAGTTGAGAAGAATTGAGGATATCATTAGTTTTCGATCGTGAAAGGAGTATCAAATTCCTACATTTCTCGACATAAAGGAAATAAATCGAAAGGACCAAGGAAGAAAGCTGATATGTGGCTATCAATTCCATAAGAAGGGTCACTATAGGAGTGATTGTCCCGACAATCCGAGAAACAAGAAGAGAAAAAGAGATCAAGTCAACATTGTTGAAGAAGGAGACCCAAAGAAATTCAAGCTCAAAGAATTTGAAATTAGGGACTTACACTAATAAGTCCTTTAGCTGTAGGTATCCCTCAAGATTTGGAGGGAGCCCTCAACAAATTTCAAAGATAAGTATCTCATTTCCTTTCAGTTACTAGTTTCATGTGATTATTTAAGTTTTGATTATATTAATACTAATCACGTCTCTCCCTCTATTGTCCTGATTAGGAAAAAATCTACTATATTCTCAAGGAGTATCAAGGAGGACCTCTCAAGAGAAGGTTTGTCAAGAAACAAAGCTTAAAAAAAATTTATTTCTTTATATTAAAGGGTTATTCATTTGACAATATATTACTAACATTGTTATGTCTAGCTATATTGAATCATAATGATTCTTACTATGGGTGATTCATCACTTGATAAATCTACCCACCCCACTCATATTCTTAACTAACTTTCCAAGAACCTTGGCAAGGTTCTGGAAAACCCTAACTGAAGGGTATGCTAATGTGAATGTCCAAAACCCTAAATTGCTTAGGGTTATCGTGAAATGTTATTTGATTTTTTTATTAATGTTGGCATGTTTAGGATTTTGGTATAATAGGGTTGAATGCTAAGGTCTAAAATCCTGAACCTTTGAAATATTTGTGATTTTTTGGTTTTCTATGTTCCTATATTGAAATCCTAACTCATTAGGGTTTGGTGGAATGTGTATGCAAGACCCTTAAAATGTCTTAGAAATTATTTCCTTGGTATGTGTGTGTTTGTATGATTATACCGTAGTCTAATCAATTTTTTTATTGATATTTTGTGAAGTTGGGTTTGACTAGGATATGAAATACCTTTTCTTGATGATAAATCCCTTGGTATGTCTTTGAATATATGTCCTTTTTATTTGAAATCCTAGCTTGGTCTAGGTTTTGTATGTCTAATGTATCAATTTTGTTGGACATATGATATGTAGTTGCAAGATTATGAATTCCTAAATACATGTGTTGACCTACTTATTAATGGTTGTAATTCTTAGGATTTAATATAAACCCTTGTTTGAGATTCTAGGATGATGATATTTGGAAATCTAAGGTTTTGTAGCTAAACCCTAGTAGTAGTTAAATTCTATAGTATGTGTGATATAAATATGAGATCAATTTATATAATGATTGTTGAGGTTGTGAAAATGAAATTCTAGGGCTTTGAAGTTGAGCCTTAGTAGAAGTGAAAATCTCTGATGAATAATGAAAATATGATGATTTGAGATTTGTGCAAGATTGATAAAATCTGAGTTTTGATTGGGTTTGATGGTTGATTGAAAATCTAGGGTTTGCAACTAACACTAGTGGAAGTCGGTCATATTAATGACTAAGATGTGATTGACTTTAATTGATTCTCTTGTATGAAATTTAGAGTTTGTATAAATCTCTAGTGGAAAGTCTAACATATGAATTATGAAAGTTGTTAGATGCCTTATAGATCTATATTTATTTGAATTGTTTCTAGGATTTTCTATATGTTGTAGTAGGGTGTGTTATAACTTACACCTTTGAAAGAAACATTAAAACCCTAGATAAAATAAAAGTTGTTATGAAGTAGTCCAGGATTTATAACAAAGTCCCTAGCAAAATGTTGAAGAACATATGTCTCTTGTTTGTAATTAAGTTTGGGTATCAATTATGTATAAAGTTGAAATGCTTTCATTATTCTGATATGGCTAACTTTATGATTTTGTAGATTTGGTTGTACTTGTTACCTAAGTTGTGCAGGTACACAATATTCAATATGGTGAAGGTGCTCATTGATGTGATTAGCATGATGAGGATGATGATAAATCCAATGAAATGGTTGAAAGCCACAAAAGGTTCTCTTATGATGAAAAGAACAATTTTATCTCCTCGAGGAAGCCTAAATAAAAATTATCTCCCTAATATTAAGAGGGAGTTTGGATGAATATGCAACTTGGTTGAGAGGGAGGTCATAGCTTGGTTCTGATTGAACAATGAAATTTCAGAGGATATGTTGTTGCATGAAAATTAGGAGAAGGAAATTATATGATGAAGTAATATTATTTCAAAGATCAGTTGATAGTCCTACTATGAGAAGTTGAAAATCAACAGCAAGTTTTCTGAAATACCCCAGAGGTTTGTATTTGTTTATGTACATGTGAAATTATATTATTGATTGGGGTTGTGTTTGTACATGTAAATCTCTCAAAGGATTCAATAGCATGCTGGTTACCAATCGGTTTGATTCGGAGAGATTTTCCATCCATGATATTTTGGATTAAGGAGTATTGAGGCTTTGTGAGTGAAGCATCACTTGGGAGGACATCTGGCCGACACTTTGTGTTGATGTCTAGGTCCTAGATTTGGAAAATTTGTGTTGATTAAAGAGCTCTGATTTTGGATACACACCTAGATCCTTGGGTTGATGGTTAGAAAGTAAGCATGATGGTACCTAAAGGGGCTGAAATCTTAAATCCATATTAGTCCCACATGAATAGATTTCTCTGGTTAGGAATCTAGTCCATGGCATTGAAATTCCTAAATTATTGAGAGACCAATGGATAGATTTCCCTTGTCAGGAATCTAGTCCATGGCATTGCAGTGCCTAAATTTATTCATTATTCATATAGTATGAGATCTTGCATTGTATTTGTATATGATGAATACATCCCTAGTTATGAGGGAGTGTTGTAAAATGTAACTAGTTTCGGTCTTCATTTAATGTACTTGAGTCATATTGTAATGTACTTAACAAAAGAATAAATAAAATAGTAACAATTATTATTATTATGACTTATTAAAGCATGGGTTTCATGCTTGGGTCACCATGTTTTAGGTAAAAGTCCCAAATGAGGACTTCTAGCATTTATTCTAAGTTAATAGAGTCATTGTACATTTAAAGAGACCCTTCTTGGGCTTTTGAATCATGTAAAAAGGTTTAATATTGAGTACAATATGAATTATGTGACCTCCACACCAAGTTGTCTTAATGGGGATCATGTTGGACTATGATACACCTATTCGACCTCACCTGGAGCCTATAGAAGGAAGGAAATAAAATTCATTTGGAGCACACTCTCTGACAACAAGTTAGCTATCTTTTGTAGCTGGGAAAATTTTGAAGTCTATTTTCAAGAAGCCGAAAGAAGTGCGAGTTTGGGGAATTATAAGGACAAGAATAAAAAAAAAAAAATGGTGTCTCTCTCTCTCTGTTTCGTGCCCTAGATTGGGAGATTGAATTATTCCAAGTTTTGTTGCTACTGCATGTCGTCTATTGCTGGAAGTTGCTGCCTAGTCAAATTTTTTGGAAAAAGGTCGAAGATCTAGGAGGTTGACTTGGTGTGGAGGGAAGATATGGTATATATCTAGGGTGAAGTGTCTCACAGAATACTATTAAAAGGAATAATTATCTTGACTGGGTTTTCCCCTCGAGGGGGGTTTTTCCCTAGCATAGTACCTACATTTGGTGTTTATTGTTTTATGTGGTGATGCTTTGGTAATTTCTTGATGAACTAAAAGAAACAATATATAAAGAATCATAATAAAAGAAACATCACAAGTAATTCTCAAGAATAAGAAAATATTTCTGCCTTTATGATTTTCTAACATGGTATTATAGCTTTGGTGAAGAAGGAAGAAAAAGGCAACCTTCAACACTTGATCAAAGAACCATTCAAAGGATCATGTTTGGGAAGGAATCTACTACACTCTCGGAAGATGTCTAACACAATCAAGGGAGAAAAAAACTTGAAGGAGCCTCAAACTACAGGTCCTGGAAGAAGATAATTAACCTCATCCTTGAAAAGAATAAGGTAATAGACTTGGTCAAATTAAAAGTAAATAATCCTACAAAGGATTCCAGTGATGGTGACAAAGTGAAATTCAGGTAACTAGAATTGGTAACCATGAATATAATGTTATAAGGAATAAAGGATAAGCTTTTCCAATTCATAGCCAACATCCACTATGCTAAGGAAATGTATGAATCTTTGTCTAAGCTATTCACTATTAATAACATTGGTCAAGTAACTAATTTGAAAAATGAGTTAAGGACTACAAAGATGACTAAAGAAGACACAATGGCCTCCTTCTTTGTAAATATAGCAAGAATTAGGGATGATCTTTTGGCCAATGATGAAATTTCTCCAGATAAAGAACTCGTGATCACAATATTATCAGGATTGCCACCTACTTGGGGTGCATTTACTACAGGACTTAAGAGGTTGAAGGTAGCTCCCACCTTTGAAGAACTATGGACTGCATGCAATGAGGAATAATTAAGGATCTCATTAGTTGTCAATCCTTAAGGTGTATTAAATTCCTACATTTCTCATCATAAAGGAAATAAATTGAAAGGGACAAGGAAGAAAGTTGACATCTGGCTATCAATTCCATAAGAAGGGTCACTATAGGAGTGATTATCTCGACAATCCGAAAAACAAGAATAGAGAAAGAGATCAAGCCAACATTGTTGAAGAAGGAGACCCAAATAAATTCAAGCCTAAAGAATTTGAAATTAGGGACTTGCACTACTAAGTATTTTAGCTTTAGATATCCCTCAATATTTGGAGGGAGCCCTCAACAAATTTCAAAGATAAGTGTCTCATTTTCTTTCAGTTACTAGTTTCATGTGCTTATTTAAGTTTTGGTTATATTAATACGAATCACCTATCTCCATCTATTGTCCTGATTAGGAAAACATCTACTATATTCTCAAGGATTATCAAGGAGGACCTCTTAAGAGAAGGTTTGTAAAGAAACAAAGGTATGCTTTAAAAACATTGATTTATTTATATTAAAGGTTTTTTCATTTGACAATCTACTACTAACATGGTTATGTCTAGCTATATTGAATCATAATGATTATTGTTATGGGTGATTCATCGCTTGATAAATCTACCCACTCCATCATATTCTTAACTAATTTTCCAAGAACCCTAGAAAAGTTCTGGTAAACCCTAATCGAAGGGTATCCTAACGTGAATGTCTGAAGCCCTAAACTTCTTAGGGTTATCGTGAAATGTAATATGAATTTTTTATTAATGACTTCATGTTTATGATTTTGGTATGATCTGGAAAAACTAACTTGTTAGCATTGAATGATAACGTCTAAAATCCCTAACCTTTGAAATATTGGTAATTTTTGGGTTTGCTATGTTTCTATAGTGAAATCATAACTCATTAGGGTTTGGTGGAATGTGTAAGCAAGACCCTTATAATTTCTTAGAAATGATTTCCTTGGTATGTGTGTGTTTTTCTGATCAAACCCTAGTCTAATAAAAAAATTTATTGATATGTTGTGAAGTTGGGTTTGACTATGATATGAAATACCTTTGCTTGATGATGAATCCCTTGATATGTGAAGATATGTCCTTTTTGGTTGAAATCCTAGCTTGGTCTAGGTCTATGTATGTCTAATGTATCAATTTTGTTGGAAATATGATACGCCTTTATATGATTATGAATTCCTAGATACATGTGTTAACCTACTTATTAATGGTCGTAAGTCTTAGGATTTAATATAAACCCTTGTCTAGGATTCTAGGATGATGATATTTGGAAATCTATGGTTTTGTAGCTAAACCCTAATAGTAGTTAACTTCTATAGTATGTGTGATATAAATCTGATATCTATTTATATAATGATTGTTGAGGTTCTGAAAATGAAATTCTAGGGTTTTGAACTTGAACCTTAGTATAAATGAAAATATGTGATTAATAATGACCATATGATGATTTTATATTTGTGTAAGATGGATGAATTCTGAGTTTTGATTTGATTTGATGGTTGATTGAAAACCTAGGTTTTGCAACTAACTCTAGTGGAATCTGGTGTTGTCTAGGTAAATCCTCTCTAAGGACAGAGACAATCCCTTTATCCCTAGGGTGGGTCTAGCTACAAAGGAAACAAACAAATATCCACTTTCCTAGATGAAACAAAGAACGAAGAAGATGGCCTACCTTGGGGTGATGTTATGACGTTGCTCCTCGTTGAAGCCTTGGTCTTTCGCTCTTCTAAGCTTGATCTTCATTGCTACCAATGTTCGACTACCTGCACCAATGACCAAAACACAACTAAAAACATAAAGGTGCATCAAGAATATATCGAAATTAATCGATCTAATTGATCAAGGAGTGCTATATTTCTTATCACAATCATAGAAAACAATGGAAATAAAATACTAGTTGCATTATATTATTAATCAAAAAGGGGAGTTAGAACTTGCGCCTTGATGTCGGAGCTCTCCTTCAACGGGTCCAAATCCAAGAATATCTCTAAAGCACTCTTTTTTCCAATTCAATACGGGAAGGCTAAGGGTCTCGACTCTCTCCTGCTATGCCTAAGTAAATCTTCAAATATTTCTCTTGTTTTTCTTCTCTTCTATTATGTTCTATATAGCAGAGGCATTGGAAGGTGATCAATTTATAGTGATGGAGGAGGGGACATGGATCCACTTAAGATGGGAAAAGGATTATCTCCTTGGGTGGTTCCTCTTTTGTAGGAACAAGAGACCAAAGGAGGAATCTCGGCCATATCCTCATCAACAAAAATCCAACTCTCTGCTCTCAAATCTTTGAGGCCATGAAGCTTCATTTCCATTTTTAAAAAATCTTCCAGAAATAGATTGGCACGGCTATGGGGTACATACTAGTGTCGATCGGCGCTGGTCATAGGCTAAGGATTTTCCATAAGCACTGGTGAGACACTAAAGGGTCGCACTGCTCCAAAAAAGTGGGTTTTTAGGGAGCTACTCCAGAAATGACTAAAAGAGGGATTGATCTTCAGACTGCATGGGATCCAAAGGCATGTTTTCATGATGGGAAAAGTACACAAGGATCACTTTAGGGGTTCTCCAAGATCTGGGAACAGGGAGTACAAGGACAGTGACAAAATTCTATGTAATAGATACCCCCTAAAGCATGAAGGAAGAACAAGAGTGAGGGTTGAAATTATTTATGATTACGTGTCGGGACCAGGACACTTTCATCGGAAAACCTGTGAATCAAGTACATATATACACAACTGAAATATCTGATATAAATACATGAGCATAAGGCATGGACGCAACCATCCATAAAATAGATCATGTAATAGGATCCATGGTATGGGCACAACCATCCAACAATAAGAAGGATCACAAATATGGACTCAGGTATGGTCGCAGCCATCCATCTAAAAGACTCATGTATACAATCATGAATAATTCATATCACCTCACAGCCTATAATTTATAAGACAAAATCTAAGGTCTTGCACTCTGTCACAACCCAATCAAGTACAAATTCAAGCATGTGAATGAGTGATCTAAAATTGAACATGAAAGAAAATCGCCTGATTACCAGTCAATGATGTAAACTGTTAACAGGCGTGAGAAAGACCACCTATAATGACAATGGAACTCAAGGTACTAGCAGTACAGTCCACGAGATGTGAATAAGGAACTAGATTCGAACACTCGTGAAATCGGCCAATGATGTGAACCTGTCGTCGAATGAGAATTCCATTAGGGCATGTAGGCTCTAAGGTACTAGAAAGGAGTCTCTAGATAAACTTCCTGGATAATGAGTTGAAGTCTACAGGAAGCGACCCGTTGAAGGAGGGTCATAATGTATCCCACATCATCGACACAAGACAGAGGAAGCAAGATGGTTGTGAATTAAGACTAAACATAGAATCATGTAATGAACAAAATGCAGAAGGAAGTTCTCTTGAACATATTGGCGACACAAATTTAGAGTATGGCAGCATTTGACTTAAATGGGATCATAGGTCATGTTGACAAAATTGGTAATCAAATGAGAGGAAAACAGATTTCCCAAACCCATGGAGGTAAATTGAAGAATGTAGGATATCCCTAACCCAACACGAACTGCAGATAAGTGTCATGTTCAAGAGTGACATACTACCAACACAATTGATAAATACTTTCGTTTTCCACCATCATTTCTGGCAAGTAACTCTTTATGTTTACACAAGCTTGAAGAGGATAGCATATGCTTGTCATATAAGTTTGTCCTTCAGACAAATCCATCCTAGTACATTTTATGAGCCCTAGGAAGGAGGAAATTGGTATCTTCATGGTGACAAATCCCATGTCATTAAATTTTAATGATTCCAACAAAGTTGAAACTCGAAGCCTTTTCATGTTTAGAGAGTTTGAAAAGAGGCCGAAAAGAAAAATCCATGGGGGCCATTTTCTTAGATATGCCCTCGAATCCAAAAAGGTAGAAAACAAAGTTCGAGAGAACCTCTCAGTCATGATTAACTAAGATGTACCTTTTTGTAAATATTTTATCCCAGCCCAAAAAAGGGGTAAACATATACTGGGTAAATGAAGTTTCGTTTACTTTAACGAGTTCAAAACGAGAAATAATAGACAATATATTCATATTTCGAGAGTCAGAAAAGTGCTTAAAGATGACTCCAAGGAGGTGACTTTTTCATTAGTTTTTATCGAGTCTGAAAAAGTAATAAACTAAAACTCGTCCTTGCATCATTCATCAAAATTCTACCCTGTCACTTCACAAAAGTGAAAATATTATCCGTTTCCAAGGAAAATTAATTAAATATTGACAAAAACCAACAATGACTTAAATAGTTATAAAAATAAAAAACAAAAAACATTTTTTTTTATTTTCACAAGCCATTGGAGGAGTTTTTACCCTATTTTTACCTTGATCTTTAGGAGCTAACTGCGGCTGATCCAGGAAGCCATCCATCGAATCGTCTTTGCTAGGTGAGAGTTATGTCTGTCTCCTTCGATTTGATACCTTTTTCAGAAATTTTAATGGTTTATTTTGAAATTTGGGGAAGAGTTTCTTAAACTTGTTTTCATCAAGGATCAGTGTGAGTACCAACCTCGATCTTGCACCAATCCCTATTTTTCTGGAAAGGCTTCGCACCGATCGATGCTCTTATTTTAAAAATAGGCACGCTAGATGCAGAGATTAAGAAAAACAAGAAATCATTCCCAAAAACACCATTGAAGATAAATTTTTAAGCTTGAATCTTTAACAATGGGTTGAAAAATTGCTATTAGCAGGAAGAAATCGGCAACCAGAATGGTTATTGAATGGAGGGAGAGACAACATGAGGGAGAGGATAGAGAGGCCATGGAGGATCTGGATTGTCCGTCTTCATTGAGGAACTGTGGGCTCCTCAAGTTCTTCCTAACCCCAAGCTTAAGATATCAACCCGATTTTCTACAATATCTGGTAAGAATATGGGACATTGGTCGAGAAAGATTCATAATCGGTGACCAAGAGCTAGAGATAGAGATATTTGATATCTATTTCATCAATAGCTTGTCGCGGAGGGGGGAATGAGCCCAACTAGCAAGAAGTCGAATTCTAGGTGAGAGCATGGACATGTTGATAAGGAGACACTACCCAGAAGCAAACAAGTATTTAGACAACACGATTGACGTAAGGACAATAAATAACCTACCTTTAAAGGTAGTTTTTCATACCATAGCACATGCTACCGGGGCACAAGATCCACATGAGGCTACCAAGTATCAGCTTTAGACTGCCATAGACTATATGGAACCCACTATCTTCAACTGGTCAGAAGCAATTTTGAGCAACATGAAGAAGCAACTAAATAAATGCAAAAACAGTTGACTCAAATAGTTTGGATACGGTTCAATCCTGGTATCGTTATTCATGGAATGAGTACTTTTGTTTCAATTTCAATGGGCGGATGTGGCCGTACTAGCTCCACGAGATCCACAGATGATTTGATGGAGTGAGTTGATGCCTCGCTCAAGAGGTGGTCAACATATGTCATACAAACCAACTTTATTTGTATGGTTGAGGTGTCAACTCATTGTAGTGGAGGACTAGCCATATTCTGGGACTGATTTTAGAGGTGACCCAGATCTTCCTCTTCGAAGGGGATCATTGGGATGATGGAGGTAAAAAAAATTTTGTTAAGTTTTGCATGTTTATATTTTTTTTGGTATATGTGTTCTAATGTTTAAACTTATATACTGCAGACGTTGGACTAGAAAGACCTATTGGGATGTCCCCCATAGTGGGAAGAGTGATTAGGTAGTTCGAGGTTGTTCCTTATGAGGAAGGAGCATATAATGAAGAGGAAATAGCCCGGAATATGTATCAACTGATCAGAGGGATTCCAGAATATACCCACGTCCATGATATCTGTCGTCATTACCAAAGGCACACTGTGGGGGTTTCAAACCGTATTCACCGTCTATTGATCCAAGTTATCCGAGAAGTGACCTGTGATCGCAAGCATCATGTTGACTAGTTTATTTTAGTTTATTTCTGTAGTTTTGGGACTTACGAGTCACTCATGTATCATAACACATTTTTTGGATCATGATGTACTGAAATTTTTTTCAAACATTATCGAAATATATATATATATATATATATATATATATATATATATATATATATATATATATATATATATATATATTCCTATTTAATGTATCATGTGATGATTATCATTATTTTACAAATTTCGCAAATGTCCATCTAGAACAATGCATCTGTTAACCATGTAAAACAAGATAAATAGGAAAATTGCTCACAAAAAGCAAACCAAAACCAAACTATACGTTAATGTAGAAAAGTCATTATACGAAAGACCACTTATCACTGCGGTAAAAAAACCAAGTGAGAGCGTATAATCAGGCAAGAAGATGGTGATGATGGAATGAGAAAACCAAGGCTCATCTGAAAAAAACAGGCTGATAAAATGGAAATCACAAGAAGTGTAATGAGAATGGTTTCATTTTTACAAAAGCTTGAAACACGAGAAATTATGCTTGAAATTGGTTTCATTTTTACACAAGCTTGAAGCATGTAGACAAACAATTCTTGAAATAAGTTTTCATGCCCCCAACATGGTGACTCAATTGGATGTACATGCCCCCTAATCTTAATTTCATTCACTTGAGTAGATTGTTGGTTACTGACAGGTGGATGGAATGAAGGTTCATTTTGAGGTCAAGTGAAAGACTCGACTGGGATTTTACAAGATATAATCATAGACTTGAATTGAAGGGGAACTTACTTCATGTTTTTAATGAGCTTGACTTAGTAAAATAACTATGCTCATAGAGGCCTATTTCATTTTTTAATTAGGTTGACACAGTAAAAGGACTAGGCACATAGATTTTATATGCCTTATAAGTTTCACTATAGCCCACAAACGTTACCTTATTTATAGAAGCATCCAATTTTCTTCTCTTTTCTTTTGGCACATTAAAATATACGTGGCTTCCAAAAAATATAAAATTAGAAACATCAGGCTTCTTACTAGAGAAGACTTGTTCAGGAGTTTTGGAGTCCAATGTGAAATGTGGGCATCTATTTTGAACATACACATCGGTGTTGGAAACTTCTCCCCATAGTGATGCAGGAGCATTAGCTCGGAAAAAATACCTTGTATTTTTATTAAACCTAGGGTCTCATGTTTTTGAGAAATTATTAATTTCATGTAAATATTAATGAGGATTTTGAGTGATTAAATTATATTTTAATTAATTATATGAGAGGATTTGTAATGTTTCCAAATAATTGGAAAACATGAGAGAAACTAGCCTTGAGATAATTGAGAATTAATGATGGAGCCTAAGTTAGAATTAGTTTCAAGGTTTTAGGGATAAGAATCTAGATTTTAGGGGTGTTGAGATATTTGAGGATTTGTTGAGTGATTAAGGGGATTTGAATCTAAAATTGGTTCAATTAAATTTTTATAAATGGATATGCCTCAAAGGCAAATTAGATCAGGGTGAGATTAGAGTGTAGAATAGAGGAAGAGGTTGTAAGCCTCCGGGCAATTGTAAAAGGGCCAATGATTGAAAACCAGGCCAGGAACAAAGTATTCTGTAAGTAATTTCAGTTGTTTAAATGAAAGTGTGTTTTCAGAATTATACGCTGATTGATTGAGGAATTGAATACTTAATTTCTGAAGTTGGGGTTTTAAGTGAGATTATGCAAATAATTAGGGAAATTGATATGCCAATTTCGTGAATTAGAAATAAAAAAGGTTAAATACAATTCTGTGTAAATATATGCATATATTGGTGTATCGATCATTAGAAAGATCGATTGAATTCGAACTTCAATTTAGATTTAACATTTGGCAAATGGAAATATTATTCTGGAAACCCATGAACGCCACGAGAATTTCTAATTGAAACCACGAGGGGAAATGAAGAAATAAAATTCAGTGTTAAGGAATATGCGTTGAGCAAATATCTGGGTGAATAAGAAAAAATCAAGCCTGGCCGTCCAGAATTGGGCGTTAATTGCAAGTGGAATTGTTGTTTTGGTACAAGGATCAACTTCAAACTTATATACATATACCTGTTTGTTTATTTCATATATTATTTAACATTGTATCTGGCATAAGTTTGAAGTACAAAGAGTAAGAAATCAATTGAAGGTGTTAAAGAACTGAATAGCGTGAAGACTGGGTTCAAGGGCGTTGGAATGGAATGCCAGATAGCGACTGCCGAAGAATTTAATTGGCAATTCAAAAGCCATCGATCATGTATTTGAAGACGTAGTGCTTAATTAAATTTTTTTTGATGAAATAAGGAGTGTGGTGTAATTTCAAAGTGGAATCTCGGCCTTTGAAAACGCAGAGATGCTAAGCAGAACCATTCCAAATTCAGATATAGCAGCAGAATTTGTGTAGTGTTGGAGAAGGGACAGTGTTTTGTGAAGAATTATGATAGCTTAAATGATAGCGTGGTACAATTGAGAGCATAATTAATTTATAGTCAGAATATCTTATGAATTCTGGGTTGATTGAGTTTGTAGAAGCGGTAGTGGGAACATAAATCGTTGTTGCATTGGCAATGGAATAGTGCAATCAGAAACCGTATCGTTGAAGATGGGGAAACCTGTAAGTATTTGTTTATATCAGATTAGTTTATATGTTACTGAATGTTGTTTGGTATAAATTGAAGACGCAGGGCGCAAAGGGTTATTCGTAGATTCAATTGTGATATAAACCGTGGCCAGATATACCTCACGTGGTATTGATGTTTAAATCGACTTGTGTCCAGGTCCAGCTTGGACAACTAAATGGTAAGAGGCGCAGAGTTTTGTTTTTTTTTAAAACACAGTCTATTGTAAATCGATTTAACAGGAAATTGTTGGCCCAAAACCTGTGGTAATAATCCATAACATTGGTTTGTGGAAATATGTTAAATATTGTGGTCGATATGAAAAGCGTGGCACATCAAATTTGAGGTTTTATAATCTCCAAATGCTGAATTGAGCACATGGAGGTGAGGGCGAAGTCCAAGTCCTTGGGTTATGGAAATATTCAAATGTTGATTGATAGAGTTAATTGAATTTTGGGGTTTTATGAAAGGGCCTGGTGTATGTGAATGTTTGGTTGGTTGACATGCATTTTAAATTGCATTGTGAAGTCGAAATTTGTGATTGGTTTCTAAATGCCATTTGAAGTGTGGGATTAAAATGGAAAACGAGGAAAGAGAATTATTGGGTTTTTTTTGTAAGTCCTTAGTTATGGGTTTTGATGAGCTTTGGTATGAAGTTTTAAAAATGGATTGTATTGATTATTGAGTTTATGGTTTATTAATCATAGTAAAATGATTTCCGTTGTGCAATGGTTTTATAACCATAATGAGGGATTTAAAAAGAAGCCTCCGCATGTAGAAAGAGTGTGAATTTGCTCAAGCATTGGAGTTTTGGTTGGCAGTTATTGAGATGCATTTTTATATGCACGAGATTGGGAAAGAATTCTGGGTTTGCAGGGTAGCCTGAATCATTTTGGTATCAGAGCTGGAATAGCTCTGTGTGAAGATTCAAGTTTTTAAGTTGAATTTAATGCATGTGATGAATGGATATCAGATTTTGAAACTAATGAGGATTGCAGCACAGGCGAAAGATAAGTCAAGATCAACAGGATCTTGGAGGTGAGTTAATGATCATTATTATTGAACTCTAGTTTGAAGGTTGTTTGCAGAATTCAGATTGCAAGCAGGGTGAAGAAAGTCTCAGCGGGAAGAAGCAGATCACAGCTGGAGTGCAGTGATGAAAGAGTTTGACATGGATTCTAAGAGAGAGTGGCAAAACCTGAAGATTCAACAGAGGTTGAATAAAGTTGTAGATGAGTGAAGCCTGAAGGAGCAGTGGAGAAATGCTCGAAGGGTTCCAGCAGAGGACCGGTGATTACCAAAAGACCAGATCCGGAGGAAGGGATTGGTGAGGTAAGTGGCAGCAGAAGAGTTTACTGTTGCAGAGGCTTGATGCAACTCATGAGTGAGAAATTCATGGCGAAGGAGATGACTACTAGAAGTCATAAAGGAGAAAGCAGAGGTTCAGAGAGAAGCCACAATAGAAAGAAGGAGAAAGATGCCAAGGCCAATGGCATAAGACAACAGTTGACTGATGAAGAGTATGAGAAAGAGAAAGTTGAGATCGCGGTTCATCTCGAGTTATTGATGAAGTTGTTACAGGAAAATGTGAGAGACCAGAGACAAGGTTGGACCATGAGGAAGAGAGTGAAGTGGCAGAGGCTACAACATAAAAGAAATCAATAGATAAACATGCAGTTAACAGAGGAGCTGAGGAAGCTCGGGCAGATGATGAGTTATTGGGAAAATCCAGATCAGTTGGATAAAGTGAAATCTTGTATTTTTGTAGCTGACGATTGTGATGTGATTACAGGTTTTACTGAGGAGGATGTGCAATCTTGTGAAGCTGTTACAGCACAAGAAGAAGTTCTTGTGGATGCAGAAGAAGTGGATCAGTCTGAAGCACTGATAATTGAATCAACAGTTGAGACTGTTGAACTTTGTGATTTTCAAACTGACAAGTTGTGCATGAATGCAGGGACTGTAAGTGATGACGATATGCTTCAGCAATGCCACAGAGAAATTTCGTTGTTGGAATATTTATTGGAACATTCAGAATATGACAGGGAGATTGCAGAAGAAAGAGTTCAGTACAGTGAACGAGAGCAGAAAGGTATCATGGAGGCAGATGGTGTGAAAGGAAGACTAGCTGATAGCCTTGAGAGCTCTTCAGAGAATTCTTTGGGAAGAGAGAATCAACATACTGATGTGATGATTGAAAATTCAGGACAACATACTAAAGTGCTGGAAAAGGAGGAAAAGGCACTGATGCCTTATGATTTTTGTTTTAACAAGTGTTTTGTGAATGCAGGTGTTATTGCATGTGACGAAGAAAATTTGACTCAGTTGAGCAGTCAAATGAAGGAGAAAGACGAGAATTCTGTGGAAATTTCAAATCCATGGAATAAATAATTTATGTTGCTGGAAATGATGTTGGATAGTCGAAATTCAGTGCAGGAAAAATCTCAATTTCAGAATTGGTAATTGCGGAGGAAAAGAGATGAAGACAGCAGAAAGGAGTACACAATGTACCAGTCCAGTAAGTTGCTGATAGGAGGAGACAGAGAAGAAGTTTTCTGTTTCAGAAAACAAGAGGGCATGGATGATTTGGAGGCGGTAAGAACGGAAACAAGCATAGAGGTAAAGACTGAACAAGTAAGAACTGAGGACACAAGAAATCAACAGCCTGGAGATTTATTGGACCAAGAAATTGAACTAATCAGAAGAATCATGTTGAAAGTATCTCAGAGGAAGATATCAGCAAGAAAGAGGAAGAGAAGCAGCAGCATCAGCAAAATGAAGACCGAGACAGATTGTGAAAGTGCAGCAAGTGGAGCAAGGCAGCATAAAATATGGAGACCTGGAGAAAAGCAACAAACAACAGATATAGATGATAAGTTACAGAACAAGGTGTGGGATCCAGGCAGACAAAGATTTAAAATGCATGATCAGGAGATCATGATCATTTTCTACCTTGGGAGTCTGATGCATGAGCATTATCTCGGAAAAAATACCTTGTATTTTTATTAAACCTAGGGTCTCATGTTTTTGAGAAATTATTAATTTCATGTAAATATTAATGAGGATTTTGAGTGATTAAATTATGTTTTAATTAATTATATGAGAAGATTTGTAATGTTTCCAAATAATTGGAAAACGTGAGAGAAATTAGCCTTGAGATAATTGAGAATTAATGATGGAGCCTAAATTAGAATTAGTTTCAAGGTTTTAGGGATAAGAATCTAGATTTTAGGGGTGTTGAGATATTTGAGGATTTGTTGAGTGATTAAGGGGATTTGAATCTAAAATTGGTTCAATTAAATTTGTATAAATCGATATGCTTCAAAGGCAAATTAGATCAGGGTGAGATTAGAGTGTAGAATAGAGGAAGAGGTTGTAAGCCTCCGGGCAATTGTAAAAGGGCCAATGATTGAAAACCAGGCCAGGAACAAAGTCTTCTGTAAGTAATTTCAGTTGTTTAAATGAAAGTGTGTTTTCAGAATTATATGCTGATTGATTGAGGAATTGAATACTTAATTTCTGAATTTGGGGTTTTAAGTGAGATTATGCAAATAATTAGGGAAAATTGATATGCCAATTCCGTGAATTAGAAATCAGAAAGGTTAAATACAATTCTGTGTAAATATATGCATATATTGGTGTATCGATCATTAGAAAGATCGATTGAATTCGAACTTCAATTTAGATTTAACATTTGGCAAATGGAAATATTATTCTGGAAACCCATGAACGCCGTGAGAATTTCTAATTGAAACCACAAGGGGAAATGAAGAAATCAAATTCAGTGTTAAGGAATATGCATTGAGCAAATATTTGGGTGAATAAGAAAAAATCAAGCCTGGCCGTCCAGAATTGGGCGTTAATTGCAAGTGGAATTGTTGTTTTGGTACAAGGATCAACTTCAAACTGATATACATATACCTGTTTGTTTATTTCATATATTATTTAACGTTGTATCTGGCATAAGTCTGAAGTACAGAGAGTAAGCAATCAATTGAAGGTGTTAAAGAATTGAATAGCGTGAAGACTGGGTTCAAGGGCGTTGGAATGGAATGCCAGATAGCGACTGCCGAAGAATTTAATTGGCAATTCAAAAGCCATCGATCATGTATTTGAAGACGTAGTGCTTAATTAAAAAATGTTTGATGAAAGAAGGAGCGTGGTGTAATTTCAAAGTGGAATCTCGGCCTTTGAAAACGCAGAGATGCTAAGCAGAACCATTCCAAATTTAGATATAGCAGCAGAATTTGTGTAGTGTTGGAGAAGGGACAGTGTTTTGTGAAGAATTCTGATAGCTTAAATGATAGCGTAGTACAATTGAGAGCAGACTTAATTTATGGTTAGAATATCTTAAGAATTATGGGTTGATTGAGTTTGTAGAAGTGGTAGTGGGAACATAAATCGCTGTTGCATTGGCAATGGAATAGTGCAATCAGAAACTGTATCATTGAAGATGGGGAAACCTGTAAGTATTTGTTTATATCAGATTGGTTTATATGTTACTGAATGTTGTTTGGTATAAATTGAAGACGCAGGGCGCAAAGGGTTATTCGTAGATTCAATTGTGATATAAACCGTGGCCAGATATACCTCACGTGGTATTGATGTTTAAATCGACGTGTGTCTAGGTCCAGCTTGGGCAACTAAATGGTAAGAGGCGCATAGTTTTGTTTTTTTTTAAAACACAGTCTATTGTAAATCGATTTAACAAGAAATTGTTGGCCTAAAACCTGTGGTAATAATCCATAACATTGGTTTGTGGAAATATGTTAAATATTGTGGTCGATATGAAAAGCGTGGCACATCAAATTTGAGGTTTTATAATATCCAAATG
The DNA here is from genome assembly GCA_034641835.2 of Pinus albicaulis. Taxonomy (NCBI): domain Eukaryota; kingdom Viridiplantae; phylum Streptophyta; class Pinopsida; order Pinales; family Pinaceae; genus Pinus; species Pinus albicaulis. The sequence goes on from CM076573.1 coordinate 215,198,873, forward strand.
TTGAATTGAGCACATTGAGGTGAGGGCGAAGTCCAAGTCCTTGGGTTATGGAAATATTCGAATGTTGATTGATAGAGTTAATTGAATTTTGGGGTTTTATGAAAGAGCCTGGTGTATGTGAATGTTTGGTTGGTTGACATGCATTTTAAATTGCATTGTGAAGTCAAAATTTTTGATTGGTTTCTAAATGCCATTTGAAGTGTGGGATTAAAATGGAAATAGAGGAAAGAGAATTATTGGGTTTTTTTAGAAGTCCTTAGTTATGGGTTTTGATGAGCTTCGGTATGAAGTTTTAAAAAGGAATTGTATTGATTGTTGAGTTTATGGTTTATTAATCAGAGTAAAATGATTTCCGCTATGCAATGGTTTTATAACCATAATGAGGGATTTAAAAAGAAGCTTCCGCATGTAGAAAGAGTGTGAATTTGCTCAGGCATTGGAGTTTTGGTTGGCAGTTATTGAGATGCATTTTTATATGCACGAGATTGGGAAATAATTCTAGGTTTGCAGGGTAGCCTGCATCATTTTGGTATCAAAGCTGGAATAGCTCTGTGTGAAGATTCAATTTTTTAAAACCTAGGGTCTCATGTTTTTGAGAAATTATTAATTCTCAATTATCTCAAGGCTAATTTCTCTCATGTTTTCCAATTATTTGGAAACACTACAAATCCTTTCATATAATTAATTAAAATATAATTTAATCACTCAAAATCCTCATTAATATTTACATGAAATTAATAATTTCTCAAAAACATGAGACCCTAGGTTTAATAAAAATACAAGGTATTTTTTCCGAGCTAATGCTCCTGCATCACATAGGAACTTCGGAAGACCTTGGTCATAAAGCATGGCATGAGAAGCTTCCAAAATGGTTCCATTCTTCCTTTTAGCTTCCTTCAGTAACGCCATTTTGTTCGAGAGTACACACATTAGTGGTCTCCCTCTTAATTCAAACTTCCTTGCAATAGTCATTGAATTCATTTCACTCATATTCGGTTCCATTATTGGTCCTCAAAATTTTGATCTTCTTTCCTGTTTGATTTTCAACCAAGGCCTTGAAGGTGCATAACCATTTGAATGCTTCTTCCTTTTTGTTCAAAAATTATATCCGAGTTTTGTGGGAGAATTAATCTATAAAAGTGATATAATTTAAGCATCCTCCCAATGATGTTACAGGAAACATACCAAATATATCAGAATGAATCAACTCTAAAATATTAGATGTCTTAGTGACACTTGAGGGGAATGGTCCCCTTGTATGCTTTCCTTTGACACAACCCTGACATACACCTTCATGATCATCTTTGAAATCGGGCATACCTATCACCACCTTCCTTGCTTTGGGAAGGGCTTTATAATGAAGGTGTGAAAACCTCTGTTGCCACAGCTTCGATTAAAGAGTTGTGTTACATTTCATGGCTCCCAATAGACTTCCTCCAACCTGATAGAGTGTATCAACCCTGAAGCCAAGAGTGAATGCTTCTTTGAAGTTCCTCTTCCAAATGTGTACCTTTCCATCAATGAATGCCACCTTGAATCCTTTTTCTTCCAATGCTAAGATAGACACTAGATTCTTCTTCAATTCAGGTACGTTCAACACATCTTGCAAACAAAGGACTTGACCTTGATTTAGATGAAGGATCATAGTCCTTTTCCCTTTCACGGGATAGGTGGCATTGTTTAGGATAATCTTCAAATTAGTATCCTTTTCAATCAAATCAGAGAGGGCCTCTTTATATCCAGTGAAGTGCCTTGAGCCACCACTATCAATCAACCAGTTATCCAGGGTGTCGGGAGGAGAATGCACCAGAGAGGTCATATATAAGAATATATTTATTTCTCTTATTATAAAAAACATTAGATTCATCATACCTAGAGTTCCTTGACCGCTTGAAAGGTTGACCATTTCCATTTCCATTTTGATCAGAGGGAGCCTTCCTCTTTCCTTTGAAACTGTTGTTCCTTTGATTTCCATTCCCCCTGAATTTTTTTATTGTTGTTGTAGTCATCATCTCGGGGAGAGTTCCTTTTATTGGGGCACTCTCTCACATAGTGACCAAGCTTGTTACAATTGTAACATCTTCCCTTCCTTCCTTTGGGACCCGCTCTTCCATGATTTTGATTTCTCGGACCAGCATTATTCCTCTTCTTTACATGAGCGGTGAAGGCAGTAGGTTCACTTCCATTCCCATTTGAGGGATGGTCTCTCTCCATCATCCCTTTCTCCTCAGTGCATATCATCAAAAATTCATCAAAGTTAGGAATTATATTATTATTGAGAATAGTGGTATTAAATGCATACCATGGTCGAGGAAGTCCTCCAAGAGCAAATAGAGTGAGCTCTCGATTAGCTATGACCTATCCAATAGCTAAGAGATCAATCTTGATTTTGGTGAGCCTCATGAAATATGATTAGATGGACTCTCCCTTATCCATATTGATGTTCTTCAACTTGTTCTTCAAAAAGAGAATTTGATTAGCATTTCTAGCCCTGAACATGCCAACCAACTTATTATACATCTCCTTTGATGTTCCCAACTCAGAGATATATGAAACCAAGTGCTTATGAATAGAATCTATAATGAAACCAGCTCCAAAAATATAAGAAAAGAGAGATCAACGCCTTAGAAATCAACCACTTCGAGGGGGAAACCTCCAATACATTACATAAATGAACAATTCTTGGATGATACAAATAACCAAAACCTCCTTCTATATATAGGAGTCCATGGGGCCACAATATAATCCTAGCCGACCTAACAATAATAATGTAAGGGCACAATAATAAAAATATTGGGGTTACAGGGTTACAACAATAACAATAAGTGGGCTACACTAATAAAAATAAGGGACTAAACTAGTAATATAGGGACTTAACATGCCCCTCTCCTTAAAAAAATTGTTTTCCTCAACACTTGAGTAGCTTTGGGTGCTTCTGTATAAAATTCTTATCCTCCCATATATAATATTTAGTGGGTAAGAATTCTTCCACTTGATGAGATACTCTGAAATTGATCGATTTCATAGCTGTCGAGTTCTTGTTTCTGTGACCGCTTCAGGTTCCAATATGATTTTTTCTTCCTCATAAAATTTTGGAAATATTGTTTGAACTGGAATATTTTCACCCATAACCTTCTTTAAGCATGAAACATGGAAAACTGGATGCACTCACGAAGAAGCAGGAAGCTCTAATTTGTATGCCATAGTACCAATATTTTGGAACACCTTGCAAGGACCATGGTACTTTGGTGATAATTTATTATCCTTCTTAGCTTGCTTGAGGGAAATTTGTTTTTATGGTTTTAGCCGTAAAAATACCCAGTCTCCTACATCAAAACTTCTCTTGCTGCGATGTTTACCTGCTTTTTGTTTCATTCGATTTTGTGCCAAATTTAGGTTGTCCTTTAAGAGTTGGAGATCATTTCCTCCGTAAAAATTGACCAAGTGACAATTTTTATATGGGAGAAAAGCCATCGATACCATACAAATGTATTTTGTTCTAAATGTAAAGTTTCAATGCATACCTTTTGTGTGTTTTTGCACATTATTGAGATCAAAATATTGCTCCATCTGTACTATCCATGTTACGGGAACCTTGTTGTCAAACTTCCTCATATCCATATTTGGAATATGGTGGTGCTTCCATCCCACATTAGATTTTATGAAATCATGATTAACATTTATTTTCTTCTCATCATGAGTTTCCTCTACTATCTTTTCGCCATTAGGAAACATTTCTTGTATCAACTTTGCCAAACCTTTGATGTCTACTTTTATATCATTCTTCATGTTTTCCATTTTAGCTTCCATGTCATCCATCTTAGCTTCCATGCCCACTTCCATGCCTTCCATCTTAGCTTCCAAACCATTCATCTTAGCTTCCACGTCTTTCTTCAAACCATCCATCTTAGTTTCCACGACTTTCTTCAAAACTTCCATTTCATTTTTTGTTGCTCTTTGCGATAGCGAAATTTGGTGCACTTGCTCTTGTAATTTTGATATCTCATGTTGTGTTTCTTCGTCTTCATGAGTCATAGTAGAGCCTTCTGAAGGCTTAATGGGTGTTGAATTCTTTTTAGGGGGAATTTTATAACCCAATACTGATATCTATTATTAAATATGGCCTTGGAATAAATTCAAACCAATTTGTTTTTTTTAAACGAGACTTATGTAATTCGAAAAAATACACACTTTTTTCCTGCTTTTGAGGAGCTCTATATTGAAACTAAATTATCTCTGTGATGTAGGATCTTCAATATCTAAAATTTGGCCCTAAAGTAGCCCTCTGAATCATCTTTCGAATGCCACAGGTCTGACCTGATTTGGATTCATCCAGACAAAGTTATGCCCAATCTCCCATGATGACCTAATTATGGACTGGTTCAGTAGAGCGAACTTGTATGACTTTCCACGTGTCACTGTTTCCTTCTTCGGCTCTAAAATTTATATAATGAAAACTACAGTCCATTTAATTCCAACCGCTTTTTACGAAATCTCAATCCGACGCTCAGAGAGAGAGTTATGATGTTTTTCCCATGGTCACCTGTTTGAGATGAAATTCGGGAGCTTGAAAAAATCCTAACTTCCATAGATCATATCTCCAAAAATATTGCGAACCAAGATCTAAAATTTTTACAGGAGGTTCTTCAGGATTTCAACTTCGCTATGTGAAAATTTTAGCTTCTAAAACCTCGTAGAAAAATATTTATAGCGAAAATTATGTTATGATCTGTTTAGGTTAAATTCAGGAGCCTGCAAAAAGCCCTAACTTCAGCAGATCATATCTCCAAAAATATTACAAAAAAAACTCTGAAATTTTGCGGAAAATTTCCTCAAGATTCTGGATTTGCACTCTAAACATTTCAGATTCTGAAACTTTGTAGGAAAAAATTTATAGTGAAAATTCTACGATGACCTGTTTGGAGCAACGAAACCCTAGAATCTAAAGCTCTAATACCAAATGTTATGAAACCAGCTCCAAAAATAGAAGAAAAGAGAGATCAATGCCTTAGAAATTAGCCACTTCGAGGGGGTAACCTCTAATACATTACATAAATGAAAAATTCTTGGATGATACAAATGACCAAAACCTCCTTCTATATATAGGAGTCCATGGGCCCATAATATAATCATAGCTGACCTAACAATAACAATGTAAGGGCACAATAATAACAATATTGGGGTTACAGGGGTACAAAAATAACAATAAGGGGGCTAAACTAATAACAATAAGGGACTAAACTAGTAAAATAGGGACCTAACACTATGCTTATATAATATTGTTATCAACTCATCAGTCGTAAAATCAATTCATTATTCATTAGGTCAAATCCCAAATTTTCTATCATAGTGAGTTATATAGTCTAGAACATATCTCAATCATCAAGTCAAAGTTCTAAGTCATTATCATGTAAAAACTCCAAACACTGCTCATCTATATCAATCAGTCAAATCTAGTCAGACTCTTGCAACACAAACTTCAATGGTTAAATCATAATGACATATCTATATGCATATCTAGGTCACCTACAAACACAATTTTAGTCTTATTATAGTAAAGATTCAAACTTTCCTTCCTACTCATAAAAATTTATGTTGTCTGCTTCATGTTTGTAGGACTGGCATCCTTCAAGTGAATATCTGATTTTATGTGCAAAACTTCATTTTTGAGTCCTACAAGCATAGTCGCACCCATAAGCCTTCCTCTATGCGGTTTGGAGACTATAGTCACACCCTTGAGATTACTTCCGTGTGGATGAGAGGCTACAATCTCACCTATAAGCCCGATTCCATACGACTGAGGCTTAGAGTAAGGGAAAAATCCATTTCCTCAGATCAAAACTTTGTCGTGGCTCAACAATGTCAGATATTTGTCTATTCATGCCCATAAATCATACTTCAATAGTAAATAATATACATATAATTCCAATTTTAATAGGAGTAAGGATCTTATGGAGATATTCTCCCTCTAAATGGGAATCCACTTTAGTCATCTTTATTCAAGTCATCAACCTTTCTATAATAATGCCATGCATGAACAGATTTGTTAGATCATAAAGTAAAACATATATCCATCATGGTCATAACATGCTAACATTAGCTATTTCATCATCACATCATGACATCAATCTTTTGTAAAGGGTTATTGTCAAATAGCTAATAGCAGTATACTTTAAGAATCATGATCATAATATTACTTCTTTTTCACATAACTCAGTCCATCAAGTTAGGGCATTCAATTTTATCATATGCCATAATTACTAAACACATCAAAACATAACCATGGTCAAAAAATTATTCTGAATATCAATCTCATTGTTATACTTCTATCATCATGGCTAACATACTTTCCACATACAATATTAATAGTGTCAAGTTACCATATACTAGAATCAAGGTGGTAACCTTCTTTATGGGATCAAGATATTCAAAATGATAGATGTTAGTTGAACATCAACTATACTACTATATCTAAGAAATTTTAACTAGCTTCATAAAATCAAGAAGTTCATCATGTTTAAAAGGTAAGATACTTGTTTAAAACCAAGTGCATCATTTCATCATAAGAAACATGAATCCAAATTAAATCGTATGCATGAGAATTTTGTGAAGGAGACATTCTCATCATACATTAGGGCTTACCTTGCCATTCAATATTACAGATAAAACATAAAATTGAAACAATATACCATGCATACCTTGTAGCATTCAAATACCTATTCACCTTCTCATTTTGCATAGGCAACCTGTAGCACTTTGTCACATTTTCATCAAGTGCCTCTTTACCTTTTCCAATGCTAGTTCTTCTCTTCCTGCACTAGCCATGATCCTAAAGAAGGATCCACTTATCATATCTCATCAAGTATTTAGAAAAATCCAAATACTCAAATATATATGCATGAAGCATAAGTAATAATAAAACAATAATTAGATCTATAAGTATAAACATGAGTAAATACATATAGAAGCATCATAAATCCATTAGGGAATTTTGAGGTCTAAAATGGGCCTCCTAAGAAAAATGTACAAAAAAAATGAACTTTATAAGAACCAATAGGATTCAATATGATGATGTCAACCATGGGGGATGATTCACCATTTTTGAAGTAAAAATGTAAAAATATTAAAAAATTATAAAATTATAAAGCTACTTTTTCAACTCGTATTTTCAACTTATCTTCATACGTTTTTACTCAAATTTCGAGTAGCAGTGCTCGTTGGATGAAAAATTTAATTCCTCATCCAAGGAGAACCCATGTTGCATACTTTTGATGGACCCTGCTACACAAAAAATGATAAGTACATGAAAAACGTGATTGCAATCATGTTTTTTCATGTATTTCTCATTTTTCGTGTAGCAGGGTTCATCAAAAGTATGCATCATGGGTACTCCTTGGAAGAGGAATCAAATTTTGCATCCAACGAGAGTCTTCCCTCGAAATTTGAGTAAATCCATAGGGAGATAAGTTGAAAATATGAGTTGAAAAATAGTTTTTTTTTTCCCCTCTAAAATTTGATGATGTAATCAAATCTTATTTTGTTATTTCCACTATCATTCAATTTCCTTAGGAGGCCCATTTTAGACCTAAAAATTCCCCAAATGGAAAATTAATTATATTTAATGAGAATAAATCATCTCCCTCTTGAACCAACCTTCAAGAGGCATCACTGTCCATTGTACATATAATAATGTTTCCTTCACTATTTCAAGCAACTCTATCAACAACCATACCTAATAGAGACTATCCCATATAGGAATTCATCAAATCTATCACAAGTGCTTGAGCATCTTTACTTTTACCATCCTAGGGTTTCTATATCTGATAACTCAATTTTTTTCCATAAACTAGGGTTTCTTTCAAACCCTAACCTCATAATATCCATCAAACTGTAATACAAAAATTGCCTAAGGTTTTCTTCAAACCCTATAATTATTTTAGGTCTCCACGATATTCTCTTGCATCCATCAACAGTGTCATCATAAGGGTGATCTCCATGACTTTTCTTCAACCCAGCTCTGAAACCATGTTACCTTTTTCTTAGGGCTATCTTGTTTTTTGCTTTGATAATTGCATTTCTTCATTAACACATTACATTCACCCCATAACACCATAACATTATTCAAATTTACATCATTATTCAACAACATATGAAAATGTGTAGAAATAAGAATATCATCATCATTAAGGAAACATAACATAAAGGAACAATAGAAGAAAAACATTCACACATAGAGACACCAGGATTGGTCGGAGAGTAGGGAAAAACCCACTATGGGGAAAACCATTTCAAATTATTCTTCTTATTATATCGTCATCAAATGATTCAAAAAAAGAGAGTAAAATGATCCATATCTTCACCTATGAAACTATCTAAAAAAATAACTACAACATCCATGAAATGAGCCCAACAATGCTTATACTCAAAACCCTGATTCTGAATATTGTAATGCACGGTCATTGTCTGCAGTCAACTGCCAAACTCTATGGTCAATGAGAAAAAAATTTGAAAGATTGAGATTTCATCTTTAAGGTCTTGTTCACATGAAGGAGAAGTCATGCGAGTGACTATAGCTTCCCAGTTGCTCACTTAAGCCCAACCTGCGAGTGATTGGGGTCTGCAATCGAGATTCTAAAACCATATCTCCCAGTCACATGGAATAGACTAGAAGGCTCAAGTCCCATGGATGAGCTTCTATGAAAGTGACTGCGGTCTATTTCTTCCTGTGTTGTGCCAACGACTATGGCCCAAAACCCTGAATTGAGATGTGATCTTCAGACCCTACAATTTCACCTTAGAGCGAACCTGTTCCTCTGTAGATGAGCCTCAAACCTATACGAGCCAAAAACCAAGATAGAAGAGTGTCTCATCATGATGGTGTCCAAATGAGGTATATTTCAGTTGTATTTATAGACTTCCAATGAGGTCCACTTTTCTTTAGGGCTGATCTTATCAAATATGCACATGTGGTCTTTTCTTCATAAATACACTTTCCCTTATCCAATTTGAGTGATCTTTAGGTCGATTTTGGTCCTCTCAAAAATAGGAATTAAATGAAATAATTATCTCCATCAAGTGAGTTGATAAAAGTGGAATTTTACCGCATTTGCATATTTTAACAAATCTTCCCTGTGAATCCAACACTATTGACACTATGGCTTTTGATATCACATAATTTGCTAGAATGAATTTGAAGTTCATCTCATAAGGATTGATTTTACATATGAAATTAATGGATAAAAGTGGCACTACACATATGGACACAAATATATTGATTAATGAACATTGCTCTGGATTGAAGATCTCATCAGAAAGAACTATATAGATTAATTTGGAATATAAAACAAAACCTCTTCAATATTCATTGTCACACTTGCAAAAATAAATATCCCTCAAAATATGTACATAAATGACAATACAATTAGGAAATTTTGCATAAAGTAGAATATTTATCACTTAAGGAAACCATCAAACTCCAAAAATGCATTACCATATTTCATTAAAAAGAATAAATAGATTTGAAATGAAATTGAGAGCCTCCCAATAGAAAAAGGCACATAAAGAATTGTGACCTTAGGAACTATCACTATTAAAACAATGAGCTCTAGAAGCTAGGAAACACTTACGTCAAAGTTGTAACCTTTGGAATCTAGGGAACTTTAACCTTGGAACTACAACTTGGGAATTGTGACTAAGGTCATAGTTCATGTGGTCACGTGACCAACACTTGGAACCCTGATGTAGGGAAATGTGACTTAGGAATTGTGACTCATGAATTGTGTGGATGTAATATTTTTTGAGGTCATAGTTCCCTAAGTCACAGTTTTAGAACTATGACCTCAACAATTATGACCTAGGAACTCTGACCTTTGAAACTGTGACTGAATTCACAGTTAACAAGGTCACTTGGAAATATGACATAAGAAAATGTGACTTAGGTATTGCAACTGATGTCATAGTTCGTAGAGGTCACAGTTCCAAAATTCAATTGCAGAACACCTCTAAAGTTGTGACCTCTAGAATTGTGACTTAGGAAACTATGACCTGCAAACTATGACCGATGTAATAGTTATGAGGTCACATTTCTAGAGGTCATGGTTCCCTAGGTCAAAATTGCAGAGGTCATGGTTCCAAAGGTTAATTGCAAAAGGATGTTGTTGGTTTGGATGCTTTCTCTTTTACTGCTTTAACCGAGTCAACCGTTGCTTCTAGGCCAACATTGAGGAACTATGACTCTAGCATTGGAACTGTGATGTTAGGAATTGTGACTTGTGAATAATGTTCGATGTAACAATTTTTGAGTGTAGGAGAACCACAAAATCTATGTTGCACCTGCCAATAATGTCTAATGTCCCTACCTAGAATGTCCACTGCACCTACTAAAAATTTCCATAAAAGGTGAAGAACTATTGGGATGGATCCAAACTCCATATCAAGTAACACCATTGGAACAATTAAAAAGTTCTTTTTGAAGCTCAAAAAATTTAAACAGTGACTTATAATTTAGAATACCTAAGAAAACATAGAAAATAAAAACTAATGCTCGTGGATCAAGCTTATACTTCCTATGCTACAATAATGGCACACATCCAGTGGCTTAATCAAAGGGAACTGAGCTTGTCACTTATCCTCCCTTGAGATCCCAAATATAACAGACCTAGGAAGACCACTCATAATCCATCAAACTCCTAGATCAAAGGGACCTGGGAAGGCCACTTGTCATCCATCGAGTGCCCAAATATGACAGACCTTGGTGGGCCACTTATCATTGATCAAGCGCCCAGATCAGAGGGATTTGGGTAGGCCACTTATCATCCATAAATCACCTAGATCAGAGAGACCTAGGTAGGCCACTTTTCATCCATGGAGCTCCCAGATCAGAGAGATCTACACATGCCACTTATCGTCCATCTAGTGACCTGATTGGAAGGACTTGGGAAGGCCATTTTCCATTCATCGAGTAACCCGACTAGAGGGACATGGGCAGGCCACATATCATCCATCAAGTGCAAATATCGGGCAAGCCACTTGTCATACATCAAGTGCAAAGATCATGAAAGCCACTTGTCATCCATTAAGTGAAAAGATCGGGCAAGGCACTTGTCATCCATGTAGCACCTAGATCCAAGGGAAATGGGTGGGCCACTTGTTGAGCATTAAGTGCCTAGATCTGAGGATAATGGGAAGGCCACTTGTCGACCATCGAGTGCCAATATCTGAGGGAAATGGGTGGGGCACTTTTCGACCATCGAGTACCCAGTTCTAAGGGAAATGGGTGGGCCACTTGTAGACCATCGAGCGCTTAAAATTGAGGGACTTGAACATGGAATTTATCACTAATCCAACACACATATTTGATGAGATTGAGCATGCCACTTTTCAATGCATCATAAGGCCCTAAGAAGACCACTTATCACCTAATAAGTGGCCTAATCCTATGGAATTTCACCTACCACTTGCCATCAATCGAGCATCGCAAATGCGAGGGGCACAAGATCATCACTTACCTTCCATTGAGGGTCGCAAATATGAGGGGAATGACCCCACCACTTGTCACTCATCAAGAGGGAATATATGATGCCCCTTATCCCACCACATATCATGCATCAAGTGCCCAGATCTAGGGGCCATGACCCCGACACTTGTCCTCCATTGAGAGCCAAAATATGAGGGTTATATGCCCATCACATGTCATCCATCAAGAGCCCATTTCCGAGGGTCCCAAGCCCACAATTTTTCATGCATTAAGAGGAAATATTTGAGGGCTTTGAGATTTCCATTTTTCGCCTATGCAATGCCCAAATTCAAGGGAACTTAACCCACCATTTTTTTCCCATGTAGTACCCATATCTGAGGATCACTTGTGATATCGAGTGCCCAAATCCCATTTACCTGGGCATGCCAATTGTCATACATCAAGCACCAAGATCTGAAAGAATAGGGCAGGAAACTTATCATCCATTGAGTGCCCATATCATAGGGACTTGGGTAGGGCATTTGTCATCCATCGAGCACCCATATCAAAGGGACCTTCGAAAGCCACTTATCATCTATCGAGCACCTAGATTGGGGGGATATGGACATGCCACTTGTCATCCATCAAGCAACCATATCGAAAGGACTTAAGCAAGACACTTATTATTCATAGAGCCACCATATTAGAGTGACCCGAGCAGGCCACTTGTAATCCATCGAGCACCAATATTGGAGGGGCTTGGAAAGGCCACTTTCCACACATACAGTAGCTAAATCAGACAGACCCAATACTTCCACTTGTCCTGCATGAGAACCCTAATCTAAGGGTCCTAATCCCCCCACTTTTCATGCATCAAAAGGGAAGACCCGAGGGTGCTGATCCCACCACTTGTTGCCCATGAAATGTCCAGATTCAAGGGCCACTTGTCATCCATCGAGCACCTATATACCACATACTTGGGAATGTTATTTTTCATCGATCAAACACCCATATCCAATAGAACAAGGTAGGACATTGTTAATCCATCGAGCATCCATATTAGGGGGATTTGGGTAGGCCACTTGTCAACCATCGAGCACCCATATCGAAGGGACCTAGGAAGACCACTTATCATCTATCAAGCACCTATATTGGAGGGATATGGACATGCCACTTATCATCCATCTGACGACCATGTCAAGGGGACCTAGGTAGGCCACTTGTCATTCATCGAGCAACCAAATCAGAGTGACCTGTGTAGGCCACTTTTTATCCATAGAGAACCAATATTGGAGGGATTGGGTAAGCCACTTGTCACACATGTATTAGCCAGATCATAGGGACCTAAACCTACCAATTTTCCTCAATGAGAGCCCTGATATGAGGGCCTTGAACCCCCCAATTTTCACGCATCAAGAGAGTTGACCCGAGGGCTCTGAGCCCACCATTTTTCACCCATGTAGTGTCCATATATGATGGCCCTAAGCTCACCACTTATTTCCCATGCAGCACCTAGATCCAAGGGCACTTGTCATCCATTGAGCACTCAGATCTGATGGACATGGGCAAGCCACTTGTCATTCATTGAGTGTCCAAATTTGAAAAACCTGGGAAGGCCACTTATCATCCATAAAGTGCCCATATCATAGGGACTTTCACATGCCACTTGTCATCCATCGAGCACAAAATTTATCAGAGGGACCTAGGAAGGCCACTTGTCACACATTTAATGGACTAATCGAAGGGACCTAATCTTGCCACTTGTCCTCCATGGGAGCTTAGATTAGAGGGTGCTCAACCCACCACTTTTCATCCATTTATAACACAAGTTCAAGGGCCCTCAAACCACCACTTTTCATCCATCTAGAGCACATATTCGAGGGCCCTCAACCTACCACTTATCATGCAATGAGAGCTCAGATCCTAGGGACCTTGATAGACCAATTTTCATCCATCGAGCACGTAGATCAAAGGGACTTGAGCAAGCCACTTGTCATCCATCGAGCACATAGATCAGAGGGACCTGGGTAGGCCACTTGTCATCAATCGAGCGCCCAGATTGGAGGGGCCTGAGTAGGCCAATTATCACACATATAATGGCCCAATCGAAGGTACCTGATCCTGCCACTTCTCCTCCATTGAAAGCCTAGAATTGTGACCTGGAAACTATAACAAATGTAACAGTTATAGGGTTACCTTTCTAGAGGTCATGTTTCCTTAGGTTACAATTACAGAGGTCATAGTTCCAAAAGTCAATTGCATAGCACTGACAAACTATGACTCTAGCACGTGGAAATATGACCTAGGGAACTATGATGTCAAGTACCGTGACTTGTGAATAGTGACCAATGTAACAATTTCCGAGTGCAAGAGAATCACAAAATTTGTGTTGCACCTGCCAAGAATGTATGTTGTACCTACCCAAAATATTTATTGTACCTACTAAAAACTACCATAAAATGTGAACAACTATTGGGATGGATCCAAACTCCATATCATCTAACCCCATTGGAACAATTAAAATATTTTTTTCAAGCTCCAAAATTTTTAAAAATGACTTTACAAAAAGGCACAAGGGAGAATACCTAAGAAAACATAGAAAATAAAAAAAAATGCTTGTGGATCAAGCTTATACTTCCTACGCTACAAAAAAACAAGAAGAAAATATGTTGTGTATTCAAAGAGAAAATGCTTCCATGCAAATATCTAATGGAATTCATGAAATATTCCCTTGTGTTTGGTTATGAACTAAAACAAATAGACATCAAATATTGTCTACATATATGTTAAAACTTCCATAATTTTGTGGTTGGAGATGAAAGTGAATTGCTGAAAACCTGAAAAAATATGAAGATCACATCATGAGTTGTATGCCAAATCAGTTATTTTTTGAACAGGACTGTTATAAATGAGATCTTTAGGAAAATAAAACAACCTTCCATCTAGACAAAAAATCAAGGCTAGATCTCGTGAAATGCCTCTCCAAACATTGATTAGAGAGACCCCATTATTTTTGCATATTACTACCACAAACATCATTATATAAGGTTGGAAAATTATCCAACTCTCAAAATATGTGTATGCTATTATCCCAAACATAATTAAGCTATGAAAGCATTTCCCTTTATCGATTTTGGGTGCCTAATGAGGATCAATGTTTTAAAAACTAGCTACTCTAAACTGGTAACTCGTCAAACTTATTAGAAAAATGGAAGTTAATTATTTTTCTTATGATGACATTATCTTGTGATGTTCAATTATTATTATTTGTTCTTTCTTTTATCATCAAGAGTAATGCCACTAAACAAATATAAGAAGAGACAATATGTAGGCACATGCCATGGAAAAACCCCATTCTTTGGGGAAAACCCGATCAAATTTCTTCCTTCAATAGTTTCAAGATGAGACAACCAAGACCTTAGACTAAAGCCTTTCTCCATTAAGTCATCCCTTCACTACGTTAGCACCAAGATATCCTTTCACCGAGATCTCCCTTGCTTGCACTTGAAATGTCATCCTCCTTCCTCTTGAGTTCCAACTTCAGTGTTATCACCATATCACTGAGGCATCATATTTGCGATAACATCATTGCACTGAGAAATGTAGCACCAAGTATCAAGTATCATCATGACATAACACTGAATATTCAGAATAGACATAGCTTCACTGAATACCAATGATATCCATAGGGAGTAGCATTTACTTCACTAAGTCATTGTCTTATTGTCCAATCCTTATTTTTTGTAATATTGTATCCCATCACTGAGCCACTGCCACAGTTATGTCACCGACTATTATATCACATCTATATGACCATGTCACTGAGCCACAGAGCTACTGTAGTATTTTCCAAGTTTCTAAGAAGTGTTTGAACTGTAGTATTACAGTGATCCAAAATTCAAAGAAGTACGGAATTTATGAGTTAGAAATGCGGAACTATAACCTTGTATATATAGTTGTTTTCCATAGATATTGAGTCAACTTGTCAATGTGAAGAGTTGTGTCTTGTTTTGAGTTGACATGCAGACATATTGAAACTGACTTGAGTATGTGGTCTTGTAGATGATTTGAGGTCAACTTGAAGGATTCTTATGAAGAAGATTTTGCTAAGGACCGAGGATGATGACCCTTGAAGGAGATGACTAAATGGAGGAGCCTTTTTAATCAACATAATGTGAAAATTTCTTAATCTAAGAAACCCTACTACAGTATCTTGATTTACTTCTCCTACTTGAATTAAGTTACAAGTTCATTTTTGAAATATTGAGTAAATTAGCGAAGAAAATACAACTAGTAGCCTACACATACAAATCAATTACTGAATAACATTCTCATATGAAAAAGTGACATAGATTTTTCAGACCAATGTCCCCGGAAAAACCCAATGCAGGAAAACCGGTGTAGCTATCTCTGGAGGGTTTTTCTTATTAAGAATATTCTAAGTACAACAGTTTCTGGACACCAAACTGTTTTACCCTACAGAGAAATAATACGGCAAAAATACCTCTATCCCAGGAGACAGAAAATATGGATGGTTCACACTCTCAAACGAGATTTACAAAACTCAAGCCCTTTATGGACCATCGGAAACCCTAGTGCTACTCTTCAGCCCTCTGCGTCAGCTTGACTGTCCTGCGTCAGCCCTTGAGCTACTCTAAAAGGGCTTGCACCACCCATGAAGGGCTTATGCTTCCCCTGCATTACCCTGATTGGGCCTGCATCAACCCTGCGTGGCCCCTACTGCCTCTACGTGGCCTCTACTGGACTGCATAGCACTTGGCTGCCTTTGCGCTGCTCTGACTGCTGCCTCTCTATCCTTGTTGTACTCTTGGCCTAGGATCAAACAACCCCCTTGCCAATACTGCCCCTCGCCGCAATGCAAACTGCTTCTAAAATTCTTAGCCAGCCGCACCCTAAAATTTCACATTAGCTTCAGTGCTTCGCCAATGTGTGTGTTCTCCAACTGACCCCAAGTCCTTCTCTTATAATTTTCTCGTTGAAACATCAACGATCGTGATCTAATCTCTAATCGACGACTAAGATTATAACCTGCTTGGTCTGCGTCACTTAACTCATTCTCATCACATTTTTAATTTAATTCACTTTAATGTTTTAATTTCCTAAATTAGACTTAGGGTCCTTAATTAAAAATATTAATTAATTAAATATATCTTAAACATGATGGAATTTCTTCAAACGCTTACTGGGTCTTGGAGATCTCATGTATTCCAGCTCCTCCTCAAAATTTGGGAGCTAGAGCACATTCGATGCTACCCCAAAATATCAACACTCCCTCTTAGCGAAGAATGTGCTCTAGCAATACACTTCACCCAGAAGTACTTCTCTGATCTCTAGCATCAGTCTCCATGCTGATGCTTGGCCTGCTTCCCTACATCACTGTGATGTTGTTGCTCTCTGTACTGATGCCCATTTCACTGCCACTGAAACTGTTACATCCATACTACAGTTCCCTCTCAAATTGTTGCATCATGTTGCCAACTGCTGCACTGCAAATCAGTTGTTGAGAGTAAGAAATTGAAGGACCCCTACCCAATGATAGACAAGTCATTTGGGCTGCATCTCATCACTGAAGCTCCTTAGGCGATTGCTCTGGGTTGTCCTCCTAAAGCCACTGCGTTGGTACAACACTTGATCTGGATTTATGCAGGAACGCAACAGAATAAACACATAACCATAAATATAGAGATGCAGCGGAAATAATGCGTCATTTCATTAATAACAGAAATATGATTACAGACATAATGGAAATAAAATAGCTAGGGTGCTGGTAGCGAATCTCTGAGAAGAGATGTGATGGCTACAGACCTCTGAACTGTGTTACAATGAGGCTCGAGGGCCTATTTATTGTTGAGAAACAATGTAGAATATGAAACGTCCAAAAACCTAACCGTAGGAGATGAGGCGCCAAAACTGTGGGCGCCCGTTTGGGTAAATTGGTGGTTCAAATTCCCGGGGGCATAACTTTGGCACCCGATCTCCGTTTTACGCGCTCAATAGCTTGTTAGAAAGATCTATCCGAGGACTACAACTGTCGGGACAAATTTGATCAACAAATTCGCTGGCGCTTTCATACCCAAAAAACGTCGTTTAGGGCCTCAAAACGGCTCCGGAAGTTCGGGACCCGAAAAACTGCTAAAAATAGTAAGTTTTGTTGCAACTTGAAAATTGGAAGAACTAAAGATGGGGGTTCAAATGGAATAGGTGGGTGGCCACCAATATCCACCTGGATCATTAAGCCCCCAAAACGGCTCCGAGAGTGGAGGACCCGAAAACCTGCTAAAAATAGTAAGTTGTGTTGAATGTGAAAAGCTACAAGAATTGATGGTGCTGGCCCAAATGGAATAGGTGGGTGGCCACCGATATCCACCTGGCTCAACACTGCACTGCATAAGCATGCCTCCTCTATGTTGTTGAAGTCACATTAGCCCCTCTGTGCTGCTCCCTCTACAACGTCCCAACCTCTACCTCTACTTCTTTCGCGATCTTTGCGCCCACTATGCTAGCCATTCCTTGCTACTGTGTTAAGGCTCCCGTAGGACAGATTTGATCCAAGAATTGGGCTACTCAAGGATCCCGCCACCACTCTATAGCTGCTCTACAGATCAATATCGCCCCACCTCCGTGGTTCACGAGTGCTCTTGGATACGTCATCATTGGAGCCATTGTCTTCTTTAGCTGCCACAACCTTGGAACTAGAAGCTTCCTTTTCCTTCTTCCTTTGAGGAAAATTGCTGGCAAAGTGTCCAAGTTCACCACATTGGAAACATTTGATCTTATATAGATCACAATTCTTTTTCCCTTATTTCTTCTTAGATGTCAGGGTTGCATCTTCCTCTTCCTCCTTCTTCACTCTGCTTGATCCAGTGCTAGATTGTCTCTTGGTCATTCAGTAGATTTCCTCTTGTCGGAGGATAGCCCACATATTATCCCAGTTTGGAAGGTCCACTCTACCTAATATGCTTTGGAAAAAAGTTTCCCAGTCCTCTGTGACTGCATTTAGAGCAGTCGTCACCATGACATCATCCTCCACCTTGACCCCCATGGGAGTCAACTGATCCCAAATCGCCTGCAATAAGAAGAGGAAAGGATCGATTTCCTCTCCCTTGGTCATCATAAATAACCTCAGCTTGTTCTCCAGAAGCATTTTCCTCTGGGCGGATTTCCCTTGGTACAATGTGGTTAAAGCTTTCCACATCTCATTAAATGTTTTATTCTTGGCTATGTGTGGTACCACATGATCCTTAACCCCGTCCATGATGAAGTGCTTGGCATGTGTTGCTGCTTCATGATGCTTTTCCAAAAGAAGACCATCAGTTGGTGTAGCCAAGACACTCTCTACATGCTCCTGCATGTCGTATACCTCCAGGACTACCAAGATTCTGGCCTTCCAGATAGAAAATTTGGACAAACCGTACAACTTATCCTGATCATGCAGTCCGTGTGGTGCCATCTTCTCAGTATTAATCTGTCGGAACAGATCTTCCTCTCCCCCCTTTTGCTGCTACCCTCAACAGAAACTCAGATCTAGGGTCCTTGGTGAGAAAGGAACCCTCTACTACCTCTAACAACTGATTTTCTCCTTGAAAAATTTCCAAACACAACGAATCATCTCTCTTCGATCACCCTACAATTGATCCAAAGATTTATTTTGGAAATGAGATCTACTGAGTAGTTGTTCTCCTCTCGCTCTTTGTCAACTTAGCTTAGGCATGATTCTCCACCAGGAGAATCTCCATCCCACCAGCAACTGCTGAAGATTTGAAGCTCTACTTACGTTCCACAGTAAATCTGCACAACACTTGAAACTAGATTGTGTCACCCTGGCTAGCCTCTGTGTGAGCGGCTTAGCGCAGCCTATGTGCAGTGCAGGCTGCTCATACATCCCTTTGGAAGGCACTGTGTTGTCTCTGCATCACCCAGTTGGGACTACATCAGCCCCTACGTGGCTCTTGCTACCTCTGCATCCTTCTGGTGCTACGTTTCCCTCTTCAGATTCTATGCTGCTTCATCTGCTCTCTGCAACACAAATTTTTTCAGCCGATTTTCTAGAGATCCAACTTGATCTGCAATCACTTTGATACCATGTGAAAATTTCTTAATCTAAGAAGCCCTACTGTAGTATCTTGTTTTACTTCTCCTACTTGAATTAAGTTACAAGTTAATATTTGAAATATACAGTAAATCAGTGAAGTAAATACAACTAGCAGCCTACACATACATATCAATTACTGAATAACATGCTCATATGAAAAAGTGACACACAAATTTTTCAGACCAATGTCCCCGGAAAAACCCAACGCGGGAAAACCAGTGCAACTAGCTCTGGAGGGTTTTTTATTATTAAGTATATTCTAAATACAACAATTTATGGGCACCAAACTGGTTTACCCTACAGAGAAATAATACAGAAACAATATGGCTGATTCACACCCTCAAATGGGATTTACATAACTCGAGCCCTTTCTGGCCCAGCGGAAACCCCAGCGCTACTCTTCAGCCCTCTGCGTCAGCCACTGTGCTACTCTGGAAGGGCCTACATCACCCTTAAAGGGCTTACGATTCCCCTGAGCTGCCCTGATAGGGCCTGCGTTAGCCCTACGTGGCCCCTACTTCCTCTGTGTGGCCTTTGCTGGACTGCGTAGCACCTGGCTACCTCTGCAGTTCTCTGACTATTGCCTCTTTGCCATTGTTGTACTCTTAGTATGGGATCAAACCATCCCCTTGCCAATATTTCCTCTTCTTGCATTGCAAACTGCTTCTGAAATTCTTAGCAACCACACCTAGAATTTCAGCTTAGCTTCACTACTCTGCCAATGTGTGTGTTCTCCAACTGACCCCAAGCCCTTCTCTTATACTTTTCTTGTTGAAACATCAATGGTCGTGATCTAATATATAATCGACGACTAATATTAGAAGTTTATTGATCCACATCACTTAAGTCATTCTCATCACATGTTTAATTTAATTCACTTTACTCTTTTAATTTTTCTAAGTTAGACTTAGGGTCCTTAATTAAAAATATTAATTAATTAAATATATCTTAAACCTAATGGAATTTCTTCAAACGCTTTCTGGTTCTTGGAGATCTCATGTATCCCAGATCCTCCACAAAAATTGGGAGCTAGAGCACGTCCGATGCTACCCAAAAATCTCAACACCTAATATTACATGATTTAAAAGCCCAAACTCTAACCAATTTAAATTTGTAACAACTAACCTAGAAGTCCACAATTGGGACCTTAAACTAAATATGACCCAAGCATGAAACCCATGCTTTAATTAATCATTTAATAATAATAATAATTATTTATAAAATCTTTCGGTGAAAATCACATTCAAGCAGATTTTGTTGACGCGTTTCGAACCAACTAGTGTCAAGATAAGAAATCTGATCTAGGACACAGTTTAAATAGATAGGAAACTCTGACTAGCCGTTATGGAAAAACAGATAATTTGACTGAATAAGGAACTTCAAAGGCAAAATAACAGTTGAATTATTATTATATAAATTATTTTGACAAATTCAATAATAATGAAGACTGAACCTAGTTACATTCTTCAGCACTCCTTAACTAGGGAGTTTTCATACATACAAAAAAATAAGTACATGGAATATCTCACTTTATCTATGAAGAAGTTTAGGCATCACAATGCCCTGGACTAGATTCCTAACCAGGGAAATCTATCCATTTGGTCACTCTAAAATTTAGGCACCACAATGCCATGGACTAAATTCCTCACCAGGAAATCTATCCAAGTGGGACTAAGATGGACTAAATATTTAGTCTCTATATGTACCATCAGGCTTACTTACTAACCATCTACCCAGGGAACTATGTGCACATCCACCCGATGCCACCCTCCCAACTAGACATCAACACAAAGTGCCGACCCGATGTCTTTCCAGGAAATACTTTACTCACAAAGCCTCAACACAACATTTCCACGCAATGCTTCACTCACAAAGCCTCAACACACCTTGATCTAGCAGATCAAGAACAACCAATCTCTCCCAATCAAAATGATTTGTAACCCGCATGCTATCATGTCCTTCGAGATATTCACCTGTGCAAACACAAACCCCAATCATCAATAATTTCAAATGCATAATAAAAACAAACTTCGGAGTTTCGATGTTTCCCTTCAACTAATTCCAGTAGGACTATTAATATAATATTTCAGGAGAATATTCCTCTTCCTACTTTACATGTGGCAACATATATTTTCATAATATATTCTCCAATTAGAAACTTTTTTTATGCCCTCCCTCTTAACCAGGGAGAGTTCTTCTATCTAGGCTCCCTCTTAATGTAGGGAGATTTACTTCTTCTTTTAGGTGTTGGAGAATATTTCATGGCTTTCATCCTTCTCATAATACTTATCAACTTCTCATCTTTATGATGTACCTGCATATATTTAGACAACAAGTAAAACCAACACTATAAAAGCATAAAGTTAGTCATATAAGAATCATAGAAACATTTTTCATATTTATATTGGATACTCAGGAAAGATACATATACTCTTCAACATTTTGCTAGGGAATTTTATCATAATCCTTAGACTACTTCACAATGTCTTCATTCTATCTAGGGTTTCAATGTTTCTTTCAAAGTTATAACATACCTTGCTACAACATATAGCAAACCCTAGAACCAATATAGAATTACAAGATATCTAACAACTTTTACATTTCACATGTTAGACTTTCCACTAGGAATTCATACAAGTCCTAGATTTCATACAACATAGTCAATCGACAGCTCAAACATTATCATGATCAACTTTCACTAGAGTTAGTTGTAGACTCTATATTTCAAATCAAATATCAAAACATATCATGAATATCTTCTACTAAGATTTGATGTAGGCCCTAGATTTTCCGTCTATAAATTCTTAGCACACATTGTATAGATTCAGATGAACATACATGCTCAAGAATTGAATTATTACTAGGATTTATTTATAGACCCTAGACTTTTCAAACATCATCCTAGATCTTTCAAACTTTGACTAAGGTTTGTTTTCAAACCATAGATTCTTAGGACCATTAGAAAATAGGTCAACACACATATCTAGGAGATCACCATTATAAGCACATCATATGTTAGTCAAATTTTATACATTAGATACACATTGTCCTAGAATAGGCTAAGGATTCAATCTAGAGAACATATACCTAGGGTTTTACTCCTATGAATTTCTATAACATGGATTTTTCCTATAGACCTAACCAAAACCTAGGGTTTCAGTTCATTGTCAAAGAACACCCTTATTATATCACACTTCAAAGGCTTGAGATTTATAACAACATCATATTAACTCCAACAAATTTACAACTTTCATGATCATATAAAAATCCCAAACACGACCTTATCAATACATCAATCAGAATAGAAATTTTCACAAACAACCCTAAATAGGTTTAGGGTTTTACACATTATCAACATACCCTTAGGTTAGGGTTGTCTAGAGAACGTCCTTAAGGTTATATATAAGCAATTTGAGGTGTATAAGGTGGGTAGATTCATCAAATGATGAATCAACCCAAACAAGAATCTTTTAAGATTCAAGAGAGCTAAACACAAAATATGTTAGTAGTGTAGATTGGATTTACCAAATAGAATTAACAAAACTTTATAATTTTATGACCTACCTTTGTTTCTCGATAAACCTTCTTTTGATGCCTTCCTTCATACTCATTTATCATTAGAAGTGTAAGTAATGATCTTCTATACCTGTAATACATATTCTCAAGCAAGACCATGTGATAAGAGCATAACTTAATTTTCTCAATTTAGACATTTTATGCAATCATATGGAATTCTAAGATATTTATGATCAACTTATTTTGACAAAAAGACATTTATTTTATATCTAGACTACTTTGTAAATCCTAGAGGGAGAGGATTAAGATTCTAATAGTATATTTTTTACCTTAGAATACATAGCCACAAGGATTATTCAAATGCTTATATACATACCTTGTGATTTCATAACTTTAGTTTGAAGCATCAATACTTACTTGGTTCCTTGTACTTCAGATATTTAGTGAGGCCTTTCCATTTAATAGATTCCTAGCACTGTCAACTTCATAGGATAGACTTTAGATTCCTTTAGTGACGACTTACACCGAATTGAGCTCATTGTATTATGGAACCACTGAGATAGTGTTGATATTGAGATATATATGGCATCACACATAATGCTTAGACTATAGCATCTAATCCTTTGTACTGAGGTATATCACTGAAAGTTTGTGGTTATTAGACTATGGGTTCATAACCAAAACTTGTTATGATGACACTTATCCATATGACTGTAATTTATGAACTTTTGTGATTTATTGTGAGCTTTTGAGACTTTCTCCATGTTATCGATACCACCAACTGAAATAACATCCTTCTTAACGAACAGTGATGACACTGAATTAGTGAGAATATTCTCACTGTGGTCATTACTCTAATCCAACCAACCTCTTTTCATTGTAATCCTCATTGTGACAAATCTAAATTTCTATCATGAATGAGTTTGTTGTGGTTATGTACTAAATTGAGGTAGTTCCGAGACTGTCTTGTCATGTTAATCCAAATTTTTTTCCTGATCTGAAATTGCACATGAAATTCATTCTTTGAATTTCCCTTTCTTAAGTTAGTCCTACATGATGCCTTTGAATCGTTCGTTGATATTCAATATAAATGTACTCAACCGATTCCTCAAAATGCCTTTGATCATGACCATAACTCTAAAACCCTGTTAGAGAAATGACATTTAATTATTTCTCTTATGATGACATTATCTTGTGATGTTCAATTATTATTATTTGTTCTTTCTTTTATCATCAAGAGTAATGCCACTAAACAAATAAAAGAATAGACAAAATGCAGGCACATGCAAGGTAAAAACCCCACTCTTTGGGGAAAACCCGGTCAAAATTATTCCTTCAATAGTTTCAAGATGATACAACCAAGACCCATAGAGTAAATGCTTTCTCCATTAAGTCATCCCCTCACTGTGTTAGCACCAAGATCTCCTTGCATTGAGATCTCCCTTGCTTGCACTTGAAATGTCATCCTTCTTCCTCCTGAGGTCCAACTTCACTGTGATCACCATATCACTAAGGCATCATATTTGAGACAACATCATTACACTGAGAAATGGTTGTGATATAATACTCGGTGACATAACTGTGACAATGGCATAGCACTGAATATTCATAATAGAGATATCTTCACTGAATAACACCGAGATCCACACAGAGTAGTATTTACTTCATTGAGTCACTGTCTTATTGTCCAATCCTTCTTTTCTGTAATATTGTATCCCATCGCTGAGCCATTGTCACAGTTATTTCACTGAGTATTATGTCACAACTATATCACCATGTCACCAAGCCACAGAGCCACTGTAGTCTTTTCTGAGTTTTTGAGAAGTGTCCGAACTGTAGTATTACAATGATCCAAAATTTCAGAGAAGTATGAAATTTCTGAGTTGGTAATGCGGAACTATACCCTTGTATATATAGTTGTTTTCTATAGATATTGAGATGACTTGTCAATGTGAAGATTTATGTCTTGTTTTGAGCTGACAGGAAGACATATTGAAACCGACTTGAGTATGTGGTCTTGTAGATGATTTGAGGCTGACTTGAAGGCTTCTTATGAATAATATTTTGTTGAGGACCAAGGATGATGACCCTGCAGGAGATGACTTAATGGAGGAGCCATTTTAATCAACCTAATATTAGATGATTTAAAAGCCCAAACTTGGATCAATTTAAATCTGTAACAACTAACCTAGAAGTCCACAATTGGGACCTTAAACTAAATATGACCCGAGCATGAAACCCATTCTTTAATAAGTCATTTAATAATAATAATAAATTCCTTTGACAAATTCAATAATAATGAATACCGAACCTAGTTACATTCTTCAACAAAACTGGCTAGTTGGACATGCATGAGTAATGAACCGACATAGAAATTGGACTGGAGGACCGGTTTGTACCAATTAGTTACCAAATCGACCAGTTCGGTACCTAACCGGTACAAACCAATCCTAATTTTCTAGTTAACTTCCTAGAGATGTATGTGAATATCTTGATTTTTGTTGTTTTTAACACTGATAGGTCTGGCCTTGGTTTAAGGATTTATCATGGCTAAATAAGGATTTTGGGTGTTTAGTATTTTTAGATATTCTTAGATACCTTTTTCGAAAAAAAATCACCTTTTATAAAAACATTGTTTATATTATTCCTAGTAGAAGTACATCTAGTTTAGAAAGTTTATATATTTTTTTAGATATGGTATGGAACATAAATGGAATTGAAAATTGCATGACAAGTTTATTCCTTCAAACTCTCTAGTGCTACTTTTATAAAAAATTGAATATTTTATTGTATATCTATTGCATATGGCTTGTTTGAGTGAGCATGAATATGTGAAATACAAAATGGGCTCTCCCTTTTTATATAACAAACTCAAATAAATGTGTGTTTCTTACTGTGATTAATTATTGTGTTCTAACTCTCTAGTTTAACTTATATAAGGATTCAAATATCTTATATGGCTTGAGCACAAGGAAGTGGAATATAGAGAGTGCCCATCGTTATAAAAACATTCAATTGCAATGTTTTTAATTGTTGTAATGTTTGTTATATAATGAATAACCTCTTATATGAATTAAAATATGATTTAAGATCAACGATCAAGTGCTCATTAACCCCCTAAATTGTAGCAATTTTATATTATATTTTTACAATGGGTTGGGTTGCATAATCCAAATAATATTGTATTTTGCAATGGATTAGAATGTTTTGTTGAGGTCCAGATTAGAGACTGCTGAGTCTATGGTTCATTACTGAGATATGCGTATGTTTCTTTTGGGCAGAGGCATGTTGTACAACAGTCTACATACTTAGCAGGTGTCCTCACAGAGTGTTCGAGGACAATACTAGGAATATTTCATAGGGGATAAACTAGATGTGTCTCATTTTAGGGTGTTTGGGAGTATAGTTTACTTTCATGTTCGTTGAGTTATCAAGTCAACGTTGTACATTATATTATTAGATTTAAATTGAAGTAGGGTTAGATAAAAATGACCATTTCATTTCTTCAAAGGAAAATTAAAGTTAATATTTTAATAGTAAGCCTGCATATTGATGTTTTGTAATCAACATATTCAATTTATAAATGCATTTCAAAATGCCATTTCAAACTTTAATCATAAATTCAAAAACTAAAATTTATTCCTAATTGAACAATGCTTGATATAACCAAATGAAAAGTATTGATTAATAAGACATTAGAATGACATTATTGAAAATAACTATGTCAAATAGATAAATATCAAAATTATGATGTTTTGAATATTCTATGATTTATTATTTTTATTTTTATTTATCAAAATATTAAAACAATAAATTATTGAATTGCAAATATTTCATGTGCATGAATTCCATTTCTCCTTATTGATTGGTGCCTAGTTTAGAAAACATGTTTTGTGGAAAAAATATAAAACTTGTTTTAATTATAGTTTTGATTATTGAAAAAGCTTTTTCCACACCCCTAAAATAAATTGATTAAAAATAATTTGCAACATTCAACATATATAATAAATCTTAGAAAACCATGAAAAAAAACAAACTTAAAAAATTTGAGTTAAACTCAACACATATTATCTCATTAATTGATTAGCATTACAACTCATTAGTTGACTACCATTAGAAGGAAGAATAAAAATTTGGATGTGATTAGCACTACAACTCATTAGTTGATTACCATTACAATTAAAATGTGAATAGAGAAGACCGAAGAAAAAATTGGATGTGATGAAATAGCCTATTTTAGTAACCAGAAATTGAATGTTATGAAACCGTTTATCTATTCTAGTAGTCTTGGAACCTATAATTTTATTTACAATAATTAAAAAAAATTATTCTACTTGGAGCCCGTAATTACTATCAATATTAATTTTCTTATCTACAATAAGTAAAAGAATAAAAAAATCTACAAACGAATATCTACCTTAATTAAAAAAATTAATAAGTCCACAAACCAGTGTAATGAGTACCCAATATTATTATTTTGTTATGCTTTGACATTAAATAGTATATTGATGTTTTTATAGTCTCTCTCAAATGGCGTTCAATCCAAACTACAAGTTAGCGGACACAAGCAAGGAATCTTCATGTGCTGTGAATCTCGGAACTCATGGGTAGAGAAAAGAGAATTGGTCCATAAATACAATTCGTGAGCGAGCCAAGTTTAACATATTAGTGTTTTGCTTAAAACTTAACCTGAAGACTGCAGTTACAGAAATTTCGTTTCATATGGTCTATAGTGTTTTTGAAAAAAAAATTAGCACCTACTCACCTGAGAGTATCTATGAGCTGGTGAGATCCTTCTCTGCACAGAACTTATCATTACCAGTGGAGAACTCATATGCAGATAAGTTATCAGTTGATAAGTTGTGATCCTATAATTTATCAACAATGACTTATCTACAGATAAGTTATCTTCAAATAAATTTTCTTATCCACAATAACTTATCTTATTAGAACTTATTCACAGATAAGCCCTTTTCCTATAACTTATTAGAAGATAATTCATTCGCTGATAACTTCTGAGCCAGATAACTTATTAGCCGAAAGGAACATAACGTATCAAACGAAGTACTTATAGGCTGGTAACTTATCCGCCGAAAAACACCTGTGCTTATCGGCCTAAAACGAACATCATTTATCCGCAGAATAACTTATCCAACGGCTTACCAGGAACATCACTTCTGGCTTTGGAGCATCTATAAAAACTCCATTCCAGCTCGCAATTCAATCGCAGTATCCTCTGAGCCTTTGAAGGAACAACAGAAATCTGTTCGCCTACTTACGGAATCTCTGCTCCTCTCCTTCTCTGGTTTTTGCAGCACCCTTTCCTTCGAGGTATGGTTTCTTTTCTTGAATCCGTCCTCTTTTTTTCTGTCAAATGTCGGGATTTTAGATGGCTGCAAAAGGGCAAAGGGAATGTGTTTACTGTAGAAAGGGAATTGAATCTTAATTGCTTGCAGATTTGTATAGGTGTTGCTTATGGACCCAATAGAATAGTTAGCAGGTTTTTGTTGGAATTCAGTAAAATAAATTTCAATAAATCAAGCTGTTGGAGTGTTTAAATCGTTTTTTGATGGTGGAAATTGATTTAGCATCATCAAAAACCCTTGGGCATCCAAAATGTTGGAAATATAGAACAAAACAATAACACAGAGAGATGTTTCCCCTACAACACACAGAATGCACAATTGTTGCAGAATTAACATTCATACACACACACAGATAGAGACGTAACGCAGGAACATAATTCTTTTTTAATTTATTCAACTCTTCATTGAGTTTGAATTCTTTCTACTCTATCTATCATAATGAAAATTACATCAGCTTATATCAAAATGGTTGAAGCCTGTAAAAAACCTAATCTCATTCAATGTTGTTCAATGATGAACGGACATTCAACAACCAAATGTCCTTGGGTTGTCGAAACTCATTTCTTCATTAAAAATGACGCACAGACCGTATTTTGGTTTATACACAAAAACGCGTTCAAAACATGAAAGAGAAGATCTCAAAATTTTATATGTTTCGGCTCTATGGCCTCATCGCATCCACGCAAATCAGCGATGTCAAACTTTGGATGTTGACGCTATCCTTTAAACTTTGTGGGCTGCGATTTGCGATAGTGACGTGGCACATATCGCATCACACTCGAAATAACATAGCTTGTGGAACTTAAAACTTTGAGGGCGCAATGTGCGATAGCACGATCGCGTCGCAAAACAAATAACATACGATGCGGCGGCGGAAGGGAAAGTTATAAAGTTGCGATTGCGGTATTGCGGGCGGTAAAGGTTGGTAAGTGCGATAACCAAAATACAAAAGAAATAGTGGAATAACAAAGGTTTGGTTCATGTGGTAAAGGTTTAGATGGGTCCCGCCGATATTGCATCGGCGGGGATTTAACATAACATGCGGTAAGGGCTTAAGGTTAAAACTTAAAATTTGCGAAGTGCGGGCAGTGATGCGGTAAGTTTTGGTAAGTGTGAAATGCACGAAACAAAGGTTTTGCAGAAATACAAAGGGTTTATGGGTTTTCCAATGCAGTGGATGGTATATGTGAGTCCCGCCGATATCGCATCGGCAGGGAAATAAGATTGTGGTGAAACGCATTAAGAGGTAAAGTAAAAGATTTGTGATGTGGGCAAAAGGTAAGTCAAACACGGTGGTTGAAGAAATAAATGCAGAGGATGGTCGTGGGTACTCTATTTTGATGTTTTGCGTGAAACGCCTCCGACTCTATGGATCTGTGCTCATATTTCTCTGCAATCAAAAATTGATGAAGTGTGGGTTGCGTCACTGCTTATTCATGGTGGTGGTTGGGAGTATAATTCCAACAAAAAACACTAAAATTTGACAGCGATAATTAGATTTTCAAAGATTTCTGCCAAAATTTTTCAAATTCTTGCCAGAATTTCTAGAATATTTTATCAAAAAATTTAAGACATTTAGTGTTGCCTTGAACCGCTAATTTTTTTATCGAAATTGAAATTGAAATTTAATTATAATTTAATTAAGGATTTTATCTCAGTTGCAAGGAATTTATGGATTTTCTCGCCCGAAAGCAATGGCTTCCCACTTTGTTGGATACCCTAGCATGGGCCCGAAGAGAGAGCTCAAGTTTTCTCCCGAGTCCTGCTGAGATCGGAAGAGCTTTGCTGATGTTCTTGAGTCCGTGGCCAAGGAATAGTGGGCTTTGATCTGGAACCAAATGGTATCTGCAAGAGTGAAATTGATTTCCAGTGACACTAACATAGTAATATGTCAAACATGGCTAACTTATTCAGGAAAGTTACGTTTGAGTTGGGGGCAGCTGGTGCAACTTGGAATCAATTGACTGGTTTCCCCGCTGACATTCATTTAAGAGCATAATTGAGCAGAGGAAAAATAACTTGAAGGAAACTCAAATTACGATGACACGTCACGTTTGCGGGCAGAGCTGTTTAAATAATATGTGACATATATCTGGCTTGTGGGATTAAGGTAATGAAAAGAAATAACAATTAAATTTTGAAGCCTTGATGATATGTCATAATACATGTCAAAAGTTCTAAATAATATCGCCATGTTTATAATAATTTAAAACAAATTCCTCGGCCGCCTTCTGCTTTCTGCATATCACTATCGTTGCAGGTACTCTTAGATCTTAGCATATCTTTTCCCGGACGAGTGTGCAGCAGCAAGCGAGCGGGTTCTATTGGCAAGCGAGCGTGGTAAATTTTCTTTCAGGCGAGCGTGTTTACTTTATAATGGCAATTCATCTGATGTTTTAAGCCCGTACCTTTATCATGTTTGTTCATTTCTCGGATCGGGCGGGCTACATCTTTTCTTCTTTTGCTGACTCTAGCGCGTCCTCATTCTCTTCTTTAATCATATCTGATGCCTATCGAGTTTTGTCTTCCTTTTGATTATGAATCAGGTATCTGGAATGTTTTTTGATCCTTTTTGATCCTCTACATGAAAATCTCTTTTTATCTTTCATGATTGTATTAGTAAACAGGTTGGATCTTGACCTGTATATGTGGTTGCCCACTCATTAGATCATGCTCAAGTATGAGTAGAATTGCTGAGGGCAAATGATGGTTGATTTCTCGCTGTTTTCTTCACAGCTGAGATTATTTGAAAATGTACTGTATATATATTATCAATATATTCAGCGTTTTTTTCTTTCTGAAAAAAAAAATAATAATTTAAAACAATCCATTTAATGTTCCATGAGAAATTTCCAGTATTTAACCTGAAATTGTGATAGAATTGGGCTTTTCGTTATGGATTATGGAATCTGGTAAAAAAATTGCTTCAAGAATATTAAGTCTAAAACCTGGATCTGAGACGGGGCTATCTTGCTATCTGGTAAATGACATAAATTGAAATTTTGATTTTTTTTTTTTTTTTATATATGAAAATTTAATATTTGGATGATTTTAAGATAATAAGGGGAGGCTTGACCAAAATCTAGATATCTAAACTTCTCATGAAAAACTTATAAAGATTATCTCAAATCTGGATGAGAAGAATTTGGAGCATAAGATGATAAGGAAATAAAATGTATCTTGATCTTGGATACATGGACTATAACAAAACTTAGTTTTTCAAAATTAAATGAAATGAAGATAAGATTGATACATTGATATGAAATTCTTTGTCATTAATTATAAATTCATGTCTATAGGATTTGACACTAATGACATATTTTGTTGTATTCTTCAAATCATTTATTTTATTAAGACATTTTCTTTTATGATATCAATATTTACCATAATAAAGACATACTTTAGAAGAATTCTTCTCCATATATTATCATGTATTGTTAAAGGTGAAGGTAAATCTCCAACTCCTTTGTTCACAATAAATTCCATGTAAGCCATTAGATCTTGGGAGAGTACTGGAACACCTAAACCATGGCTTGAGTAACCATGACCAAGGGGCATCTAGGTCGTCAAAATCACCCGGGATTGCACCTGGCTTGGGCCACACCAACCCTTAACATGACTGGATTTTTTCCCACAGAGTTTTGAACCGGTGAGTTACCTTTACACCACAAAGTGATCTAACAGAACACCTTGTCAATATAATCTACACACGTAGGCCTTGGGAGAGAAATTTTGGATTGTTTTATTTTTTGTATTTTTTTTGTCAAAATATTTTTGTAGAGTCTCGAGAAACAATGTTCTTCTTAATTTATTTGATAATGAATTAATAAAATACATAACACCAATCATTTTTCCAAATCCTACTTGATAACACGTTTTTTTAAATGTATTACATTGAAGATAAAACAAGCATTGATGTCTTGAAACTATGGTAAATAGTTTCATTACATTTATTAAATTACTTAATATTTTTTCCATTATAACATGGTTTTAATTAATAGGTGATATTTATTTAGGTAATGTGAGTCCTGAGATGATTGGGACGCCTAACCCGTGGCTTGAATAACCATGACCCAATGGCATCTTAGCTGTCAAACTCACCAGGGGATCGCACTCGGCTTGGGTCACACCAACCCTTAGCATGGTTGAATTTTTGCCCATGGAGTTTCGAACCAGTGACCTTTACACCACAAAGTGATTTAATAGAACACGAAATAGAAAAACTTAAACCCCTGTGTAAAATTCTGGAGAAGCACAGAGAATTTCCTATGTGCTAACCCAGAGTATGAGAATTCATTAAACAACGAGAAGAAAACCCTATACCGCTACCGCTACCTCCAGTAAGGAAAAATAAATGAAACACCAAGAAAGAAAAGTTAGAGGCCTTTCAGCCACATATTTTCAAAACCCCATAGGTTTAGGAGAAAACCCCAAAAGTTCTAAAGCCAAGTTTTTCAGAAAATAATGAGGATGATGGTCATGTGCCATTATCAGTTTTGATTAAGAAAAATATTGTAAAAACCCAGTAAACCAGAAAGTTCCAAAATCCAAGAAAATCCATTACAATATGTGAAGAGAGAGAAGAAGAAACATACTGAAAAAATTAAAAAGTATGGGACAAGATAACCTCATAAAAGGCCTTTAACAAGCTAAGATTGAGTGCAAGTCTTAGGTTAAATCCTACTCTTAAAGGCCAAGTTATTAATGTGGATGCGGATATATCTAAATATGCAAAGAAGGCACATAATTGCATAAACAAAAGCACCAAGTAGAAATAAGGTAAAAAACAAAGTATTTTGGAGGAGAGAGTTGCAGAGGCTGTGACAGATAGAAGTAAGAGGAATAAGAAGATAAAATACGTTTAACCTAGAAACATTGACTTCTTAGCAAAAGTGGTAGAATCTTTAAAATAAACAAAGTGCAGCAACGCTGCCAAATGAAATGGTAGTGCATAAAAATGTATTTTGTTAGCACTCTGTTTGGAAACACATGAATAAGATATTTTAGCGACGCTAAAATATATCCTTTTTGCAGTGTTTTCTCTACAATTGAGTCATGTTTATGGAAAACTATGTGTTTTAAAGAGACAAGATGACTTATCTATTTATTGAGGAGATAGGTCAAAGGTCACAACTGGTGGTTTCCCATCCAGATTTTGTTCCAGAATTTTATCCATATTTTTTTCCAGATTATGTTCTTGATTTTGTTCCATGATATCAGCTAATAGTTTTGAATATCTAAAGAAGTGCTATATTTACTCTTCTAGAAGTGATATACATACATGTCCAAATTCAGAATTGAAGAGTATGAGAAGCTTGTGATTTTGTTTCAACTATCTAATTAGATTAGATCAAAGATTAGATGTATGTAGACTTCAATATTTTGTAAATTTATTTTTTCCAGATGTTTTGGATCTAAAGATTATGTAATTTTTCTTTAAAATTTATGAAGAAAGGGGAATCGAGGGTTGGTTTTCTTTTGGGAGAAAAGAGACTTGTGTTGTGTATCTATTTTTTAGTTTAATAAGATTACCAAGACAAAAGTATTTGAAACTTCCAAATCAAATATTCTTTTGGTTATGTTTATCAATTTATCTCCTAGTGATTTCTATTTCTTGTGTTAATGCCATGAATGTTTAAGTCTTCACATTTGAATGAGATTTATATAAGTTTACAAAATTTGTCTCTATTGAGATGCTCTATTGTTTACGATATTTTAATATTATCACCATTTAATCTAAAGTCACACAAAATTCATCAGAAGGTCTACATAAACATTTTCTATCTCGCCTCTGGGCTCTATTTGTTTTACCCATCAGATCTGGAAATCTTGTTTGGAATCAATTTGTGACTCCATGCCCAATGGTTCTTTCCCTTGTTTTCCTACCAAACCTATTAGCTTTATTATATAAGATTTGGACACTGTGTATAAATGACCTTTTACAGTGGTTAAATTGAGTAATTGAGTCATAGAAAGATCCCTCTCTAGATTGGTATGGCCAGTTCCCAATCTAAAAGACTTGTTTAAGGTTATACTGGTAATTTTCTGCTATATCCAGGGAAATTACAGAGTGATAACATATAATATAAAATTATAAATGATTTTAATGCTTGCAATATTTTTGTTTTAGCATTTACTTGATGATAAGAACACAAACAAGGCCATTCTAATTTTTCCCAATCGAAAAATCACTACGTTTTATTAATATAGTAAAAATTTACATGTGCACATTCCTTGAGGCATTCTACTTATTAGTAAAAAATGTTGTACTAAAAAAAATAGGCTATAAATAAAAACGTACAATCATTTATTATTCGGTCTCTTTCTCCTTTTTAGGTATTTCACAAGGATGTCTTGATCTTTCCCTTCAATTGTTATGGGATTTGTATGCCTTTCTCCTGGCTTATTCATACATCTATGTTGCTCCAAGGGGGGAAGAGCATCAACTGAAATAATAAATAAATTTTAAATTCATATTTATAGTTATTATTATTACAAGTGTTTTATTAATAAAAAGAGTAGTAGAGTGTTCTTTACCTGCTTTGGTATTGGAGGGACATGGGATATTTTCATACGTGGCCATGCTTTCCTCCTCTTCTATGGCCTCATCCTATACATGATGTGGAGTAGAAACAAGATAGGTTATAATTAATATACCATTTGCATTTAAATATTTTTAATTTTAATCCATATTACGATTTATTTATAACACATGAAATACCTCCAGTACCGAGTTGAACATCAATTTCAAGAGGCACTCCAATGTCACTAGTCTCATGTGTTATATCTGCATTTCTTGACTACTTTTTACAATCAAGCACATTATTTTATGGGCCAAAAATAATAGCCAATAGATTTTACAAGTAATAATTTATAAATTCTCTTTGTTTCTTTTATTTACCTGAGGGTTAGGTTGGGTGTCGGAAGGCTGTGAAGACGCCAATATTATCCTACATTCAACCATGACTTGATAGCTGTGCTTGTAATTAAGCTTGATGTCTTCCTCTATGAAATCCTCATTGAATTGTTACCCCTGCAATTTTGCATGAGAACTTGAATTTTTCTTCTTTTGTGACACTAAATTTAAATTTTTAGGAATTTATAATTTGGATGTAATTTTTTTTTAATACTTATTATTTTTGCAACCAGTTTTGAGTAACCACCTGGACCAAGATGATGTTATTATAACCATTGTGGATTTGGATGTATCTCGGATCCTATATTGACAATATTGAAAAAATTAATTAGATATTGCAATAATGATAAAGCATCATAATTAAGTTATTAAAAGTGCCTCATACCTTCATGGTCTGGGTGGTGTCTTCCCTTATTTTTGAAGCAACTTCTCATTCTAATTTTCCATGAGGAATTTCCACTCCCTATCTTGAATCACTGGAGGGAACTCATATGATGTGGTCCTTTCCAAATGACACCTATATTTGTCTTGTAGGTGTTTTAAATGTAAGCCCTTCCTTCGAGGTAAATTTAGTTTTGTTGAATATACCCTCACCGAACAGGCCAACCATCATGTTCATAAGTTCATCCTTCAACTTGGAACTTTAGGATTTCTAATTTATACGAATGGTGGGCTAAAATATTTCCAAGTTTGGGTCATACAAATGCCTATAGAATACATCATTTCCTGCAGAACGATATTATCATTAGTTTGAAATAATCACAAACTATATGTTGATTTCAATTAGATTGTACTTAATATTTAAAACGCTTCTTAAATACTTGTAATTTTCTCTAATTTCACGGGGACATGATCATCATCTACCAAAAATATAATCGTTAGTTTTATCGTGCTAGTAACATGGGAAGATCTAGGAAATCTCACTTCAAATTGTGCCATGGTATCATGCTCTGCATCCACATCATCATGTGCAGATCCTGACATATGTTGTTCAATGGGTGCAGATATTGGCGTCTATGTTTTAGCGAGTGTATTGATCTTAGTGACCAGTGCATCACTCACAGGTAGAGAATTTATGCTGGCACCAACGCTGGTCTACATAGCCGCAACATGAGGATCGTTCTCCCTAAAAATTTATTGTAAAATAAAGAGATTTTTTTTATAAAGGATGAAATAATTAAATCATAAATAATTAAATTAGTTGCTCGCCCCATAGTGATGAATTTTTCCCATCACGACTTTGATTTGGTCTATCATATATTCTTTCTTTGAATCAATCAAAATTAAAGAAATGTTTTTCTTGTTTAATTTCATTTGAAACTTGTTTATTTTTTGGATCAGATCAGTGGACAAAAAAATTTCTTCTTCACTAAGAGGTTCCTCAAGAGCATATGTGAATTTCTCTGAGGTTGATGCCTTCTCTTTGTCTTCATGTTTACGAAATAAGTGTAATTTGTAATTTTATTCCCCCATCTTCAGTTATAAACATTAAAAGATTTGAATTTGATTAAACAATTTAGATCAACAAAAAATTCCATTTTTTACATAAGAGGGGAAGTTTAGCTAGTTAAATACTTGCTCGTAAATATTATGATATCTTGAAAGTTCATATGACACATTAAAAAATAAAATCAAGAGATTTATCCACAATTATTCATCATTATATTAATGAAAAAACATTACTGGCATATCTCTAAATTTATATAGAAACTTCATGTTATATCTTGGGAACTTGTATCAAAGAAAGAAAAAAATAGATATGGAAGGCTAGGCCCTACCTTAGATCCAAAATTGCAGTAAGTGATATAGGTTGTCTTGGAAAGGACGAAAGGCTAGAAGATCCCTAAAGATAATGCAACATCTTGATTTAGTATGGCATCATGGATAGAAGCATATGATAGTAGCATGTTTAAAAGTATACTTGGTTGAGTTGCTTTAAATCAACTAGTATTTTAAGAATTAAAAACTTGGGGACCATTTTGCATAAATATCCATCCATACATCGTCTAACATTATGTTAGAGGAAGTTATTTTTCTAATATGGATCATCTTGATCCTATAAGAGTCATCATCTTGGAAATATCTTGGAAGAGGCATTATGACATGATCAGTATATATATTCCATATTATATAGAAACAATATTTTGAAAAGGATGAAGGAATGTATTCGGTCAAGTTGCAAGCTCATTATAGGATATAAATAATTATATGTGTGTGAAAGGTTAAGAATTCATGTTTAAAGTAACCTTTCGAATATATGATTCATATAATCCTATAAGGAAGGTTTTTCATATGCATAATGAATCTTTCATTTAGTTATATGATGCCAAAAAACCATACTATTCATGAGCTACCAGACATGAGAGAAAGAGCCACAAATAAGTGTGATAAATGTGAACTATGACTAATGACATATAAGCACTACACCAATAATGGAAATTGTAGAATAAACACTTCAATAAAGCTATGAGTTGATCAAGAGGTACCTAGGAGCTTGTATTTTATGATTTAGTCAATAGGGATCAAACATAGCTAGAAATGACTTCGCATAAACAAGTTGATTCATTCGAGTGAAATGGATACAGATCTTAGAGATCAAATGATCATAAATGTTTGAATATCATGTGAAATACACCACATAAAGGTACCATAAAATGAAACACATAGACTAAACTTATATTTAATTATTAGGGTATTTTACCATTAGCATGGGAATTTTCCGCTAGTTGGTGGGCTTATACGCTTTTCCTCTCTCTTTTCTATCTACATCAAGGGACTAAATAATGGTCGGGTTTTGGGTAAAATCCAATCGACTCTGTCTATAATTAGCCATAGCTTTTCCCCTGCATTTCCCCTAGGATCATGTGCTTATGCCATATACCTATTTTGAGTTTATTGCTTCATATTTCATTCTTGGTACCCCAGGGGTGGTTTCGGTCAATCGAATAAGAATTCACTCATGAAAAGGAATTCTACATGATAAAATTCTAAGAAATGTGGTCATCATCTAAATCTCTATATTTCTTTTCCACTTTCCAAGCTTTTGTTTCATCTTTAAGTTCATTATGAATTTTTTCTATAGCATTGATTACAAGTTCAATGAATAAATCTTTTGGAACCCCTCCATAAGTAAGTAATGCAATCAAACATCTTGAAAGCGATGTTGTGCTTGGCTTATAGTTGGTTCCACAGTTTTCCAAGGAGTTAATACTTGGGTAACGGACATAATTTTCATCTCTTTCAACTTTGATCATAGACTCTCGAAAATGGATTGTTTTATATGGAAATATTTTGTTAAAAAGAAATTTTCCTTTGAATGCATAACCAATATAGAAAATATGACACTGAATGAGGAAGGGGTGGGCCTCTGAAATTTGATTGCTTAAAGTCTTCAAATACATTTTTTGGGCATTGTGAATCCAAAGCTTCATATATAAATCCAGTGCCATCAATATGTATTAGAAGCTCTCCATTCAATTCATAAAACTCCTCTTTATTCTCATCCAAACATGCTATATCTTCTATATGGATAAAATTTACATATGAGATATCACCTCCAAAGGGAATGGTTTTTGAAAGAATCAATGTAAACTGATCTATGTACTTCTTCAAACTACTAAAAGTGTGTACATGCATAAGTAGGCATCGTGCCTCATGAATATATTTGTTAAACAAAATGTACGTAAATTTTTCATTTACTTCTACAAATGAATTTTAGAAATTATACCAAGAAAGGATAAATATGACTTGTGCCTTAGTCAAATTTAGTAATTTGATTTTCCACATTAGCAGGATGACTTGGATGTAGTTAGCTAGAGTGGCATGGCCTTGTCTACTAGTTAACTAAGTAAATTTGAGTTATAGGATAGAATTAGAGTTGTGCATGTAGTGATTGCTAAAATTTAGCAATCTAATCAGTTATTTCAGTTTGACTTAATTAACTGAGCTCAAGTACTTAGTTGAGTCAATTGAAGGTCATTTGAGTACTATAATTGTTGTTAACTCAATGACCTCTTAGTTAGACTAGTTAATCAGCTAAAAATAGCCTAAACATGCATGGGATTCAAATTTTCTAGCTGGAGTAGAGGAAAAGGCACATTGTAATTATCAATTGTATACTAGTTGAGTATATAGGATTGGTTGTTAAGTAGGTGAATCATTCCTTGGGAATTGCACAAGAAAATAGGAGGAAATTACTATATTTTAGGAGCTTCCTCAAGGATTGCGCAAGGAAATAGGAGAAAGGTTGAGGCTTGATTTGACTAAGTGTTGGATAGAGTAGGATAGTCAGTAGGATAACATGTTTATAGTGTAGGGTGTGCTTGAGGATTGATGCAAGACATTGTAATAGTTTCTCATTCTCATATTATTGATGAAGCAATGGACGAGATTTTCCCAGTTGGGTTCGCTTGTAAAATCACTGTGTTCTTGTGGTTTTGATGGTTGCATATCATTGCATGTGTTTCTAAATGGAGATTTCTATTCCGCATAATAGTAGAGGAAAATTGTAGTCTGTTGATTTCAGTTCATTTTCATTAGTAGGAGAAATTTTTTATTAATTTATACATGGTATCAAAGAAGAAATCACACTAGAAACTAACCAATAGATCTTCTCCTTAATATATATTGATTTACAGATTCATTGAACTAATTTTTCTTTCGTGCGGGAATTTTTTTTCAACAGATTGAGATTGAAGTAAACCCTTAAGGGAACCTTAAATTTCATAGCCTGGAAGGACAGGATGAAGGCACTGCTCATTGATAATGGTGTATTTAAGTACACCAAAACTGAAATTCTAAAGCCAACAGTATCAGATGCATAGAAGTTAGCCTAGTGGGATAAGGATACCGCAAAATCTAGGAGGATCATCCTAGAGGGTGTGAGAGACCACATAGTCGTGAATTTACATGGAAAGGGGGCTCCATTTTTTATGTGGAAGTCCCTCACTAGGTTATTTGAAAATGGTAGTGATGCCAGAAAATTGGCATTGAGGGACAAGCTCAGAAAAATTCGCATGAAAACAATGAAACCATTCCACATTACCTCTCCAGGTTCACTCAGTGTCAAGATGAGCTTGGAGGAGTTAGAGAAAATATTCCCTCTTCAGATCTAGTGAAATGTACCCTTGACCAGAATGATGTCTTCAAGGGATGCACATTGGGGAAATATGTTAAATCCACCTTCCAAGACAGTAGAGCTGGAGCAATCTTGGGGCAAGTCCACTTTGCTGTATGTGGACCATTTTCTACAACCTCTATATAAAAAAACATGTATTATGTGATTTTTGTTGATGAATTTTCTTTAAAATGTTGAATATTCTTCATGTAGAAAAAGGATCATAGTTTTCTCAAAATTTGTTGAATTCAAAGCATTAGTTGAAAAGGAGACTGGTCATAAATTGAAATCCCTAAGAAGTTATAATGGAGGAGAATGTGTTTGTAGCACCTTCATGGAATTTTGTGCCAAAGAGGGTATTAGTAGAGAACTAATAAGACCCCATAACCCACATAAAAATCATGTGGCTGAAAGGAAGAACAAAAGCATAGTGCGAGCAGAAAAAACCATGTTGCATGATCAAGGGATACCATTACATTTATGGGCAGAATCATGCAACATCGTAGTTTATTTGTAGAACATGAGTCCTCAAAGAATACTTGGCATGATCACACCCTAAGAAGCTTTCTCTAGGACAAAGCCAAATGTATCTCATTTTAAAAAATTTGGAGCTACTGTGTATTGTAATATCTCCAAGGATAATAGGAAGAAACTTGAGCCTACAACTAAGATGGTAGTATTTGTATAATACATAGAGACACCACATAACTATAGGGTGTAATTTCCCTCACTCAGATTGATAGTAGTGAGGAGGGATGTCAAATTTGATGAGGGAAAGGCTATGAGATGCTCTCTAAAGAGAGAGATGAGTATCCCACTAGAAGAGGAGCTTCTAGATCCAAAGGAGGATCCTCAGATAGATCTTCAGGACATTATGGAGTGTCCACATGCAAGGGAGAAGATAGGAGGCCGAGTGGAGGAACCCACTAAACCAAAATATTCCAGAAAGGGGAGGAAGAGAAGAAAAGAAGCTAAAATATTGGTATAATATGCACTGTAGCATGTGGGAGCTCCTACATCTATGCACAGGTAAAGGAGGTCATGAGACATGTACACTAGTTATATGGCTCTCACGACATAACTCATTGAGATAGAGCCTTCTTCATTTGAGGAAGCAATTTCTCAACCAGTTGTTGGCGGGGAAAGTTCATTAAGGAAAGGGTTGAAAGCCTCAATAGAGTAGGATAAGATAATCAATAAATATCACTCAGTCAAGCATTCAAAACATACGAATTATCAAACTTGGATTTGGAGACATACCCGAAGGTCTTATGTTTGAAGATGTTCTTGTAGGGTCCAAACCCTTTGCTTCCTCCAATATATGCAGACATGCAAGTCAATCACATAAGCATATACATAATAGATAATTCAATTTTCATACATAAAAAGATGTTAGATCATCACATATAAATGTTTAAACTATCGTTCATGAGAAAACAACATATCAAGAACAAGACATGAGCTTCTTTATTGATTAACAACAATAAGTATAGGAAAGGTACAACCTGATCCAGGCCAAAGGCACCGAGAAAGTATTCCTTAGGATCATTCCAGCCCAAACCATGAACACAACCCCTATAATAAGTGTTGAGGAGGTAAATCCCCTCTGCGGACAGAGGCGATCCCTACTAGCCCAGCAGGGGTCTAGCAACAAACAAACAATGTCATGACGCAGGTTCCTAATTACGAATGAAAAGGCTGGAGATAAGAGCCTACCTGGATTCCAACGCTAGATCTGAAGAAGAGATGTCCCCGTCCTTCAGCCCTGGCAGATCACAATCCTGTCATCTCCGGGCGATGAACACTCGCACACAGAAGGAAACGGAAGGAGCAAGTACAGAACCATATCATAATGGAATTAAAGTCAGAAAGGACA
This sequence comes from Pinus albicaulis, assembly GCA_034641835.2. NCBI lineage: Eukaryota > Viridiplantae > Streptophyta > Pinopsida > Pinales > Pinaceae > Pinus > Pinus albicaulis. Next base: position 215,241,231 of record CM076573.1, read on the forward strand.
TTACCGCATTAACATGATGGAAAACGGAGGGAACCATAATCATAATCATCTATTAAATAACCAACAAGAAAGATTACAACTAAGTTTCGACGTCGCGTCTCCTTCACTGGTTTCCAATCGTCCACGTTCTCGTAAAGCTGCCAAGGAAAGGGAAAACCTCTCCGCAGTCTCTTGACAATGGTCTCTTAGTTGAGCTTTCACCTTTATGGATATATGGGAAAGAGAGGGTGCTTTACAACACAAAGGCTCTTGGGAATATGGAGATTCAGAGCTTAGGCACTTCAAGACTAGCTTGCCATTGATCCGAGCAAGCTTTTATAGATGGGGAAGGAGGAGTTGGGATCCCTATTATTATGGGATTGGCCCTATCAACAAGGAAGGTTCCATGGGAGGTGGCAAAACCACTTCCCTCCATAGAACTCCCGCAGCCAACCTCCCAACTCAAGATAGGTGATGGTTTGTGAATTTGTTAGAACTCAACTCCCGCCATCCATATTTAAAAACAACTCCCAAATTGGGTGGCGCGACTACGGCTCTATAACAGAGCGCCAGGTGGCGCGACCTCTTTGCATTAATTTCCCCATTGGCGTGGGTACTGAACTGCTTGCCCGCGCCAATGCTAAAAGGGCTGTTTTTATGACTTTTGCAAGGAGATGTCTCAAGGGCAAATAAAGCTCATGTTCAGAGGGATGCATTGATGATGGTTTCAAGGCATGAAAATGTTCACAGGTCACAGAATGGGTCCTCCATTGTGCGGGATGGGGAATGGTAAGGACGGTGACAAATTACTGTGTAACAGATGCCCCCTAAAGTATGAGGCCCGAGAGGGAGAGGGGTGAAATGCTTTACGAGAACATGTCCAACTGAAGCCCCGCCGTCGGAAAACCTGCGCAGAAAGATACAACTGATATCTCAAGCACATGATGTATAAGTGGTATGGACGCAGCCATCCGAAACAGAGTATGTTATAATCCGGATCTAGGGTATGGGCGCAGCCATCCAACTAAGATCAAACCAATAGACTCAGGTATGGTCGCAGCCATCCAATCAATGAGTCATGTACATAATGATAATAATCCACAATCGCAGCCTGGATTACAATAGACACAATCCAGGGTCTTGCGCTCCATCTCGACCCAACAGAGTACAAGTTCAGGCATGTGAATATGTGAGCTGAAGTCGAACATGCAAGAACATCGTCGGATTACCAGCCAATGATGAAAGCTGTTAACCGACGCGAGAGAAACCACCAATAATGACAATGGTCCCCAAGGTACTACAGGTACAATCTACGGCGTGCGAATAAATGAACTGACGTCGAACACCCACAGAATCACTCGATCGGAGGCCAATGATGTAAACCTCTCGTCGAATGCGACGAACCTGCCGTTAAGGTATGCAAGCTCCAAGGTACCAGAAGGAGTCTCTAGACCAACTTCCTGGATAATGAGTTGATGTCGACAGGAAGTGACCTTGATCGAAGGTGGGCCATAATGATTCCCACATCATCGACACGAGACAGAGGAACATGATGTTTTTGTTGTGAATCGGGATCGTATGAGAAACAGAGGAAGGTTGATATTTGCAGAGGCCAACTTCTCTTGAACACATGAACGACACGACAATGGACTTGGCAGTATTTGACATCAACGGATCAGAGGTCATGGCGACGAGGCAGTGAACAAATGAGAGGTCAAAAGAGATTACCCAAACCCATGGAGGCAAAGTGAAGCAGCGAGATGAGATGTCCCCAACCCGACACGAATGCAGACAAGTGCCATGTTCAAGAGCGACATACTGCCGACGACAACGACAATGGTTCCATTTTTCCCCCACCATTTCTGGCGAGTACCCCAATTATTTTTGACAACAAGCTTGAAGGGGATAGCATATGCTTGCGATATAAGTCCGCCCTTCGGGCGAATCCATCCTAGTGCATTTAACGAGTCCTAGGAAGGAGAAACTCGGAGAACGTCATTTCGACTAAATCCGATGTCATCAGGTTTTAACGAGTCTGACAAAGGAAGAACTCGGCGTCTTTTCATGTTTAGAGAGTTTGAAAAGACAACTGAAAAGAAAACTCCACAGGTCCCTTTTCGTAAATAGTTCCCCAGATCCGAAAAGGTAGAAAACAATATCCGGGAAAACCTCCTAGTCGCGATAGGCTAGGGTATTCTTTTTTCGTAATCAATCCATCCCAGCCCGAAAAAGGGTTAAACTTATACTGGGTGAATGTCGATTCGTGTCCATTTTAACGAGATCGAAACGACAAGGGCCTCGGCAATCTTTTCATGTTTAGAGAGTCAGAAAAGAGCTGAAAGTTGACTCTTCCTGGAGGAACGAGTGGTATAAATGGTAGCTACTGGCTCCGGTAATGGTGGAAATTCTCAAAACAAGTAAAGGTTAAGAGGCTGGCTAACAAGACCACCCATCGCAGCGGTTCCTCAGGAACGGGTAAAACAACCAAGTGAAGGCATATGATCGGCCAAGCAGATAGTGACGATGGAGTGAGAAAACCAAGGCTCATCTGGCAAAAACAGGCTGATAAAATGGCAATCACAAGGGGTAAAATGGGCATGGTTTCATTTTTACACAAGCTTGAAATCAGGAAACTCTGCTTGAAGTTGGTTTCATTTTTGCACAAGCTTGAAACAAAGATAAACTATGCTTGAAACCGGTTTCATTTTTACACAAGCTCGAAACAGAAACAAACTATGCTTGAAAAAGTAAGCATGCCCCCAGCATGGTGACTCAATTCGAGGTACATGCCCCCCAAGCTTCAATCCATATGAAAGGCAGATGGAGTGAAGGTTCAAGTTACGAGATCTAAGAAAGATTCGACTAGGATTTTACGAGATCTGATCAAAGACTCGAATTGAACAAAAACGTGTTTCATTATTTTAACGAGGTTGACACATAAAAAGAACTATCCTCAGACACCCTTGTTTCATTTTTTAGGGAGCTTGACACAAGACAAGGAACTGTGCTCCGACAACCTTGTTTCATTTTTTAAGGAGCTTGACACAAGAAAACGAACCATGCTCCGACAACCTTGTTTCATTTTTTAAGGAGCTTGACACAAGACAAGGAACTATGCTCCGACCAGCTTGTTTCATTTTTTAAGGAGATTGACACAAGAAAACGAACCATGCTCCGACAACCTTGTTTCATTTTTTAAGGAGCTTGACATAAGACAAGGAACTATGCTCCGAGATCCTGGTTTCATTTTTTAAAGAGCTTGACCCAGGGAGGAAAACGTGCTCTAACCGACTTACATCAACATGAACAAGAAGGCGGCGCTTCCAAGAGTTCCACTCCCGATGGAAGGAAAACATCCTGGAAGTCAGGACCCAATGCCCCCAGCACATTATGCACAACGGCATCATCACTGAGCACAGGCACGGGGTAAGTAGCTACATAGTTGACCTGCGGTGGGGCAGATATAACGGGTGGATAAAAACCAGGAGGGGGTGATGGCGGGCCAGATGCCACATTAGGACCAAAGAACGAAAGCTGATCAATGGTCACAATCCGTCCTTCATGTGGAAAGCACATCACGCGAAAGAGGGAGGAGGCAAGTGCTCCCATGGCATAGGTGTAATCACGCCCCAAAAGCAGATTGAAATCCAAGGGGCCTGGAACGACCATCACATCCCTATGGACGGTTTTACCTCCCAAAGTAACAGGTAACCTTGGAAGGATCCCCAATGGTTGACTCGTCCTTCTATTGAATGTCAACAGATTCTGCGTAACGGGCGCAAGCGGCGGCGAACCGAAAGCTTGCCAGGTAGTTGAAGACAGAATACTAACAGACGCACCTTCGTCTATAATGGTACTGGGTACAACCAGACCAAGAGCCTGCACTGTGATCTCGAAAGGCACATAAGACGGAAGGCGAAATCCTGCAAATCGGTTCCAATCAAAGGAAGCGACCAAACTACTCGGAGGGGCTACCATCAAACCAAGATGGTCTTCCCCTGATGTTACGGTAGAAGAAGAATCCTCCATAACCTCCATCTCGAAGGCGGGAGGGATATCCTCCGGAGCCTCCATCATGGGAGGCGGAGGAGGAGCTTCTTGAAGTACGGGAACAAGAGAATCTTTCTCCAAGTCTGATGAATCCGAAGATATTAGAAGGACATGGGGGGTGTGAGATCCACTCTCGACAGAAAAGACCTGGTGCACCGTCGACGGGGCCAGTTCAACCGATCCTACGACCAATGGTTGGTCAGGGACGGATTCGTGAATTTGAATTTCTGGGGGAGTGGGATCGACCAAGGATGACTCTTGACCAATCGTAAGATCACCCAAGGAGACTCGAAAGAAAGCCGGTTACAACTGTGGAAGGCGGTATAGAACTTGCCGTTGTCCAAACTCGTCAGTTTCATCTATAGAGGACAAAGTGAATGGCATGGTGCCTTTCTACACAATCTTGTTGCATCAGTACCTTCTCGTCTTTTAGAGGTCTTACCGCACGCCCCTGATGTGCCTCAACATGACTCTCATCCTGCAAGGCACGATGACGACTGTTGGACCACATAACAGAACCTTGGGAATACCGTGCGTCTCGGCGGTATGGTCTCCCATAACATGCAAGGGAACTTGACTTTCCGTGGAGGGTTGGAGAGCCTATCAAGAGGAGATTCCTCAGAGACAGTAGCTGTACATTTAGCCTCTCGCTTATCAGACTTCTTCTTCTTTGTCTTCTTCTTCTTCTTCTTAGCCACCTGGTTACTCGAATCCAGGCTTTCATCAGGCGAAGTAGAAGATGAGGACGCAGAAACAGGCGAAGAAGGGGAGAGGTCCACCTTGGAATCAACATGATGTTGTTCCGGTGGAGGAACTGACTGAACAGTAGCGGAGTTATTCGGGACAACAGAGGTTGAGAACAACCAAACATGCAACCCAACAGTTAACCCAGGAAGGGACAACGTCGCCATGTAAGGAGCACCAACATTTCCAAAAGGAGGAAAATGACCAGGATTCCCTTCTGAGGGGATTCCTTGGTTGGTGAACTCTGAAAAAGTCGCCATCAAACTCAAAACCACACACGGGCTGAAAAAGAGTCAAGGCACACGATCAAACGGTCAACAAGCAATGTCTACACGGGTGTGTAATCGTGGGCGATTAATTTTACCACATTGGAAAGTAAGAAATCCTACCGTTTCATGTTTTAAGAGTCGAGAAACGATAAAAAGATGACTCTATCTCTTTCAGAGTTGACACAAGCGTGAAAGGACAAGCGCTTGATGGTCTTTTCAAGTTTAGGGAGTCAGAAAAGACCAAATGACTGCTCAGGAAAAACTAGGCACAAAGGGTGTACCAGATAGCCGTGAACTGCAATATACACCTTGGTTTCAAAATGAAACAGAAATCGACCAAGGACTTTCCGTACGTGCAGGTAGTCTCCCCGAATGCTGTGTTCGGTGTATCACGGGTATAGGGCGGCAGACTCGGCTTCCTGTGGATAAAGGATTGAAAACCTATGGGGGTCTCCCTTTATATACGCGACGGTACAGGGAGCACAAGTCCGTACTAGCGCTGTCTAAAGCCAACAGGCGAACGACAGCTGCTAGGTTTAACGACGCCGGAACACGTCTCTAGCCTAGACCTTCTAAATATGTTTCGTTAAGTTCCAATGCTGCCTTAGGTTAATTGAATAAATTTTACGGTTGATCTTCAATTAAGTTTCAATTTCCAGGCCCTATCGTATGTAGTGTCTCCTAAATGCAAAGCTATATGCCACAATGCAACATTTCGTTCGATGAAAACTAATTAGAGAAGAGTTGAGAGCTTTTATACAAACGAAATGAATGGAAACCAAACAATGAGCTCTATAATGCAACTAATGCAATTGACAACTTTTCATTCAAAACACTAATCACTAGCGATATGGAAAAGATTACAATTTGCACTAATTAACAAAAGCAAAGAGATTTTTTTATTTTTTTTTATTTTCAATGTTTAATGGCTAACATGCACGAATCAAACTTGAAAACAAATGGAGCAACTTGAGAAACGATATTCAAGAGAGCGAAACAAACACATTTCACTCAACCAACACAAGCAATCAGATCCCAAATCGACCGAAGTCTCTCAAAGCAAAGAAGAGACTCAAATGCTTCCAATGGACCGTGTGATCTAGGCCCAAAGCAAGACCAAGCGAATTTCGAATGAAGAAATGAACAATCACCCAAAAATCGCAATGAAACAATGAACAACTACTTAGAGAATGTGGAGGATCAATCAGATAGTTGACAGGACAATCCAAACACCAAAACTCCCAAGGAGGGCTCGATGCACTAAGCCACTAGATGACCTAGGGCTTAAAAAGTGAAATCGGTAGATAAAAGCAAACAACCCAAGGACAGAGGTGAATTCCCAGCCAAACAAGACTCCAACACACTCAGGCAGTCGGAAAATCAAGAAGAAAAACACTGGTCAACTTCAGAGAGCTCAGAAATGAGAAATCTCAAAAAACTTACAGGGGTGGCGCGACTGTAAGAGTGAAACTGGCACCAGAAGGCGAGTGGCGCGGGTTGTACAAAGGCAACAAGCGCCAAGTGGCGCGACTGTCGGGTTAAAAACCGCGCCAGTCGAGTTTCTCAGCAAAAAATTAAAAATAAGCCACTCCAGAAACAGACCAATGCAAGCTAAGCAATCCAAGAAGCAAAAACACACAAAAAATCCGACCCAGAAGGTTCATCAAGCAAGGAAAAACAAGATACAAACGGCAAGGCAAGACAAAGACTCCAAGTCGTTCAGTCGCAAACCAAGCGAAGATCGAGGCGGAAATAGCGTTAGCGGATAATTGGCTTATGCTAAATGAGAAGCGTTGAAAACTATCTGGAAATTGTCGCAGACTCATCTCTGATTTTGAAATCAAACAACAATCGAAACAACAAGTGGATCCCGATTAGATTAGCCCGATTTGTTGAGGGAGTAAATCCCCTGCGCCGGACGGGCGATCCTACCCCAGCCCCGGCGAGGGGTCTAGCAACAAACAAACAATGTCATGACGCGGGTTCCTAATTACGAATGAAAAGTTTTGGAGATAAGAACTGCACGGATTCCAACGCTAGGATGCGAGAAGAAGAAGCGTCCCTTACTCAAGCAGCGAGATCACAATCCTTCCGATCTCCGTGATCATGAACACACCCTGCCTGAAGAAACGAACGGATACGAAGCCATAACGAAATAACCATCGTAACTAAACATCCCGATCAGAAGGACATTACTCGCATTAACATGATGGAAAACGGAGTGGAACCATAATCATAATCATCTATTAAATAACCAGCGAAGAGAGATTACAACCAAGTTCTGACGTCGCGGTCTCCTTCGGACGGGTTTCCTGTCGTCCACGTCCCGCAAAGCTTGCCAAGGAAAGGGAAAACCTCTCCAGAGTCTCGTGACAATGGTCTCCTTACTTGAGTCAGCATTAAGGGAAAGAGAGGGTGCTTTACAACACAAAGGCTCTTGGGAATATGGAGATTCAGAGCTTAGGCACTTCAAGACTAGCTTGCCATTGATGCGAGCAAGCTTTTATAGATGGGGAAGGAGGAGTTGGGATCCCTATTATTATGGGATTGGCCTATCAACAAGGAAGGTTCCATGGGAGGTGGAAAAACCACTTCCCTCCATAGAACTCATGACCAAACCTCCCAACTCAAGATAGGTGATGGTTTGTGAATTTGTTAGAACTCAACTCCCGCCATCCATATTTAAAAAAACAACTCCCAAATTGGGTGGCGCGACTACGGATCTATGACAGAGCGCCAGGTGGCGCGACCTCTTTGCATTAATTTCCCCATTGGCGCGAGTACTGAACTGCTTTCCCGCGCCAATGCTAAAAGGGCTGTTTTTTATGACTTTTGCAAGGAGATGTCTCAAGGGCAAATAAAACTCATGTTCAGAGGGATGCATTGATGATGATTTCAAGGCATGACAATGTTCACAGGTCACAGAATGGGTCCTCCATTGTGCGGGATGGGGAATGGTAAGGACGGTGACAAATTACTGTGTAACAATAAGTGAAAAAAGATGCTAGATAAGGATGCTAAGCATCTCTACATAGGAAACCAAGGTTTCCTAGAGACTGGAAGTGCAGGAGGCACGTGAAAAACATACTTGATTTGGTAGAAATCGAGTATAATGTTGATATCCTTCTTCTCATGTTGTAATTAGGCCTACCCAAGGGGTGTATATATACCACCTCAAATTGGTTATTTCAGTTAGGCCATAGGCTCCTATAGTTGGGCTCTCGGTAAAACCTGTAAACCCTGCCCGAAAAATAGAATTTATTTAATTTTTTTATACTTTAAAATGTATATGTGGGTATATTATTATGGGACCCGCGTATGTAGGCATTTTTATATGGGCAGAGTCATGTATGGATTTTTAAATATTGTTTTTTAGTATGAATTCAAGTCTACATGGCAAAAGGTATTTCCCAAGGCCATAAAAGAGCATCAGGTCTACAAGATTGTTGAATGATGCTATAAAAAATTCCCCCTAATATATGAGGTCAGAAGAGGAACATGATGGCCGAAATATATTAAGCATAGAGAAAGGAGTCATATAAAAACTCGGGAGGAGATCACCAAATTCCATCCCATCGAATACATGTGGAAGTAGTTAGAAAGAAAACTCATGTCTGAGGCGGGCATACCCATGCTTATAAATAGTAAAGCATGTTCTTTGATCAATTATAACACATATATAGAATATATACATAAATGTATAGAATGATTTGAAGAATACATAGTGGATCATCATATCATAGCCACGAAAGAACAAAGCAGAGCTATGTCTCAATATCACATATATAAGAATGTCTAATAAATGATGCTAGAAGATTGACTGATCAATGATGTTGCATAATTGATCCTCATAAAAGTACCAAGTCATATAGGTGGAATAGAGGTATTTCATAAACTTGAGTGTCAACATATAATATGTTGATGTGAAAGACTACAACATATAGAGTTGATAAGTGTCACTGGCATAAAATTGAAGGAACTGTCAAGTGAACCAAGATGATGACACAACCCGAGGTATTCACTGACTGTAGATGGTACATATCTGCAATATGGGAATAAATGAGTTGAATTAGATCATGTGAGAAATTGTTTGATTACTAGTCATTGATGTATACCGTTAACAAACACGAGACAAATCACCAATAATGAGAATCAGTGTCAAGGTAACCCAGTACAATCTAACAAGTGTGAATAGATGTGGTAAAGTTGAACACTTGAAAGAATCTATCAATCAGGAGACAATGATGTATTCTCACTATCGATAGTGAAGGATTCTTCCATTGATGACTGCAAACACTAAAATATTGAAAAATAACTCTAGACCTCGTTCCCAAAGCAATGAGTTGGAATCGATGGGAAAGGATCCACTGGGAGAAAGGCATTAAGGCATCCCACGTCAACCAGTGCGAGTGTACCCGCAAGCCAATAATTTGGAATAACTCAGACGAAGATAGATGAAGCAACCATTTTGAAGTACATTTCTGGCATACACAAGATGTATCTAGTGCATGATAGAAATCCTCTGAACTAACCAATAATTAAAGGTGACACAAAGGCAAGGAATCTGATAATAGGTTCAAATGGAAACCAAGGTACTACATGAATCCCAATGTGTGATAACATAAGATGACATCAAACACAAGGGAAACCAATTAGTTCGTTGATCTATGTTGAGCACAAGGTCACCTATCAATGATGTAAATAGGGCTAGGGTGCAACTCTAGGTCTAATCTCAGAGAATTTTTTTGGAGTCGATCAGATCAGACCCTCCAGTAAGAATTCAATGGGGACCTTCTTAACTAGCATGAGTAAAGGACCATTTCGCTGATGTGATATTCATAATAACTTGATAGAATGGGTATGTCCGAAAAAAATGAGTCAAGAGACACCACAGGTCCACAGAATGGCTGATAATAGGTTTAATTCCCTTGAAAAAAATCAAGATTTGATGTGACTTTATGGTAGCATGAAATAACTTTGTATAAATTTGCAATGCAAGAGGCATTAAAAATCTCTCAGTATGATTGGAAGAGATAATCAACTGGTGGAGGATTGACTCAAGAACAAGGTTATGGATTCCCTAAAGTCAAACTAAGTTCCATCCTGATGGAGGAAAGACTCATTTTAGGTGTTTTTTTTAAGGATGACACGACTGTCTCTTGTTTTCATAAATTGATTAATAAATTTTCATGTTCCCTCTCTTTTTTTGGAATATTTTTTTTTTTTTGTCTTTTTCATATTTAAAGCCTGAAAAGGGAATAAAATAATTCCTTTAATACATTGGAGAGAAAGAGTTTCAAGGGCAAGTGCACTAGTTCCCGGGACTGGAACATTCCTATGCTCAAAGAAAGGTGGTGGATGTTGGTCATCGACACTTAGGGAATGTTCTCTCCACAGAAAAGGGTGTCAAGTCACAAAGGCTAATGAATTTATGGTTTAAACTAGCAGAAAATTCATGGTCAAAATTGGCTTATACATGAGTCCAAATGAAGCCATCTTAAGACCAAAATGGGGGGCAGGTGGTCTATATGGAATGCAACAATACAACTCAACGCATGGGATCCTCTAAGGTATAAAGCCAAAAAAATAGTGAAGAAGAAGAAGAATGAGGCTTCAACACAAAGTCATGGAGGGACTAAAGAGTAATCTTGAGCCTAAGAACGAAACTTCAGCATGCGTGCCAAGTGAAAACAAGGTACTATCTAAGGCACCCATGATAAGGTAGGCTCCTAACAGAAAAGTTATGACACTTCTAAGTAGCGTGAAGGTTTTGTGTCACATATTGGTGGGGTTGATGCTAAGGAAAAAATGGAAAAGGAAACTGATAATGTGCAATGCAGGTGAGTAATCTAACCTGCATGCTAGTTTCAAGAACCAATACCTACCAGAGCGGATCAACCATGAAAATACCCAAAGGAGAAGTATTCAAATATAATACTAGGAAATAAGTTAATACATCCCATATATAAACTTTAGATAAAATCTTGTGTTATAGAATACAAAACTTTAAAATGCATACCTTATATATAAAATATGGTACAGGGAACCACGCATCCTTGTGGCTTACGCATAATAGTTCTTTAGGAAAATCCCCTTGTGGAACTCAGGCCAATGAATCCTTTGGTAGCTAAAACTCATGGCCTAAAAAATTCCCCCATGTGAAGGAAACTCAACATCCAAGAAATCATGAGAACTAGAAGGATCAAGCGAGGGGTCCCATGTCCCCATAGGAGAAATCACTTGATCGATTGTTGGGATCAAGTCCCAAGAAGGAAAATAATGTTTCAAAGGATCCTTCTTAGAAGAAATTTAGCATTGAGGATATAATACCACATAGTTCACATGTGGCGGGATAGATTCAACCTAACCACTTGGAACATACCAAGGGGTATTATGAATTAAGTTAAAATTAGGATGGTGATTATCATATGCAAGTTGATCAATAGTGACAATACTTCTGTTGTGAGTAAAATACATCACTCAAAAAAGTGAAGACACCACATCATTCATAACATACACATAATCATGCCCAAGTAGCATATTAAAGTATAAAGGGAAATGGCAACCACCACCATATCGATTAGGACATTCTTCCCACTTAAAGTGATAATCAATTGAGGAAAAAAACCCATAGATTCACCAGGTCTTCTATCATAGGATAAAAATTGAATATCAGTTGCCAACAAATTTTTAGAACCCAAATATTTCCAATCCAAGGAGGATATACTACTTACAAAGGATCCTTCATCCACCATACATCGATATACATTTGTGGAATTAACTCTAACCCTTATTTGGAAAGGTGAAACAAAAGGAAGATGAGGCTCAACGAGATTATCCCAATCAAAGGAAACACTCCTAGAACTTGGAGTGGGGAGACTTGAGGAGAGTGGAATGCCCCCTAGACCAGGAGACTCTGAACTATAAATAAAGAAGACTATGTTGTTAGACACTTCACCCCCCAAAAGAGGAGTGGGATCGGCCAAATATTACACTGGCTCGACATCTTCATCAACAAATGGTTGAGTATATTTTTGAGAAACCATAAGAGGTTCAAGAGTAGAAGAACCTTCAAAACCCTTTGTACCACTGAAATATCAGGGCACAAATGAGTAAGACGATATCCCTTACATATCCTACATGGTAACTTAGGTTTAAATCTTCTATGCCTAGGTTTTTATCAACACCAATAGCCCCAACATGACAAGAAATGGTTGGTGGAGAGTATCCAACATGACTTACAGAGGTTACTGACTCTTTGCCAAGATAGATGGGATTTGTGCCCCCATCCCGACTCACAGAAGAAGGTGAGTCATCAACAACATGACTCATAGAGGTAGGTGACCCATTGCTAGTATAACTTGCAGTGACTAGAATTATGCCCCCAACATGACATGGAGTGGCTAAAGGCTCATCTCCAACATCACTAGCAGAGGTTGGTGATGATTCACACAGTGAATTTTTCTTCTTCTTATTCCTCCTCTTCGTCTCCTTTTTAGATTTCTTATTACAAGACGGAGGAGAAAGAGGAGGCCTAGATTTCACTGGTGAAGAAGACGAACAATTAACACCCATTTGATTCCCTTGAAATAAAGCGTTCATTTGAGAAGCTTCAAGAACATTCATAATATTCAGAGTGGACCACCACCAAACTGGTAGTCCAACATTCAATCTAGGAATGTTCAAAGTTGGCATCAATGGGGTACCAACATTTCCAAAGAAAGGAAAAGCACAAGGATCCCCTTTTGGGGGGGTCCCTTGGTTGGAATCCATGGGAACAATGGTCATACCCAACTTATACGCAAATCCTCCCCTTACGAGATTTTTCAAATGACTTTTCAAGGAAGATTGATGCACAATAAAATATTTTCCCTTAAAGAGGAAACTCCACAACTTCAAGACAAAGATAAAAAAATCCTTTCAATACCATTGGAGTGGTTGGCTAGTCACTTAGAATCAAAATTCCAAAAGTGACAAGACAAAATACACCTAAATCCAACTAAATACAAAGAGAAAAAATCACTCCACTATAAAGTCTTAAAGATATAGACATGAAAATAACTTCCAATTATGTTTGCTCTGGGTGGTTAGGACTAGACACAAAAATACAAGAATATGAAGAACGGGTCATTCCTAAGGAAACTTTGGATGATTAGGGCCTAATTCTTACCAGCAAAGGTATGAGAAATAGTTATGCTGACCTCCATACAATATCCTTTGTCAGTTCAAGTACCCAGGATTCATGAGGGCACCCTCCAGAAGTACTATGAAAGTGATGCAACGTTTAATGCATCACGTACCAAATTCCCTAGACTAGTTGATGTTGCTATGACAAAAAGAAAAAGTCGAATTCATTTTAATTTTAAGCGCTCATTTTAATTAGTTGTTATTTATGACATAGGGAAATAGAGGTGCAACTAATGATGTTTTGATGCAAAATAAATCAATAGAAAACCCAAGCTACATGAAAATTCAACTCATTATCTTCGATGAAAATTTATTTCTTCAAAGGTGTTTTGTAATTTAATTGATCTTAAATTACTTACATGAATTATCGACCATGGCTAGTAAGCTGATGAAATGTATGTGCATAACATGTGCTAGGAGTTTTTGTCACTCACACAAATTTCTAAGTGAAATTTAGTTATCAAAATGCACATGTGTAAGAAAAATTAATTATTTATACAAAATGAAATTAAATCTAGAAATAATGATCACACTCTTCTCGAAAGGAAACTTCACACTCACACTTTTCTTGAAATAAAATCACTCATTGCTTTTGAAAGAAATCATGGTAGCTTATAAAAAATCATACTTGTTCAAATGAAAATAAGTCATTGCTGGAATGGAAATCACACACTTTGCATAAATGAAAATCACTCTTTTCCGGAATGGATATTACACACTTTGCATAAATGGAAATCACTCTTTACTGGAATATGAATCACTCTGAAATCTCACACACTTGCATAATGAAATTTTTCCTATTTAAATGAAAATCACTCTATAAAATGGATATGCTTCAAGAAGAATAGTTAACTATGCAAACGAGAATCCTGTCTATCTTATCACTATGTTAAACTCTACTCTAACCATGTGCATCTAAAAGCTCTGAGATAAAAATGGTTAGAATAATAATTTCAAACTCTGATATAAAGGAATAAAAAACAAAAGTGCTTAACCAAATTGAAAAAATGTACAGGAAACAAATAAAATTCAAACTGTTAATAAAGGACCTTATTGTCTCGAGGGGGGCCTCCATGATAAGCAAGTAACGCTGGAACGATCTCAACCAAGAACTAACCAGACATTTAACAATTATGGAGCAAAAGAATTTTAATTATGAAATAGAGTATCAATAACACAAAATCCAGTCTTACTGTCACTATTTTTACTTATGCCGAGAGGCATGTTTATAGAGCTCATGGAAATTAATTGTTCAGAGCTATATGCCTAAACCTACTCAACATAAAACTATTTTTAACTTAAAAATATAACATCATATAATTCTCTCATGATTTTCTATTATCAAAGAAAAACGTGAGGCACAGATCTCATTCTCACTTGCCTGCTGCTGACTATGGAGGTTGACCTTGCCTTTGACCTCATTACCAAAACCTGCTTCCACCGATATTGCCCATGAGAGTTGGAGGAAATCATTATATGCCTACACATATATTTCGCTCTCCAGCTGGCATCTTGGAACTTGTCAAACCATGGACTTGGCTGTGAAATCGTGTGTTAGATGAAAAATCATTATAATTCGGTAGTTGAAGTAAACATTAAACTAAATAATAAAGTAAATTATAATATTATGAAATAAGAGACAATTGTATACATGTCATGTCATAAGTCATGTAACTTGATGCCCAATATTTTTTTTATGAAGATCAAAAAGAAAAAGATGGAATGAAAAAGGGTGTCAAAAAGGAGAAATTGTGGGATTTAACATTCCCCCACACCGAGGTCATTGCATACCCTCATAAAAAATTTAAGAATTCCAAAACTGATGAACCTCTTCAAATGCTTGAGCCAAAACATCTAGATTTTTTCTTGCTGCCTTCTTCTTGGTAACTCCCATCCTTGGTTTTCTCATCAAACTTTTATACTTCAGGCTTATGACTTTTCTCTTAATGGATTTATTCTTTGATTTCAACTTTTTATTATTTTCATACACCAAACCAAGATGTAGAAGAAGGTTATCATTCTCAGTTCTTTGTACTTCATTCCGTGCTTTTAATGTTTCATGTTCTTCCTTTAAGCACCTATTTAATTTCTCCAATTCATAAATATATTGCTTAAGGGTATTTACAATTGGAGGTTCTTGTGTAATATCAAAATGAATTTCTTGGTTTGAAGAGGATGTATTAGCTTTGCTTGAAGCTTTCTTCTCCCAATATTCTATATAATCATATATTTCCTGTTGAACTGGGTCAATCTCAGGTGTTCTTCTTGTTGGACTAGAGACCGGTGAAACAATTGTAGGTGATGTAACCTTTGGGGATGGTATCTCAAATTCCATTTATTCCTCTTCTAAATTTACTAATTTTGGGGATTGACGTGACTTATCCTGAGTGATTTTATCAATTATTGTACTCATTCTTAAGATATATGGAGTTTTAGAAGATGATTTAATAATAGGAACTCTCCTTTGGATCTTCTCTTGCTTTGCCTTATCTTTCTCTTCTTTCTCTTCTTCCTTTTTGGATGTGTTTTCTTCCTTATCACTGGCTTTCTTTCTTCTAACATTTATTTCCTTAAGATTTTCTAATACAATCATAAGAGGAATGTCATATTTGGAGGGTTTCTCTATTTTTGGAGGTAGGTAATCACTAGGATTTGTAGGTAACTTCCTTCTACTCCTCTTGATTTTGTTGCTAGCTTCTTCCTGTTATTTTTCTTTGAAGTGGATTCTGACTAAGAAGCTTTCCCAATCATCTCCTATGTTTTTGAGGTGGTCTTCAAGTAACATATTTATCAAACCATGATGATATATGGTAGTCTCAATAAATTTTATTTTTCTTTGAGTTCTATTAGTCATTTATTTAGACTATCGAGTAAGAAATAAGGCAAATTGATCTCATTCCCCTCAAGGAAATGTATCATTAAACGTACATGATAGAAAAACATGTTTCCAAATTTTCCCTCACAAGTAATAAATTTTTGAATGACCAACAGTAAATTTATCCATTTTTTTTTAAGAGTTAAAATTGGAATGCCTTTCTTAAAGACTGAAATGTCCATACCTAGGTTTTTGAGAATTTTTTTCCATCCACTTTCTTCAATTCCTCTATTCTTGAACCAATTTTCACCAATTTTGGGTAGCTCGGTCACCTCTACCATGAAGGATTTTATTAACACCATCTTTACATCCCTGATTTCTACCTCAACTCCATCGAATGCTCAAGCAGAATAATTGGTAACTTCTTTGTCATGGTCATTAAATTTCTCTATAAACTATAGCCATTGTGCCTCATGTAGCATCTATCTAACTTGTGGATAACCCTCCATGAATTTCTTCCCATTCGGCTCTGTTCTCGTAATAACCCCAATGTTGGCGAAATATTAACCTGAAACTAATACTTTTGACAAGGTTATGGAGAAAAAATGGTTGTGGTAAATAGAGTTTGAATGAGGTCAGAATTTCCAATGGAACATGGCTTATGGAGTGAAAAAGAGTTTCCGGATAACAAAGTATGAGTGAGGGTGAAATTACTAATGGAACAGGGTTTATCAAATGGAGTGACTACGCAATGATGAATTATGATGGGCTTATGGACGACTTTGTTGACAAGTCAATGTTAATTCTGAAGCTAGAGTAATGATTATTTGAAATGGCGGTAGAAACACCTATTTCATTTCATAATATAATGTTTTCTTACCTTTATTATTTAATATAAAATTTAGATACCTTTGGATTCATGATTATAATGTTTTGATTGGTCTTTTGTAGGTTGTCATTGGATGTCTTCAACTGCAGATTTGATCAAATTCTTCTTGTGCCAAGATCTCCAATTTTCCTCATTAAACCCTATCAAGTCAGCTGCAAAATTTTGTTAAAACTGCAAATTTTCATCAATTATGTAGCTGCTTATTTTCAAAAGAAAAAGATGGTAATAGAGAATATGGGTTTTAGAAAGAAAATTTAGGGTGCCAAGAGTACTCGGTTTTCATCCTAATTTTTTTGTATAAACATGCCAACAATGTTGATTTTCATGCTTATACGATTATTATATATTTTTATGATATATATATATATATATATATATATATATATATATATATATATATATATATATCTATATATATATATATATATATATATATATATATATAATAAAGGTTGAGTTAAGTTGGAGAGGAAGGAGAATCCTTCCTAACCACCTTCAAATCAATGTTATCTTTGCAGTTTTTTAACAAATTCTTCCCTTGTTAATGGTTTGTGATAAATTCTCAATTGATGATCATTTATGAGGAAGGTCACTTTTTCTTCATCAATGGTTCTAATTCTGACTGCACCATTATCAAAGATAGTTTCACTTTCATAAGGTCCAAGCCAATGAGTTTGAAATTTCCCTTGAAAATCTTTAAACTTTGAGTCGAAAAGTAATGCCCAATCTCCTAGCTGTAATTTCCATTCTTTTATGAACTTGTCATTCCATATGGATATTTTTTTTTGAACTATGTTAGATATTTGAATAACATCTTGTCTTATCTCATGAAGTTCATTCAGTTGTTCCATCCTTTGTTTTTGTGCTTCAGATAGATCAAGACCTAATTTGACTATTGTCTTGAAAGTATTTATCTGGAACTCAATAGGAAATAGGACTTTCTTCCCATAAACAAGTTCATAAGGAGTATGTCCTGTGGTGTTTCTCCATGTGGTACGGTATGCTCATAAAGCTTCCAGAAGATTTTCTGCCCAATCTCTTCTATGCAGATGCACAGTCTTGGTAAAAATTGTTTCAATTACTTTATTGGTGGATTCCACTTTTCCATTTGCTTGTGGATGATATGCAATGGAATTTCGATGCTTGAATTTGTATTCCTCCATTATCTTCTGTACCAACTTGGATGAAAATTGAATACCTTGATCTGTCACAATTTCCCTTGGGACACCAAAGCAAGTGAAAATATCCTCGAAAATAAATGAGACTAAAACATTTTTAGTAGAAAAAGGAAGTGCTAGCTTCTACCCATTTTGTAACATAATCAGTGCAAACAAGAATGTACATTTTTTATCTTGATGGTGGATTGATTGGACCATTAAAATCTAGAGCCCATTTCTCAAAAGGTTCAATCAGTACTTGAGGTTGTAGAGGCATTTCATCCAAAGGAACCAGTCATTAGGGGAATTTTGAGGTTTGAAATGGGCCTCCTAAGGAAATTATAAAATAATAGTGGAAATAATAAAATAATTTTTGATTACATCATCAAATTTTAGAGGGAAAAAGAAAAAACTACTTTTTCAACTTGTATTTTCAACTTATCTCCCAAAGTTTTTACTCAAATTTCGAGCGGGAGTACTCATTGGATGCAAAATTCAATTCTTCATCTAAGGAGTACCCATGTTGCATAATTTTTATGGATCTTGCTACACGAAAAATGAGAAATACATGGAAAACATGATTGCAATCACGTTTTTTCATGTATTTCTCATTTTTCATGTAGCAAAGTCTATCAAAAGTATGCAAAATGGGTAATCCTTGGATGAGAAATTAAATTTTGCATCCAACGAGTACTCCTGCTCGAAATTTGAGTAAAAAATTTGGGAGATAAGTTGAAAATATGTGTTGAAAAGGTAGTTTTATTATTTTATTATTTTTTAATCTTTTTACCCTTTTACTTAAAAATGGTGAATCATCCCCCATAGTTGACATCATCATATTTAATCCTATTGGTTCTTATAAAGTTTATTTTGGTTGTACATTTTTCTTAGGAGGCCTATCTTAGACCTCAAAATTCCCCTGATGTTCCCCATTCTTTGAAAAATATCACATCTCTTAACATATTCTTTGGCATCCTTAAAAAGGAAAGGCCAATAATATCCTAAGATAAGGACTTTGTAAGCAGTACTTTTATCAGCAAAATGTCCTCCACATGGTTCATCATGACAAGCTTTCAATATTTATAGCACTTCATCTTCCCTAACACATCTCTGTGATTAGGTCAGGTCCTATTTTGTACAATTCCTCATTTATCCATGAGTAAGATGCACTAGTTTGAATTACCTTTCTCATTTATCGAGGAGATAAATATGATGGTAACTTCCCTATATCCAAATAATTAGTAATATCTACAAACCGAGGAGATTTAATAGTGATTGAAAAAAGATATTCATCAGGAAAATCATCCTCTATAGGAGTATCATTATTATCATTTTGGATTCTGAATAAGAAATAAAAAACTGTGTTTTGTTTTGCAGGTCTATCCAAAATAGTAATATTGAATTCTTGCAACAATAGTAACCATATTGAAATTATGTCATTAGTGATTGATTTATTCATTAAATATCTAATTGCAAAATGATCTGTGTGAATGAAGGTTTCATAACCAGTGATATCATGTCTGAATTTATTGATGGCATGTACAACTGCTAAAAATCCTTTTCAATGACGATATAGTTTAACTCTGCAGGAGTCAAATTTTTACTTGTATAATAAATGGCATAAGGAGTCAAGTCTTTCTGTCCTAACACAACTCCCAAAGTTGCATCTGAGGCATCAGTTGAGATGTGAAAAGGTAGTTTCCAATTTGGTCCTCTCAAGATGGGTGCTTCGGAAATATTATCTTTCATTTTTTCAAAAGCTTTATGGAAATTAGAATTCTAGATGAACTCACAATTCTTTGTAAGTAATTTGAAAAGTGGATAGGAAATTTTTGTAAAGTAATTTATGAATCTTCTATAGTAACCAGTAAATCCAAGAAAACTTCTAACATCCTTTTGACAAGTAGGAATTGATAACTTAGAAATGACTTCTACCTTAGATGCATCCACCTTAATTCCATCCCTTGAAATATGGTGGCCTAAAAAATTCCCCTCAATAAACATCATAAAACATTTTTCATGGCTTAATGAGAAATTTGTTTCTTTACGCCCAATGAGAACCTTTTCCATATTTTTAAGAGCTTCTTCAAAAGAGTTTCCATAGATTGTAAAATCATCCTTGTACACTTCCACACAATCATGAATTAGATCATAGAAAATACCTAGAATTTCCCTTTGTAATATTGCAGGTGCATTACATAACCCAAAAGGAAGTACTCGAGAAGCATAAGTTCCCCATGGGAAGGTAAACGTTGTTTTATCTTGATCCTTTGGAGATACTTGGATCAGGTTATATCCACTAAAACCATTGAAGAATGAAAAATACTTCTTACATGCTAATTATCAAGAACTTGATCTATAAGAGGGAGTGGGAAGTGATCTTTTAAAGTAGATTTATTCAATTCCCTATAATCAATACATACTCTCAATTTTCCATTCTTTTTCTAAATAATTAATAATGGTGAGACCCATTGAATATCATATATATGATAAATGAAGTTCACATTTAACAATTTATGCAGTTCTTCCTTGACAATTTCCCTTAAATTTGGATTCATCCTTCTTTGGGGTTGTCTAATTGGTCTGGCATTTTCTTCAATATAAATATGATGCATACAAGTATTGGGATCAATTCCTTTCATATCATTGTATTCCTATGCATATGTAGATGATTTTTTTTGTAGCACCTTTACTATTTCTTTCTTTTGATATTCTTCAAGATTATCATTAATATTCAATTTTTTTCCTGGAAAAATTTCTATTAAATAATTTTCAAATTTCTACATAGAATGTAAATACATTTGACGAGATGATAGATATTCGACATTAAATTTCTCTTGAAAAAAATTAACTAGATTCACAATATGAAGAAGATTCATTATTTTCCATTAGATTCAAAATCTAATATTCTTCATCTATTTGTGAAGTAGCAAATATTGGTTGTATATCAATATCATCATCTATCCATTATTCACTTTATACCTCTATTGTTGTTTTTGCAGGAGGATATAATGTGAATTTCTTTGTTGAATTTCCATCAGAGATAAACATATCATCAGATCTACAACTTATAAAAGCATAAGTTGTGGCTAACCATGGTCTACCTAGGATTAATGGATGTCCCTCTAGATTATTCTTGGGTGTTAAGATCATAAAATCAACAGGATATTCCCAAGAATATAAGAATACAAACACATATTCTAATGCACCATAATATTTGATAAGATAATAGATATGTCTCTAATTTCAATAGTGTAGGTATATATTGAATATTAGGAGGTTTCAATTGATCCATAGTTTGTTTACTCATGATGTTTATGGATGCTCTTAAGTCAATCAATGTGTGTTTGGGATCTCAATGTCATTGATGTGTGTTTTCACAATGGGACTTCTTGCATCAAGATATTTCTGAACTTTTTGTTTTCCCATCATGATATATGAAATCTTTCCAACTAATTTAATTCTTTCAACTTATTTCGTTTTTCTTCCAGATCTTTTAATGCTTAACTCCCTAATTGTCTTTTAAAATATTGATATTTATTTGATAGCTTGTAATAAGGGAATATTTATGAAAAAAAATTCCAACTCAAATATTATATCATAATCGGGAAACATAATATGTTTTTCTATCCCCTTATCAATTTTCAATCTTTCAGGAAAAGGTTGATTTTGTAAAAAAACTAAAGGTTGTTCTAAAATAGGAGTTGAGTTTATTGGAATATCATCAGTATATATAGGGGTGGTTTATTTTTGAGAATTTTTTTCTTGAAGAAGAGGTGTTTCTTCTTCAGAGAGGTTTTCTTTTTTAGGTTCCTAAATTACAAAAGATGGTGACTTGTTTTCAAATAATCTAACAAATCTAAGTTGAACGGTGTTTAGATATAATGGAGTTGTAATATTCCAAAAATTTAGCCTTCAAGCTAAATGGAATATTATAGTTGTTTTATCACTAGGTAGGTGAATAAGTGGGTGAGGAGGCCCATAAGTCTCTTCAGTAGCAATAAAAACACTTTAAGTGTGAAAAGAGACCTTTGTAGAAGCTAAATAAAGCTCCTCCATGTGTGAACAGGGTTTGGATCATGTTGATTCAGTCAACTTTGACCTAGTCAACAATGTTGTTAAGAGGAGTGGAGATTAATTAGAGAATAACGTGGTTTTGGAGGGAGGTGAACCTCATGAAGGAAGTGACCTAATTGAGTGGGGCTAAGGACATGCAAGCTCACATTCTACTTAAGGAAGAGGATGGCAGCCATTTGGAATGATTTTGAGATTATCATTTGATATTGATCTGCTTAGACTATTGCTTCCTCTTGCTATTTAGCAGGGTTGCTGTTTTGTTTAGCACCGAGTGTTTTCGAGCGGGAATCCCACCTCTTCCCTTGAAAGGCCTCTTGGGAGAGTATTGCAATATATTGATCCACATCCAGGATTTATGCCAAGAATAATTATTCATATACAATGTTATTTCTGCAGAGAATAATGTTGTGTTGCAGGGTGTTGCAGTGGAGGATGGATAACACCACTTCCGGGTCTGTTTCTCAGTAGAGGGAGCTTTCCTTCTCTTGAGAGATCAGCTAGGAAGATTTATAGGCTCATTTCACATCTTGGCACTTGGCCAAAGTATTTCTCATCTCCTACAATGCAGTCCCTTGCAGGAACTACATCATTTTTCATAGAGTTGCAGCAGCAGGGTTTAAGCCCTGTTTTTGAGCTAGTTTCCTTGGGAAAGGGCCAACCCTTCTCCCGAAAAGATAGAAGAAGGGATTATCATCCCTCAATTGTATTATTCAGCCATGTTTATGTAATTTTGTAGTAATATTGCGTTATTTCAGAGCTGAATATTCAGATCTGCTCTTTTGTACTCAAGCTTTCAAGAAACCCTTGTCGAGTTATCTTTATAATGTATTAAGGAGGCCAGATCTCTATTTTCTTATCACATTGTTCAATAAATATCTAGATCCATGAATTTTTATCATAATTTTGTAGGAACCCTCACAGAATAATGCTATCATGTGCTTCAGAAATTCTGCATAGCTTAAGTCATGGGGTTTGGGCATTTTTAAGCTGATTGAGGTCGGGAGATCTGTTTAACTTAGTAAAAGGGGTTTTATTCTAATTCCCTTTTATATATGAGGGCCAATATATATATATTATAAGGAATCTAAGTGTTATTTCCCCTTGTTACAATGTAATTTCCTAGGAATAACGTTTTTAGGGTATAATTGCTGCATTTTCCCCACTTGGGAGGATGTAGAGGAGCTCCTTTTGATGTTGTTACATTCATTTGATGGCTATGTATTTCTCAACACATTTTATGAGTTAATTTCTCCCTGCTCCATTCCATTATTGTGTTCATACATTGCTCCATTCCCATTTTGGGATATTACAGTGGTATCAGAGCATAATCTTGGCTCAGCCTGTGGATCTCAGCCATTATGCTATCAAGAGAAGAAGGAGAAGAGAATATGTACATAAAATATAAGACTCCATTATGTGGAGGAAAGAAGGAGGAGAGGCTCTCAAAGCTTCTTCCTAAATCTATGCAGAGCATTAAAGAAGATCTCAAGAAAATGAGAAGGGAGATGGAATCTCCAGAGGAGTTTGGATCTAGAGCCAAATATAGATTTTCACATGATAGGTGTGAGCATGCATCTACACCCTATTATTCACAGCGCATTCAAATGTCCAGATCTATCATGAGAGAGATGAAAGAAGGAGGAATGCCTAAGAGGGAAGCTCTTAGCAATTTTCTGCAAGAGTATGAGTCTCAAACTGAGAAGTTTAGAGATCATATCACTTTCCAAGAGTTTTGAAAGATCAAGGTGGAGAGGAGAAGGCAACATAACATGGATAGATTTTCTCTATCTACTTTTGATGGATCACCAACATGTTCAACCAGAGCTTGGGTGGAGGAGATACACACCTATTTGCAGCACCACCAAGTTTCTGAAGATGAAGCCATCAGGGTTGCAGCGCTGCACTTCGAAGGTAAGGCCTATGCTTGGTGGATTTTTGAGTCATTTTCATTAAAAAATGCCAATATTTCTTCTTATGCAAATTTCACTAAGATATTAGTGGATAGGTTTGATGGAAGACATTCTAAAACACTCTTGGTAGAGCCAAATAAACCAAAACAATCAAAACTTGTGCATGGGTTGGAAGAACCTAAAAACTCAAATCCACTTCAGAAAACTATTGGAAAAGCTCACACCTTACATAACACCTTGCTAGAGGAAAGATATTTGTCTCATGTCTTTGGACAAGAAGGCATGCAGGTTCCTTTTTCAAAATAGGATCCTCTTATTGAGCAGGTGACTCCCATTCATATTGAAGAGGAAGAGAAGGATGAGGGCAACAACGCTGTCACATCTAGAGCATATCTAGTCCCTCATGCAGAGGAAGGAGCACATGCTCCAGTAGGAAGAATGCTTGTATCATTGCAAGAAATTCCCCAGGATCTCACATATGGAAGACAAAGCACAGTCAATGAGCAGCATTATTGTGAGATATTACTGATGAAAGGAGAAGTTAGGGAGGAAGGTCAGCATCATTTGATGAGGAGCACACATCCATATCTATTTCAAAGAGTTGTTGCAAGGAATAAGTAGACTAATTTGCACTGTGAGGGCAAGAGAAAATTGTCCCAACCATATGTACAGTCTACTCTTGACATTGATGTCTCATTACATGGAGGCATTCCACCCGGGAGGCCACCAGATCTGGAGTTGGTAAGAGACATCTTGCCATTTGATTAACCCCTCTTAGATTCCGGAGAGGTGAAGTCTTAGATTCCGGAGAGGTGAAGACTTTGGAGGATTCTAGTACAGCGCAGAGAGTTTGGGATAGACTCAAGGAGGAGGGGGACATCCTTCCATTTTCAGCATCACCCACTCTCACTACACATACTGCGCTGACAGAAGTTGTTGCAGTGATGGAGGATGGAACCTGCATAGTCCAAGGGAGATGCTCCATGGATTTGGAGAAACAGAGGCTACTTCCTTTGAGGAAGGAATCCTCCATAGATTGGAGTAGATGGAGGCCACTCATGCTTACATTGGCCAATATTGGGAGATTCTTTTTGGATGGGAGCTTCTCATGGGAGGATGGAGGATGGCACCTCCATCCTCCATCACTACACATACTACAGTGATGGAGGATGGCACCTGCATAGTCCAAGGGAGATGCTCCATGGATTTGGAGAAATAGAGGCTACTTCCTTTGAAGAAGAAATCCTCCATAGATTGGAGTAGATGGAGGCCACTCATGCTTACATTGGCCAATATTGGGAGATTATTTTTGGATGGGAGCTTCTCATGGGAGGCCAACTTCCAAAGATCACTACTTCTTTTTGGGCATGAGCAACTGCATGATGGGCATGGCAACAATTTGGAGGATGAATTTGGCATGAGGGATGTCAAAGGAAAAGACAAAAACATGTGGGGAGCTTCACATTGCAGATCATCAACGTTGTCTCTTGGAAGGATTGATCCATATTGGAGGTCTCAACTCTTGGTAGAGTACTCCGAGGATCTTGGTGCTAGCATGGTTCTTGATGACTCAGATGGAGATGACAGATATATGGTGGATTATGTGGTCATCTATTCTTATGGCAGAGTCTTCTTGACTAGAGCTTCTGAGCTCAAGGAGAAGCTGCTACATGCAGCACATGAGGACTTCCTTTCCATGCACTTTGGTGCATATCTTTCCTTGGCAGAGGAGTTCATTTGGGAGGGCATCCAGCATGATATATTTCAGCATATGGAGAGATGCATAGCCCAGATGGTGATAGAGAGGATGTCACAGCCACTTCCCTACTCTTTGGAGGTGAGGGAGAATTTCCGATTGAGCCATTCCAGTTCAAGGTCCCAAGTACATGGTGGAGAAGGTATAATTTCACATTGTGCGTTGTACTTCTTTACTTTATATGAGTAGCATATTGTACCAAGGAGGATTATCCCTTATTTCATATTATATGATGATGTACTTGAAGCCACTTGCAGCATTGATATTGGCTATCTGATTGGTGGTTTGTGGGGGAAGCCACATGATTTTTGGTGTGCACCATTGACACCACATTGTACTTTCATGTCTTTATCTTATAGAATGATTGCGGCAACAAACAAGTGGTTGGAAGAGCACTTGTTATTACTTTTTTTGATGCAGGCAAGGGATGCATTGTGTTGGTTCCATGTGTGGAACTATGATCCACTCTCCGGTTGTCATATGGCAACTTGTTTTCATTGGGTTTTGCTTCCATGTATTGCTAATATTCTTATGTTCATGGGTAGCATTGTTTGGAGAGTGCTAGATGATTTGGAGATGCCCATTGGGAGTATTATTATCCCTACTTTACATGTTGTATGTTTCAGGAGAAACGATTAGCAAACCATGATTGCCACACCACACTTCTTGTCTTCACATGGGAGGAGCCATTTGAAGAACTTGCGTTCTTGGAGGAGGCACTTCATGGTTGATTTGCTTTGTGGGGTAGCTTGGGCCATTCTTGGAGGCCATGAATTTTTAGCCCAAGATCAAAAATAGCCCCATACTTACCATAAATGGAGAGAGAAACCACTTGGATGGGAGGATCAAATCTCTCCATGCAGCCTCAACACATTGTATGAACCGAGGGTTGAGGATCTTTTTGATGAGCTACCTAGAATGGCTCATTTCATTTGGATGATAGCATGGGTGTGGGAGTCACTCATTGGGAATAAGATTCCCCATGTTTGTCATCACTCCTACCTTGAGGAGGCCATTGGACAGCAAGGAGGTTTCCACTTACAACTTCCACCTTTCTATGATGTGAGACATGTGGTTTTGCATACTTGGGAGGAAACATTGGAGGGCAGATTTGTTGCATATTATTTTGAGCAGTGGTGGGGACTATTGATGAGGAGACCACAAGAAGAGGAGGGGAGGACTTTTGCTCTACCTTTACAGTTGCTTGAGGACAAGCAAAATTTTGGAGGGGAGGATTGTAATATTCCAAAAATTTAGCCTTCAAGCTAAATGGAATATTATAGTTTTTTTATCACTAGGTAGGTGAATAAGTGGGTGAGGAGGCCCATAAGTCTCTTGAGTAGAAATAAAAACACTTTAAGTGTGAAAAGAGACCTTTGTAGCAGCTAAATAAAGCTCCTCCTTGTGTGAACAGGGTTTGGATCATGTTGATTCAGTCAACTTTGACCAAGTCAACAATGTTGTTAAGAGGAGTGGAGATTAATTAGAGAATAACGCAGTTTTGGAGGGAGGTGAACCTCATGAAGGAAGTTACCTAATTGAGTGGGGACAAGGACATGCAAGCTCACATTCTACTTAAGTAAGAGGATGGAATCCATTTGGAATCATGTTGAGAGTATCATTTGATATTGGTCTGCTTAGACTATTGCTTCCTCTTGTTGTTTAGCAAGGTTGTTGTGTTGTTTAGCACCGGGTGTTCCCGAGCGGGAATCCCACCTCTTCCCTTGAGAGGCATCTTGGGAGAGTATTGCACTATATTTCTCCACATCCACGCTTTAGGCCAAGCATCAGTCTTCAGCTACAGCGTTATTTCTGCAAATAATAGTGCTGTGTTGCAGGGTGTTGCAGTGGAGGATGGATAACACCACTTCCGGGTCTGTTTCTCAGTAGAGGGAGCTTTCCTTCTCTTGAGAGATAAGCTAGGAGGATTTCTAGGCTAATTTCACATCTTGGAACTTGGCCAAAGTATTCCTCATCTCCTACATCACAGTCCCTTGCAGGAACTGCGTCATTTTTCATAGAGCTACAGCAGCAGGGTTTAAGCCCTTGTTTTTGAGCTAGTTTCCTTGGGAAAGGGCCAACCCTTCTCCCAGAAAGCTAGAAGAAGGGATTATCATCCCTCCATTTTATTATTCAGCCATTTTTATGTAATTTTTCAGTAATACTGTGTTATTTCAGAGTTGAATATTTAGATTTTCTCTTTTGTACTCAAGCTTTCAAGAAACCCTTGTCGGGTTATCTTTATAATGTATTAAGGAGGCCAGATCTCTATTTTCTTAGCATATTGTTCAATAAAGCTCTAGATACATGAATTTATATCATAATTTTGTAGGAACCCTCACAGAATAATGCTATCATGTGCTTCAGAAATTTTGCATAGCTTAAGTCATGGGGTTTGGGCATTTTTAAGCTGATTTGGGGCCGGGAGATCTTTTTAACTTAGTAAAAGGGATTTGTTTCTGATTCCATTTCGTATATGAGGGAAAATATATATATATTATAAGGAACATAAGTTTTATTTCCCCTTGTTACAGCGTAATTTCCTGGGAATAACGTTTTTAGGGTATAATTGCTGCATTTTCCCCACTTGGGAGGATGTAGAGGAGCTCCTTTTGCTGCCATTACATTCATTTGATGGATATGTATTTCTCAACACATTTTATGAGTTAATTTATCCCTACTATTCCAGAATTGTGTTCATACATTGCAGCATTCCCATTTTGGGACATTACAGGAGTTATCATGTAAGTCTGGAAATTTTGTCCTTACACATTGTAGACAGGATGGTTTATTGTTTGGATTTGGAAGTGGCTGAGAAGAAAATTGGTTTGGTCTTTGTGGAAATGGTAATGAAAGTTGTGGATTTGGATTTTTATATTGAACTTGAGGTGGTTGACTAGGCTGAGGGAAATATTGTGGTGGAAAATTAGGATAAGGTTGAGGATATTGAGGGTATTTTTCATAAGGATTTTTCCACCCTTGTGTTGCATTCCAGTTGTTTTTTTATGGTTGTGCATATGTTTGGGTGTTGAAAACTTGAGTTTATGAATTTTTCCATGGTCTTTTAGCAATAAAACAAAGAGGATCTACCAGATTTTTACTACTTCCTCTTGGTAGACAACTTTGAGACCTAGTATTGAAGGACATTCTTTAGTATCATGATTTTCTGCATATATGACACAAGTTTCTATGCTTTTTAAATGAATAGGAAATTCTCTCAAGGCATGTTTCTTTCTACATTTCAGACAAAAAATAGAAAATGCAGTATTTTCATATTTTTGCTTGTTTTGTATTTTAAGGGTGTTTATTTGTTTTAAAGGTATCAAGAAAATTGCCTATTTCGGCTCTACTTAATGTCCCAAATTCAAATTTATTAATCCTATACATACATAATATCTTGGAGTTTTCCTAGTTCTTTATTTTCCTCTTGAAATATGTATGCATAACTCACAAATTTATCCAAATGATAACTCAGAAATATCTACTTTACCCATCAAATTGAGAAGATCAATCGACCCATCTCTGGTAGATTTTAGTAAGAGAGTTTTCAAATTTTCTTCATCTAGATTATGCATTTTAGACCTTTTGGTATTGTAAGCAAGCCTTTCGATGAAATCTTCAATATTTTCATCCTTTTTTTGCATCATTTTGAAGACTTCATCTTTAAGGTTATGGGGCATACAATAATCCTTGTTTTTCTCTAATAATTCATTTTTCATTTGTTCCCATGTTCTGATAGAGTTTGTTCCTAAGCCCATAAACCGTTTTAATGTTGCATATTTAAGAGTGGCTGGAAACAATTTCAACTTTTGAGCATCGAGCAAATAGTCATAAGATCTACATAAGAATTCGAACTCAAATAGAAATGTTTCAGGATCCTCAATTCTTAATCCATGGAAACTAGGAAGGATGGAGGGTGAGATGTTTTTCATTGTTGTTGTGGTATCCTTATCGAGGATGGGAAATCCAAAAGGTTCTGGATCTCCTCTACCACCTCCTCTTCCTCTTCCTCCACCTCTTCCAGCTCCAATCCTTGGTTGTTCATCATTCACATTGTGTGCTTCTCCTTCCCCTTCTCTAGACATTGTAGATTCCCAGAGCTAATGTAAGGTTCCAAAACTAGATTTTCTAGTACCTCTTCTAGTTCCTTTGTTTCCTCTATCAATGGAATATTAAAGTATATTTCTTCTTCTTCTTCTTCACTAAAGACTTTTAGTTCCTGTCCTAGAAGTTGTTCGCCAGTTGAAGATAAAAATATTACTCCTATTAGGGATGTAGGATCTTATTCTATTATGGATTTAGTTGATGAAGTTGGTGAATATCTAGGTTCGATTTCAGATCTAAGTACCTCAGGAAGTCTATGTCTGCCTATAATGGATGGAATACAAGTTTGGGTGGATGGTGTGGCACTACGAGGTCATGATGGGGTAAGTGGTGATGTTGGAATCAAACTTCTAGCTCTACTTATAAATCTACCTCTAGAGTCTCTTTCCCTATGCATATCATTTTTATTTTTATTTATTTTTTATAAATGAAAAAATAAAAATAACTCCTATATACACTTCCCCGACAATTACGCCAAAATATTTGGTAATTTAATTTATCTTAAATTACTTACATGAATTATCGACCAGGGCTAGTAAGCTGATGAAATGTATGTGCACAGTATGTGCTAGCAGTTTTTGTCACTCACAAAAATTTCTAAGTGAAATTGAGTTATCGAAATGCACATGTATAACAAAAATTAATTATTTATACAACATGAAATTAACTATAGAAATAATGATCACACTCTTGTTTGATCTAAGACTTTTGTGGTCCATAATGTAGATGAATGTCTTTCATATTAATTACATCATTAGGATTTGGTCGACGTTTTGAACCATCTAATGTGGGTCATCCTTAGGACAAGGTGGAGAAGCTAATCGATCTTAATGAATAAATAGTGTGGATGCATCATTGCCCGGAAATAGCCGATGATAACTAGTCCTTAAAAACTAGTCGTTGAGAACTAGCCTTTAAAAAATAGTCGTAATTAAATTAGTTAAGTAGTTATGAGTAAAAATATTAAAAATATTTTTAAAATAACTTATTAATAAATAAAATATTTTTAATAAATAAAATGTTTTAAATTAATAATTATTAATAAATAAAATTTTATTTATTAATAAAATATAAATATTTATAAAAAGGGGGGTGAAATTTTTTTGTTTATATTTAATTATTTATTCATTATTATTTATAGTTTTTTTTATATAAAATACCAATATAATATATTCAAATTTAGCAATGAATTTGGATTCCTCAATGCATACATGGTGACATGATTTTTCCGCATGTTCTGCAAGAGCTAAGGTTTGGGATCGATTGTGTCTAATATCCATAGCATGCTCCTGGATTCTCTGTCTAATGGATCTACCTGTTTCTCCAATATAGGGAGTACCACAAGAAAAAGGAACCATGTAAACTCCTTTAATCTCCTTGGGGTCGATAGGGTCCTTAACAGAACCAATAGAGTTTATAATAGTACAAAGAGGTTTGAATGAAGAGGATACATTTTTCCTTCTAAGGACATGGGAAATTTTGTTCGTGGTCCCTTGGATAAATGGGAGATGGACCTTGGAGATATGATCCATCTGAGTAGATTTGCCACTCAATCCTTTATATGCTTTTCGAAAGGCTTTAAGGCCATGAGATATATTGTAACCATTATTTTCAAAAACATTGTCATCCTCAAGGCGGACAAGGGGGGTGCCATAGTCATTGTGGATAAATTGGACTATGTCAGCAAAATGGTTGACCATATTTCCAATAGTGGTAGTTATGTTAAGCTTAAAAAGAATCCCCTTAAATTGTTTCTAAGTAATTTTCCCTCACCATTAAGTCTAATTCTTCCCTTAGTCCTTTCTCTAGAAATCTCATTGAGAGCAATCCCCTCACCCACAAGATCTATGGCCTCCCTAAGATTCATAAACCTGGGGCCCCATTAAGACCTATTGTAAACACAATAGGTGGGCCTTCTTATCATCTAGCTAAATTCATAGCCCAAAAGCTTAAACCCCTTGTGGGTCTTAGTGATTCCTTTGTTAAGGACTCAACCTCCTTTATTAAAGACTGGAAGGACATCAATTTGATAAAGGAGGCCAGGTCCTTAAAAAAGGAATCAATAAGACTAATTTTTAACGGCTAGTTCTCATCGGCTATTTCTAAGCAATGATGCATCCACACTATTTATTCATTAAGATCGATTAGCTTCTCCACCTTGTCCTAAGGATGAACCAAATTAGATGGTTTGAAACGTCCATCAAATCTTAACGATGTGATTAATCCAAAATACATTCATCTAGATCACACTCTTCTCGAAAGAAAGCTTCACACTGATGCAGACGAACTGCAACTTTACACAAAGATGCACGTACCTGTGGGTTATGGGCCCACATAAACTTCCCTTTACTCACAGCGGATCGCAATATTGCAGGTTCATAAACTTCGCAGATCACAATATTGCAGGTTCATAAACTTCGCAGATCGCATAACATACATACATCACAGATCGCAAGATATAACCTTTTGCAAATCAGTCAAAACCCTTGTCGCAGGTCACAGGGTTTGAGATTTTGTATGTTGTAGGGTTTACCCTCCACCATTAGCAATTGTCCCATATCACATGTGATGTGCGATATGCGCATGGAACCCACCGACACGTGGCTCCTCTTCATCGCATCGCAACTTATATCATTTAACTTACGATGTCCTAACGCATAAATATAATAATTGCCAATGGCGATGTGTCCTCACCCACTCAAGGCCAATGCGATGTGATATCAACCATCTATCTCCCGCTATCATTTCTACGACCTAATCTCACCGTTTTTCCCCTTCAACATTTCCATGGTTGTGCAATCCCCAATTCAATATGCAGAGTCTCAAGACTCCATGACATCCACCAATTCGGATCCCACTCTGTTGATCGATCCGAACCTAAAATTCAACAGCAATTCCACTAAAACAATATGGCACACCACAATTCACACGATCACATAGGATTTATAAACCAGATTAAAACAAATCAGAATGAATACAGAGTTATTCAATATTTATTAAAATCGAATTCTATTACATTACTATGGCCTCTGTGGGCTTGAACACACACACCCGCCCTGGTATTACATTGCATTGGGCCTCCCCCTCTAAGCACTCACACTTACAATATATATTACATCAATACAATTTTTAAGGATCAGATCTTTTGAGATCCGATCTATTTTAAGGTGTCTCACATCCCTCAAAATTTGCATAAAATAACAAATTATAAACAAACTCAAAATGAATCATGAGTAAATCTTGTTCTCATGCCACACTTGCATTCTAGAAGGTTCATGAATTTCAACTTTGACTTGGGTGCGTTGATGCTCCTGCATTAGACTCCCGAGGTACAAAATTTTATGACCTCTTGGTCATATACCTTCTTGATCTCTATAACAAGTATGCTACTTGATATCAGTACCAAGTCCTCTTCTTTCTCTTAGCAATTCTACCCACATCCTCTGTGGAATTGCCTTTGTGATATTTTCGTAACATCATTCGTGAGCTGCAACAAAACCTCTGCAGTAGCAAGTCCTCCCTGCTACACGATACCTCACTAAGCTTCTCTCCTCTGAGCTCAACCTTTCAGCATATCTATGGTTCTCTCCTTTGGAACCATTTGAGCACTCCTGGCTCTAGGTTGCTGCAAATATTCTCACCTTTTTCTGTCGCTAGCTGCACATAATATAAAGACCACACGCTTACCAATCTTCAATAAATTTTCACCTCCTTCCTTTGCATGCAAAATATTTTTCTGCTTTGATAAAACTTTGATGCAGACGAACTGCAACTTTACACAAAGACGCATGGACCTGTGGGTTATGGGCCCACATAAAATTCCCTTTACTTGCAGTGAATCGCAATATTGCTGGGTCATAAACTTCGCAGATCACAAAACATAAATACATCACAGATCACAAGATATAACCTTTCGCAAATCAGCCGAAACCCTTATCGCAGGTCACAGGGTTTAATATTTCACATGTTGCAAGGTTTAACCTCCGCTGTTAACGATTGTCCCATATCGCATGCGATGTGCGATATGCGCATGGACCCCGCTGACACGTGGCTCCTCTCCATCGCATCACAAACTATATAATTTAACTTGCGATTTCCTAATGCATAATATAATAATTTCCGATGGCGATGTGCGCTCACCCGCTCAAGGCCAATGCAATGTGATCTCATCCATCTATCTCCCTCTATCAGTTTTGTGACCTAATCTCACCGTATGTTCCCCTTCAACATTTCCATGACTGTGAAATCCCCGATTCAATATGCAGAGTCTCAAGACTCCATGACAACAACCAATTTAGATCCCACTCTATTGATCGATTCGAACCTGAAACTCAACAACAATTCCAATAAAAAAATATGGCACACCACAATTCACACAATCACACAGGATTTATAAACTAGGTTAAAACAAATCAGAATGAATACGGAGTTATTAAATCTTTATTAAAATCGAATTTGATTACTTTACTACGGCCTCTATGGGCCTGAATACACACACTCGCCCTAGTATTACATTGCACCGGGCCTCCCCCTCTAAGCACTCACACTTACAATATATATTACCTCAATACAATTTTTAAGGATCATATATTTTGAGATTTGATCTATTTTAAGGTCTCTCACATTCCTCAAAATCTGCGTAAAATAACAAATTACAAACAAACTCAAAAAAAATCTTGAGTAAATCTCGTTCTCATGCCATGCTTGCATTCTGGAAGGTTCATGAATTTGAACTTTGACTTGGGTGGGTTGATGCTCCTGCATCACACACTCACACTTTGCTTGAAATAAAATAACTCATTTCTTTTGAATGAAATCACGCTAGCTTATAAAAACTCATACTAGTTCAAATGAAAATCACTCTTTGGTGGAATGAAATCACACACTGCATAAATGGAAATCACTCTTTGATGGAATATAAATCACTCTGAAATATCACACACTTTCATAAATGAAATTGTTCCTATTTAAATGAAAATCACTTTATAAAATGGATTTGCTTTAAAAAGAATAGTTAACTATGCAAAAGAGAATCTTGTTTATCTTATCATTGTGTTAAATTCTACTCTATCCATGTGCATATGAAATCTCTGAGATAAAAATGATTAGAAGAATAATTTCAAACTCTAATCTAAAGGAATAAAAAACAAAAATTCCTAACCAAATTGACAAAGCCTATAGGAAACAATTAAAATTCAAACTGTTAATAAAGGAACTTACTATCTTGAGGGGGGGCTCCACAAGAAGAAGGTAACGCTGGAACAATCTCAACCAAGCACTAACCACGCATTGGACACTTATGGAGGAACATAATTTTAATTATGAAACAGAGTATCAATAGCACGAAATTCAGTCTAACTGTCATTGTTTTTACTTATGCCGAGAGGCATATTTATAGAGCTCAAGTCAATTAATTGTTCAGATCTATACTCCTAAACCTACTCAAAAGAAAAATATTTTTAGCTTAAAAAGATAACATAATATAATTTTCTCATGATTTTCTATTATCAAATCAAATCGTGAGGCACATATCTCGTTCTCGCTTGCATGTTACTGAATATGGAGGCTGACCTTGCCCCTGACCACATTACCATGACCTGTTTCCATCGATCTAGCCCATGAGAGTAGGAGTAAATCAATATATGCATTGATTTCCACCTACACATATATTTCACTCTCCAGATGGCATATTGGAACACGTCAAACCATGGACGTGGCTGCAGAATCACATGTTAACAGAAAAATCATTTGGATTCAGTAATTGAATTAAACATTAAACAAATAATAAAGGACATCATTATCTTATGAAATAGGAGATAATTGTATACCTGCCATGTCATAAGTCCTGTAACTTGATGCCCAATATGTTGTTTATGAAGATCAAAAATAAAAAATATGGAATGAACAAGGGTGTCAAAAATAAGCAATTGTGGGGTTCAACAAAGGGTTCTATGAGAAACCCAATAAAAAAAAACTCTTTTTAATTTTCAATTTAGCACTCACACATTCAAAAGCTAACAAAAAGTACCAAATGATGTCTAAAACGCATCTAACTCAATGCACACTAGAATGTAAATGCAAGATTCAAATAAAGGCTTAAATATAAACAAATGTGATCCCAAAGGTGGAGGCCAATTCAAGAAGCAAATAGAAGCAAACCCCAAAATAAAAATCACTCCTCAAAGAAAAAAGACTCAACCTTAAAAAAAGAATTCACACATTTTCCAAGAACTCAAAAGACTACAAAACCAAGAAACAAAAGAAAAGAAAGCAACAAAGAAAATATTTTTTATTTTTCTTTAAATATATAAATAACTAAGAAGTTCAGAAAGGGAAAACAAACAAAATTTCAATACCAAAGGTATGAAAAACACTCAAATCCAACTAGTCACCAATGATAAAAAAGATAAAATACTAGATCAAATGAAATACTTAATCACTTCAAATAATTTGGCCAGAAAGATACAAAAGACTGAAAATAAAAAAGACTCTAGAGAACTGAAATCTCTCATTTGTCCAAGAATCACAAGCCCCTTTTGAAGACAAGAAAGATAAATAAAAAAGAAGCCAACTTCTAGATTGCAAAAGAAGAAAATCAAAGACTGGGTTATCAACAAGTTTAAGAGAAACAAGACATGTTCCAGAGGCACAAAATAGCCAGACACTTCATAAAGAAGATCTAGAACCCAACTTCAAACACAAAAAACTTCAAAGACTACAAACCCTAGGTTGACATAGGCATTTCTCAAACAAGATGAAAGACAACAACAACGACAGACTTCAAGGTGATTCCAGGCTTCATAAACATCAAGAAATCATAAACAAACTTGGTCAAGACCGCAGCAAAATCCATAAATGAATTTTTTTCATTTTTTAGATTTGTGCACCATTGTTTAAATGCAGTATTGTGTGTATACACTACTGTGTATGAAGCAACACACATATACACATGTTTCTTTGGAATAAATTGTGTATGTACGCAAATATATATAAGAAAAAATGTTTATAAATGGAAAATTAAGGAAAAAATAAAAAGAAATCCCAGATCTAAAAGATCAGACTAAATGAAAAAATCACTTAAGACTCGAGAAGGCTGGAAAAAACCAAGAAACAAAAAACTAAACCTAGATCAAAGAACAACAACCCTTCTAGGAAATACTTGATGCTATTCCCCAATG
Organism: Pinus albicaulis; assembly: GCA_034641835.2. Classification (NCBI taxonomy): domain Eukaryota; kingdom Viridiplantae; phylum Streptophyta; class Pinopsida; order Pinales; family Pinaceae; genus Pinus; species Pinus albicaulis. The sequence goes on from CM076573.1 coordinate 215,278,346, forward strand.
GAGTCAACAATTTTGTTGGTGGGAAAATTTCCCTAAGGAAAGGGTTGAAATCCTCAGTCTAGAAGGATAATATAATCAATAAATATCACTCATTCAAGTATGCAAAATGTACAAATTATCAATATTGGATTTGGAGACATACCCAAAGGTCCTTCGTTTGAAGATGTTCCCGTTGGGTCCAAACCCTTTGCTTCCTCCAAGATATGCAAAGCTGCAAGTCAATCACATAAGCATATACATAATAGATAATTCAATGTGCATAAATAATAAGATGTTAGATCATCATATATAAACGGTTAAACTATCATTCATGAGAAAACAACATATCAAGAACAAAACATGAGCTTATTTATTGATTAACATCAATAAGTACAGGAAAGGGACAACTTGATCCAGGACAAAGGCACCGAAAAATCCTTCCTTCAGATCTTTCCATCCCGAGCCACAAAGAAAACCTCTAATAAGTTCAAGAAGATGCTAGATAAGGATGCTAAGCATATCTACAAAGGAAACCAAGGTTTCCTAGAGACTGGGAGTGAAAGAGGCACGGGAAAAATAGACTTGATCAGGGAGAAACCGAATATAATGTCGATATCCTTCTTCTCTTGTTATAATTAGGCCTTCCCAAGGGGTGTACATATACCAAACTCAAATTGGTTATTTCAGTTAGGCCATGGGCTCCTATAGTTGGGCTCTCATAAAAACCTGTAAACCTCGCCCGAAAAATAGCATTTATTTTATTTTTCATACTTTAAAATGTATAAGCAGGTATAGTATTATGATACCCACGTATGTACATGTTTTTTTTTGGGCAGAGTCATGTATGGATTTTTAAATACTATTTTTTAGTATGAAGTCAAGTCTCCATGGGAAAAGGGATTGCCAAGGGCCATAAAAGAGCATCAGGTCTATAGGAGTGTTGAATGATGCTATAAAAATAGTATGGGTTGATGCCATGCTGGAGGAGTATGAATACATCATGAATAACAATGTATGGGAGGTGGTTTCGAGACCATAGAACAAGTTAGTGGTTGGTCCCAAATGGATCTACAAAGTGAAGCATGCAGCTGATGGGAGCATCGAGAAGTACAAGGCTAGATTGTGGCCAAAGGCTTCTCTCCGGTAGAGGAGTGGAATATGAGGAAACATTTTCCCCTATGGAAATATATTCCTCGATCATAACCATTCTAGCATTATTTGCGCAGATAGGTTGGAAGATCCATCAGATATATGTGAAGACCGCGTTCCTCAATGGTGTTTTTGAGGAAGAAATATACATAGAGTATACAAAGGGATTTGAGACATATAATATGGATACTTAGGAGAGCCCTTTATGGTCTCAAACAGATTCCCTGAGCATCATACACTCAGATTGATACATATCTTAGTTGATTTTTCTTCACCAAAAGTGAAGCAAATGCCAATCTCTATCACATTGTGGTAGATCGAAAGTTTCTTATTTTGGTTTTGTACGTTAATGACTTGATACTTACATGTGATGAATAGATGGTCCACTCTTGCAAGGAGGACCTTGTGAGAGAATTTGAGATGAAGGAAATGGGCTTGATGCATTACCTCCTTGGGTTGGAAGTATGGTATGGTGATGGTGAGTTGTTTATGAGTCAGGGGAAGTATTCCTTTGAAATACTTTAGAGATTTCACATGGAGAATTGCAAGCTTGTGGACACACTTATAGATAAAAATTAGAGGAAGGAGATTTCTTCTTTAGGAGAGGAAATAAATGCTACCATCCACAGAGATCTTGTGGGATCCTTTATGTATCTAGTGAACCAAAGGCCTAACCTATTCTATGTAGTTAATCAATTGAGTCAAGCTATGGTGAAGTCTACCAAGTTGTATTGGAAGATAGCAAATCATGTGTTGAGGTACCTCATAGGCACAATCGAGTATGGGTTATGGTACAAGAGGATAGAGGGAGTGAAGCTCCAAGGCTTCACTCATGCAAATTTGGCAGGGAGTCCATCAGATAGGAAAAGTACTTCTGGTGTTATCTTTAGTGTTGGGTCTATAGCTATTTCCTGGTATAGCAGGAAATAGACGTATGTGGCACTCAACTCAGCAGAGGCTAAATACATGGCTACAAATCAAGTAAAATGTGAGGCCATATGGATGAAAAAAATACTTGTGGATCTTTTCAGTCAGAAGATGGATCCGACAATGATTTATTTTTATAATCGGAGTTGCATTAAACTCTTTGAGAATCCAGTATTTCATGTGTTAGGGTCCCGTGATTTGGCATATTGGCTAAACCAAATGATAGGGTAACATCAGACCAGTCTTTGGAGTCCTAGGACCTAGCCATCCTGGACTCAGAGAGGGCTCTCTCTATTATGTGAAGGACGTGAACTTGTTCGCTTTCGATGATTGATTTTAAGCTAGTTGTTAAGTGAAATTTGTTTGTTTCTTTTGGGTTGGGGTAATATGACTAAGTAGGATAGGTGGAAATAAGAGGCTATCAAATCAATAGGGCTATGGGGTCAGATGAAGTCGAGGGTGTCTAAATGATGAAGCAGAGTGTATTGCAGGGTCGATTTAGCAAGGTTAATGGATCCTTTAAGTGATGTATGAGGTGTAATGAACATTAAGTTTGGGAAAAAACTAAGAGGTATTTAAACATATATAGTCTGAAAGAAATAAATCACAAGGTAGGGCAAACCATTAATCTCTATGCATAATACTCAAACTGATAAACATTTAAGATGAACATTCCAGTGATACATAGAAGCATTAGAACTCCTAACTTTATAAATTCACCTTCAACTTTTTGAGAAAACACATAAGATAAACAAACAACTCAATATATGGAGAGGGAACTCCTAAAAAACATATATCAAACTATCGAGAACTCTGAAACAAGTTGGTAAGCATGGGTAAAGGGCAAGATTGAAACAAGGCCTCTTTGTCTTAACCTAATCAATTAGTATTCCATAGAAAAGCTTCACAATAGGGTTTTGAAAACTTTAAATAAGCAGGGCATACCATGAATCATATTTATAAGCTAACATACTAACCATTCATGAAACTAAAACAAGTTTTAGTGGGCCTAAGGAGCAGTCAAGAATTCCTTAAGATGACTAAAAGAAGAAAACATCAAAACTATAGAAAACAAGAGGTTTGAGGTTCTTCCATGAGAACATCTCAACCTATACTTTTCTGATCTATAGTAACCAAGTAGACTGAAACAAAATGAAGAAAAGAAAACATTAACAAGTTAGGAAAACTTCACCATTCACCAAGCTATGAATCCTGTAAGCAAGCTTCTCCAACATCAAGCCACACAAGCCATTCATTCGCTTCATAAAACCAATATCTTGTCCAAGCTCATAAAACCATATATTTCTCTTAAACAAATCAAGTCCCAACTCTTTACGGTGAATCCTCATGTATGATATAACAAATGAGGAGAGGAGAGCCTACTAGAGCATCTAGAAGCCTATTGGCCAAAGATAAATATCCTAACTTGTCCTTGAGGCTTTGCAAAGCCCAAGGAACAAAAATATCTAAATAAATATATTTTCTGACTATAAATGGAAATAAAATTGAATCTTAGGCTTGACATGCCTAAGAAAACTTTCCAAACACACATTTTTCCCACTCAGCCACAGGAGTGTAACACGAGTCAAACAGTGAAAACTTTCCAGGTGCATAGCGCAGAAATAGGCCCTATTGCAGCAGTCTTTTGCAGGTCTTCCTGACACCGGATTTGGCTTCGTGATGGCTCGTTGGAAAGCCTGATGAGTATAATTTCTAAAAATGTTTTGATTAGTGCTGAATGGATGCCTTTTACCTGCTCAAAAATAAAATCTCCCAACACTACTCTATGTGTAACACCTGGTCTGAAAAGGAGGGAGAAAGGTCAAATGTTTGATGTTTTTTGACCTTTTGAGGGGGTAAAAATGCTCCAAATGATTTGAAAATTGGTGAGTAGACTGTTGGTGATGTGAAAAATCCAAAAATGTAAACCTTGAGAGTTGAAGATGCACCAAATTTTTGTGTAACGCCTAGGGTGCTGTGCTCCTAGGGGTCAAAATTTGGAAAAAGCTAAAAGTTGTCCAATTTGCCTCAAAATTGGTGGATAGACCCCTCAAGAGGTTTTGGATACCTGTTGAGAAGCCTTAGCCAAGAATCCAATTATGTCATGCACTTTGGCTCTTTTTAGGTCTTCTAGTTCAATGAGGGCCTTCTTTAACTTGGCGCTAGCAAGCATGCTTTTCCTTGCATAATGTTTGGCCATTTTATTTTGTAGGGCAAGGCCCCTATTGACCTCCTTGAAATGCTTATGTTCCTATTTGTAATAGTAGATGACCCTTTGAGCCATATCAAAGTCCATTTCCCACTCCTAAAGCTGTGCATATTTTTCCAAGAGGAGCAACCTAGTTTTCATCTCTTGGTCTTCATTGTCATTGTCTAGATCAATGAATTGAGATCCTTGAGAAGTCTTCTTGATCCTTTTTCTCCTTCTTACCTGTACCTTTTGCTCACATTTTTCCACCTTTCCCTTTCCTTTGTCTTGATGCTTGATTACTGGACGAGAGATGGCCCCTTGCCTTTTTGAGGCAGCAAATACATCTCTTCTGCCTCTGTGATAGGTGCATGTGAGAGGTTTTATGATGGTGTATCTACCTTTGGAGGTTCCACAAGCCTTGTCATCTTCTTCATCATAAGACCCACTGTTTTGGCCCTTTTGCTCTTCATGAGGCTCACTGGTTTTAACTCTGTTTTCCTGCTCACTGTTTATTTCTTAAGAGGCTACCTCTTCTTAGTCATCATCACTCTGTCGTTCCTCTCCTTCACACTCTATTTCTGTCCCATAATCTTCATTATTTTCGCCACTTTCAACATCTTTATCAAGCTATGCATTTGCCTCAATGTTTTCAACCTTTGTCTCACTTGCATCGTTCTCTTGATTTCTGCTGTCATCAATTTCTTGTTTTTTGTGGCTATTATCACTTTCCTACTCACTACTGTCCTCTTCCTCGTCTTCTTCATCTTCCTTAGCTTCTAGCTCACTGTCCTCTTCTTGGTTTTCTTCATCTATCTCAGTTTCTACCTCACTATCTTCTTCCTTGCCTTCTTCATCTACCTCATTGTCCTCTTCCTCATTATTGTCATCTGTTTGCTCTTCATTAGAGCCACTGTCAACTTCTTCACTTGGCACATTAGGAGAAGAGATAGGTGGTGAATTTGTTTGTGGAGGAGTGATAGGCAGAGATGATGGATGAATGGAGGTAGGTGGTTGTGAAGTGGAAGGTAAATTCTGTTGAATGAAGGCTTGGGGGTTTGTAAACACATTATGTGAGATGAAGACTTCCCAAGGGATTCCTTGTTGCTGCAGCTGATGTAAGACAATCATTTTGATCAAGGAGTGGTGGAAAAGGCTTAGCATTTGGTGGTCATAGCTTCTTTTTTTGACAATTGAGGCCATCTTGTCAATGCTCTGGAAAAGGTAGCATGGTAGGTTCATTATTTTGACTTTGGTGAAGTGCATTAGTAACCTTATATGATATGAGTAAATCCTGGAATATCTCTCCTCACATGTGAAATATCTGATAATTTTCTTCATCAGCAAGGCATACCTCTCTAGCAAGTGGGAAAAAGGAAAAACAACCTTGCAGCCTTGTTGACAGCTTGGTTTTAGGTAAGGTTCATAATAGCACAACTCCAACTTCTTTTGTTTAAAACATATCTCGCCAATGTCTGGTATACCTGTTACTTTGGAAATGGATTCAGATGAGAGTTCAAACTCCACTCCTGCTAGGCTAACTCAGTGATTTTGTAAGCCAAGGATGAACAATCTAGTCAAGTTTGAGTGGCTTTTGACTTTCTTGAACTTTTCACAAAAATGATGACACCCAACATCCTGAAAATATGAAAGAATCATGGGATAGGAAGTAATCTGAATTGTGTCTAAGGCCTCAAACCTATCTACCCTTCCTCCCTTGTGTTGAGGCTCGGTAGGTCTTTGACTTTCATCACTGCTGGTGTGAATCTCTGCTTCAGACATGGTGGCTGGTTCTTTAGCATAGAAGGCTTTTTGAAAACTGTTTGAGGGCCTTTGGGTCAAAAGGTTGCAATGAGTGAAGTGAGGGAAAAGTTGTGCAAATGAAGGCAAGATGAAACTCTCCAAGAGTGAAATCAGTGTTTAGAGGTTTGTTTGATGTCAATCCGCCTCCTCTGGCACATATAACAATTTCTCCTTCAAACCCTATCCAAAGGTATTTAAAACTAATTTTTATGCAACCTAGGGTTTGGTTTAATTAAGCCTTTAAATATGACTTTTCTTAGGAAAATGAAAGCTTGGGAGGCAAGAAAACAATCACCAACCTTGTGTCTTCACTTTTAAAGAGGCTTTGAAGGTGAAAATTTTGACTTCCTTTAACAATTTTAGACAAACTCTATCTGTGCGTAACACTGATGCATAGTGCCTGTGCATAGCGCCGGTGTGTAACACTGGTGCATAACAGCCAGAAGACGGGCTAGTCGAGCTTCAGGAGCGTAACGGGCCGAAGATGGGCCAGTCAGGCTTCATGACCGTAGCGCCAGTGCATAATAGGTAGTTTGTAGACACTCTAATGTTTCTGTGCATAACACTGGCCCAGGTGCATAGTGCTAGGCCCTGGGTGCGTAGCGTAGTGTTAAATAACACTGCGGCTACCCCTCCTGTGCGTAGCGCCGAAGGCCAGGTGCATAGCGCCGGCCTCGATGCGTAATGCCTGGAGATTTTCGCTGACTTGCACAAAAACTTTCGAAACCTTCTCTCAACGGCTTCCTTTGGCTTGGAGATGACAAATGGTGTGGGGGGAATACCAAAAAGGCCTTTATAACCCTTTTGAAAAATAATTTTGAAGTCAAAACCCACTTTTGTAATGTTCTTGTTTGCTTACTTTTTCTCACTGTCCCTTTAAATTTTTTGGTGTTGCAGGTGGCATATTTGATTGACAAAGTTGCTTTTCTTCATTGCTGGAGGCCTCTTAAGGCTATTTTAATTTGACACCCTACCTGAAGACACCAAGCCTATGCCTCTCAACCCTTTTTGGAAAAAGAACCTGTTTTTTTACTTTAACACTTATAAACAGCAAACTCATCCCCTTTTTCCATTTCTCCTTTTGACTGGTATTCTGTGTTGAAAACATTCTTTCCTTTGACCTTGAAACCATCTTTCTGTGGGAAAAACACCTTTTCCAGCTCTCTGAAGTGTTGTTTATGTCTTAGTCATTTTTTGCAAAATAGTCTTTTGATAAAGAGGTCCTTGTTGGGAGTTTCACTGTTCTGCTATAAACCAGGGGTATACCTGTTTGTTTTTAGGTCACTTTGATCAGTGTCTCTTTTGAACTTGGACAGCTTGCTTTATCATATAATGGCCCAGGCTTATCATAGTTGTTGTCTTTGGAAATTTCCACCCATTTTTTTCCCCTTTGGCCATTTGAAGATGTCTTTAACTATTTTTAGAGAAAAAGGCCTCTGAACTGACATTTCTATATTTGACAACATTCTTCCTTTTGACCTTGTGGAGTATAGTGCTTGTCTGCCAAACCCTAGGGTAACTAGAAAACCCTTGAAACCATCTACTGTGACGAAGGAGGTTTCTTGGTCACTACTTTGACCCTCTTTTTCTATCTTCCCAAGATTCTGAGTTTTTGGGATACTTTAGAAAAAACAAATAGTCTTATCTTCTGAGTTGTCAAAGAGACACTTATCAAACTTACTATTTTATGTCTAAAGCCTTTAATGATCTTTTGAAGCGTTTTTTAGGTGTTCTTTGCCTTTGTAACCTTAGCATTTCTCTATTGCTTGGTCAAAACAGTCATGAACCTTGATTTCCATAAAACACATACTTTGTTGCTTTCTTCTTGGTTGTGAATGCTCCTCTTATGATGGTGTTTCTCATTACTTTACCTTACCTCATGGCTAATCTGATGTCTTTTGGTCTTCTTTGCAGGAATGTAAGCAAAGGGAAACTGTCCCTCTACAAGTTTCATGCTTGAATCCAAACAACTTTTAAATGATCTTTTTGATTTGAGGTATAGTGTTGCTTATGTGCCACTGTCTTTTATGACCTGCATGGACCTTTTCATGGGCAACACTTCATAACACTGTCTAATGAGATCATGTTCTTCCTTGTAAACTTTTAAGCCTATTTGTATCTTGCTACCCGTTGTGGATGCCTTTATGAGCTTTTTTAGGTCTCCTTCTTTGCCTCTGTTTCTGTTGTTGACCATTTATAAAAACATTCCTGCAGAAATGCTTTGACATGGTAAATTGCTCCTTTGCAGGCTTACTGCTTGATTAAGAGGATACCTTTGGAGGTCTTTTGATGTTCTTTGGATAATGACAAGTCTCATCCTTGTGTTCTCTTGACTTCACCTTTGAATACTTGTGGAAATAGTGCATTTAGAACCATGATAGTGCATAACCTAGGTGACCCTATTTGACTTATGGTAATGCTCTTGAAATAGTTTTTTTGACTAAAAAATTCAAATAGGGTTTGGATGAGGAGACAAGGTTTTTGACACTCCATTATGCATTATCATCCTAGAAAACTAGAAAACCTTGTTTTACTTCAAAGGACTTTAGAGAGGGAGTTTTGAAAACACCATTGTTTGAGGCACTTGGTGAGTAGGAGAGAAGTTTTGTTTACTTGGCGAAACAAGGTGTGAAAGTAGAGGGCTTAGGAAAATAGAGATAGAGTGTTATAGGTAGAGATGGAAAACATAGTGAGAGGGAGGGACATTGGTATTTTATGGGCTATAGATTGGCCATGCTTTGACAAGGAAGTGGGATAAACAGTAAATTTCTCTTTGAGGATATTTATATAACTCACATGATTCTTGAGTTCTGTTTCTAGAAACCTTGGACAAAGCATATAGTCATCTAAACAGGTAAAAATTACTGATGACTAACAGTTGCTCCACTTGGAGAGGGCAGCTCCTTTTCAGGAGGTGTCAAGAATTTCAGATCTCTTGGTTTATGAAGACTAGTTCCTCATCCATTGGGCAGATTTTCTCTTTTCTTTTGGTGTTGCTTTCCCTGAAGTAGTAATTTTGAAAATCTGAAAGCATGATTAGTTCAACTTCACTTTTACCTACCCAACCTACTCACCTAAAATTTTTTCTTCCTTGGGTGCACTTGAACTGGAAAACCCATTGACATTTTTTATTTTGAAAATGAAAACAAACTATCTACTTCTACACTTATCTCTTCCGTGAGTTCAGATTAGGCTATTGAACTCCTTTGATTCTCTACCTATTCTTCTCAACCGTCAAGGTTAAACTGTTTGATAGGATTTATTCACTAAGATAAAAACATGAAATTGAAAGCATGACTAAATCAGGATTAGACAATCTGATTTATCATGGGTTTGTGGCATAAAAACAAGCTGCACACAAATGTTATTTTTGTACAAAATAAGACTAGAAAAATTAGGGCTAAGATACATAGTTTTCTATTCATCCCTGTTTTTCTCCTTGGTTCTGTTTTGAGCATGTGGATCCAATATATTTCTTCCCTAAACTATTTTCTTTGACAAGTCAAGCTTCAATGTTTTGACCAACATTATTTTCACTAACTTATCAACAATAAATTTAAAACATGTTCAGCCATGATTAGGCTACATAGCTGAACAAGACATTCTTTTTTCACTAGTAGTGGCATTTAGGTTTGCACATGTAATATACCAAATCAAGGATTTTCTACAACAAATAGAATATCTAAAGATATTCTAAAGTTGGAGCTTCAACAAATCATGAGCTTGGCAATGTAAATCAACTCATTAGATGTAAAAGAACATCTCACCAGAAAAGGAGTGGATATCATCAAGAATATGGCCTACATACTTTTTCCCAAGTGGGGGAAATGCAGCAATATAGGGCATAAAATGGTTGTCTTCAGAAAATAACGCTATCTATGTGAGAAATGGGACTTGGATCCCTTATAATAGTAAATATACAACTCACATGCATAATTAGAGATGAAACAAATCACTCTAGCCAACATAAAAACATCTCCCCAAGTCAATATGACTCAAATAAGCCCAAACCCCATAGCTTAACTCATGCAGAAAGGAATGAAGCAAGTATAGCATTATTTTAATGAGGATTTATGCAGAAATAATGAGAAATAATAGATTTGGAGTCTACAAGTATCCAATGGCTGAGAAAGTGGAGATTTCTTCCTTTTTATACAACATAAGGCTAACCGGGCAAGGGTTCCATAAGAGTACAATGTATAAGAATGTAGATCTGCAGATCTGGATCTGAAAAAGGTAGTTGTACTATAGCACTAAATAAATGTAGCTGAAATATACAAATGACAGAAGAAGAATAAAATATAGAGCTTTCCGGGAGAAGGGTTAGCCCTTCCTCCAAGGAACAAGCTCACAAGCAAGGGTTCAAACCCTGCTACTACAGCACTCTAGAAAATGACACAGTTTCTTTAGTGAAGTACATTGTAGTGAATGGGAAGTGATTTGGCCACATACCAAGATGTGAAATATGCCCTGGAACCTCCTGTACAGATCTTGCAAATCAAGGGGAGCTACCTCCTCTGAAAGATAAGCTCAAGAGCTGGTGCTATAAGTCTCCCACTGCAACACCCTACAACACAACGTCCCCTACTACAGGAATACGCTGTGGCTGAAGGAGGATTCTTAGCCTCAAGCCTGAATGTGGTAAATGAAGAACATAAATCCTCCAAGATATCACTCAATGAAGGAGAAGGAATTCCTAAGCAGGAATGCCTTGTGCTGAACAACATTACATACTCAACTCAACAACTGAAGAATGCTCAAGAGTCTAAGCAGACCAAAATCAATAATTCATAAGCTAACCCCTCATGTCTGCTATCTTTCTCCCTATAAGTTTTGTGAGCCTCCTCACCTTGGGACCCACCTATTAGGGTTTCCAACACCATGTGATCACTTTCCCTCCAAAACTGCATTGTAGCTCCATCAAGACTGCTCCTCCATACTGCGTTGTTGACTTAGTCAACTTGACTGAATCAACATGATTATTTTCCTGTTCATACATGGAGAGTGCAAAATCCAGCTACCAAGATATCCCCTTTTCACACCAAGAGGGATTTTATGCTAATACAAGATAAGTATGGGTCTCTTTCCCCCATTTATTCACCTACTAAGTGCAAGAAACAAAATTTAATATTCTGATTAGCTGCATGCTAATTTTGAGAATATTACAGTCCTCCCCTCCCAAATGTTGCTTGTCCTCAAGAAACTGCAAGGATATAACTAGAAAGTCTCCTCCTCTCCTCCTGTAGCATCCTCATATGATGTGCTCTCCAAAATAATAAGATGATGTCTCAATAATGAAACTCCATAGTGTCTCTCTCAAGTATACAAGTTAGCATTTGGTATACATCCCAAATGGCTATCATCATGCAAAAGTAAAATACTCAAGGAGACAACTATGTGCGGTCTAGAGGTCCTCTCAAGGTATGGAGTTTGAAATGCATGGGAAACTTTCATTCCCAAGTGAAACCTCCACCCCCAAGCTATCATCCATATAAAATGAGTCACCCTCCAACATGGCAACTCATGAATAATATCCTCCACCTTTGGCTCATGAAGTGTAGGTGGGCTGAATAGATGAACATGATAGGAAAGAAGGCCTATCCCATGTTGTCCACCTCTCCACTTATGACAAGTGAAAAGGGCATGCTGATCTTGGGCTGCAACATGGTTTCCCTCAAGTGGCAAGAAGAAGGTTGAATCTCCAAGGATCCTTCCTCCAATGTCATGAGCCATGCTCACCCAAACCATCCCATACAATATGGATGGCACCCATCACCATATGGCATCCAAATCAGGAAAATGCTGCAAGTTATGTGCAATTTTGGATGGTACAAATGGTCCTCCAAGTGAATATCACGCGGTCTCCCCAACTACTGTTTGAAAACTTCATGTGGCAAGTGGTTCTTAAATATGTTACAAGCTATGCATGGTTTCTCCTCCACCATGGGGAAGTAAGTATCAATGTGTATAAGCTGTACATAATCAAAATAACAATACACTTGCCCAAAATCATGTATAGATGAGCTACTAGCATTACAAATATTGGCCCTAAAGTGACCATGGAACCCAAGAATACTCTTGCTCTCTTGTGGAGCAATGCACTGTTCATATATGGTGAGAAGATACAAATACAAAATGGAGTAATCACCAAGTACAGAAATGTATTTCTTACCATGCATGGTGAGTAAGCTGAAAGCGAGGTCCATGAATGATTCCTCCCATGAGAACCTTCCCGTAAAAATCTGTAGAATGAGAGGGTGCATACTCCCCTTGGAACAATCCATCAAAAAAAACATACTCCCAAGTGACAGCGATGTAGGCCTTAGTGATAAGGCTCTTGTCACTCCATGACCTCCCCCTTTGACATTCCATATGGCAAAGCCATCCATCCACCACATACCTCTTGACAAAGGGTATGATCCAAGATGGCAAAACTCTCTCAAGAGTAGCCAACGCAGCTTTTCTTCTTGCTGCCATGTGTCATAGATTTGCAAGTGGCTCACCAACCTCTTTCTCTCCATCCACCTCCATTCATTCAAATGTGGATGCCTCCAATCATTCTTCCCCTTGGTATCTTCCCAATGAAGACTAACAATCCCCCAAAGCAGATCTTTCTCCTTACACCTCTTGGGAAGTTGAGATGTAACCCCTTGGAGATATTTTAGAAAATATCTCTCATCAATTATCCTCTTGAATCCAATAGGATCCAAGGGTGCTGAAAGTAAAAAATCATCAGAAAGTGGCACAACACTCATGAGGCCCTCCAAAATCTCACACCCTAACTCCTCATGCTGCATGCAACTCAATAAGGGTGCAATGGAATGAATGTTCATCCCTTATTTTTTTAAACCAAGGTCACACAGCGCAGTGCAAGCTTGTTTCTCGACCCCAGCAGTGTGTTTTGATCCTTGGCCAAGTGAGGACAAATTCCCAAGGTTTTCCATAAGATTTTCTGAAATGATAGGAAATGGAAATAAATGCATACCTTGGTGAGTCTTGGGAACATCTTGTATGGCTGCAAGGGTTCCTCTCTTCAATGTGTTGGCTGATCCAACTGCTAATATGGATGGATGCTCCCTCAAGAGTGTGACAACGCTGATAAAGGTCTCCTCAAATGGCGATGAGGTCTCCTTATTCTATAATTTCTCACTGTCAAATATTCTGATCACCCTTTGAGTGAAATCAGAAAAAGTAGATACTCTTTCATCACTCACATGGCTGAACCACCAAGAGCTTGCCTTGCCCTCCAAGTGCAGCGTTGTGATCTCCACAGCCTCTTTTTCCACTACTGGATGTAGTAGGAAAAATGATTCTAACTTCATCACCCAAGATTCTGTTGTACATAAGGGTGATCCATCGAAGGTATACAATAGGAATCTATTTCCCCTTATCATCCTATTTCTGCATGGCCTTCTTTCTTCTCTCAGTCGGATAAACTGAGGAAGATCAGGGTCTCTTTGAAAGCCCTAGGTTGGCACTTGTACTTTGCCAAATACCCACTCAAGATCTCATGTTCTAAGTGGTCTTCTTGCTCTCCACTTCCTCTATGAGAACAGGAAGTGCATGGATCTCCTTCTTCCTCTTGAAAAATTCTAGAGGTCTCACTGCAGCTTTCTCCTTCTAGAAACCCTCTTGGAGTTTCATTGCATCTTTCTTATTTCCTCTTAGATCTGAAAATTGATGAGAGTAATATCATCCTCTCCATCATTTTGTTCTCGTATTCTTCTTATATTCTGATTGGATCTGAAATCCACATGTTGAGCTAAGATGGCAGCTCTGATACCACTGTAATATCCCAAATCAGGGGATTTCTACAACAAATAAAATATCTAAAGATATTCTAAAGTTGGAGCTTCAAAAAATCACGAGCTTGGAAATGTAAATCAGCTCATTAGATGTCAAATAACATCTCACCAGGAAAGGAGTGGATATCAGCAAGAATATGGCCTACATACTCCTTCCCAAGTGGGGGAAATGCAGCAATATAGGGCATAAAATGGCTGTCTTCTGAAAATAATGCTATCTCTATGAGAAATGGGACTTGGATCCCTTATAATAGTCAATATACAACTCACATGCAGAATTAGAGATGAAAAAAATCACTCTAGAAAACATAAACAGATCTCCCCAAGTCAATATGACTAAAATAAGCCCAAACCCCATAGCTTAACTCATGCAGAAAGGACTGAAGAAAGTACAACATCATTTTAATGAGGTTTTATGCAGAAAATAATGAGAAATAATAGATCTAGAGTCTACAAGTATCCAATGGCCGAGAAAGTGGGGATTTCTTCCTTTTTATACAACATAAGTCTAACCCGACAAGGGTTCCATAAGAGTACAATGTCTAAGAATGCAGATCTGCAGATCTGGATCTGAAAAAATGCAGTTGTACTATAGCACTGAATAAATGTAGCTAAAATATACAAATGACAAAAGAAGAATAAAATACAAAGCTTTCTGGGAGAAGGGTTGGCCCTTCCTCCAAGGAACAAGCTCACAAGCAAGGGTTCAAACCCTCCTACTGTAGCACTTTGGAAAATGACGCAGTTTATTCAGTGAAATACGCTGTAGTGAATGGGAAGTGATTTGACCACATACCAAGATTTGAAATATGCCCTAGAACCTCCTGTATAGATCTTGCAAAGCAAGGGGAGCTCCCTCCTCTAAAAGATAAGCTCAGGAGCTGGTGTTATAAGTCTCCCACTGCAACACCCTGCAACACAACGTCCCTTGCTATAGGAATAACATTGTGGCTTAAGGAGGATGCTTAGCCTCAAGCCCGGATGTGGGAAATGAAGAACATAACTCCTCCAAGAGATCACTCAATGAAGGAGAAGGAATTCCTAAGCAGGAATGCCTTGTGATCAACAACATTGCATACTCAACTCAACAACTGAAGAATACTCAAGAGTCTAATCAGACCAAAATCAATAATCCATAAGCTAACCCCTTATGTCTGCTATCTTTCTCCTTATAAGGTTTGTGATCCTCCTCACCTTGGGTCCCACCTATTAGGGTTTCCAACACCATGTGATCACTTGCCCTCCAAAACTGCGGTGTAGCTCCATCAAGAATGCTCCTCCATACTGTGTTGTTGACTTAGTCAACTTGAATGAATCAACATGATTATTTTCCTGTTCATACATGGAAAGTGCAAAATCCAGCTACCAAGATATCCCCTTTTAACACGAAGAGGGATTTTATGCTAATACAAGATAAGTATGGGTCTCTTTCTCCAATTTATTCACCTACTAAGTGCAAGAAACAAAATTTAATATTCCCATTAGCTGCATGCTAATTTTGGGAATATTACAGTACACTTTCAGTATCACTATTTTTTGGGTATGGGGTTGTACCTTTTCTTTAGAATCTGCCCTATTTTCCATTTTTTCTATGTTTTTTTTCTCTCTTTTTGACTTTTTCTTCACACAATGGTATGTACAATGAGTGAAAAATTTAAAGCTAAGGATCTTGAAAAATGTAGTGTTTGAGCATCCTGTCTTCAAAAGGATCTCCTAACATATTTTGTCCATTCGACTCTTGAAAATATAAAATAGAGTTACCTCTATTTGACAACATGGTATCAGGATTATTCCTAGAGTTTTCGGAAAATCTATGATCCCCTTGGTGCTTCTTCTTTGACCTTTGCTCTTCAAATCTTTTTGAGTCAAATATCCTCCTCAAGTAGGCAAGGTATTCTTTATCATCTTTAAAACAAATGATGAAGTCATCCATGTACACCATAGTAGAGAAATTTAAAACTCAAGGAATAGTTTTTCGGAAAGTATCTCCAACACTTTCTAGCCCGGGAGGTATTTTCCTAAGCATGCAACTGTCCCAAGGAAATTTGAAAAAATATTTGAGCTGATTGATCTGAAGTGGTATCATCTGATGGTAACCTGAAAAACTATCATGCAATGAGATTTGGTTTGAAAACCCTACCCTTTGTAAAGTATGATATTTTTTGGTAAAAAGGTATTTTTTCTTTTGGAAGGGTTGCTCCTGGTACCTAAAATATATACAAAACCTATGTCCCTTTGCCTTCTTTCTAAGTGAACTCAACTGCTCAAAAATTTTCTGACTCTTTTTGAAAGGAAGGCTTTTTATAACAATGCATGTGTTACAAGGTTTTAGACTAGTCTGTCTGCACAATCTTGTATTCCTTTGTTTTGTGTGTAGTGATAAATTTTAGACAACTTAATTATTTCAGGCTTCTTAAGTTTACCCATGCTATCTTCCTCTACATCAACTTCAACAAAAATTTCTTTGGGATCTATAGCAATATTTGTGAAAATTGATAATTTTTCTGAAAGGGAAAATTTCTTGGATGATGAAGTATCTAGGTAAGGTAGAAACATCAGACTATCTTGTTCCAGATTCCCAAAGATTTGTGTTTTGTGAGGGTGTTTCATTTTTTCTGGATTAGAAAAATGAAGAAGTTGTGTTCTTGTGATTTGTCTTTCTTTTGAGCAACTTGTTCCCTTTTATAAACTGATTCTTGTTTCTGTTATTTCATTTTCAATTTACAGGATATCAATTTTAGTTTTATTATCTTGTGGTGTTTCAGGATCGTGATAGTTTTGACTGTTGAAATCATCATAGAGGAAGTGATCTGATTGTCGAAATGTTCCTAGATCTTCACAATTCTCATTTACTTGCTCATCAAGGTCATTTTCATTATACAAGATGAATGAGTCCAAGTCTAAATGAATTGAATAGATAGGGGTGTTGTTGGGTCTATCTAGGTTGCTTACCATATACTTCATATGAGATTCCCGATAGAGTCTCCCAGTTTGGTTAAAAATTAGGATGGTAGCATAAGACATGTCAAGTTGGAGGTTTCCCAGAATTTTAGCTCCCCAAGATCGGGACAAAAGCATGCCATATTTGGGGGGAATGTCAGCCACGACTATATCCATGACCAAGCTCTTAGCAGGGATTTGTGCCAGATTGACACATAAGTCCTTGATCAGGCCCAAGCATTTAAATCTGCTTGAATCGAAGGAATACAGATCTTTGTAGGGCCTGTTTATTTCTAGGCCCAATCTTTCCATAACCACCTTTGGCATGAGGTTGTGAGAGGCACCAGATTCTAGCATGGCATTATGTAGGATTTTGTCGTGTATGTTCAGGCTAACATAGAATGGAGGAATGGCTCCTTCTTGGTATTTTCCATCTACTTCGGGTCCAAACAACAGTTCTGGTTTATCATCTATTAAATTTAGAGTGTTGGTATCATTTCCTATGTTCAAGACTTTCAAGACTTGGGAGCGGTACCTATCCCGAGCTACCAGTTCAGTGAGAGGGATGGTTATTTTGATTTTAGCGATTTCTCCTTTAAAACTAAAAGGTACTTGAGTTTTAGACAAATTTACATCAGTTTTATTAGCCATAAATTTTTCCACATTTTTAATTTGCTGATTTTGGTTCTGGGTTGTGGTCATTAGAGTTTTCTCAGGGCCACTAGCAAAGGTGCTAGGAAAATTCATGTCAACTCCTGGTTGGCTAGTTTTATCCTTGTTGGGATCAGTTTTCTTAGCCACGGTGTTGTTATTGTCTGTTGTTATTTTAAGAATGTTTTTGGGAGTTTTCTTAACAACAGTGTTTGAGTTGTTTTTCCTGGATTTGACTTGGTTTTTCTTACTCCTAAGATCATATTGCATATGGAATTCCATTATGGCATTTTCTAATCCCAATTCATGGTCTTCGAAATCTTCATAGCTGGTTTCATCTTGGTTTGAGGAGAAAAAACCTTGTTCTTCTTCTATGAGAAAAACCTCACCCTCACTATCTGAGCCTATTAAGTTTAGATGATTCTCATCTGGTTGTTCAATATCTCTTTCCCGTTCGTCAACATAGTTATCTTGGAAGGGTGGCCTGATTTTTTGATCATTTTCCCTTGGTCTGTTTGGGGCCAGTATCTTCTAAAAATTTTATTCTGGTTTCTGTTTTGGGGATTTTTTTGGTTGTCCCTAGGGGGTGTTCTTTCGTTTATGCTTATTCTCTCAATCATTCTTTCCATGGTCCTAAGAAGGTTGTCCATCTTGGAATCAGATGAGGAGGTGGAGGGCATGGTGTCATCTTTGTATGTTACCCTTTTTTCTGATCTTAGCCTAGCTCTTTTTTCAATTAAGTTGGCCTCTACAGTTATAGCTCCTTTTTGCATGCCTTCTAAAGTTAGGGGCTCTCTTTCTCTTAGTTGATAGGCCATATCGAGGTCAAAAACCTTCGGGAATTTAGCTAAGGCTAGGCCTAATGGGGGTTTCATGTTTGGCGGTAGTGCGTTGTAAACAATATTGAACCTAGTGCAATAGTCTTGGACACTTTCTCCCGTGTTTCTTTTGAGATTGCTATATTCCGAAAGGATCTGAAGAGGGTTTTTCTTGATTTCCCATTTTTTTATGAAAATTTGGTAAAGGGAAGGGAGATCATGTATGCTGTTGGGAGTTAGGCTTTTGAACCATTTCTTAGCTTCCCCTCCTAGGCTTTGGGAAAACATCCTCATCTTCATGGTTTCCTCTTCTAATTCCATGTACTCAAAAGCATCATTCATTCTATCTACATGATGTTGGGCAGTAGTGGATTCAGCCCCGGTGAAGTGTGGGATTCTGGATTGGTAATCATTTGGAAAAAGTACCAATCGTTGTGGTAACACAAGGGGCGCATACCATGCTGCCATGGTGGGAGCTAATGGTGGATTTACAAGTGGAGGATTTGTGCTATGAGATGGATCGGTTTTCATAGTGGAGGTGTGAATAGGTGTGGCAGAAGTACTTGTACCAGTTAACTAATTTTGAGCAAACTTGGGGTGAAAAGAGCCAAAGTGGTGGGAAAGTTGGAAGTCAGGTGGTGTGGAAGGAGAAGCTTCTTTGCTAAGGCTCTGCTACAAGTCTATGGGCTCAAGATCGGTATGGTTAATTCTACTTTGTGACTTGGTTCTGAAAAGGTTTTTGGTATGGCGCAAGTCAAACTAGGGATCTTGCAAGGCTGTAGGTTGTTCAGGTATAGAGCTTGCTTTATGAATGGTCCTATTAGTAGCTAAGTTTCCAGTTTCAGAAGTTTTCCACAAAACATTTTCTGGGTCATCAACTATAGTAGGAGGGTTTGGGTCTGGATGAGATTTGGTATTGATTCTTCATGGAGCTAGATTTCAAATTCAAAATTTAGAGAGGCTGAAATTTTATGACTGCTTTCGAAAGGCTGACCTCTCTAGGTGCTATCAAACTCGCACAGTGTGTGACTAGGTTTCTATACTTCTCAGGGCTGGTTTGATGCAGTCCTACAGGAGTCTATAGATACTTAGCAAAAATTAGAAGACCTACTGGAGGCTAGTGGAGTCGCCAGGTGGATATTTTTAGTTGTTTTGAAGATATGTTGTCTATGTTCCACCACCAATACTGACAAAAATCCAATCTAGAAATGTTTTGGGGTTTTCTGAGTTTCTATATGTAGCCCAAAGGTTTGTAAGAGTGTCCTATAGCTGAGTCATAAATTTTCTAAGATGGTGAAAAAGCTAGATTCTACTCTTAGGCTATCAGTTAAGTTCTCTATGATTTGACGAAGGTTTCTGAAGTCCTAAGGGATACTTAGTTTGTCACTGACATCAGAGGTTGCATCATAATCACCATTGCATTAGTGATAGTGATGAGGTAGCTATAAATCATAAGATACTGTTTGATGAAGGGATTATGGATTCCTAAGGGGTATTTAGATCGTTATGAACTCAGAAGGTCCCACCGTGATCGCCATTATGTTAGGGTCCCATGATTTGGAAGATTTGCTAAAACAAATGATAGGGTAAAATCAGACCAGTCTTTGGAGTCCTAGGACCTAGCCTTCCTGGACTCAGAGAGGGCTCTCTCTATTATGCGAAGGATGTGAACTTGTTTGCTTCGGATGATTGATTTTAGGCTAGTTGTTAAGTGCAATTTGTTTTTTTGTTTTGGGTTGGGGTGAGATGACTAAGTAGGATAGGTGGAAATAAGAGGTTGTAAAATCAATAGAGATATGGGGTCAAATGAAGTCGAGGGTGTCTAAATGATGAAGAAGAGTGTATTTCAGGGCCGATTTAGCAAGGTTAATGGATCCTTTGGGTGATGTATGAGGTGTAATGAACATTAAGTTTGGGAAAAAAATAAGAGGTATTTAAACATATATAGTCTGAAAGCAATAATCCACGAGGTAGGGCAAACCATTAATCTCTATGAACAATACTCAAACTGATAAAAATTTAAGATGAACATTCCGGTGATACATAGAAGCATTAGAACTCCTAACTTTAGAAATTCACCTTCAGCTTTTTGAGAAAACACATAAGATAAACAAACAACTCAATATATGGAGAGGGAACTCCTACAACATATATCAAACTATCGGGAACTTTGAAACAATTTGGTAAGCATGGGCAAAGGGCAAGATCGAAACAAGGCCTCTTTGTCTTAACCTAATCAATCATTATTCCATAGAAAAGCTTCACAATAAGGTTTTGAAAACTTTAAATAAGCAGGGCATACCATGAATCATATTTATAAGCTAAAATACTAACCATTCATGAAACTAGAAAAGGTTTTAGTGGGCCTAAGGAGCAGTCAATAATTCCTTAAGATAACTAAAATAAGAAAACATCAAAACTATAGCAAACATGAGGTTTGAGGTGCTTCCATGAGCATATCTTAACCTATACTTTTCCGATCTATAGTAACCAAGCAGACTGAAACAAAATGAAGACAAGAAAACATTAAAAAGTTAGGAAAACATCACCATTCACCAAGCTATGGAATCTTGTAAGCAAGCTTCTCCAACATCAAGCCACACAAGCCATTCATTCACTTCATAAAACCAATATCTTGTCCAAGCTCATAAAACCATATATTTCTCTTAAACACGTCAAGTCCCAACTCTTTACAATGAATCCTCATGTCTGATATAACAAATAAGGAGAGGAGAGCCTACTAGAGCATCTAGAAGCCTATTGGCCAAAGAGAAATATCCTAACTTGTCCTTGAGGCTTTGCAAAGCCTAAGGCACAAAAATATCTAAATAAATATCTTTTCCGACTATAAATGGAAATAAAATTGGCATTTAGGCATGAAATGCCTAAGAAAACTTTCCAAACTCACATTTTTCCCACTCAGCCACAGGAGCATAACACATGTGTCAAAAATTTAAAAATTTCCAGGTGCGTAGTGCAGAAATAGGCCCTGTTGCAGTAGTCTTTTGGAGGTCTTCCCGACACTAGATTTGGCTCCGTGATGGTTCATTGGAAATCCTGATGAGTATTATTTCAAAAAAAATTTGAGTTGTGCTGAATGGATGCCATTTACGTGCTAAAAAATCAAATCTCCCAACACTGCTCTGTGAGTAACACCTGGTCTAAAAAGGAGGCAGAAAGGTCAAAGTTTTGATGTTTTTTGACCTTTTGAGGGCGTAAAAATGCTCCAAATGATCTGAAAATTGGTGAGTAGACTGTTGGTGATGTGAAAAATCCAAAAATTTAAACCTTGAGAGCTGAATATGCACCAAATTTGTGCATAGCGCCTAGGGTGTTGCGCTCATAGGGGTCAAAATTTGGAAAAAAAAAATGTTTTCCAATTTGCCTCAAAATTGGTGGATCGACCCCTCAAGAGGTTTTGGATACCTATTGAGAAGCCTCAGCCAAGACTCAAAGGCTGTCATGCACTTTGTCTCTTTTTAGGTCTTCTAGTTCAATGGGGTCCTTCTTTAGCTTGGCACTAGCAAGCATGTTTTCCTTGCATAATATTTGGCCATTTTCTTTTGTAGGGCAAGGCCCCTCTTGACCTCCTTGAAATGCTTATGTTCCTATTTGTAATAGTAGATGACCCTTTGAGCCATATCAAAGTCCCTTTCCCACTCCTGAAGCTGTGTATATTTTTCCAAGAGGAGCAACCTAGTTTTCATCTCTTTGTCTTCATTGTCACTGTCTAGATCAATGAATTGAGATCCTTGAGAAGTCTTCTTGATCCTTTTGCTCCTTCTTACCTGTACCTTTTGCTCACCTTTGTACACATTTCCCTTTCCTTTGTCTTGATGCTTGATTACTGGAGGAGATATGGCCCCTTGCCTTTTTGAGGTAGCAAACACATCTCCTCTGCCTCTGTGATAGGTGCATGTGAGAGGTTTTATGATGGTGTCTCTACATTTGGAGGTGCCACAAGCCTTGTCATATTCTTCATCATAAGACCCCCTGTCTTGGAACTTTTTCTCATCATGAGGCTCACTTATTTTAACTCTGTTTTCTTGCTCACTATTTATTTCTTGAGAGGCTGCCTCTTCTTGGTCATCATCACTCTGTTGTTCCTCTCCTTCACCCTCTGTTTCTGTCCCATAATCTTCATTATTTCCTCCACTTTCATCATCTTTATCAAGCTCTGCATTTGCCTCAAAGTTTTCAACCTTTGTCTCACTTGCATCTTTGTCTTGATTTCCGCAGTCATCAATTTCTTGTTTGTTGTGGCTATTATCACTTTTCTGTTCACTACTGTCCTTTTCCTTGTCTTCTTCATCTTCCTCAACTTCTACCTCATTGTCCTCTTCTTGGTTTTCTTCATCTATCTCAGTTTATACCTCACTGTCTTCTTCATCTTCCTCAGCTTCTACCTCACTGTCCTCTTCCTCATTATTTTCATCTGTTTTCTCTTCATTAGAGCCACTGTCAGCTTCTTCACTTGGCACATTAGGAGAAGAGGTAGGAGGTGAATTTTTTTGTGGAGAAGTCATAGGCAGAGATGATGGATGAGTGGAGGTAGGTGGTTGTGAAGTGGAAGGTAAATTCTGTTGAATGAAGGCTTGGGGGTTTGTAAACACCTTATGTGAGATGAAGACTTCCCAAGGGATTCCTTACTACTGTAGCTAATGTAAGACAATAATTTTGATCAAGCATTGGTGGAAAAGGCTCGGCATTTGGTGGTCATAGCTTCTTTTTTTGACAAGTGAGGCCATCTTGTCAATGCTCTGGAAAAGGTAGTATGGTAGGTTCATTATTTTGACTTTGGTGAAGTGCAATACTAACCGTATATGATAGAGAGTAAATCCTGGAATATCTCCCCTCATAGGTGAAATATCTGATAATTTGCTTCATCAGCAAGGAATACATCTCTAGCAAGTGGGAAAAAGGAAAAACAACCTTGCAGCCTTGTTGACAGCTTGGTTTTAGGTAGGGTTCATAATAGCATAACTCCAACTTCTTTTGTTTAAACCATATCTCGCCAATGTCTGGTATACCTGTTGCTTTGGAAATGGATTCAGATGAGAGTTCAAACTCCACTCCTGCTAGGCTAACTCAGTGATTTTGTAAGCCAAGGACGAACAATCTAGTCAGGTCTGAGTGGCTTTTGACTTGCTTGAACTTTTCACAAAAATGATAACACCCAACATCTTGAAAATATGAAAGGATCATGGGAGAGGAAGTAATCTGAATTGTGTTTAAGGGCTCAAACCTATTTTCTCTTCCTCCCTTGTGTTGAGGCTTGGTAGGTCTTTGAATTTCATCACTGCTGGTGTGAATCTCTGCTTCAAACATGGTGGCTAGTTCTTTAGCACAGAAGGCTTGTTGAAAACTATTTGAGGGCCTTTGGGTCAAAAGGTTGCAATGAGTGAAGTGAGGGAAAAGTTGTGCAAATGAAGGCAAGATGAAACCCTCCAAGAGTGCACTCAGTGTTTAGAGGTTTTTTTGATGTCAATCAGCCTCCTCTGGCACATATAAAAATTTCTCCTTCAAACTCTTACCAAAGGTATTTAAAATTCATTTTTATGCAGCCTAGGGTTTGGTTTAATTAAGCCTTTAAATATGAATTTTATTAGGAAAATGAAAGCTTGGGAGGCAAGAAAACAAATCACCAACCTTGTGTCTTGACTTTTGCAGAGGCTTTGAAGGTGAAAAACCGAAATTTTGATCTCCTTTAGCAATTTTATACAAACTTTGTCTATGCGTAACACCGGTGCATAACTCTGGTGCATAACAGGTAGAAGACGGGCCAATCGGGCTTTAGGAGCATAGCACAGGTGCGTAACAGGCCGGAGATGGGCCAGTTGGGCTTTAGGAGCGTAGCGCCGGTGCGTAACAAGTGGTTTGTAGACACTCTACTGTGTCTGTGCGTAACATCGGCCAAGGTATGTAGTGTCGAGCCCTAGGTGTGTAGCGCAGTGTTAAATAACACTACGGCTACCCCTCCCGTGCGTAGCGCCGAAGGCCAGGTGCGTAGCGCCAGCCTCAGTGTGTAAGGCCTGGAGATTTTCACTGACTTGCACAAAAACTTTCGAAACCTTCTCTCAACGGCTTCCTTTGGCTTGGAGATGACAAATGGTGCGGGGGGAATACCAAAAAGGCCTTTATAACCCTTTTGAAAAATAAATTTGAATTCAAAACCCACTTTTGTAAGGTTCTTGTTTGCTTACTTTTTCTCACTGTGCCTTTAACTGTTTTGGTGTTGGAGGTGGCATATTTGATTGAAAAAGTTGCTTTTCTTCATTGCTGGAGGCCTCTTAAGGCTCTTTTAATTTGACACCCTACCTGAAGACACCATGCCTATGCTCTTTTAATTTGACAACATGATTCCTTTTGACCTTGTGGAGTATAGTGCTTGTCTGCCAAACCCTAGGGTAACTGGAAAACCCTTGAAACCATCTGTTGTCATGAAGGAGGTTTCTTGGTCACTACTTTGACCCTCTTTGTCTATCTTCCCAAGCTTCTGAGTTTTTGGGATACTTCAGAAAAAACAAACAGTCTTATCTTCTGAGTTGTCAAAGAGACACTTATCAAACTCACTATTTTATATCTAAAGCCTTCAATGATCTTTTGAAGGGTTTTTTAGGTGTTCTTTTCCTTTGTAACCTTAAAATTTCTCTATTGCTTGGTCAAAACAGTCATGAACATTGATTTCCATAAAACACATACTTTGTTGCTTTATTCTTGGTTGTGAATGCTCCTCTTATGATGATGCCTCTCATTAATCTGATGTCTTTTGGTCTTCTTTGCAGGAATGTAAGCAAAGGGCAGCTGTCCCTCTTCAAGTTTCATGCTTGAAGCCAAACAAATTTTAAATGATCTTTTTGATTTGAGGTATAGTGTTGCTTATGTGCCACTGTCTTTTATGACCTACATGGACCTTTTGATGGCAACACTTCATAACACTCTCTGATGAGATCATGTTCTTCCTTGTAAACTTTTAAGCCTGTTTGTATCTTGCTACCCGCTGTGGATGCCTTTATGAGATTTTTTAGGTCTCCTTCTTTGCCTCTGTTTCTGTTGTTGACCATTTATAAAAACATTCCTGCAGAAATTCTTTGACATGGTAAATTTCCCCTTTGCAGGCTTACTGATTGATCAAGAGGATACCTTTGGAGGTCTTTTGATGTTCTTTGGATAATGACAAGCCTCATCCTTGTGTTCTCTTGACTTCACCTTTGAATACTTGTGGAAATAATGCATTTAGAACCATGATAGTGCATAACCTAGGTGACCCTATTTGACTTATGGTAATGCTCTTGAAATAGGTTTTTTGACTGAAAACTTCAAACAAGGTTTGGATGAGGAGACAGGGTTTTTGACACTCTATTATGCACTATCATCCTAGACAACTAGAAAACCTTGTTTTAATTCAAAGGGATTTAGAGAGGGATTTTTGACAACACCAATGTTTGAGGCACTTGGTGAGTGGGAGAGAAGTTTGGTTTACTTGGCGAAACAAGGTGTGAAAGTAGAGGGCTTAGGCAAACAGAGACAGAGTGTTATAGGCATAGATAGCAAACATAGTGAGAGTGAGGGACATTGGTCTTGTCTGGGTGATAGATTGGCCATGCTTTGACAAGGAAGTGGGATAAACAGTAAATTTCTCTTTGAGGAGATTTCTAGAACTCACATGATTCTTGAATTCTGTTTCTAGAAATCTTGGACAAAGCATTTAGTCATCTAAACAGGTAAAAAATATTGATGACTAACATCATGACAGGTCCAAGTACATTGATATCATGCACCATCACTTGTGGGATTGTGTGCATATGAGAATTATGATGCTACAATAAATTCCAAATATGTAGCAGGATGCAGATATCCTTACAAAGGCTTTGTCAAGAGGAAAATTTGAATTCCACTAGTGCAGGATAAAGGTGGTACAAAATACATTTCTTGCTAAGAGGGAGTGTTAGAAATTTTAGCACGAAAGGAAAACTTTTATTTGTTCCTTATTCAAATTTAATAATTTTATTTTTCACATCAATAGGATGACTTAGATGGAAGTTAAATAGAGTGGCATGGCCTTGTCTACTAGTTAACTTGGTAAATTTTTGTTATAGGTTAGAAGTAGAGTTGTACATGTAATGATTGCTAAATTTTAGCAATCTAGTTCAGCTATTTTTAGTTTGACTTAGTTAACTAAGATCAATTACTTAGTTTAGTCAGTTCAAAGTTAGTTGAGTATTAGAATTATTGTTAACTAAGTGATCTCTCAGTTAGACTAGTCAATCAACTATAAATAACCCAGACATGCATGGAATTAAAACTTCCTAGCTAGAGTGGAGGAAAAGGAAAATTGTAATTATAAATTGTATATTAGTTAAGTGTACATGCTTGATTGTTAAGTAGGTGAATTGTTCCTTAGGAATTGTGCAAGAAAATAGGAGGAAATTCCTATATTTTAGGAGCTAATTTTATCAAGGATTGTCTAAGGAAGTAGGATAAAGGTTGAGACTTGAATTGGCTATGTGTTGGCTAGATTAGGACAGCCTACAGGAGAATAGGTTTATAGCGTAGGGTGTGTTTCAAGATCGAAGCAATACATTGTAATAGTTTCGCATTCTCATTTGATTAATGAAAAGAAGTGGAGGGATTTTTCCCAGTTGGGTTCCCCCATAAAATCATTATGTTCATGTGGTTTTGATTGTTGCATGTCATTGCATGTGTTTCTAAATTTTGATTTACATTCCACATAATAGTAGAGGAAATTTGTAATCTCTTTATTTCAGTTCAATTTCATCAGTACTAGCAAATTTCTATTAATTTTGACAATGATTTTGTGCAAACAAAGCAACTGATGGTGACATGGGATTTTTCCTTTTTTCCCTTCAAACATCCTTGATTAAGTGTTATAGGGAGACTGCGGGTCTAGTTCTTAATGTAGGTGTGACAGGTGGTGTAGTTGGGTTTGTGCGATAAGAAATAAGGGCATCTCTAAAATTAGGGAGCTTAGGAAAATGGTGCGAATAATGGCCATAAGCCCACCAATATAACTCGTCGATTATTTATTTCCCATTTAGAGAGATTTTTTTTTTCTGCAAATATGGGGCTTCTTCTATTAATTAGTTAAATATTTACATTCATTGATCTGTCGACAAGCCGAAAACCAGATCCTGAGTTTGAAATTGTCAAAACATCTCCACCCAACAAGGGAAACCAAAGGAATATCCATTCTAATGACCCTTAAAATAGAAAGGATGGCCAGAGCTTCTATTTTTAGCCAACTAAATTTACTTAGACTTCGGACTCTGAACATCGCAGGGCTAGATGGCCATCATAAGTTTACCATAATAAAAAAAAGCACCAGAACAGGCTCGGGGCTAGATCTCTCCCCCCACGTTGTTCGATGATTACATAGTCACAACATCCTCTTCTTCGCCCTCCCCAGGATCAAAAACCTGAGGTTCACCATGTGGTCACAGAATATCCAGGTACCCAGCAATCATCAGAGCATTCTGAAGCTTGAAAATGTTGTTGTCGAGCCCTTCCTTGATGTTACGAAGGTTCTCCCCCACGGCTTGGCCAATTTGACTCCTCTCGCAGATCAGGCGCCCCAGGATGATCTGTGTAACCTAATCCGGTTGCAGCTCTACCTTCTCTCCATGCTGCCATTGCAGTTTCTGAACCAGGACCGCCTCCATTCTGGTGATGGTGGAAGTGTCCACCTCGTCATTCTTAGCATGGAAGAGTGCCTCTAGATCCATTCTCCTTTCCACGGGCTCTGGATGTGCCCTATTTCGTTCCCCTTCCCCGCTTCTAGCATTCTCTATGCTACCCCTGGCAGGTCTAGGCATGACCCATCGATGGGATTGAGTTAGACACCCCTCCATCCTTCCCTCCTAAAGAGAGCATCGATGTATTTCCCCTGCAACTGATTTCACCCTAGCAAGAGTCTCCGCAAATTTTCGCCTGTTCACTTGGAAGTGGCGAATTAGAATGATTCAACTTCATTCCCTGCTACTTCTTATAAGCCCATTCCAGGCTCCCCAATTGGCTTCACCTTCATCCCTACACCTCCCATTATAATTAACTTCGCATGTAGGCCGATTAGAACCTCGCTTGTGCCTCCCTCCCTCAAGCTCCCGCGTCTCCATATCCACCGCCTCCCTTCTCCAATGTTGTACAATACTTCTAACTATCGTCATCCTTCCCCCGTTTCATCTGCCATCTTTATGCATGCCAACCACCATGTCGCCTTCTACCTGCCCCTCACACATGCTGATTCTCCAAGTGGGAAAGAATGCTTGGTCCTTGCTCGATCTCCCGTGGGCTTTAGTCACCCACATCTGGGGCCATTTAGAGAGATCTTACTTATGTTAGATAAAAATATATATATTTTTTTATGTTCGGTCTAAAGCAAAATTATTGCCTTTATTTATTCAAGTGAAGGTAGGCTACAATTTTCCAAAGGTGATATCTAGTGCATAGGCAGAGTGGGTATAAGTCGTGAACAGTTCCTGTCCTATGGATGTATAAAGGAAAATGAGTCGAAAGGGGTGATGGGTATCAGAGTCTCTTTATAATGCCATCCAAGGTTAGTGAAACAAATAATGGTTTTTTTTGTAAACAACAAATCACAGTAAATCAATGCACTAGATCTCACAAATGCAACATATTTTTACCTTTTACAGAGGCATTCAACCAGTTTAGATCTTGTTGGACTATAATCGACGTTTTAAACATATAAGTGTATCATTATTAACCATGTTTGTGTTAAATTCTAACTAGAGTAGTTTTTAGCCACTGCAAATTCCACGTTTCTTGAACATAGCTTACAAGAATTCAAACCGACCCTCTCAAGGTCCAAAGTTTCAACTCGAGAGAAGAAATAAATAGTGAGCAAAAGATACAAACATGGGCATGAAGCCAACCAACAAAAATCTCCAACAAAGAGTGCCTCCACCGTATCTGAGCTTCTAGGAAATCCTTTTGGTCATGCAATCGCCATCAACCCAAACATTCCCTTAGAACATGGTTGAATTGCACAACTATATTGATTACTGGTTCATTGGATGAAAAATTGTGGGAGGAGTATTTTGTGGTTTTCATGGATGATGATATTTTGTGGGAGGAGGACGAAAATTTTCATGGATAAAAAAAACCACTTTCCCCCACCTTCTCCTTCTTGAAGAGTTTAACATAAAATCAAATCGTACAACTTAAACTATTCAAATCCAAGCCAGCAACTTGTTTCATTTTACTGTACCTTTGACCAAAAATAGATCGAAATGGAATCTTATGGTATCGATCTATGTTGTGTTGTGTGAAACTAGGAATGCTTAGAATAATGAATAGTTGTGTTTTTTATAATAAATTTCCCATGTTGAGAGAAGAAGCTAGGGCATCATAAAGGTTAAATATTTATATGGGACCAAGCTAGCATATACGGTCAATGAGTGGAAGAAATCTCTGAATGATGTCCAAATCTATACAATAGAAAGAGGGAGACTTCATTGACAAAAATATAAGACCTTACCTCCATATTTTTCGGTGTCTCTATTCCTTTGTGCCACCACCTTCCCACACCTTCCACTGCCACCTGCCTTCATGTTGTGGAATTCCCTCTGTTATCGAATGCCCTTGATCCCTCCTGCCCTGATTGAATTCCCCTACATAATTAACGCTCTGCTCCAAGATGGTTTATGTTTTATGCAGGGTTTATAATGTTTTTTCATCTCTTAAATCATGTGCTAATACTAAATTACTCATATAATTATTATCCTATTACATTTTTTTAAAATATCGACGATTTTTGGGTATCTGATGTGATTTCCTTAATCATTGGATATTAGATGATAAAGGACCTCATTCGTATATATGATGGCTAAGAAATCTTGTCAGATATCTGACGTTAAAGGAACTCCCATCTGATATTCAATGACCGTCAAGATTTAAAAAACAAAACAAAAAAATACATTTAACTTCTAACAGTGTTTCCGATTTTATTTGTTTCATCAGATTACGTCGTTGGATTTTCCTCCCATGTGTATTAATGCTACCTTCATTTGTAGGTCGTTCAACCTCAACAAATGAATAGAGAAACAAGGATTTAAAATCAATCGATACTACCCCCTGTGAGAAGGGATTTGAACCTCCAAAAAAATGAACTCTCTAATAAATACATCTAGGATGAAGACATAACGTGGGTAGAAGATCAAAATCCTACTTTCTACATCGTGAAAACTGACTATGTGAATTATCTAGCAGTTCAAGAGGCTTATGATCCATATGAGGATTATGAAATACTGCCTTCCCAATATCAAATAATCACTAACACTATAATGGTGGAAATTAGGAGGAAATATGACTAGTGTTCTGAACAAGGAAGACCATCTGAAGGTGTGTTTTCATACTAAAACTTCTTCACCATTACTTGATCCATAACCAGTTCTTGATACAAATCAACCACCTCTTGAAGATTTGAAGAAATCACAAGGGACTTCACATAGGAAGGGAAAAATCATTCAGAAGCCTAATCCAATCTCAACTCAAGATGCTAATAAACCACAAGATCCCTTGTTCTCTCAACCATTAGTTCATCCAGCCAAGGAAATCAAATACCCTAGTACCACTATCAAATTAGCTCAGAACCCAATGTATCAATCGTACATACAGAAGCTCATAAATCTCATTGAACTAGTTTCTCATAATGATACTTTAAACATCTGGGAATATTGTCCTAATGTAGAATGTGGACTGCACATAGAAGAACAATATGAAAAAAATAATCATTTTACTTTAATTTTAGTGTTCATACTAAACTTATTCATAACTGCATGTTAGATTCAGGAGCATCCCACAATATCATGCCTAAGTCGGTCATGGTGGCATTAGGCTTAGATATTACCAAACCATACCATGATCTTTATTCATTTGGCTCTAGAAGGGTGAAATTCCTAGGTCTCATCAAGGATTTAATGTTCTCACTCACCCAAATAATCAATGAGAGTTTGGTTACGGATATAATGGTAGTCGATATTTCAAATAATTATGGTATGTTACTTTCCAGGTCCTACACTAGGAAAGTAGGTGGAACCCTGCAAATGGATTTATCATACTATACCATACTTTTCTTTAGGGGTCAAGAGAGGATATTATACAAGGAGGCTAAAATCCTATATTTTATGAGTGATGCTAAGAAATAATAACCTACCTATGTATGTCATAGAGGAATCTATGCGCTATTATAGCATGTCCATCAATCTTGAAGCCATGGTGGAAGTTGACTTACCACCTGCTGAGATTGAACAACCACATGAGTTACATTTATTTTGGAAATTATTCTTTGATGGAGCATAATCCAAAGAAGGAACTTTGGCAGGAGTGATTTTAGTACCTCCTACAGGCCAAAACATTTCCCTGAAACTGGGGGTGAAAAACATCATGGATTTTGGTGACTTTGAATTGGTATTACTCCAAATAAAAATCACCTCCACTACTAAACACCCTCAAATGAGATCATATCAAAACACAGTATTTGTTTGACAAGGTTGTCATTGATGTCAATATTATGACTAGCATTGTTGAAGCCCCATGTAAATGGTGTCATCGATGATGGCAAGCCCTATTGATGACTACATTACTACATGATTCCCTAGCTCTAGAAGAAGCCCTAGAATTATCCAAGGCCTATGATGAAACCATAAAGGTTTCCATGGAAGAAATTTTTATTGAAAAAAATATCATTAGAGACAATATCATGAAGGAATTTTTACACCAATTTATAGAGGGATTCAATCTCTTTTTTCAAAGAATATTCACTCATCCCTTAACTCCTCATTGTGGATATTTTGAATTTTGAAGATAAAATATGCTAAAAATTAAAAAGATGATTGTAAGCCAACTTGAGTAGGATCAATATACCCCTTTATAAGTCGTTTCCCTTCACAACATGGAAAAAATATTATATATTGGCAACTAAGATCATCCAATCAAGCATCAACTTAGTGAAGATCAAGTACAGTAAGGTGAAGAAGTTCACATCTAGTGAGCTTAGAGAAGGAAGCTAAAAGTGAAAGTCTTATTATGTATAATTTGGTGGTTCTTTTCAGCTCTCTAATATTTTTTGTAATATTCGGTGGTATATCCTATTCTGACAAAGATAAGATCATATTGGTAAATAGTTTTGATAGTGTAACTTTCAAATTCAAACTATGGATACACCAAAATAAATCGATCTAGGAAGGCTTATTCGAACTAGGCACCTTTTTTGGACTGTGGAGACTCAAATTCGTTAATACTTGTGACAGAACTTGGATTTTATTGTAGATACCTCGGACCTGTACAATAAATTGTATACTTTTTCTTGGCATCTATGGAAAAATAAAATCCTTGGCACTATGGTAACCAAATCTTGGACCGGTGGACTGAGTTTGAATTTTTTGCGAGAGTTGCAGGCCTATAAACTAGTTAAAGGTTAGACCTATTTGTGGCACATTTATGATTTCGACCTGTGGTAATATTTGAAGTTTGGACCTACAAAATTGAAGATAATTTATCTCATATATTGGACTACATACCTCAGATTTGTTGGGCTTGGATTGTAGAACTTGTAACCATTGGACAAAGCAGCTTTGGAGCAACAATCATTTGGCTCTATGATCCCCATATTTGTACACAATAACATAAGCTCAGACTTGAGCCTAAATCTTGGAGTCCCCTCTTTTGAAAATAATTTTTACGAGTTGAAGCATTTCCTAGAGTTGCTTTCAATTTATTTAAATACATCTTAGAGACCTTTTGGAGCACTCCCAAAGTCATCAGTTGTAGACCTCAGTTGTGAAATTGAAGCAGTGTTTGAGCATCCTTTTTAAGGTATTTTGCGGAATCTTGGAAACATTTATTTGGAGAATTTGAAGAAATTGTATATTTATTTATTGAATTTATCTTTGACCAAGATAAAGCTAGGAGGATTGGAGTCCTCACCCAATATTAGAGCCTTCAAAATTTTGTAAAGATTGGAGCCTGAATAATTGTAAGGAGGATTGGAGTCCTCATGCAAGGTTGAAGTATTGGAAATTTTTTAAAGATTGTATTGAATCATTTCAAGGAGGATTGGAGTCCTCAATATCATATTATTAACAAAATTATCTTTGTTTTGTCTCTTATACTTTGGTTCATTTTGTGAAAAATATTAACTGGAATAAATAACAATTGAAAGAAATATTGATTCAAACCCCCTTTCAATATTTCCAATTATTGGTATCAGAATCAGCTTCTTCGAAAGCATCCTAACATATGGAATAAGGATTTTTGAATAAAAATGTCTAGTAAGGATGCAGGTAGAGTCCCTAAATTTAATGAAAAAAAGTTTTTTTTTTTGGAAATTTAGAATGGAATTCTACTTGATGTCTCATAGATTTGAAGTTTGGCAGTTTTTCATATATGGATATAAGATCCCCTCTCCTATTCTAATATATTTAGATGGGAGAAAAGCATATATGGAAAATTCAAAGGCATTAAACACTATTCCAAGTGGTCTGTTAGATTCAAAATTCACTAAAGTCATAAGTATTACAACAACTAAAGGAATGTGGGACAAGCTCATTAGCATCTATGAAGGAGATGAAAAAGTTAAGAAAGATAAGCTCCAAAATTTTAGAAGGTAGTTTTAAGGACTCAAAATGGACGAATAGGAGTAAATTGCTACTTACTTTCATCGGGTAGATGAAGTTTTCAATTCTCTCAAAGGCTTGGTGAAGATGTCAATTCTCTCAAAGGCTTGGTGAATCGTCCAAATAAAAAGATAACATCATTTCTCTTCTTGAAGAAATACCAAAAATCTATGTTGATGCTCTTTGCAATAATCCAAAAGGAGAAACGTAGTTCAATCCAATTCAAATATATCCTTACAACAATCCAAGGAATGAGAAGAAGTATTTTCTAGAAAAGGATGTCACGGTCTCAAACTATTTTCCTTGGTAATTATTTCTTTGGAAAAAAATTCGGTCACCAAGCTAAGCATTGCAAGGCTTATGGAAAGAATGCTAACTCAAAATGGTATAGGAATAACTTCCCAAATAATTTTTTTGATTCAAGTAAACAATATCATATCAAGACTTATAAATCCTTTGATCTTTTGTCAAAGTATAGTCTAGAATGCTCCAAATGTAATAATCCAAGTCATGAAGCAGAAAATTGTCCACTTGAGCCAAAAGAAAAGGTTTGGAGAAGAAAGGAATCCACTACAGATAAATATGGTCTATCTTTGTGTGCACAAAGTGAGGAAAAAAGTGGTTTATAGATAGTGGATGTTCTAAACACATAACTGGTGAAAAAAATAAATTTATCTCACTAGAAAAGAAGGATGGAAACGTGAATTTTGGAAATGGATCCACCAAAATTTTTGGTAAAGGCATAGTAAGACTTGTAAATGGAAAGGTAAAAAACACAAAATTCCCTACTTGTTGAAGGACTCAAACACAATCTTCTAAGCGTCGGAAAAATCTGTGACCAAGGATATGGTATCATTTGTAGTGCCAAGGATTGTGAGATAAGAAGGTATTATTCAGGAAAAATTGTGGGAAAAGGTGTAAGAAAAACATATAATGTATATGTTCTTAGTAAAATTCAAGAATAAAAATTCTACATAAGTCAAGTAAATGAAAGCTAGTTATGGAACAAGAGATTGGGACATCCAAACTTTTGAAATTTTGGTGAAGATAAAAAAAACTCAAGTTGTGAGATACATTCCCATAATTTCAAAACCTAAAAAGGCTATTTGTGCACCATGTCAACATGGAAAGCAAACAAGGACCGGTTTCAAGAC
Source organism: Pinus albicaulis (assembly GCA_034641835.2). Taxonomy (NCBI): domain Eukaryota; kingdom Viridiplantae; phylum Streptophyta; class Pinopsida; order Pinales; family Pinaceae; genus Pinus; species Pinus albicaulis. Next base: position 215,313,413 of record CM076573.1, read on the forward strand.
CAAGGACTGCTCAACATCAAAGCCTTTGGAGATCATCCATGCATATTTATGTGGACCAACTAGAACCCCATCTCTACAAGGAGAAACATACTTTGTATTATTTGTAGATGATTATATTAGAATGATGTTGGTATTTTTCATAAGATTTAAATCTGAATCACTATAATACTTTAAGAATTTTAAAGATCTTGTTGAAAATGAAAGTGAATAAAAAATCAGGTGCCTTAGAACAAATAGAGGTGGAGAATTTACTTGAAAATAGTTTAATGAATTTTGTGAGTCACATGGAATCAAAAGGGAAAAATTAGTTGCTATAACTCGATAAAAAAATGGAGTGGTTTAAATAAGAAATAGATATATACAAGAGACTACAAGAACAATGTTTATTGTAGATGATTTGTGGCAAAACAATTTTAGAGAAGCAGTTGGGGTAGCAATATATACTATGGAAAAATCAAAACTCTAGATGAATAATGACAAAACTCCATGTGAAAGGAAGACCTGCTTCAGTAAAATATTTCAAAATATTTAGAAGTAAGTGTTTTGTGAAGATTAATGATGATTCACTAGAAAAGTTCGATTCTCGAGTTGATGAAGGAATATTTCTTGGATATTATATAAGAATAAATGCCTACAAATGCTACAACATTTAGTTGCGAGAGATAGTTTAAAGTATTTATGTTAAAATTGATGAATATTTTCCTGAAAGAGAAGTCAAAAACAATTAAGAAGGCCCTATACTTGGAGATATAGGAGAAGATGTTGCAAAAGAAGAAAAGGAGCCATAAATCAAAATGAACCATCTCAAACTCCATCAAGGGTAAAAAAATTTCAAAACATCATCAAGAAAATAAAATTATTGATGATGTAGATGATGGGATACACCAAAAATTAATGACATTTCCCTACTATCCATGATAGAACCTAAGAGTTTCACTCAAGATAGTAAATATCCTCATTGGATAAAAGCAATGGAAGAAGAGATGCATCAAATCGAAAAAAAATGAAACACGGAAGCTAGTACTTCGTCCAAAATATAAGAATGCCATAGGAAACAATTTGGTGTTCAATAACAAGATGAATGAATAAGGATAGATCATCATAAAAAAGCAAGGTTGGTATGCAAAAATTGACGGAATTGAATTTTAAGAAACCTTTGCTTTCATGGAACGATTGGAATCTATAAGGATGCTCATGGAATTCAATTTTTCAAAAGGTTTCAAAGTTTATCAAATGGATGTAAAATCAACATTTCTAAATGGTGACCTAAAGGAATAAGTTTACTTGGAACAACCAGAAGGGTTCATCTAGAAAAAGGAAAAGAATTTATTTGGACATTGAAGAAAGCGTTGTATGGATTAAAACAATCTCCAAGAGCTTGGTATGCTAGACTTGATCATTATCTTCAACAACAAGGCTTCAAAAGAGGAGTTTTTGGGATAAATATTTACATGAATATAGACAAAGACAACTTTTTAATCACACTTGTGTATGTTAATGACCTAATTTTTGTCAGCAACGACGATAATATGAGTCATGAATTTTCCCAAGATATGTCAAAATAATTTGAAATTTCGATTATTGGTGATTTATCCTAATTTATTGGACTTCAAGTAACTCAAACCAAAGCAGGTATGTTCATATCACAAGAAAAATATATTAGAGATGTGCTCAAGTGTTTTGGGATGGAAGAATGTGCTATTGTGAGAACACTTATGACTACAAGTTACAAGCTAAGTAAATATGATGAATACCTATGGTAGATGCTACTCTTTATAGATAACTGATTGGAGCCCTCTTATATCTGATAGCTTTATGACTACACATCATGCAGGAAGTAGGAATGGTGGCAAGATTCCAATCATCCCATAGGGATCACATATGCTATTTGTAAAGAGAATCCTCAGATATCTAAAATGAACTCTTGATTTTGGATTGTGGTATCCTACGAGCAAAACTCTTACCTTGATTGCATACATTGATGAAGATTGGAAAGGAAGCATTGATTGAAAAAGTACTAGTGGCTTTTTGGGAGATTGTCTTGTATCCTAGCTTAGTAAGAAACAATCATCTATATCTCTTTCATGTTGAAAATTGTAACTAGGTTTGGTCTTCATTGTAATCATAACATCATATATTATTTATAAAGAAAGAGAAATTATATTTTATTTTTAGATTATGGTTTTCATACTCAAGTTTGAGTCAAAAACATGTTCTTAGTGCTTTTAGGTCTTCTAGGTATTTCTAGGATAAATAATAATATTGTTCATGTGTCATAGACCAATTTGGACTCATTGTAATGAAGAAAAATATTTATTTTCTCAAGAAAAATCCATGGATAAGCCCAAGGCCAAGTCATCCCAATGAGCAGATCAAGTCGGCCTAAAGGGAGCAAATTTGACCCTCAAGAAAGGCTATATAAAGGAGAGAAGTTCGACTCATTTGGCACACTCACTCAAGAAAATTCAATATTCTATAATGAAGAAGGAAGAGACTAGCTAGATAGATGAAGAAAAATGATAGAAATCAAATTTTTTCTAAAGATCATCTTCTCTTGTTTTTCTTTAGGGTTTTTGAAGCTTCTAGTTGTTGGGGGCCAAATTTCTATTGCAAGGGGTCGAAGTTGTAGCATCAAAGAAGAAGTATCAAAGTTTTGGAAGCTGTCTCAAGGAAGATCTTCTTGGGGGCTAGCCTAGGGCTTGGAGGTTTTGTTGGCTTTGGTCTTTGGGTCTTGAAAGTCTCATTTTTAAGAAAATTATAAAGAAGAGAAGCATTTTCTACGTTTTTCCTCTGCAAGAGTTTTTCCTTGGATTGGATCTTAAATATTCTGTGATTTTTCTTGTTGTGATCTTCAATTTTTTAGTAATTTCTTGATGAACAAAGATCTAATAAAATAATAAAAGTCCAAAATATATCACAATTAATTATCAAGTTAAGAAAAATAATCTAAATACATAAGTCTCCTAATTTTCCAACATAGTATCAGAGCTAAGGTACAAGAAGGGGATTGAAGATCACAAATTTTTTGGCACTGTGGCAAGGGTTATAAGGAAGGGTTTCAAGTTTCTTCGAAATCTCACTACATCTATCAAGAATTGTATATTGAAGATCATCGACAAGCTCACAAAGGAAGTAGCAGATGGAAGTTTGTTCTCTACTTGATTTGGCATGTTCAAGGATGTGAATGTATGGGTTATTGCTAATGAATCATCCAGACATATGACAGGAGAATGCAATCAAATCCAAACCTTATCTAAGGGTAACTAATCTCATTCAATCAAACTTGGAGACAAAAGGAGTTATCCAGTGAAAGGAAATGGATCTACTTCATTGGAGCTCAAGTATGGAGCTCAACAACATTTTATATGTTCTTGGTTTGAAGAAAAACTTAACTTCCATTTCTTGTCTTGAGGATAAGGGTGATAGAGTTGTTTTTTTTAATGGAAATTTTTTGGTTTGGGGTAAGGGCTCAAGTATTGATGATGCTAGGGTAATTTGGATTTGTGAAGGAAAATTGTATAGACTCTATACACCCCTAGCCCACACTCTAGTTCACTTGGATCTGAGTCCTTTTGAACTATGTCATATAAGGTATGGACACCTTCATTATAATATTTTCCCATCTCTAAGTCAAATGGTCGGTGGCATCCTCGAATTGAAGGAAGAACATGAAGGGACCTATATGGGATGTTCTCTAAGAAAAAACATAAAGAAACAATCTACAAGTAGTGACACCAGATCTAAGGAAATTTTAGATCTCATACAATTAGATGTATGTGCACCTATGGCAGTCAATTCTCTTGGTGGGAATCAATATTATGTAATCTTAATTGATGATTACTCAAGGGATACTTGGTTATACCTTCTGAATAATAAGGATGATGTATTCAAAAAGTTTCAAGAGTTCAAGAATGAAGTGGAAAACCTAACCGAGAGAAAGATCCAAACCCTAAGGTCTAACAAAGGTGGGGAATAAACCTCCAAGGAATTAGTAGCTTTCTACAAGGAATAATGGATTAAGAGGGAGCTCATTGTTCCTTATAATCTTGAAAAAAATGGCGTGGCATAAAGGAATAATTGAATTATTGAATAATATGTTACAGATAAGCTACATGATTAAGATATCCCTCAATTCCTATGGGAAGAGGCGTGCATGACAGCCATTTAACCACAGAATTGAAGTCCTCGAAGGATTCTCAATAATATGAATCTAGAGGAAGAATTTACAGGAAAGATTCCAAGTGTGGATCATATTTACATATTTTGGTTTCTTATGTATATTCATATACCAAAGAAAAGGATAAAGAATTTGGATCCTACGAGTCTAAAGGGAATTTTTTTGGTTATAGTGCTTCATCAAATTGAATTAAGCAGGGATGTCATCTTTGATGAGAGCATAGCTTATAATAAATCAAAGGATGTTATGGTTGAATCTGATGAAGAAGAGATATATATATATTTGAGGATATCTCTAGGGACAATTATGGTCATGATCATACATCCACTGAAGAGAATTTTTAAGGTACTTGTGAGCCTATACAACAAGCAATTGTCCCAAAAAATCGAAAATGGCTTGTTTGGTTGAAAACTAGTCTTCAAGAAGAAGAAGGGCATACAACATCAGGTACAAGGTTATGATGTATACATGACAAGGCTAATTGAAGTGGAACATTCCTCCTATGAATATGAAGCTAAACATAAAGGGTAGAAGAATATTATGCAAGAAGAACACCATTCAATCATGAAGAATGATGCCTTGGAAATTGTCCCTTGGGCAGGTGACAAATCTATAGTCAATTCAAACTCGATTTACAAGATAAATCAAATTGCATGTGGGAGCATCGATAAATACAAAGCAAGTTTTGTAGCAAGAGGCTTCTTAAATAAAGAAGGAATTGATTACGAGGAAACTTTTTCTCCCACAACTAGGCATACAAAAATAATATCACTTGTTTCGTTGGATGATACTATGGGATGGAACATCCATCAAATGGATTTCACGACATCTTTCTTGAATGGGACCATTAATGAGGAGGTTTACATTGAGAAGCATCAAGGATTTGAAATAAATCAGAGGGAGACTCACGTATACAGATTGAAGAAGGCTCTATATGTTGAAAAACTAAATTTGATTTTCCAATGAATTAAATTAGGAGAAAATTGAAATTCCACATCACAAGACAACTTGAATGAGTTAACTGAGTTGTTATCACTTAGTTAACTTAGTTAATTTGAGTTGAGGGCTTAAATTGAGTTGTGTACAGTGATTCCTAAAGTTTAGGAGGCTAGGTTGAGTTAATTTCATTTGTAACAATTTAATTTAGTTAAATTGAGTTAAGGTTAGTTAAACTAGTTCCAAGTGTTGGAGGAACTAGTAGGAGGTCTAGAAGTGGGGTGTATATTCAGTGTTCAACCAATTAAATAATAAATCAACCTTAATTAACTCATGCATGCATGAAATTCAAGTTACCCATTTGAGATTGGATTTCAGGGGCAGTGTAATATCAGTTGTATAATTATCCAAGTTGTACAGGTGGTGCATGTTATCACTCTCCCCAACTTCCCAAGGCTGAAAATGGGATTGAAGAAAGGTAACCATAGGCTAGGCTTTAGGTCAGGTAGCTAGCCCTACCAGGACCAGAGAGGGCTCTCTTGTTGTCACTTGGAAGTCAATGGATTGAATGAATATCTATTGATCTTAGGCTAGGCATGTAAGCTCAGTAAATAAGACTTTGTTTGATGTTTTACGTGGTGGGGAGAAAGGTCAGTGAGAAGGCTAGGTCTAGGGTTTTTAGGTGTGAATTTCAAGGTCAATTTTCAGAGAATGTGTGAGGCTTGACAGGTAGTTTGAAATCATTCTTAATTGGTCATTGAGTATAGGAAGAATTGATATATAGTTTGAATGAGCACTGAGGTGAATTAATTCAATTAGAAGTAAATAGACATAACATGTAAACCTTGTCTAAAACAGAGCATGAAAAAACATGATTTCTGCTTATAAAATTACAAGAAAAACACATGGAAATATGTATCTGAAAGAGGAAAATACATACCACAATATTCTCAACACAAATTCTGCAAATTTATCTTTGATTTCATTCTAAATTGTTGTTACAATAGCTCCACTGCAAAATAATACTATCCAACCCAACAAAAGACTAAAAAGAGTCTACTTATAGAATATATGAACCATGACACCTCATCAGGTCGAAATCCCATTCAAATTTCATCATAAATACACAAGATGAGTCATTTCCTAGATTCTATGGAGGTTAGAAGTTATTCCCTAAAATTCAGCTATGAACTAGGAGTGTTTTCCCCTTACATTAAATTACATGTTCTCTCATGATAGGAGGCAAAAACCAACTCAATTAATCTACTTCCAACTCATAAGAAAGAAAAATGTCAAAATTTTGAAATTTTATGAGCTTGACAAGTGTCACGAGGAATCTAATGTAGATGTGTAACATTTCTGACAGAAGCGTAGAAGAATTTTACAGAAGCGTAGCAGAAGTTTGCAGCCACTTTTGAGGCACTTTTACGAGTTCAAATCCAATTCTGAAAACATGGTAAACTAGAATTTTGTGTCTGGTTTCCATCACATATTTAATTTTTCAAAATGACCCATGGTAAGGCCTCCAAAAAAAAAATTCTCCCAAGGTTACTCCAGAAGCATATCAAGGCCTCCAAAAAGGCGGCAGAAGCATAGAAAATGAGTGGTTGTTTTGCCTTTTCTCCAAAATTAAAGCCTGTCATGCAAAGAGGGTTCCTGATATGTGATGTAATCATCAAAATGCATCCAACCAAGTAAATAAATCATCATTTGGATGCCCCTAAAATTAGCGTAGAAAAAGTTTGCTACGCTTCTGTGAGGAGGAATTTCCAGAATTGTGGAAAATCACAAAAAATACCAAAATTATTCAAAACTTCTCAAAATTGGTTTTGTAGCACCTGTGAGTGATGGGATCAACAACAAAGGAATATTCAACCAACAAATGTAAGTTATCCTTCTCTTTAAGCTTCATTTTAGTTTCTTTTAGCCTTTTCTTCAGTTTTTTTAGCCTTATTTGGGAACTTATGTTCCTGGTGCGATAGTGATTTTCCATGTGTGTTTGGAGGTTGTTATCTCTCTTAGCCCTCTTCAAGATATTCTCCAAATTTTCATTAACCCTTTCCAACCAAACTTCTCTATCTTGATTGATCTCCATGGCTATTAGCTCATCAAAGGTCAACTCTTCAGGTGGATGAGTTGATTGTCTTTATAGCTCCAACGCCCTTTTGAGGCCTCTTGTCTTTGGCCTTCTTGGTTATGTTTCAATCTCCATATCCTACATTTTATCAACATATGTGATCTACTTACGTTTACCTTTATCTACCTCTAGGTCTGGTTTGGGTTTGCTTTGTAACAACTGCTTTACCTTCAATTGAAAATTATCCTGTTCTAGGAAAGTGATTTGAGAATTAGCAATGGAGAAGATCCTCCTCAACTCTCCTATTTCCTCATCCTTCTCTCTAATGATATCCTTAGCTGATTTGATCTCAACCGGCTCTCTACCTCAACCTCCAATGGTGATATTTCACTATGTTGGTGCAAAGGTGTTTCATATTGATGCATGAGAGGTTTCTCCTCCATTTCACTTTGTTCAACAATGGTGTCAAGTTTAAGTACACTTTTGATAGATTTGGGTGAAAATACCTGTCTCTTTCCCTTCTCATAGGTATGAGTAATCTCAAAAACCATAGGAGCCTTTGAAATATTAGTTTGCATGCTAGAAGAGCCAACCTCCATTAGTTGTGCTGACAATGTTGGTGATGATGTGCTATGCATGACAGGAGGGCTAGTGGTAGGTGTTGTTTCTACTCTTTCCATGAAGATTTCCCAAGTCATGTTGATGGATGAAAGGTGATGCAACACAATGAGTTTGACCAGACCATGATGAAAAATACTTGGGTAATGGTCTTGTTTTCTGCTCTGAACCTTCTCAGTCATCTTAATAAAACTCCTGTACAAGTAATATGGCAAATCAAGTGTTTTGATAGAGGTGAAATGCATCAAAAACCTGATATGGTACCTATACAACCTAGAAAATATTCTTTCACATTTGAAATACTTCATTATTAACATCATCAAAGGAGCATATTTGTTACGGAGTTGTCTGAAAGGGAAGAGGTAATATGGTTCCTCTCTAGCATGAGGTTTGAGAAATTGTTTGTAATCTTCAATGTCTCAGTCCATGCCTTTGAACCATTTCTCTCCATGATAAGGAATACCCGTTGCAAAATAAATCGGGTCTTCTGATAGGTTAAAATCTACACCTGCAAATATGACCTTTCCCATGCTAAAACTTGTGGAAAATAATATTTTCAGTTGAATATGATATCATTCCTCCATGAGATTCTCACAGAACCTCAAACATCCAATCCTCTCAAAACATGTTTTGTCCAAGGGTGAAGCATTGATTTCATACATGGTGAAGGGTTTTAACTTGAGGTGGCACCCTCCCTTGAATTTATTCTTCTGACTCTCCATTTTTTTCTACTAGTGAAAGTATGAAACCCTAGTGTGTTGATGGGATGGGTATGTTTAGTGTAATCTGGAAAAGAAAAAAAGAGTGTAGGGATGGGGTAGGTTTAGAGGGTGGGATGGAGGATTACAAAGCTAAGGAAAATTCCACAAAAAATTTAGGAGATAGGCTTGCATGTTAGCTCCATGTTATGAGTGAAATCATGTTAAATGGATGTGAGGAAGGTGGTCAAATAAAGGAAAAACAAGAAATTTTCAATTTATCACTGTCAAAATTAGCTAGAAATTAGGGTTTCATGTAAATGTCTTTTAGGGAGGATATGGATGATGGGGGATGATAGTATGAGGTATGTGGGAGGTGTAGGATAATGTTAGATGGGAGGGTTAGGGTTTGTTTCACTTGATTCTTTCAATGACATGAAGAAGTGATGATATAATGAAGTATGGAATGAGCATGAAAATCAATAATAATGTTGATAATTTGACCATGAGAGGTTATAAGGATGTTAACTTACTATTGTGAGAGGTCCAAGTAATGATGCCCACAAGCCTTGAGCTTTTTTGAATGGCTTGGGAGCAAAAAAAAACCTAACTCTACATTCCCTCCAGAAGCGTAACACCAAATTACGGAAGCGTGACAACTTCCCAGAAAGCATAGCAACTATGAACATAAACATAACAATGTGCCCAGAAGCATAGCAAGAGGCTACAGAAGCATAACAACAGCCTCAGAAACATAGTAGGAGGCTACGGAAGCGTAACAAAGGTAGCCAAAATTGTAGCAAAGTGTTCTTGGAGTAGTTCTTTGCCTTGGTTTCGAACCTTTGACCACCTAAGGAGTGAAAATGAGGTAAGAGAGGAGCTCTTCCACACAAAAAAGGAGGATAATGAGTTTGGATGAGCTTGCTTTTGTCTTTTATAGCCTTGAAATGACCTTTTTTTTCATGTAGTGAAACAATAAGACAATGTTTCCTTTTAAAACTTTTTGGCATTTAAACAATTTTTTAAATAAGAAAAATTGTCTTACTTTACCTCCTAAGTATGCTAGCTCACTTTTAAAGGCTTATGGGTGAAATGAAGGGTTTTTTTCCTTGTTTTGATGACAAATTAGACTTTATTTTAAAGGCAGAACAATGACACCTAGACAATAGACCTAGATGAGATAGAGTTAAATGACCTAAAAAAAATTAAATGATAATGAATGAGATGACCTTTAAAGTGATGATGGCCATGGATGTGAGGAGGGAACAAAAAATTTGACCTAGACTCCTTTAGTGACCAAAATTATTTTGAAAACTTGTTTGAAAACTAAAAATTTTGACCTATGACATTAGAAAATTGACTAAAAGAGTATGTTTGATCACTGACATATTGAAACTAACATTGGTTCCATCTGGGGATGGAAACTCCTTTAGGATGTGTCAAGAACATCATAGATTAGGTAGTCTTACCATTGGGCAATGGAGTCAAAACTTGAAATTGAAACAACTTTAACAATATTGAAATGATCAACTAAATCTGGAAATTACTTTAACTAGAAAAGAAATGAACTGACTCTGACTTGACAACTGATTGAAAAATTTTGAAATTTTTGAAAGAAAACATGAGTTGAATGTAGAAGTCTTATGGCCTTCTCCTCGAGCTTCAAAATTCTGCAAAATTTTTTTTATTGCTTGGACATCAAATTAAAATGATATGTACAATGAAAGTGGACTTTATCTTCAATGATAAAGTAAGGTAATGTTTGAGGAAACTACCATTGATTGGTCCTCTCATAACTTCTTGCCCTTCAAGATCCTCTAATACAAATGCTTTATTACCTCTTAATGCAGTGATCTTGTAAGGACCTTTCCATAGATTATCAACTTTTTGTTCTTACCTTTGTCTTCATTCCGAGCATCCTAGCGAAGGACAACCTCTCCAAGCTTAAAACTATCATTTTTGTTCTTCTTATCATAAATATTTTTTATTTTCTCGTGAATCTTTGAATTGTGACTGAAGACTTCATCACTTGACTGTTGTAGATGGATCATTTGGCTAATTATTCGTTGGATATCATTTGGTTCACTGTCGATATCCTGCAAAATTTTCATCACTGGTATAGCTAAGGACGTAGGGAACACTGTGCCAACACCATAAACGAGCTGGAAAGGTGACATGATAATTGATCTCTTCGCCCATAGATTATTGGTGAGATTTTTGTGCCAATTTCTCTTGTTTTCTTGTAACATCTTCTTGATTATGTTCACTAAGGATTTATTTGATGATTCATCCAGCCCGTTGCCTTGAGGATAGTATGTTGTAGAATGACCAACCCTAATGTGATACTTATCACAAAAGTCAATCATTTTATTGGACTTAAAGGAAGATGAATTTTCAGTAATGATTTTGTATGGACAACCAAAACGAGACAAAATATTGTTCTCTAAAAAATGAATAATTCCAGCGTCAGTAGCTTGCCTCGTTTGGATGGCTTCAATGCATTTACTGAAGTAATTTTTGGCAGTTAGTATCCATGTATGTTGAGGTGATAATGGAGGATGGATCTCGCCAATGAAGTCAATTCCCCATTGCTGGAATGGCGCTTGCACTTCAATTGGTTTTAAGGGCAAAGGAAAGAGCTTCCTCCTTCCCTGAAATATTTGACATTCATGATAGCTCATGACGATTTTATAAACATAAGAAAATAGACTTGGCCAATAGAAACCTTCCCTCAAGATCTTATTATTTGTAGTCTCACAATAAAGATGACTGCCACGGTCACCTTTATGAAATTCAATCATCACCTTTTCAACTTCTCCTTCAACTAAAAAATTCAACAACACCCCACCTGGATCTTTCCAATATAAGACATTGTTAAGGATGTAGTACTTAAGAGCTATCAACTTTAAATATCTATCCTTATTACTTGGAAAGCCGAGAGGAGGATTCAAGTGTTGCAAAACATGAACAATATCATCATACCAAGGCGATGAAGAAAAAATTTGAAATACCTCAGGTAATGTTTCAGCCTCTTGCTCCTCAAATAATGCAGCAATAAAATTAGTGTCCAAAGCATGGAGATTTGAATCTGCCATAAGCTTTTCCAGGCCTTGTCCCTTGATTAGCTTTGTAGGCTTGATCTCCAAGTCATACTCCAACATAACAACGATCCATTTACCTCATTTTCCTTTAGGATCATTTTGTGTAAGCACATATTTGACAGCATTTGTTAACACCGGAAAATCATACAAGCAAAGACGACATTATTTAATGTCAGGCAGAAGGATATACAGGGCTGAGAGACATTAGAGAAGCTGGAAAGTATTTAAAAATCTCTAAGGTCTAAGGAAAAATTAAATTTGAGCAATTCTTAAATTCTTTTGTGTGCAAAATCCTTCGATAAGAGCACCTTTGCACCTTTTGACCCGAAAAGTGCGTAATCCTGGGAGTGGTGGAAGTCACTTTCCGAGACCACAAAAAGCACACTTCAGGATAGTGATTTCACACCTGAAGCTGCTTAAGGACAGCCACCAAAGCATCCTTAGGACATCAAGGGAGCACACAATGGAATAAATGTGGCACACAATGGAATCATCCCCTTCTCTTGGGTCACAATCCACAATTTACCAAGAGAGGGAAGGAGAATTTGAATTCTCCTATAAAAGGCCACCAAGAGATGAAGAATTGGAGAGCACACTATTATGCTGGCCATAATTTCCCCAAGAAATACCAGTAATGTGTGATCCGGAGCTGAGATAGAGGGGACTCAATTGTTTTCCATCCAACAAATTCAGTCCACCATAGTAGAGAGAGGGAGACTTTGCACCAAGGCAAGCTTGGAAGTAAATACATCCTTGCATTGGGACTTAGAACCCCAAGTTCTAAGGGCCCCTTGGCAAGTGGGTTAAATTTTCATCCTCATTTCCTACCAGCACTCAATAGGAGGGGATGTAAGTGCCCTCATTTGGATTATTGCAGTTATTTGACTCTATTTAGAGCTTTTGTTTTACTTTTTTTAGTTTCAGTTTGATTTTTATGTTTGAATATGCATGCTATTTCTCTATCTAGTATGTTTATGTTTTAGCATGTTCCACTAACTTGCTTGAATCCACATCTTTTCTGCCTGTGACCAATAATTTAAGAGGGTAAATTACACCCATTAAGTTAGTGTGATTTCGTACATGCGTGCACCAAACACACTAACACAGGATTGGTGACTCCACTAACTTTTATTTCCAAGTTTATGTGGTTGTGCCTTTTTGCAGAGACCTTTGTCTGTGCTGTGGAGTAGGGCTGAAATTTCCCCCTTTTCTCCTCCAGTCCCTAGTTCATCCCAAGTGAAAAGCTGAAGCAAAACAACTCCAAAAATCACTTTTGTAGGAATTTGCGATTTTCCCTCAGACAGGCACGCCCACGGCACACGTTCAGAGCTGACCTGCATGCAGACATCGTGCTTTTTGCAGCCTTTCGTGCGCAAAAGACAAAACGAGAAATTTCTCCCATATTTCTATCTTTTCCTGCTTGTAAAGTGCATGGCAGCCCATAATACATCTTCTAGTTTTGGTTGAGGTACCCCGCAGCTTGTTAAAGATCACTCTTAGCTGCTTTTTGTAGGCTTAGTGTCAGTTTTATTTCAAGTTGATTTTTTCAAAGTTCACACATAGTTTAAGTAGGGGGGGGGAATTAACTTGCATTTTGAAAGAATTTTATGTTTTGCAAATTTAGGTACCAAAACACCTAGATAATTAGCCAAGGTGGCCCAAGTCCATGCATGCTTAGCTAGTTTCTTTTTCTAGTGTAAAAATAATTAGTTTAGTTCAATTTTTGCACTAGGGTTTCGGGACTAGGATTGAATTTTCGATAGAAGAGCAAGTAATATATGTTGCCTTTGCACCCTTCGGTGATCCTAGGAAAGCATATGAACACTCTCTATTCACAACTCACCATCTCCCTATAGTTGATCACATAGATTAACTAGGAAAAAGAGAAAGCGGCCCATATCCACACATGTTTTTCTTTTGAGCAAGGAACAATAGAACATAGTTTAATAGGGGATTTTGAAAAGGATCATCGCATATCCACACGTTCAAACTAGGTGTTTGTTCATTTTTTTCTCACACAAATCCACACACTAAGCAAAGCAAAGACACCTAAAACTAACTTAACAAAACTCACTAAATTATCCCCACAGGGGCCACAAAATAATTTATAGTCTAAGTTAGGATCAACGGGGTAGGCATCCAATAAGCCGCCTTGATCATTATTCATATTGAAACATAGAATTTGACTGTTTAGGGAGCTTTTAAATACACCTATCAACCCATGGAAAAGAAAACTCGAGCGCAGCAAAGACCTGTTTCATAGGGGGTTAGGCATAGGCGCAGTGCAGGCAGGTATCAGTTGGGGCTACCTGAACCAGCTGATACTCGTTACTGTTAGCTAAATTACCAAGAAGCCTAAGACTCAAACGCTCACGTGGGACGGTGGTACTTAGTGGCCAAATTAGGGCATCCTTTCTCTATAGGTGACGGTGCAGGCAAGCACTATATCCTCTTCCCTTACCTTGGTGGATTTTCTTCGGCTGACTGGGGGCATCACCAACTCTTACGGGACGTTGTGCCAGCACTCACAAGATATCTTCTCAAGGCCCAATTACATTTGAGTGTATGAGGATGATTAGGTCTTCTAGGATTTGAGTATCATTCGCAAACAAATAAAAAACCATATTTTTTGATTAACTGATCACATAGGATTAATTTAAAGGGAAAATTAATTTTATTTTCGCTTTGTTTTATGTATGCGATCGAAATATTGATTTGATCACAATCTATATCCTCTCAAATATTTCCAAATCTAGATCTAGTCGACACCAGAATGGACCCAACGGGACCTTGTCGATCTAGACATCTTTTGGACCTCGCCCCATTACCGGGAGGGGTTCTAGGTCTTTCGCCATTTCGACATCAAAGATGGAACGTTTCCACCATTATTGGTTTGTACTTTATTGAGGCATCCTTATTTGGGAACCCTAGTCGATCTCCCAATTCCACACCACATACCACTTCTCCCACAAACCCTAAAGAGCAGAGGAGTGCTACCCATTCGGGAAGCCATTCGAATACACATCAGGGTACGTCGCAGACTAACCCTCTTCCTAACCAGAACTTTGTGTTTTCACAAGTTGCAATGGTGTCAACCTCCCAGTCACCATTCCTAGATTCATTGAATCTACCATATTTAACCAGGTTGACGAATGACCCCATTTCACACAACCCTAAATGGTCTCCCATGCCCACGAAGCTCCCTTCGGACATTCCAAGTTCGAAGGAAAGCAAGCGGAAGACCCAGGAAATCATGTCATGAATTTCCACCTATGGTGCTCATCAAACAATATCATTGACGACACTATTCGATTGAGACTATTTCAATGCACTCTGACTTTTTCGGGAAATAAATCCCTAAAGGTTTTTGGGTCGGAAACCTTCACAGATCAGAGGCATACAATTCAATAAGGACTCACTTAACCTATCTTTTATACTAAAAACTAGATATAACAAGTTGCGGAACTTACCCAAAAGTCCTACGTTTGATGTAGATCCCGCGGAGTGCAAACCCCCAGCAACTCCTCGTGCTTCCTAACCTATAAATCAAGAAAAAACAAACATGAAACACTAGTTGTACATCATATATTGTTCCTAGATGTTAGTGTAACTCATGTATAATATCATATAAACAATACTGAATGTTCAATTAATGATCTTTACACATATATAAAGAGATATAAACACGTGAATTTCGAGAACAAGATGGTTCTTCTCATTATAAATGGCGTGTACAATAATAGGAAAGTGGAGAGATCACCTAAATCCTTCCACGACCTTCGAGCAGACCATACTCTGGATCCGTCCAGCCCTCACCTCGCTAGGATTCTTCCAAGATGTGTGCACACAAGATGTCATATAGGATGATGAGCATCTCAAAGAAACAAGGGTTTCCTGAATATACCTTGGAAGTGCAGGAGGCACGAGAATATCAGACTTGAAATAGGGCTCCAACAGAGTATAATATCTATAACTTTCTCCCTCCCTTAGGCCATACACATGAGGGGCTTTTATACTCCCTCAAAGTAGTTTCAGCAGTTGGAAATAGTTGGGCCATGGGCTGGGGTGGTTGAATTACAGGAATAACCATCACCCTGCCTCGAAAATAGGGAATTTTATATATATTTTTAATGATTTAAATGGCATACGCGGAAAAGTATCAATGGACTCGCGTATATATGCGGAAAAGTCTAGGCATAATCGCATATGGGATTTTAGACACTGTTTTTTATGAATTTTTTCAAGCCTGGGGGGAAAGGGTGCCCAAGGCCAAAGAGACAATCATTAATCACATGAGGGTGAAAAATGATGCTATAACAGATGCCCCCTAATATATGAGGTTATAAAGGGTACATGATGGCCAAAATATATTATGTGCATAGAAAGAACCTTGTGAAGACAAGAGAGGACTTCACCAGATTCCAGCCTGCCAAAAACCCAATGAAAGAAGTCAGGGAGTCAGCTCATGTCTGAGGCGGGCACCCATGCTCAGTGAATTAAAATCATGTCTATACATCCAAAATGTATAAAAGTATAGCTAAACTGGAAAGTACATAGTGAATCATCTGATCACTGCTAGGAAGTACAAGTCGAAATCAAGTCCAAGTATCACATATAAAAGAATGATCAATGATGTTGTAATAGATATCCGATCTCACAAGTAACTAAATCTCCAGGTACCAAATCATAAGAGGTGGAACACATGGTACAATCACGCAACTCGGGAGCCAACATATAAGAGGTTGTTGTACTGAAACTACAACATATAAGGGTGGACGATGTCACTGGTAGAAACTGGATGAACTATCAAAAGTGAATCGAAGCATGCTGATGCAAACCCAAGGTCTTCACCAATCACCATGGCACAATTCTACACAATGGGAATAAATGAGCTGAAGTCGACCATGTGAGAAATCGTTTGATTACTAGTCAATAATGTATACCATTAAAAAACATGATACAACCCACTGATAATGATAATGAGTGTCAAGGTGCCCCAATACAATCTAACAAGTGCGAATGAATGAGTTGAAGTTGAACACTTGTAAGAATCTATCAATCAGGAGGCAATAATGAATCATCATTTTCGACAGCGAAGAGTCTGCCAGTGATGACTGCAAACCCTAAGGTACTGAAAAAAAGACTCTAGACCTTATTCCTAGAGAAATGAGTCAGATTCGATGGGAAAATATCTGCTGGAAGGAAGGAATTGGGGCATCCCACATCAGTCTAGCGCGAGTGTAACCTGCAGGCTAAGATTTGGAAGGAATCAAATGAAGTAGAGTGAAGGAACCAACCCGAAGTACGTTTCTGACATGCACAAGATGAAGCTAGCGCATGGAAGAAACCCTCTGAACCAACCAATAATGAAAGATGACAAAGAGGTGAGATATCCACCGATAGGGTCAAATGGAAATCAAGGTACTCCACAAATCCCAAGTGTGATAATGTATGCTAACGTCGAACACAAGGAAAACCACTCAGTCAAAGACCCGTAATGTTTATCAAATACTGAGCACAAGGTCACCTATCAATGATGTAAATAGGGCCAGGGTGTGGCTCTAGGTTTACTCTCAGAGAAATATGTTGTAGTCGATAAGAGACAAACCCACCTGCAAGAAGTCAATGGAGACCTTCTCAAACCAGCACAAGCATAGGACCAAACATTTGATGTGATAGTACAAGATACTGACAAGACCAGGAAGGCTTGAAAAAATAATTCAAGAGACACCGTAAAATAGCCGACTTAGGTTTAACGTCCCTTGAACAAAAGCATGACTCATGATGACCATGGCAGCAAATAATGACACTGTATAAGTCTATTATGCAGGAGGCAAAAAAAAACTCTCCATATGATTGGAAGAGATAACCAACCAAGGGAGAACTAACTCGTGAAACAAGGTTATGGAATCTCCTAGGCCAAAACTAAAACCATCCCAAATGAGGAAAAGACATAGTGGTATGTGCTTTGTTCATGGGCGACAAACTGATACTGTAACTGCCATCAAAATATGAAGTAACATCTCGTTCCCTCTCTTTTTAACATATTTGATTTTTTTTTTCTTTTTCATATAGTAAGACTAAAAAAGAATAAAAGAATGCTATGGTACAATGGATAGAACGAGTATCAGGAAACAGGTGCACTATTTCCTGGGATAGGAACAATCCTATGCTCAATGCAAAGTGGTGGAAACTGGTAAGTGATACTCAAAGGAGTGTTCCATCCATGGGTAAAAAGGGTGTCAAGTCACGATAGCTAAGTTATTTGCAATGTTTAACTTTGTACAGAGAGTCAAGGTCAAAATATGGCTTAAACATCGAGTCCAAATGAATTCGGCTGAAGGCCAAGATAAACAAGTAGTCAATATGCAATGCAGTGATGCAACTCAACCATACCAGGGAGCCTCTAGGGTAATAGCCAGAAAAATGATAATGAAGAAGAATAAGAATGAAGCTTCAACATATAAGTCATGGCGGGACTAAAGAGGACTCCTGAGCCTACATAAAGTGTAGCATGGGCGACAAGTGCTAGCGAGGAACTAACTAGGAAGCCCATGTAAAAGAAGGCTCTACCACCAAGTCATGATTAAAAATCGGCGATTGAAATGGGTTAAGTACTCATGACATGATGGGATCGACCCTATGGCAAGTGATAAGAATGGAGGCTAGAATGCAGAATGCAACGGAAATTGGATTCCATAACCTATATGCTAGTTAATATCATATACCTATCAAGACAAGTCAGCGGTCATGAATTCGAAAACCGGAAAAAATCTCAAAGTCAACAAAATGTACCTGAAAATATACCTATCCCAACACTTACAAGCAACAGGGTTATGCAGCTCAATACAGTTTTGAAAAACAAGAATAATGAAATTTTGCAAAATATTTTCAATTTATGGGCATAAATACACATTTTACCTCATATTTGGTTCATTGTTACTTTGCTGAATTGGAGAAAAGAGCTCTGGAGAAAAAACCTCTTTCTTCAAAACATGAGCAATCAGCCGTCAAACTTCGTCGGATTAGTAAAGTAAGCTTTAAATTCATCATTTTTATCAATTTCATCCATAAATAGGTTAAAAAAAATTATTTTTTATCGTAGAAAATATTTTTTTTGATTGGCCTTTCTGCGCATATGCAGATTTGTGTGGACGAACCCGTGTATGATATGCGACTGTCCACAATGTAAGTCGCATATGCACAGATCGTGATTTGAAAAAATGAACCTAATGAGAATTTGAATGACTTTTTCAGGATGACAATTTCTTGGAGGGAACGTGAGCATAGTGCCATTGACCAAGAAGTCATGGGGGATCAAAATTCACTCAATATCCTCCAAAACTGTGGATTGCTCAAATTCTTCAAAATGCCAAATATGAAAAGTAATGTCCGGTTTCTTGAAATGCTGGTGAATCATTGGGAACCGGAGGAATATTGCTTCATGATTGACCAAATACCCATACACATAGAGGTGGAAGACATTTACTTTATTATTGGACTCTCTCGAAGAGGAGACCCAGTAGATTTGCATGGCAAGATTTTGGGAGGGCTTACAAGAGATGATTATGTCCACATCTATTGTGTAGAGGGATCTCAAAAATTAGGAGCTCAAATTGCAATCAAAGATTTATCAGAGCTGCATATGAAAATTCTCCTCTTCACCATCGGCAGGGTGGTAGGATATGCTTCCTTACACCAGGCATCAAGGACACAGATGAGTGTAGTTGTGGAATGCATAGTTCACCTCTTTGATTGGTGTACAGCTCTACTGACAAACATGAAAAAATAATTGTCTTCCATCCAGAAAGCTAAAACAAAGCATTTCGGGTATGGAACCATTTTGATGACATTCTTCTTTGAGAAGACTCCAAGGCTTCGACCTAAAGTGATCTCATCCATCACCAACCCTACAGTTCCAAGAATAGCCCGTTGGGTTGATCTAATGAAGAGACTAGGGGGAAGTGAAGTTCCCCGAACTACATGGGATGACGAATTCTTCCAATGGTGGGAAGAACAAATTATTGCAGTGGATTATTATCCCTATGCTGGGATGGATTTTCATGGTGATCCAGATCTATTCCTTCCACCCAACACAACATGGGGTGCAATTGGTGAGACTGCAATTTTTTATTTTTCTTTTTTGATTTTTTCAATATATGTGAAAAATGAAAAACAAACATGTTTTTGATTGGATTCTAAATGACTTACAAAATTATGTGATGACCATGATGTAGATATGGGATCGATTCGTCCTGAAGGATACCCAAGGCACAAACGTTGTAGAGGCGAAGCGGATGCTGAAGACCCTGGTAGAACCCTACATGCCATTTAGAGAAACTTGGAGAGTTTAACTTGTCAAGTGCCTATGTCTGCAGTAGAAGACCTACCAGAGGCTATCCAGAGACAGGTATTCGGGGTACTGCGAGACTGTGTGTGGTTATTCCACTGTGTGGCTACTACTATCATGTTCTATAGGAACACGAATGTTGGGCAGGGACCATAGATTTTATCAGATGACTGTACTATATTTTTGATACTAAACATGATCGGGCATAAGCCATTATTTTGTAGGACATATGGATCCAAATTTTTGTATAGTTTTTTGTACATTCTGATGATATATACATATATACAACGGTTTATGATGTGATGAAACAAATGTGTGAACATGTATGATGATTTTGATGATTTGATTAACATATTGAATGATTAATATGCCAGTCAATTTATTGATTAGCTAATGAGTCTATTATTTTATTGTTAGCTCGAGGAATATGAATAAATGTTATAAATTGAAATGATCTTTGTAATAAATGTACCCTCAAAAACAATAAAAAAAAAAGGATTCTAAACCCGATAGGTATTGTTCAATTGCAACACCATCGGCTGGGAGTCCAAGAATACTACCAACGAATCAACACCCGAATATATTGCTTCTAAGAGTAGATAAATGCCTATAGTGTATTTTGCTACATTGTTGGAATTAGGACCAATGCAGACCCTCTTGAAACTAACAGCTGACTAGATTGATAATAAAGTACCCAAGCCATGGAAGCTAAGTTTCGGGTGTGTATACTAGCACCATCGGCGAAACCATAATGACTCATGATATCCAACACAACCTGCCAAAGCAGATAAAAAACATCACCATCACCTCATAGACCGAAAACTCAGATATGTACAAAAACAAAAACAAAAATATATAAAAAAAGAAATATGCCAGGCCAAGGCTTAGGCATAATACCTTTTCAGATAGAACCCATTTCTGGGCTCCGCCAACTCATTTCCCTCAAAATCAACCAAGGTATAAGCTCCTTTTTTGAGGACCTTTTTAACGATGAAGGGGCCATACCACATAGACTTGAATTTACCTGTCCCTGGGGCATCCTTTTCCTAGGCATAAATCAGAACAAGGTCGCCTTCAGAGAAAACCCTAGGTTTGACCACTTTATCGTACTGAACTTGTACCAGTTTCTTATGTGCCTTGTTCATCGTGGCAGCATCTCGACGCTGCTCATCAAGATGTTCCAAATGAAAGAGGTGTTATTCAAGACTAGAAGTGTCAGGGAGAAGTTCTACAGCTAACTTAAGAGAAGGAATCTCACACTCTATGGGAAATATTGATTCCAACCCATAACCTAGTTGAAATGGAGTAAAACCAGTTGCAGTTTTTATTGACATCCAGTATGACCAAAGCACAAGATACAACATGATATGCCAATTAGATATACATTTATCAATTTTCCATTGAAGAATGGTCTTCAAGGATTTTTTTACGGCTTCCACTTGCCCATTGGCCTGAGGATAATAAGGAGATGAATGCTCTTGCTGAAAACCTAATTTTAGAGCCAACTCAACCATCATGTTGTTCTGAAAATGACTGCCATGATCAGTGACAATCTCTTTAGGAATACCAAAACGAGCAATAACTTGATTGAAGAGAAAAAAGATTTGTTGTCTCATCGTCATTCCAAAAAGTAGCCATAGCCTCGACCCACTTCTACAATAATGTACTTGTGACCTTTAACCGAAGGCAAGTTACAAGTAGTATAATCAATACCCCACTTTGTAAAAGGACCGACAGTGACAACTGGAAAGAGCGGAGCTGGATGAGAATGCATCTTTCGAGTATACACTTGACACGGATGACACCATTTGACTTACTCTATACAATATTTGAAAATTGAAGGCCAAAAGTATCCAGCACACAGGATTTTTTGGGCTATAGCAAGCCCAGATAAATGACCACCACAAGCTCCATTGTGGAAATCATTCAGCACAACCTCAGCTTCTTCGAGAGTTAGACATCATCTTAGGATCAAATCGACCCCTCGACGGTATAAATATCACCAATGATCAAGTAATTTTTAACCAGGTGACACAACTTACGGTGCTCATATTTCGAAAAATTTGAAGGAAACTTTGCAATCTGAAGATATACAATGAGATCCCCATACCAAGGATCCTGTGAAGATATGAGAAAAAGATGCTCATCTGGAAAGGATTCATCATAAACTATCTCCTCTCCACAGGGCAACTCAGAAATTAATTCCTGCAAAATTCCTAGTAGACATAAACTCAAGATCAAATTCCTGCAAAATCACAATCCATCAATTGTATTTGCCCCCAATCACTCGCCTGTTGAGAACAAACTGAAATGGATTAACTGCTGCCAAAACATAAGTTTTTCGAAGGAGAATATAATGGCTGAGCCACTGTACAGCATGGACAGCTGCTAAAGCAAGCTTTTCTATCAAATAATACCGGAGTTCAGGTCCTACCAAGCCTCGACTAAGGTAGTATATAACATGCTCCACTAGAGCATCATTGTCCTGAACCAGAACCATACCGATAGTAGATTCTGCTACTGCGAGATACAAGAGGAAATCGCTACTATAATCAGGTGGACTCAGTATAGGAGTAGAGGTCAATGCTTTTTTCAAAGCATCCAATGAGCGTTGAGCAAAGTCATCCCACAAAAATGGGACTCCCTTCTTTAATAATCTCATGAATCCTCTTGTAATTTCGACATAATTTACGATAAATCTTCGCAGAAAATTAGCTTTTCCTTGTTGACTTTGAAGTTGACGAATAGACAATGAGGGAGGCAAAAAAAGTATTGCCTCAACCTTCAAGGGATCTACCTGAATCCCTTCCATAGACACAATAAATCCCAACAACTGACCAGATGTGACCTCAAAATCACACTTGTTCAAATTCAACCTGATTTTGTAAAATCGACATCTTTCAAATACTTGATGGAGGTGAGAAGGATGATCAATTCTCTTGTGATAACGAGCAGTTAAATCATCCAAGTATGCCTCAATTATATGTTTGATGTCGTGGAAGGCATATGACATGGCCCGCTGAAAAGTGGCTCCAGCATTTTTAAGGCCGAAAGGAATTTTCTTATAAGCAAAGGTACCCTAGGGACAAATAAAGGCAGTCTTATGTTGATCTTCAAGACGGATAGTAATTTGATTATATATAGAAAAACCATCCATGAAGGAGAAAATCTCATTACTGACACACTCATCAATAATATGATCTATGAATGGTGTGGGGTAATTATCTTTCATACGTGCTTTATTAAGGTCTTTAAAATCAATGCAAATGTGAATTTTCCCTTGTTTCTTATCCACCGGAACTGGATTCGAAACCCACTCTGTCAAAGAAAAAGGGAAAATGAATCCTGCCTTGAGCAACTTCTCTACCTCAGCTTTGATAGCTGCAACCTTCCTAGGGTTGACCAGACGAAGCTTTTGCCTCACAGGCTTAGCATTTTCGTAGATCTTGATCTCATGTTGGACAATAGATGGATCTATACTAGGAACTTCCTCATAAGACCAAGTGAACACATCCCTAAACTCTTTAAAGAGATTGGTGTAAATTTGAATATCTTCAAGGGAACATTCAGCTCCGATGAAAAAATTCTCGATAACATTGGGATTCCTGGAGATGTTCACCGGGATAGTCAGAGAAATAAAAGCCATGTTCCCTTCAGCAAATACTTGTGTTGGCGCTAAAGGGTTCAGGGATGGGTGAACAGGGCTAGAAGACTGAGGACTTGGAAAACTTGACTCAACTTCTCTCAAGTCTGGTAAAAAGTAAGACCGATGATGCAAATCATCCCACAGTCTATCTATACCAGTCATAGCTTCCAGCATATCCTCTTCAGATGGAAGACTGGTATCAAGGAAATCCTGGGTGGAAGAAGAACTAAGTGTCCAAGTCGGGGCCACATCGCCATCCAATTCCTCTGGTGAAAGAGAAACTAGAATGGATTTTGTAGAGTTAATAATAGATCTATAAGCAATCTCAGCTGCAGACATCGGAAATTCCATTCCATCCACTTGACCTTCCGCTAATGTGGAGGTAGGGCAAGGTAAGGTCCAAGGGTTCGAAAAATAATGAGTTCTGAAGAACTCTCATCGAATAGGAGCCCTGGAGGATGAAATTTCATTTATATGAACAGAAGGAGGTGGAATATCAAAAGTACCCATCAGAGAAGAATACATTCCAACCTCGAGATTCTCAACAAGCAATTTGGCATTATCCACCAAAGGGATAGTTGAGTCAGTAGATGCATTCAGGTCTACAGGAGCACAATCCAGTTGCTCAACTGTGACAATCCTCCCTTCGTGAGGGAAACAAATAATATGAAATAAGGAAGATGCAATAGCATTGATCTAATAAATCCAGTTTCACCCCAACAGAAGGTTGTAGTCCAAGCTTGCATCAACTATCTCAACCTCTATATTTACAGTTTTTCCCCCAACACAAATGGGAAAAGCCGGGACAATACCATGCAGCCTGTGAGAATGACCATCAAATGCAGTCAGAAGAGTGGCTGATGGAACAGCTGCGGGAGATCTGATCCCCTTCCAGCATGCGAGAGACATCACACACGTGGAAGTACCCTCATCGACGACCGTTCGAAATATAGTGAACTTTCGAAACGACGATCTAATATGGAAAGCCATATGATGTGGGAGTCTCTTTTTAAAATTAGACATATCAAATGTAATCATAAGAGAGTTCTTCGGATCAACAGCCCCAATAGCAGTGAGAAGAGCACTTCGCTGAGCTAGACAAGACTAGAGCACCTCGAGAGCAGACATAACACAAGGGATCTGCACCAAATCTTCTACAACAGAGTAGTTCTTGGCAGCCTTGGCATTTTGGCAGCCTTGGAATTTGTATTAATCATTGTACACTTTGTAGATGCTTTTGGCATCGAATGTATGGGCTCAACAGTGGGCCTCGTAATGTGAAGCGGCTCAGCACTATCAGGAGCACCCTTGGCTTTTGAAGACTTAGCTGCGCCATAATCATGAGATCTCGTAGCGATATCTGCGTGAGCACTCATCATACATATTTTTGATGGGGTTTCCCCTTCCTGGGTGCCTCCAAAGGGAGCCCCAGTATTTTGATTCATGCCAACAACTAACTGTTGCCCTTGGGGAAAAGGGTTTGTTAACACAGCCTAGGAACTTGAAGATCCCTGTTGAGCTAACAAGCACTGCGCATCCTGAATTTTAGGGAAAAGGTGAGCAAGATGATCTCCAGTACATAACTTGCATGGAAACTCCACTTTATTTTTATCCTTTTTTCCATCACCAACATGCTCATTGGATTTATTTGCATTTCCCTTCACATTGTTGCCTTTCTTCTTATTATTATTTTGTCCTTTCTTCTTCCCTTCGGATTGTTGATTTCCTTTGGGGTTTGAATTCTGGACGGTATTTATTGACAAATATTGGGAAGAGGTTGGCACTGAAAGTACAACATGACCTGAAGAAGCAGATTGTATGGACAACTGCTGCAATTGGCTAAGCAGGTTAGCTGCACCGCTATCGATAGACCCGATAAGTCCATCACCATGAGGACCAAGTTTAGCTTTGGAAAAGTCCAATTTGGAGTGAGGAGCATCAAGGAAATTTTTATTAAGGACTCCAGACTGAGAATAAATCAGTTCTAATTGATGGGCCCTAAACATAGCTTGTTCCTCGGAAAATACCCCTTACAGGGATACATCCTTCGAAATATCTGGCTGCAAGGATTTCAAAAACCATTCTAGAAGGAATTATTTTGGAATATAGGTTTTAATGAGCCTCTTCCTTCTCTGCCATTCCTGAATATGATTAGAAATGTGGGTAGCCTTGTCCTGCTTAAAATTAGCCAAGAGTTCAGTCTCGGCATCATAACGAACAGGCAACTAAAAATGATTTAAAAACATAGTAGCCAGATCTCCAAAAGTGGAAAAAATGCTCCCAGTTAACTCAATATACCACTTAGCTGCATTTCCAGTCAAGGTGCGCTGAAATAACCTCAACCTAATCGAATCATCAATCAGGGAGTTTGATGAACACCATAGATGGAAAGTGGTGATGTGATATGCCGGATCCTCTCCATTCTTTCCTTCAAAATTTGAAATGTCTGAAGGTAGTTTGGTGGGGACCGGAGGCCACCCCAGACTATATCGGATTGGATCATTTGTCAATTTTGACAAATCTAGCAAGTTTAATGTTGCCATAAATGGTAAACGAGGAGGAGCCTGGGAATTCCATCCCTGATAGGATGGATTCCCCACATTTTGAAAAGAATACCCTGGATTTGATGAGGCACCAGGTTGCCAGAAAGAGTTCGTAGAAAAGGTTGGGCCATAGGAAAATCCTTGTAACCCAGCATTCTGAGAAGGACCCCCTCCCAACATGGAGTTACTATAAACTAGACCAGTTCCCCCCACTGAAGCAATGAATGAAGAAAAAACCTCCTGATAGAGGTTGCAAGCATTTGAAAAAGGAGAAAAAACCTGATAAGCACTTGACGAAGAGAAAGGAATATTCCCTTGGTGACCAGCGAGAAACTGATTCCCTACCCCTACTGCTGTAAATATAGGATTCCAACCCGAAAAGGTAGTAGAACGTTGACCTCTAGACCATGGATTAAAACTCTAAGTTTGGGAAGTAAAAGGAAGAGACCCTAAGGAAGGATTTGAATTAGGAATCTGCCCGCTTCCAAAGGGGAACCCTTGAAAAGATGCTAATCCACTAGCCATAGAGGATATGGGTGCAGATGCAGCTGCATCGGTAGAAAAGGAAAACGGAAGGATCCCACTAACAGACATTCCAAAACAAGAGGGACCATATTGAGAAGGCTGTGCTTGGGTGTAATCAGAGCCAAACACAGCAGCACTAGAAGAAATTGAAGATATAGCAATAGTGCCTCCTCCTTCAAGTTTAGAAGGAGTTTGAATACTTGCAGCACTCATAGCCGAAGTTGTGTTCCCAGTCGTGGCCATCGAAAGGTAAGAATATGATGGATAAGAACTCTCTGGTCTCTTAGACTCAGGTTCGATGTACTCAATGATAAGCAGAGAACTAGGATAAAGAGGAGATGGAAGCGATTTAGGAGGTTGAGGTACTTCCTCTACTTATACTTCTTCTTCTTATGGAAATAAAACTCTCAAGGTGAGTGGAGTACTCCTCTCAGTACTGACACTGACACCAGAACCATCTACGGTAATTTCAAGCCCTAACAGAGGATATCTCTCCACTGCGTCTGATAACACTGGGTGATAATCACCTTTTGAATTACTCCCACGCCTTCTTGAAGAAGGCTCGGCACTCGCGGGACACAACCCACGAAGCCTTCTCGATCGATGAGGCGATCGGTTAGCCACTTTAAAAGATTTATTAGACTAAAAAAAGTATAAAGCTAAGCAAGCTAGGAGCAAAGAGCACTCACTACAAAGTCCCTAAGATACAACCAAGCAAGCGGCTTTCAGGTATTTCTGCTCTAGGTGATTAGGACCGGACACCAAAATACAAGAAAGCGAAAAATAGGACCTCCCGAAAGTAGTTTTGGTAATTACGACCGAAGCCTACTAGCGAAGGTAACATAAGCAGTTACGCTGACCTCCTAACAACAGCCTTTGCCAGTGCAAGTATCCAAGCTTTGCAAGGGCACCCTCCAGAAGCACTGCTGGAAGTGATACAACGTCTGCCTCAGGTACCACGGGTATTCCCCCCCGCAGTCACCTGTGTGATACCTAGGATGGGAAACTAAGGACACCAATTTGTATCAGCATTCAAGTGGAACGGTCTTAGGTCAAGATTCAACAAATTAGAGAGGGGGTATCTCTCTTCTCTGCTTGCACTTTCCCTCATGCTTGACTCTCTGGAGGAGAGCTTTCCCGGTCCACCTAACGATGTTGGATTTCACTCATTAATAAACTTCTATGTTTCAAAATTTGAGCGGCCTTGGAGAGTTAACTCTCCACTCACCTAATCCAAGGCCCTACAACCTAGCTAGTTGATGTATGAAACTTAATACAAAAATTGCTAGTTGTTTTTAAATTATATCGCTTATTTTAATTGGATGTTATTTTATGTCAAGGGCATATGGAAATGAAACCGATGATGTTTTTATGATGCAGAAAGAAACCAATGAAAACCAAACTATATGCAAATGCACTGATTGCCTTTCGATGAAGAGTGATTTCTACACAGGTTCTACGAGACTACCTTTTTTACTTTTCTTTTCAGATAACCAGACTTCACACACCTCAAAAAGTTGCGAAAAAGACTAAAAATTCTTATGTGCACCTAATGAAAATTACTAATGGCATGCAAATCCCAAGATGCTAGATCTAGAAAAGCAAAGAGAAATCTCTAACGATACCAAGGTTCAATCACTTTTTGGTAGTCAAAAAATCTAGTTCCAATCAGAAACTCAATGTATAAAGACGCCAAAAACATACTTGACATAAAAGAATGAAATCAAAAGAAGACTCCCTTCCTAATCAAGTCAAGAACCGAAGAATAAATATTTCAACAAAGCTTCAAAAGATGAAAAGAAACCATTAAATAAAACAAAATCAATGGGAAAAAAAAATTGGGCTTTTGAGTTTTATAAAGAAAAGAGACTTCAAAGAGACCATGAAACTATCCAGTTACCGAGTCAAGCAAACTTCGAATTTCAAGCAAAACTTCAACAAAATGCCCTAAGCCAACTGTGCTACTCTCGTAGCAGGACTTGTATGAGCAAGAGGAAGACAAGAAACCCAACAAATCAACTTAGCACAATAGCATAAACTTGTGGCAAACACAAACTTCAAAGAATCAAAAAGAGACTCTTCGAAAGTTGCAACAAGACCTAGTCAATGAAATCAAGAAAACCAAACGCAAAAATAGGAAAAAATCAAAATGTAAAGCAACACATAAAGTTAGGAAAATGAAAATGAGAAAAATCTCTCTGTCCTGAATACTCAGAACAACCAAGAATCTTCAGAAAAATATCTTGGTGCTCAAGCCATAATTTCAAGCACAATAAACAAATATTTCACCAAATGAGCCAGTCTTCAAACAATTAAGAGATAAACAGGCATGAAACCACCTTAGACACATTCCAGAGACTTCAAAGATACTATAGGAACAAGTCACCACAGGCAGACAAGACCAAAAATGCTTAAAACCAAAAATTTCAAATTTCGCTTAGGCATACGTGCTTTAACAGCTTTGCAACTACCGTGCATATGCAACTGTGGTAAAGGAAACTCGCATATATGAAGGTCCCTTTACAAAAAATAGCGTGTATACGCGACTATGCAAAAGAAAAAGTGCGTATGGAAAAGTAAATAAGGAAAAATAAAAAAGGTTAAGCCTGATCAAGAGACCAGGTCTTTTGTCTGATTGGAAAAAGATTTACTGAACTGGAAAAAGTGATTGAAACTATTGGAAACCTTCAAGACAGATGGAACAACCCAAAAGGGAAATCACAAGAATGTGATCCCCAACAAAGTCACCATTTCTATTTCGGGAAATAACTCCCTAAAGGTTTTTGGGTCAGCAACATTCACAGATCGGAGGCATACCATTCAAGAAGGACTCACTTAACCTATCTTTTATACTGAAAACTAGATATAACAAGTTGCGGAACTTATCCGAAAGTCCTACGTTTGATGTAGATCCTGCGAGATGCAAACCCCCAGCAACTCCTCGTGCTTTGTAACTTGGAAATCAAGAAAGAACGAACACGAAACACTAGTTGTACAACATATATTGTTCCTAGATGTTAGTGTAACTCATGCATAATATCATATAAACAATACTCAATGTTCAATTAATGATCTTTAAACATATATAAACAGATATAAACACATGAATTTTGGGAACAAGATGGTTATTCTCATTATAAATGGCATGTCCAATAATAAAAAAGTGGAGAGATCACCTGAATCCTTCCACGGCCTTTGATGATCCAGGTGGATGTTGGTGGTCACCCGCCTATTCCACTTGGGGCTCCACCATTGTCTATTTCAGTTTTTCAGTTTCGGCACAGTTTACTATTTTTAGCAGTTTTTCGGGTCCTAAACTTCCGGAGCCGTTTTGAGGCCCTAAACGACGTTTTTTGGGAAAACGGAGGGCAACATGGGTCCATGGACTGATGTTGCCCGTTCCAAATTTGTAGTCCTCGAATAGATCTTTCTAACGAGGTATGGTACGCGTCAAACGGAGATCGTGTGCCAAAGTTACGCCCCTGGGAAGTTGAAACACCAATTTACCCAAACGGGGCCCATAGTTTTGGCGCTTCATCTCCTAGGGTTAGGGTTTTGGCTGTTTAGGATTTCTCATTGTTTCTAAATAATAAATAGGCCCTCGAGCCTCATTGTAACTCAGTTCAGAGGCCTGTAGCCGCCACATCTCTTCTCAGAGATAGCTACCAGCGCCCTAGCTAGTTTTATTTCCATTCTGTCTGTAAGCAAATTTCAGTTCTTTGATATTAATGAAATGAAGTGTTATTTCCACTGCATCTCTGTATTTATGGTTATGTGTTTATTCTATTGCGTTCCTGCATAAATCCGGATCAGTGGTATCAGAGCGGTCTGCTTTTTCTCGATCCTTCTTTGCATGTCCCCAACGAGGTCGGGGTATAAGGAGCTAGGGCTTGATCTGGTGGAACCTTTGCAAGATCAGCCTCGCAAACCTCGACGGATGCCCATGGGGGACAAAAAGAAAGATGAGGGAGCAGGAGATCCTATCAAAATATTGCTCGAGGAGGCCCTCGAAAAACAAAGGAACGCGATGATGGATAACTTTGCTCAGATCCTTCAATGGCTACCCATCGGCGGCGCATCTGCATCTAGCAGCCACTCTGGAGGTGCGACTCCTTTTAAGGTACAAGTAAATTTTGACATTCCCATATTTGAGGGTCAAATAGATGCAGATGCTGTAGATATATGGTTGAATCTGTTAGAAGGATATTTCTCGGTTCATGACTTTTCAGACTGGGAGAAGATTATTTTTGCACTCCTCAAAGCTACCCCCCATGTTAAGGACTGGTGGGAAACCTACTGTGAGAACAAGGACCAGACAGAACCCTCTCTGTTCTCGGCCGTACCAACTTGGAATTCTTTCCAAGACGCCATCAAGGAACAGTACTATCCCGTGGGGAGCTATGAGGACAAGTACATACAATGGACCATGCTGCGACAACAAAGGGATCAAGATGTGCATGAGCTGACGAATCTGTTCCATACCCTGCGCACAAATTTGGGTATCAAAGATTCAGAGAAACATCTGGTGCTAAAGTATCGCAGCTGTCTGCACAAATACATTCAGGAGGAAATGGAGTTCTTTGACATCTCCTCGCTTGGTACGGCATACCGGTATGCTGCCAAGATTGAGCAGAAATTCAAGCAGAAGAAGCGAGACTTTGGATATGCGAATCAAAAGCAAGGGAAAGGTGCTTCCAAACCGCAGAACAAAGGACCGAGCCAAGGCATGGCGGCTAAAGACAACTCATCGAAGCCACAAGAAAAGAACAGCAACGCAAAGCCAAAGAAGGACACGGGAAAGTGGTGTGAGTTCCATAAGAGCTCCACTCACAACACAAGTGAGTGTCGGGCCAAGCAGTCGCTAGTGGCCAAGATGAGGGCTTCTGAGTCAGATGCATGCTCTGACTCCGAAATCGGGAACACGACTTGGGGGAATGACAAGGGAAATAGATTGTTGATGCGAACCCAATGCCCACTATTTCCACTAAGAAGATCCGAAGGAGGAACGGAAGATCGAGGAGGAGAACGTCTCTTCCACTCCCCGAGATGTGGGTAAGGGCTCCCTAGGTACGGTTCATTGTCAACAATGGGAGCCAAAAGAACCTCATTTCGGCAGATGCCGTGAAGTGGTTGGGCTTGCCGACCACAGCTCACCCACATCCATACACCATCGGGTGGCTTCACCAAGGACGAGATCTCCGCGTCAGCCAACAGTGCCGCCTTCCCTATAGCATCAAGCCCTTCACAGATGAGGTATTATGTGACATTACTCCTATTGATGTTTCTGATGTATTATTAGGACAACCATACTTTTGGAAGTGTCATGCTGTGTATGAGTCTCGGCCTCGCGCTATTATTGTTACTTTGGGAAATAAGTTGTACAGGATACCAAAGGTACCACCTCCTGCCGCTATCTCTTTGGTTACTGCAAAACAATGCAGTAAGCTCATTTCCCAAACCAGGAAATTCATTTTCCTGATGATCCACCCCCAGGGCAAGAAGAATACTATGGCCACGACCTCCAGACAAGGCTCCTCTGCACAATAACGATGAATGGATAAGGTTGTGGAGGAGTATGGAGACATCTTCACCTCACCCACAGGGGTTCCTCTGCACTGTCAGGTCAAGCACTTGATTGATCTGACCCTAGCTGCGCCACTACCCAATGGACCGATATATCAGCAGTCTGTTCTGGAGAACGATGAAATCAAGAGGAAGATTTAGGAGCTGCTGCAGAAAGGTCACATCCGACCAAGTTCATCACCTTGTGGGAGCCCGATCATGTTGGTACAGAAGAAGGATGGGACGTGGAGACTCTGTATTGACTATCGAGCGCTGAACAAGATCACTGTCCAGTATAGGTACCCGATCCCACAGATTGATGACCTTCTAGACCAACTCAAAGGTGAAAAATATTTCAACAAGGTTGACTTGAAGTCGGGGTATCACCAGGTACCGATTGAACCCTCTGATGTGTGAAAGACTGCTTTCAAATCCAAGGAAGGCCTTTTCGAATGGCTAGTCATGCATTTTGGGTTGACAAATTCTCTTTCAACCTTCATGAGGATGATGTACGACATCTTGTGGCCATTCACCAACTCATTTGTAGTGGTGTACTTAGATGACATTCTGATCTTTAGCCAGACTTGGGAAGAGCACCTTCACCACATCCGACAAGTCCTCCAAACGCTGCGACAACACAAGTTGTGCCAATTTGGAGAAGTGCACTTTTGACGACCCAAGTTCAATATCTGGGATACATTATTGATGAAAGGGGGGTGCATGTGGATCCAGCCAAGATCCAAGTCATTCGGGATTGGCCAGCCCCAACCACTATAACAGAGCTTCGTAGCTTTCTGGATCTTGCTAATTTCTACCAGAGGTTCGTGTTGGGATTCTCTCATATCACTTAGCCCTTGAGTCAATTCACCAAGGCAGGAGCGAGAGCAAAATTCTTTTGGTTGGAACCTCAATAGAAGGCATTCACAGAATTGAAAAATCGCCTCTGTTCTGCCCAAGTGCTCACTTTACCAGACTTGCAACAGCCATTTGAGATCGAGACAGATGCCTCTAACTATGATATTGGGGCAGTTCTTACTCAACATGGACATCCAATGGCATATCACAGTGAGACATTGTCTGACACAGTTCGCAAGTATCCCACTTATGACAAAGAAATGTATTCCATTATGCAAGCTTGTCGACAATGGAAGCATTACACATTTGGGGAAGGAAAGCAAATCCACTCCACATAGACCACGGCCCACCATGGTTCATACGGACACGAGGAAGTTGCGGCAGAATGATCGCCATCCCAGTGGTCCTCCTCATGCAACAATTTCATTTGAACATCAAGTACAAGAAGGGTAGCACCAATAATGTTGCAGACTGCCTCAGTCGACCACCGATCGTGGCGCTCACCACCGTGCTCAACTCTTGTGGGCACGAGACTTCTGATTGGCCGCTTCTCTATGAGAGTGACCCGGAATTCGGCCACACTTACAAGGCACTCTTGGGGGGTACGCAAGTTCCAAATTTTCACCTCCAAGATGCACTTTTATGTCACCTGGGACACCTTTGTGTTCCTTCAAGCGAGCGTGCAAAGATGATATGGGAAGCACACTACAGTCGAGTCGCTGGGCATTTCGGGGTCGAGAAAACAGTAGCAATCCTGCAGAAGTATTTCTATTGGCCGAACCTTCGAAAGGATGTCGAGAAGCACATCAGATCCTGCACTGCTTGTGCCATTGCCAAACCGACCATAAAGAAGCAAGGCCTATATACTCCTCTACCTACCCCTAGTCGACCTTGGGAATCCATCTCCATGGATTACATGTCGGGCCTGCCTTCTACTAAGCAGGGAAATGAATGTGTTTTTGTGGTCGTCGACAGATTCTCGAAGATGGCCATTATGGCGGCCTGCAAGAAGAATATCACAGCAGAAGCCACTGCTAAACTCTTTTTTGAACGAGTGTGGGTGCACTTTGGGATCCCACAGTCTATCATATCAGATCGGGATAGCAGGTTCCTCAGCACATTTTGGTCCAGCCTCTAGTCGATGTTGGATACCAAGCTCACCAAGTCCACAGCTTTCCATCCCCAAACAGATGGCCAGACAGAGGTCGTCAACAGAATGATTGTACACATTCTGCGCATGTACAATTCAAAGCATCCACGCACATGGGACGAGAGCCTTCCCTATGTACAACATAGTTATAACCGGGCTCTCCACAGTTCAATTGGCCATAGCCCCTTTCAGGTGGGCTTGGGATTCCAGCCACTATGTCCCATTGACGTAGCCATGCCATTTGCAGCTGCTCAGGCCAATTCAGCTCATGTCCCGTCTGAAGTTGACAAAGCCAGTAGCTTCATCGAGCGCATTCAACACATCCGCCAACAGGTTCATGATATATTGGACAGAGCCAATGCCAAGTACAAGCAACACCATGATCAACACCGGGTGCCACACAACTTCCAGGTGGGTGACAAAGTATGGCTACATTTGCAGAAGGAGCGCCTCACTGGACCCCACCGCAAGCTTTGCCCACTCCGATACGGGCCGTACACCATCACCAAGGCTGTAGGGAACAATGCATTCGAGCTCAGTATTCCACCATTCCTTGGTCTGCACCCAGTCTTCAATGTGGATCGCCTTCGTCCTTACTTCCCACCTCTACTGGACACCTCGGACATTGCGGAACAACTCACACCAACAGAGTTAAATCCAGACTGCATGGAACAGGCCACCACAGATTGTATCATGGACATGCAAATCAAGAACACTCGCCAGCAGAAGATCCAACTATATCGGGTTGTCAAAGCTGGCCAACTCCTGCACCAAGGAAAGTGGTTCACCGGGGACCAAGTTCAGCAGAAATTTCCTCATCTCATGGAGGAACTTAACGCAATGGGGACCATTGCTTCCTAAGGGGGGAGGAATGATCCAGGTGTATATTGGTGGTCACCCGCCTATTCCACTTGGGGCTCCACCATTGTCTATTTCAGTTTTTCAGTTTCGGCACAGTTTACTATTTTTAGCAGTTTTTCGGGTCCTAAACTTCCGGAGCCGTTTTGAGGCCCTAAACGACGTTTTTTGGGAAAACGGAGAGCAACATGTGTCCATGGACCGATGTTCCTCGCTTCAAATTTGTAGTCCTCGGATAGATCTTTCTAACGAGGTATGGTACGCGTCAAACGGAGATCGTATGCCAAAGTTACGCCCCTGGGAAGTTGAAACACCAATTTACCCAAACGGGGCCCATAGTTTTGACGCTTCATCTCCTAGGGTTAGGGTTTTGGCTGTTTAGGATTTCCCATTGTTTCTAAATGATAAATAGGCCCTCGAGCCTCATTGTAACTCAGTTCAGAGGCCTGTAGCCGCCACATCTCTTCTCAGAGATAGCTACCAGCGCCCTAGCTAGTTTTATTTCCATTCTGTCTGTAAGCAAATTTCAGCTCTTTGATATTAATGAAATGAAGTGTTATTTCCGCTGCATCTCTGTATTTATGGTTATATGTTTATTCTGTTGCGTTCCTGCATAAATCCGGATCAGTGGTATCAGAGCGGTCTGCTTTTTCTCGATCCTTCTTTGCATGTCCCCAACGAGGTCGGGGTATAAGGAGCTAGGGCTTGATCTGGTGGAACCTTTGCAAGATCAGCCTCGCAAACCTCGACGGACGCCCATGGGGGATGAAAAGAAAGATGAGGGAGCAGGAGATCCTATCAAAATATTGCTCGAGGAGGCCCTCGAAAAACAAAGCAACGCGATGATGGATAACTTTGCTCAGATCCTTCAACGGCTGCCCACCGGCGGCGCATCTGCATCCAGTAGCCACTCTGGAGTTGCGACTCCCTTTAAGGTACAAGTAAATTTTGACATTCCCATATTTGAGGGTCAAATAGACGCAGATGCGGTAGATAGATGGTTGAATCTATTAGAAGGATATTTCTCTGTTCATGACTTTTCAGACCGGGAGAAGATTATTTTTGCACTCCTCAAAGCTACCCCCCATGTTAAGGACTGGTGGGAAACCTACTGTGAGAACAAGGACCAGACAGAACCCTCTCTGTTCTCGGCCGTACCAACTTGGAATTCTTTTCGAGACGCCATCAAGGAACAGTACTATCCCGTGGGGAGCTATGAGGACAAGTACATACAATGGACCACGCTGCGACAACAAAGGGATCAAGATGTGCATGAGCTGACGAATCTGTTCCATACCCTGCGCACAAAGTTGGGTATCAAAGATTCAGAGAAACATGTGGTGCTAAAGTATCGCAGTTGTCTGCACAGATACATTCAGGAGGAAATGGAGTTCCTCGACATCTCCTCGCTTGGTACGGCATACCGGTATGCTGCCAAGATTGAGCAGAAATTCAAACAGAAGAAGCGAGACTTTGGATCTGCGAATCAAAAGTAAGGAAAAGGTGCTTCCAAACCGCAGAACAAAGGACAGAGCCAAGGCATGGCGGCTAAAGACAACCCGTCAAAGCCACAAGAAAAGAACAACACCGTAAAGCCAAAGAAGGACACGGGAAAGTGGTGTGAGTTCCATAAGAGCTCCACTCACAACATAAGTGAGTGTCGGGCCAAGCAGTTGCTAGTGGCCGAGATGAGGGCTTCTGAGTCAGATGCATGCTCTGACTCCGAATCAGATCCTGAAAAGGGGAATGAAAAAGGGAAACAGATTATTGATGCGGAGCCCAACGCCACTGTTGCCACTACAAAGGTCCAGAAGGAGGAACCGGAAGATCCAGAGGAGGAGGAACGTCTCTTCCACTCCCGGATGTGGGTAAAGGGCTCCCCTGTACAGTTCATTGTCGACAATGGGAGCCAAAAGAACCTCATTTCAGCAGACGCCGTGAAGCGGTTGGGCTTGCCGACCACAGCTCACCCACATCCATACACCATCGGGTGGCTTTACCAAGGACGAGATCTCCGCGTCAGCCAGCAGTGTCGCCTTCCCTATAGCATCAAGCCCTTCACGGATGAGGTATTATGTGATGTTGCTCCTATTGATGTTTCTGATGTATTATTAGGACAACCATACTTGTGGAAGCGTCATGCTGTGTATGAGTCTCGACCTCGTGCTGTTATTATCACTTTGGGAAATAAGTTGTACAGGATACCAGAGGTACCACCTCCTACGACTATCTCTTTGGTTACTGCAAAACAATGTAGTAAGCTCATTTCCCAAACCAGGAAATTCGTTTTCCTGATGATCCGCCCCCAGGGCAAGAAGAAGACTGTGGCCACGACCTCCAGATAGGGCTCCTCTGCACGACAACAACAAATGGATAAGGTTGTGGAGGAGTATGGGGACATCTTCACCTCACCCACAAGGTTTCCTCTGCACTGTCAGGTCAAGCACCCGATTGATCTGACCCCAGGTGCGCCGCTACCCAATGGATCGATCTATTGACGCTCTGTTCTGGAGAACAATGAAATCAAAAGGCAGATTCAGGAGCTGCTTCAAAAAGGTCACATCCGACCAAGTTTGTTGCCCTATGGGAGCCCGATCGTGTTGGTACAGAAGAAGGATGGGACGTGGAGACTCTGTATTGACTATCAGGTGCTGAACAAGATCACTGTTCGGAATAGTTACCTGATTCCACGGATTGATGACCTTCTAGACCAACTCAAAGGTGCAAAATATTTCAGCAAGATTGACTTGAATTCGGGGTATCACCAGGTACCGATTGAACCCTCCGATGTGTGGAAGACTGCCTTCAAAGCCAAGGAAGGCCTTTTCGAATGGCTAGTCATGCCTTTCGGGTTGACGAATGCTCCCGCAACCTTCATGAGGATGATGGACGACATCTTGAGGCCATTCACCAACTCATTTGTAGTGGTGTACTTGGATGACATTCTGATCTTCAGCCAGACTTGGGAAGAGCACCTTCACCACATCCGACATGTCCTCCGAACACTGCGGCAGCACAAGTTGTGTGCCAATTTGGAGAAGTGCACTTTTGGCATGACCCAAGTTCAATATCTGGGATACATTATTGATGAAAGGGGGGTGTGTGTGGATCTAGCCAAGATCCAAGTCATTCAGGATTGGCCAGCCCCAACCACTATAACAGATCTTCGCAGCTTTCTGGGTCTTACTAATTTCTACCAGAGGTTAGTGTTGGGATTCTCTCATATCACTTGGCCTTGAGTCAAGTCACCAAGGGAGGAGCGAGAGCAAAATTCTTTTGATCGGAACCTCAACAGAAGGCGTTCACAGAATTGAAAAATCGCCTTTGTTCTGCCCAAGTGCTCACTTTACCAAACTTGCAATAGCCATTTGAGATCGAGACAGATGCCTCTGACTATGCTATTGGGGCAGTTCTTACTCAACAGGGACATCCAGTGGCATATCACAGTGACACATTGTCTGACACAGTTCGCAAGTATCCCACTTATGACAAAGAAATGTATTCCATTGTGCAAGCTTGTCGACAATGGAAGCATTACATTTTGGGGAAGGAAACAATCATCCACACAGGCCATCGACCCCTGCAGTTCATACAGACACAAGGGAAGTTGTAGAATTATTTCCATCAGAATTGGTCCACATATATGCAACAGTTTCATATGAACATAAAGTAAAAGAAGGGTAGCACCAATAATGTTGCAGACTGCCTCAGCCGACCACCGATCATGGCGCTCACCACCGTGCTCAACTCTTGTGGGCACGAGACTTCTGATTGGCCACTTCTCTCTGAGAGTCACCCAGAATTTGG
The DNA here is from genome assembly GCA_034641835.2 of Pinus albicaulis. Lineage (NCBI taxonomy): Eukaryota > Viridiplantae > Streptophyta > Pinopsida > Pinales > Pinaceae > Pinus > Pinus albicaulis. The sequence goes on from CM076573.1 coordinate 215,352,316, forward strand.
CCACACTTACAAGGCACTCTTGGGGGGTGCGGCAAGTTCAAAATTTTCACCTCCAAGATGTACTTTTATGTCACCTAGGACACCTTTGTGTTCCTTCAAGCGAGCATGCCAAGATGATATGGGAATCACACTACATTCGAGTCGCTAGGCATTTCGGGGTCGAGAAAATAGTAGCAATCCTGCAGAAGTATTTCTATTGGCCGAACCTTTGAAAGGATGTCGAGAAGCACATCAGATCCTGCGCTGCTTGTGCCATTTCCAAACCGACCATCAAGAAGCAAGGCCTATATACTCCACTACCTACCCCTAATCGACCTTGGGAATCCATCTCCATGGATTTCATGTTGGGCCTGCCTTCTACTAAGCAGGGAAATGACTGTGTTTTTGTGGTCATCGACAGATTCTCGAAGATGGCCATTATGGCAGCTTGCAAGAAGAATATCACAGCAGAAGCCACTGCTAAACTCTTCTTTGAATGAGTGTGGGTGATCTTTGGGATCCCACAGTCTATCATATCAGATCAGGATAGCAGGTTCCTCAGCACATTTTGGTCCAGCCTCTGGTCAATGTTGGATACCAAGCTCACCAAGTCCACAGCTTTCCATCCCCAAACAGATGGCCAGACAGAGGTCGTCAACAGAATGATTGTACACATTCTGCACATGTACAATTCAAAGAAACCACGCACATGGGACGAGAGCCTCCCCTATGTACAACATAGTTATAATCGGGCTCTCCACAGTTCAATCGGCCATAGCCCCATTCAGGTGGGCTTGGGATTCCAGCCACTACGTCCCATTGACGTAGCCATGCCATTTGCAGCTGCTCAGGCCGATTCGGCTCATGTCTATTTTGAAGTTGACAAAGAAAGTAGCTTCGTCGAGTGCATTCAAAACATCCGCCAACAGGTTCATGACATATTGGACAAAGCCAATGCCAAGTACAAGCAACACCATGATCAACACCGGGTGCCACACAACTTCCAGGTGGGCGACAAAGTATGGCTACATTTGCATAAGGAGCACCTCACTGGACCCCACTGCAAGCTTCGCTCGCTCTGATATGGGCTGTACACCATCACCAAGGCTATATGGAACAATGCCTTCGAGCTCAGTATTCCACCATTCCTTGGTCTGCAGCCAGTCTTCAATTTGGATCGCCTTCATCCTTACTTCCCACCTCTACTGGACACGTCGGACATTGTAGAACAACTCAAACCAACAGAGTTAAACCCAGAATGCATGGAACAGCCCACCACAAATTGTATCATGGACATGCAAATCAAGAACACTCGCCAACAGAAGATCCAACTGTATCGGGTTGTCAAAGCTGGCCAACTCCTGCACCAAGGAAAGTGGTTCACCAGGGACCAAGTTCAACAGAAATTTCCTCATCTCATGGAGGAACTTAACGTAATGGGGAACATTGCTTCCTAAGGGGGGAGGAATGATCCAGGTGGATATTGGTGGTCACTCACCTATTCCACTTGGGGCCCCACCATTGTCTCTTTTAGTTTTTACATTTCGACACAACTTATTATTTTTAGCAGTTTTTTTCGGGTCCTAAACTTCCGGAGCTGTTTTGAGGCCCTAAACGACGTTTTTTGGGAAAACAGAGAGTAACATTGGTCCATGGACCATCTTTATTGTTCAAAATTTGTAGTCCTCGGATATATCTTTCTAACGAGGTATGGTATGCGTCAAACGGAGATCGTATGCCAAAGTTACGCCCTTGGGAAGTTGAAACACCAATTTACCCAAACGGGGAAAATAGTTTTGGCGCTTCATCTCCTAGGGTTAGGGTTTTGGCTATTTAGGATTTCCCATTGTTTCTAAATAATAAATAGGCCCTCGAGCCTCATTGTAAATTAGTTCAGAGGCCTGTAGCCGCCACATCTCTTCTCAGAGATAGCTACCAGTGCCCTAGCTAGTTTTATTTCCATTCTGTCTGTAAGCAAATTTTAGTTCTTTGATATTAATGAAATGAAGTGTTATTTCCACTGCATCTCTGTATTTATGGTTATGTGTTTATTCTGTTGCGTTCCTGCATAAATATGCATCAGTGGTATCAGAGCGGTCTGCTTTTTCTCGATTCTTCTTTTCATGTCCCTAACGACGTCGGGGTATAAGGAGTTAGGGCTCGATCTGGTGGAACCTTTGCAAGATCAGCTTCGCAAACCCCAACAGATTCCCATGGGGGACGAAAATAAAGATGAGGGAGCAGGAGATCCTATCAAAATATTGCTCAAGGAGGCCCTCAAAAAACAAAGGAACGCGATGATGGATAACTTTGCCCAGATCCTTCAACGGTTGCCCACAGGCAGTGCATCTGCATCCAGCAGCCACTCTGGAGGTGCGACTCCTTTTAAGGTACAAGTAAATTTTGACATTCCCATATTTGAGGGTCAAATAGATGCAGATGCCATAGATAGATTTTTGAATCTATTAGAAGGATATTTCTCGGTTCATGACTTTCCCGACAGGGAGAAGATTATTTTTACACTCCTCAAAGCTGCCCCCCATGTCAAGGACTGGTGGGAAACCCATTGTGAGAAAAAGGACGAGACAGAACCCTCTCTGTTCTCGGCTGTACCCACTTGGAATTCTTTCCGAGATGCCATCAAGTAAAAATACTATCCCATGGGGAGCTATGAGGACAAGTACATACAATGGACCACGCTGCGACAACAAAGGGATCAAGATGTGCATGAGCTGATGAATCTGTTCCATACCCTGCGCACCAAGTTGGGTATCAAAGGTTTAGAGAAACATCTGGTGCTAAAGTATCGTAGTTGTCTGCACAGATACATTGAAGAGGAAATGGAGTTCCTTAACATCTCCTCGCTTGGTACGGCATACCAGTATGCTGCCAAGATTGAACAAAAATTCAAACAGAAGAAGCGAGACTTTGGATATACAAATCAAAAGCAAGGGAAAGGTGTTCCCAAACTGCAGAACAAAGGACAGAGCCAAGGCATGGTGACTCAAGACAACCTGTTGAAGCCACAAGCAAAGAACAACACCGCAAAGCCAAAGAAGGACATGGGAAAGTGGTGTGAGTTCCATAAGAGCTCCACTCACAACATAAGTGAGTGTCGAGCCAAGCAGTCCCTGGTGGCCAAGATGCGGGCTTCTGAGTCAGATGCATGCTCCGACTCTGAATCAGAACCTAACAAGGGGAATGACAAAGGGAAACAGATTATTGATGTAGAGCCCAATGCCACTGTTGCCACTACGAAGATCCAGAAGGAGGAACCGGAAGATCCAGAGGAGGAGGAACGTCTCTTCCACTCCTAGATGTGGGTAAAGGGCTCCCCTGTATAGTTTATTGTCGACAATGGGAGCCAAAAGAACCTCATTTCAGTAGACGCCGTGAAGCGGTTGGGCTTGCCGACCACATCTCACCCACATCCATACACCATCGGGTGGCTTCACTAAGGACAAGATCTCTGCGTCAGCCAGCAGTGCCGCCTTCCCTATAGAATCAAGCCCTTCACGGATGAGGTATTATGTGATGTTGCTCCTATTGATGTTTCTGATGTATTATTAGGACAACCATACTTGTGGAAGCGTCATGCTGTGTATGAGTCTCGGCCTTGCGCTGTTATTTTTACTTTGGGAAATAAGTTGTACAGAATACCAAAGGTACCACCTCCTGCCGCTATCTCTTTGGTTACTGCAAAACAATGTAGTAAGCTCATTTCCCAAACTAGGAAATTCATTTTCCTAATGATCCGCCCCCAGGGCAAGAAGAAGACTGTGGCCACGACCTCCAGACAGGGCTCCTCTGAATTACAACAACAAATGGATAAGGTTGTGGAGGAGTACGGGGACATCTTCACCTCACCCACAGGGGTCCCTCTACACTGTCAGGTCAAGCACCTGATTGATCTGACCCCAGGTGCGCCACTACCCAATGGACCGATCTATCGGCGCTCTGTTCTAGAGAACGATGAAATCAAGAGGCAGATTCAGGAGCTGCTGCAGAAAGGTCACATCCGACCAATTTTGTCGTCCTGTGGGAGCCTGATCGTGTTGGTACAGAAGAAGGATGGGACGTGGAGACTCTGTATTGACTATCGGGCACTGAACAAGATCACTGTCTGGAATAGGTACCCGATTCCACGGATTGATGACCTTCTGGACCAACTTAAAGGGGAAAAATATTTCAGCAAGATTGACTTGAAGTCGAGGTATCACTAGGTACCGATTGAACCCTCTGATGTGTGGAAGACTGCCTTCAAAGCCAAGGAAGGCCTTTTCGAATGGCTAGTCATGCCTTTCGAGTTGATGAATGCTCCCACAATCTTCATGAGGATGATGGACGAAATATTGTGGCCATTCACCAACTCATTTGTAGTGGTGTACTTGGATGACATTCTGATCTTCAGCTAGACTTGGGAAGAGCACCTTCACCACATCCGACAAGTCCTCCAAACACTGCGACAACACAAGTTGTGTGCCAATTTGGAGAAGTGCACTTTTGGCATGACCCAAGTTCAATATCTGGGATACATTATTAATGAAAGAGGGGTGCATGTGGATCCAGCCAAGATCCAAGTCATTCGGGATTGGCCAGCGCTAACCACTATAACAAAGCTTCACAACTTTTTGGGTGTTGCTAATTTCTACTAGAGATTCGTGTTGGGATTCTCTCATATCACTTGGCCCTTGAGTCAAGTCACCAAGGGAGAAGTGAGAGCACAATTCTTTTGGTCGGAACCTCAACAGAAGGCATTCACAGAATTTAAAAATCGTCTCTGTTCTACCCAAGTGCTCACTTTACCAGACTTGCAACAACCATTTGAGATCGAGACAGATGCCTCTGACTATGCTATTGGGGCAGTTCTTACTCAACAGGGACATCCAATGGCATATCACAGTGAGACATTGTCTAACACAGTTCGCAAGTATCCCACTTATGACAAAGAAATGTATTCCATTGTGCAAGCTTGTCGACAATGGAAGCATTACATTTTGGGGAAGGAAACAATCATCCACACATACCACCGGCCCCTGCAGTTCATACAGACACAAGGGAAGTTGCAGAATGATCGCCATCAGAAGTGGTCCACATATCTGCAACAGTTTCATTTGAACATCAAGTACAAGAAGGGTAGCACCAATAATGTTGCAGACTGCCTCAGCCGACCACCGATCATGGCGCTCACCACCGTGCTCAACTCTTGTGGGCACGAGACTTTTGATTGGCCACTTCTCTATGAGAGTGACCCAGAATTCAGCCACACTTACAAGGCACTCTTGGGGGGTACGCAAGTTCCAAATTTTCACCTCCAAGATGCACTTTTATGTCACCTGGGACACCTTTGTGTTCCTTCAAGCGAGCGTGCCAAGATGATATGGGAAGCACACTACAGTCGAGTCATTGGGCATTTTGGGGTTGAGAAAATAGTAGCAATCCTATAGAAGTATTTCTATTGGCCAAACCTTCGAAAGGATGTCGAGAAGCACATCAGATCCTGCACTGCTTGTGCCATTGCCAAACCGACCATCAAGAAGCAAGGCCTATATACTCCACTACCTACCCCTAGTCGACCGTGGGAATCCATCTCCATGGATTTCATGTCGGGCCTGCCTTCTACTAAGAATGGAAATGACTGTGTTTTCGTGGTCGTTGACAGATTCTCGAAGATGGCCATCATGGCGGCCTGTAAGAAGAATATCACAGCAGAAGCCACTGCTAAACTCTTCTTTGACCGAGTGTGGGTGCACTTTGGGATCCCACAGTCTATCATATCAGATCGAGATAGCAGGTTCCTCAGCACATTTTGGTCCAGCCTCTGGTCAATGTTGGACACAAAGCTCACCAAGTCCACAGCTTTCCATCCCCAAACAGATGGCCAGACAGAGGTCGTCAACAGAATGATTGTACACATTATGCGCATGTACAATTCAAAGCATCCACGCACATGGGACGAGAGCCTCCCTTATGTACAACATAGTTATAATCGGGCTCTCCACAGTTCAATCGGCCATAGCCCCTTTCGGGTGGGCTTGGGATTCCAGCCACTATGTCCCATTGACGTAGCCATGCCATTTGCAGCTGCTCAGGCCAATTCAGCTCATGTCCAGTCTGAAGTTGACAAAGCCAGTAGCTTCATCGAGCGCATTCAACACATCCGCCAACAGGTTCATGATATATTGGACAGAGCCAATCCCAAGTACAAGCAACGCCATGATCAACACCGGGTGCCACACAACTTCCAGGTGGGTGACAAAGTATGGCTACATTTGCAGAAGGAGCGCCTCACTGGACCCCACCGCAAGCTTCGCCCGCTCCGATACGGGCCGTACACCATTACCAAGGCTGTAGGGAACAATGCATTCGAGCTCAGTATTCCACCATTCCTTGGTCTGCACCCAGTCTTCAATGTGGATCGCCTTCGTCCTTACTTCCCACCTCTACTGGACACCTCGGACATTGCAGAACAACTCACACCAACAGAGTTAAACCCAGACTGCATGGAACAGGCCACCAAAGATTGTATCATGGACATGCAAATCAAGAACACTCGTCAACAGCAGATCCAACTGTATCGGGTTGTCAAAGCTGGCCAACTCCTGCACCAAGGAAAGTGGTTCACCAGGGACCAAGTTCAGCAGAAATTTCCTCATCTCATGGAGGAACTTAACGCAATGGGGACTATTGCTTCCTAAGGGGGGAGGAATGATCCAGGTGGATATTGGTGGTCACCCGCCTATTCCACTTGGGGCTCCACCATTGTCTATTTCATTTTTTCAGTTTCGGCACAGTTTACTATTTTTAGCAGTTTTTCGGGTCCTAAACTTCCGGAGCTGTTTTGAGGCCCTAAACGATGTTTTTTGGGAAAACAGAGAGCAACATGAGTCCTTGGAGCAATGTTCCTTGTTCAAAAATTGTATTCCTCGGGTAGATATTTCTAACGAGGTATGGTATGCGTCAAACGGAGATCGTATGCCAAAGTTACGCCCCTGGGAAGTTGAAATACCAATTTACCCAAACGGGGCCCATAGTTTTGGCACTTCATCTCCTAGTGTTAGGGTTTTCACTGTTTAGGATTTCCCATTATTTATAAATAATAAATAGATTGCCAGGCTTACTCATTTAACTCGATTCGAGCTTGTATACATCTCTTCTCGGGGAGATAGCTACCGGCGCCCTAGCTAGTTTTATTTCCATTACGTACGCACGCTTAAATTTTAGTTCTTTGATATTAATGAAATGAAGTATTATTTCACTTTGCATCTGTTGTGTTTATGGTTGTGTATTTATTCGTGCAATTCCTGCATAAATTTGGATCAGTGGTATCAGAGCGGTCTGCTTTTTCTCGATTCTTCTTTGCATGTCCCCAACGAGGTCGGGGTATAAGGAGTTAGGGCTCGATCTGGTGGAACCTTTGCAAGATCAGCCTCGCAAACCCCGACAGACGCCCATGGGGGATGAAAATAAAGATGAGGGAGCAAGAGATCCTATCAAAATATTGCTCGAGGAGGCCCTCAAAAAACAAAGGAACGCGATGATGGATAACTTTGCCCAGATCCTTCAACGGCTGCCCACAGGTGGCGCATCTGAATCCAGCATCCATTCTGGAGGTGTGACTCCTTTTAAGGTACAAGTAAATTTTGACATTCCCATATTTGAGGGTCAAATAGATGTAGATGCCATAGATAGATGGTTGAATCTATTAGAAGGATATTTATCGGTTCATGACTTTTCCGACAGGGAGAAGATTATTTTTGCACTCCTCAAAGCTGCCCCCCATGTCAAGGACTGGTGGCAAACCAACTGTGAGAAAAAGGATGAGACAGAACCCTCTCTGTTCTCAGTCGTACCCACTTGGAATTCTTTCTGAGACACCATCAAGGAAGAATACTATCCCGTGGGGAGCTATGAGGACAAGTACATACAATGGACCACACTGCGACAACAAAGGGATTAAGATGTGCATGAGCTGACGAATCTGTTCCATACCCTGCGCACCAAGTTGGGTATCAAAGATTCAGAGAAACATCTGGTGCTAAATTATCGCAGTTGTCTACACAGATACATTCAGGAGGAAATGGAGTTCCTCGACATCTCCTCGCTTGGTACGGCATACTAGTATGCTGCCAAGATTGAGCAGAAATTCAAACAGAAGAAGCAAGACTTTGGATCTGCGAATCAAAACCAAGGGAAAGGTGCTCCCAAACCATAGAAAAAATGACAGAGCCAAGGCATGGAAACTCAAGACAACCTGTTGAAGCCACAAGCAAATAACAACAGCGCAAAGCCAAAGAAGGACACGGGAAAGTGGTGTGAGTTCCATAAGAGCTCCACTCACAACACAAGTGAGTGTCAAGCCAAGCAGTCGCTGGTGGCCGAGATGCGGGCTTCTGAGTCAAATGCATGCTCTGAATCTGAATTAGAACCTGACAAGGGGAATGACAAAGGGAAACAAATTATTGATGTGGAGCCCAATTCCACTGTTGCCACTACGAAGATCCAGAAGGAGGAACCAGAAGATCCAGAGGAGGAGGAATGTCTCTTCCACTCCCAGATGTGGGTAAAGGGCTCCCCGGTACAGTTCATTGTCGACAATGGGAGCCAAAAGAACCTCATTTCAGCAGACGCCATGAAGCGGTTGGGCTTGCCGACCACAACTCACCCACATCCATACACCATCAGGTGGCTTCACCAAGGACGAGATCTCCGCGTCAGCGAGCAGTGTCGCCTTCCCTATAGCATCAAGCCCTTCATGGATGAGGTATTATGTGATGTTGCTCCTATTGATGTTTCTGATGTATTATTAGGAAAACCATACTTGTGGAAGCGTCATGCTGTGTATGAGTCTTAGCTTTGCGATGTTATTGTTACTTTGGGAAATAAGTTGTACAGGATACCAGAGGTACCACCTCCCGCCACTATCTCTTTGGTTACTGCAAAACAATGCAGTAAGCTCATTTCCCAAACCAGGAAATTCTTTTTCCTGATGATCTGCCCCAGGGCAAGAATAATATTTTGGCCAAGACCTCCAGACAGGGCTCCTCTGCACGACAAAAACAAATGGATAAGGTTGTGGAGGAGTACGGGGACATCTTCACCTCACCCACACGGGTTCCTCTGCACTGTCAGGTCAAGCGCCCTATTGATCTGACCCCAGGTGCGTCGCTACCCAATGGACCGATCTATCGGCGCTTTTTTCTGAAGAATGATGAAATCAAGAGGCAGAATCAAGAGCTGCTGCAGAAAGGTCACATCCAACCAAGTTCGTCGCCCTATGGGAGCCCTATCGTGTTGGTACAGAAGAAGGATGGGATGTGGAGACTCTGTATTGACTATCGGGCGCTCAACAAGATCACTGTCTAGAATAGGTACCTGATTCCATGGATTGATGACCTTCTGGACCAACTCAAAGGTGAAAAATATTTTAGCAAGATTGAATTGAAGTCGGGGTATCACCAGGTATCGATTGAACCCTCCGATGTGTGGAAGAATGCCTTAAAAGCCAAGGAAGGCCTTTTTGAATGGCTAGTCATGCCTTTCATGTTGACGAATGCTTCCACAACCTTCATGAGGATGATGGACGAAATCTTGCGGCCATTCACCAACTCATTTGTAGTGGTGTACTTGGATGACATTCTGATCTTCAGTCAGACTTGGGAAGAGCACCTTCACCACATCCGACAAGTCCTCCAAACACTGCGGCAACAAAAGTTGTGTGCCAATTTGGAGAAGTGCACTTTTAGCATGACCCAAGTTCAATATCTAGGATACATTATTAATGAAAGGGGGGTGCATGTGGATCCAGCCAAGATCCAAGTCATTTAGGATTGTCCAGCCCCAACCACTATAACAGAGCTTCGCAGCTTTCTAGGTCTTGCTAATTTCTACCGGAGGTTCGTGTTGGGATTCTCTCATATCACTTGGCCCTTGAGTCAAGCCACCAAGGGAGGAGCGAGAGCACAATTCTTTTGGTCGGAACCTCAACAGAAGGCATTCACAGAATTTAAAAATCGCCTCTGCTCTGCCCCAGTGCTCACTTTACCATACTAGCAACAGCCATTTGAGATCGAGACAGATGCCTCTGACTATGCTATTGGGGCAGTTCTTACTCAACAGGGACATCCAGTGGCATATCACAGTGAGACATTGTCTGACACAGTTCGCAGGTATCCCACTTATGACAAAGAAATGTATTCCATTGTGCAAGCTTGTCGACAATGGAAGCATTACATTTTGGGGAAGGAAACAATCATCCACGGACCATAGGCCCTGGGTTTCATAATAAAATGAACACAAGGGAAGTTCTTGAGAATGATCGCCATAGAAGTGGTCCACATATGACGATTTCATTTGAACATCAAGTACAAGAGGGGTAGCACCAATAATGTTGAGGAGCGCCTCGGTGACCACCGATCGTGGCGCTCACCACTGTGCTCAACTCTTGTGGGCACGAGACATCTGATTGGCAACTTCTCTATGAGAGTGACCCAGAATTCGGCCACACTTACAAGGCACTCTTGGGGGGTATGCAAGCTCCAAATTTTCACCTCCAAGATGCACTTTTATGTCACCTGGGACACCTTTGTGTTCCTTCAAGTGAGTGTTACAAGATGATATGGGAAGCACACTACAGTCGAGTCGCTGGGCATTTCGGGGTTGAGAAAACATTAGCAATCCTGCAGAAGTATATTTCTATTGGCCGAACCTTTGAAAGGATGTCGAGAAGCACATCAGATCCTGCACTGCTTATGCCATTTCCAAACTGACCATCAAGAAGCAAGGCCTATATACTCTGCTACCTACCCCTAGTTGACCTTGGGAATCCATCTCCATGGATTTCTTATCGGGCCTGCCTTCTACTAAGCATTAAGTCATTGGGTTTTCGTGGTCGTTGACAGATTCTCGAAGATGGCCATTATGGCGGCTTGCAAGAAGAATATCACAGCAGAAGCCACTGCTAAACTCTTCTTTGAACGAGTGTGGGTGCACTTTGGGATCCCATAGCATATCATATCAGATCAGGATAGAAGGTTCCTCAGCACATTTTGGTCCAGCCTCTAGTCAATGTTGGATACCAAGCTCACCAAGTCCACAGCTTTCCATCCCCAAACAGATGGCCAGACAGAAGTCGTCAACAGAATGATTGTACACATTCTGCGCATGTACAATTCAAAGCATCCATGCACATGGGACGAGAACCTCCTCTATGTACAACATAGTTATAATTGGGCTCTCCACAGTTCAATTGGCCATAGCCCCTTTCAGGTGGGCTTGGGATTCCAGCCACTATGTCCTATTGACATAGCCATGCCATTTGCAACTGCTCAGGCCAATTCAGCTCATGTCCAGTCTCAAGTTGAAAAAGCAAGTAGCTTCATCGAGCGCATTCAACACATCCACCAACAGGTTCATGACATATTAGACAGAGCCAATGCCAAGTACAAGCAACGCCATGATCAGCATCGGGTGCCACACAACTTCTAGGTAGGCAACAAAGTATGGCTACATTTGCATAAGGAGTGCCTCACTGGACCCCACTGCAAGCTTCGCCCGCTTCGATACGGGTCGTACACCATCACCAAGGCTGTAGGAAACAATGCCTTCGAGCTCAGTATTCCACCATTCCTTGGTCTGCACCCAGTCTTCAATGTGGATCACCTTCGTCCTTACTTCCCACCTCTACCTTGGCCTGTGGACACTTTTGGAAAACTCTGCTGAAGTTAAACCTGTACATGGAAGGCCACCACAAGAATGTATCATGAACATGCAAATCAAGAACACTCGCCAACAAAAGATCCAACTGTATCAGGTTGTCAAGGCTGGCCAACTCTTGCACCAAGGAAAGTTTTTCACTAGGGACCAAGTTCAGCAGAAGTTTCCTCATCTCATGGAGGAACTTAACGCAATGGGGACCATTGCTTCCTAAGGGGGGAGGAATGATCCAGGTGGATATTGGTGGTCACACGCCTATTCCACTTGGGGCCCCACCATTTTCTCTTTCATTTTTTCAGTTTTGGCACAACTTACTATTTTTAGCAGTTTTTCGGGTCCTGAACTTCCGGAGCCGTTTTGAGGCCCTAAACGATGTTTTTTGGGAAAACCGGAGAAAAATGGAATTATGGACCAAGTTGCTCATTCAAATTTGTATTCCTTGGATAGATATTTCTAACGAGGTATGGTACGTGTCAAACAGAGATCGTATGCCAAAGTTACGCCCCTGGGAAGTTGAAACACCAATTTACCCAAACGAGGCCCATAGTTTTGGTGCTTCATCTCCTAGGGTTAGGGTTTTGGCTGTTTAGGATTTCCCATTGCTTCTAAATAATAAATATGCCCTCGAGCCTCATTTTAACTCAGTTCAGAGGCTTGTAGCCGCCACATCTCTTCTCAAAGATAGCTACCAGTGCCCTAGCTAGTTTTATTTCCATTCTGTCTGTAAGCAAATTTCAGTTCTTTGATATTAATGAAATGAAGTGTTATTTCCATTGCATCTATGTATTTATGGTTATATGTTTATTCTGTTGCGTTCACACGCAATCCGGATCGTTGGCCAATCAATAGTCCTCACGGATCCGTCCAACCCTCACCTCGCTAGGATTCTTCCAAGATGCATGCACACAAGATGTCATATAGCATAATGAGCATCTCAAGGAAGCAAGGGTTTCCTGAATATACTTGGGAAGTGCAGGAGGCACGAGAATATCAGACTTGAAATAGGGCTCCAACAGAGTATAATATCTATAATTTTCTCCCTCCCTTAGGCCATACACATTAGGGGATTTTATACTCCCTCAAAGTAGTTTCAGTAATTGGAAACAGTTGGGCCACGGGCTGGGGTGGTTGAATTACGGGAATAACCATCACCCTGCCTAGAAAATAGGGAATTTTATATATATTTTTAATGATTTAAATGGCATAGGTGGAAAAGTATGAATGGAATCGCGTATATATGTGCAAAAGTCTAGGCATAATCGCGTATGGGATTTTAGACACTGTATTTTATGAAGTTTGTTCAAGTCTAGGGGGAAAGTGTGCCCAAGGCCAAAGAGACAATCATTAATCACATGAGGGTGAAAAATAATGCTATAGCTGTGACGGAGTTCTTTGAGGAAATGGTATGTGGGCGACCCTACGCTACACGTGGAACAGCTGGCACAGCCCTCACCCAGCTGCGTTCTAACATCCTTTCGATACCCATCCACCATGATTCTAGAATGGAATTACTGACACACTTTAGGTAAACCCCTGTCATCCATATCCCGGACCATCTCCACGAATGACGGCGACGTGGTAGTTTATGTAAATCCAAATTAGACGATCAGGTACTATTAGACCTGTTCCTGAAAACTCTCACTGCAGAGATTTCAAAGGATGTGGCGCAACGAATGCTCATATCCGAAGAGGACGCCATCAGCAAGGCCCAACAACTTGAGCTGATTTACACGCAGTCATGATATATTTACAATATCCTTTCAAACTACCTGCACCCACAAACTTATAAATAATTTCCAGGTGCATCGAACTCTGCAGATGGTCTAATTGGGTCATTGACCCAAAGTTACCTAGGCAGCAACAATCAAAACCTCGGTTATAAATATGATTCTAACCAAAACATACCACAACCTGATTTTCAAAGTCATCATATGCCTCAGAAACATTTGACCAATAGGGCATCGTTGTATCACCATGGAGGACCCTATCCTCTAGCTCAAGGGACCCAATACACAGATAGATACACTGACAGAAGATCTCCCCCCCAACAGCTAGGTGTGAACTAGGGACCGCGTTATGCTTAGTCCCCAGCACAAGACCCGCCTATGTAGAACAATGCACAGGTGAACTTTGTGCATCCATCCCAAAACCAACCACGACAATAATATAACTAGGAGAACTACCCTCCTAACGTGGTTAAGAAAAAAGGAAAAAACAAGCCCAAAGGGAATCCTAGACAGGGGGCAACAACCAGCAACACCCCCCACGATCTCAGGTTGGAGGAAAATCCAATCAAGATTGAAACCAGGAGTCAAGAAATTCCCAACGGCAGAGAAAAATTCCACCTCTTCAAACAAACCACTCTTGTTCGATCTGTGGTGAGTACGGCCATTACACTCACCACTATCCTGATCTCCCTGAGCTTAAGAAGCTACAGATTAACCAAGGACAAGGAGGATCTTCCCAGCAGACAATTGTGATGGAGGAACCTTTCCCCCATCAAGGGACAGTTAGCACTAAGCATTAAAATCCCAATGACTCCAGAAAAAACAACCATGAAATATACATGACTGGAGAAGATATGGTTTTTCAAACACGAAATCGCAATTACGACACCCCACCAGACACCAATGCGTCAAGGGATAGTACCAGTGCACCAACTGCAACTTTTACCATTTCAAATATGCCTATTGAACCGTTGCCAAAAATGGCTAAGGGACCAAATAGGCAAGCAGGAAAATACTCCAAAGCGGCCCATAATTATAGCATAGTGGAAGATTTATCCCAATCTCCCGTTGCTATGTCAGCTTTGGAAGTATTTCAGTCATGCTCGAAACATCGGAAAGCCTTTCTTTTTGCGTTAGGCGCTATCGATCCTGCCGAAATGCGCCTAATGGATTTTGATTTAGACAAAGCCACCCCTAGGCTTCCTTCGATGGCCACCGATGTGTCATTGACGAAGGTGCATCCATGTGCATCATGTCAAAAAAAATTGGAAGAAGTTAGGGTCTCCTGAACTAAAACCATCAGTCATCACGCTTAGAGCATACGACGGTCCTCCCTCAAACCCCATCGGTCTCTACCAAAAAGTCCCGATCTGCTTAGTCGGAAAGATGATCCTTATAGACATTGAAGTCTCGGATGCTCACTTGGACTATAATATACTCCTTGGTTAGAGTTATATGTATGCCATGTCAGCCATAGCCTCCTCTGTCTTCCGCATTATATATGATGTTCCCCCACGACGACTGCATCATTACTATCGACCAGTTGACGCATAGAAATAAATTACCCCTAACAAACACGGATGTAATTCTACCCTATGTAGATACATCCTTGGACATGCTGTCATGGTACCAAGAATATGGCTTTGGCCAGTTCAAGCCATCGTCCATCCTAAGATCATTCCTAGGAGATCCCCCCATTATACCTAAGTCATCACTCGATGTCACAAGAGCTTCGGTGTGCATGATGTCCACATCAAACGCCAAAGCTAGTCAGGACATAGACACAAGCAATAATGACAGCGAGTCCTCGGCCACGACAGCCTCTCTAGCATACGCCGCTTCCCAAACCCCTTTCCTCTACCCCCTAGCTGGTTTCGTCTGCCAGCAGGTTTTGGAAATAGTGGTGTTACCAAACATATCGTTTGCAATACTGGTTTGGTATCTCATTCCCCCTACTGGGACAGGATCCACACACATCACTGCCACAGGGTTAAATCCCCTCAGTCTCAAGGAGGCCCCACCCATCCAAGAAACAGTAAAAAAAATCCCTGCAAAGGAAATTCCCATTGCAAAATCAAGGATTACGGCTAAGAAAACCGAGAAGAGAGGAAAGAAGCTGGAAACTTCTGCCATACAAAGGGAATCACTATTTTGTGCCATATGCGATGTAATAGGCCACCCTACCCATATCTTCTTAGATATGGAAGAATTAAAACCACTTTTCGGCTCTGAGGCAGACATCGTGACGCCACATTCCCCTAAAAAGGAACCTGCCACCAAAGGTAAATGCAAAGCATTTCATACCAATCACGCATGCACTATCTACAGAAACTATGGAAACTATACCCATCATTTCCTAGAGATCCCATGAGATAGGGACATCTTACATGCCATCGAGCAATCCTATCAAGAGGATCCCTCCAACCATTCTGTTGGAGATGAACCTCGTGTCATCATGTACCTCCAGGAGGAGCGACGATCACCTAAAGGCTCCCTACCAGACCCCCTCCCCCAATCGAAAGATGCGTACTTTCTGATGAGCTTGATCATTTCATCATTGATTTCTCAGTGTTGGAAATGTTCCAATGGTGATATCCTGTCTATATATTATATCACGACAACATGGACATCTAGTATTCATGTCAGATATACAATGAAAACCACCCAGTACGTCATTGTCACTACATACGAAGATTCTGCACAACACTAGCCTGTATGTGATCAACCATAGTCTGCCTCTCCCAAGAAGATGACACGGACTCAGAACCCATGAAAAACTCAACAACCCAAGAAGATGTGACGAGCAGGTCCATCCTATTCTTGTCATTTGAAAAGCGATCAATCAGGGAGATTCTTCCCCCACCAAACTCCGACGACACGATACACCATATAAAATTCATATCATCATGTGTTACACCATTTTTTGGTCATCTAACCTATTATCATTAGATGGACCCAAGTACACCATGTAAGACCAATTTTACCCTAAGTAAAATTGCTTTCACTATGAAAATAACTTAGTTAACCACCTTTATTAAGTTGTTTATGGTCTAAACAGGAAACCCCATGAGGAAATATTAAATAAATCTATATTTGTTTGATTTTCCTCAAGGAATAATTAGTTAAACAACAATTTAATTAATATTCCTGGTTATATTTAACCCAAAACAAGGAAATTAATTAGATAAATCATTATTTATCTTATTATTTTCTAGAAATAATTATTTAAACCTTATTTAAATAATATTATTTGTTAAATATGACTAAATCACCCATAAATAATTAAATAAATCATTATTTATTTGATTATTACTCAACCACATCCTTAAAATGATAAATAAATCATTTATTTATTTATTATTTACAAATAAAGGGATTTGACCCAAGTCAAATTCCTTTTCCCTCCAACAAATATAATAAAATATTTCATAAAATTTGGATCTTGAGTTGGTTAATAATATTTTAATTATGCACCAATATCTATACTAACTCAATATTTTGTTATAAATAGAAGGTTTTTCCCATTCATTTACCACCTTTTGTTGCCTAAAGATCACTCTGGATCTATACTTTTGGTCTGTCTTTGATCCACCATCATAGTCATATTTTGCTACCATTTTTTTGTCTAGGTTTTCTACACCATCAAGAGAGAGGAATTTTAGATCTGAAGTGCTGAGGACTTATAAGAACCCATCCCATTGAGGAGAACTGGTAACACCCTTCTGTGTTTTCCTCCCAGGTGCCATTAATACAAAATTATTTCAACATATTCTTGTCTTGTCTATTGGATGCATGGAGTAAATCTTGTTTTTTATACTGCTTAATGTCTTTTGATGCATAGATCTAGATTTTCATTTATCTTGATCACCTAACTGTAGATCTGAAGATATTGGTAGCCATCTTTGCTGTTAGGGCTGTTTTTTATGCACGACTAAAGTGGTATTTTTTCGTACACTTGGAATTAAGATTGATACTAACAATTAGCGACTCCACACGATTTTACAATTACGACCGTTGTCGTTTTTCTGATCCTTGCATATCCAGCTGCTTAAAACCCTAGGATTTCGCTTCAGCCTCTTGTTTTTTCTTTTCTTGATGTTGTTTTTAACCTGTAAAACCCTAAAATGATAAAAATTCTAACTTCTGTGTGTTTTCGGACCTATTGTGCAAGTGACAGACATCAGTCGCAGCTGAGACGACACTTTTTTTCTGAAATCTGCCGCCGAAAGTGCCGGAAGTGCACGTCGCACTTTTTGGCCCAAAACTTGTGACCTGGAGCTTTAGGAAGCTGGAATCAGCCCAAAAAATGCGACCTCTACAGAAAACAGGTCAGAAACTGCGACCTGGATTTTTTGCGGGAGTTTTTCTAAAAGTTTTCTAGGTTTGTCTGGGCCTCTGTTCAGGGTTTTCTGACCTCCATCTCCGCCCGTTTTGGACCTGCACTTGTTATGTTTTACTCAACTAAGTGGGAACCTAGCCCCCTAGGGCTTCAGTACCCTCCACACTTTGTGGAAGATTTTTAGCTATTGCAAGTTGTCTGAAATTTTCAGAGTGTCCAGCCATTTTTTAGATCTGATACCTCACCTTTAGATCCGCTTCAGATTGGCTTGTTATCCATCCAAATCACCTCATTTAGATTTTATTGGGTTTTTCTCTAGGGTTCACTCTGTTTCCCTCCGGGAAATAGCCTTTTGCCACCTCATTTATAGCAATTTTTCCTCTGATTTGTTGCCATTTTTTGCACGACTTTCCAATAGACTTTGACCTTTAGATCCATGTCCCTCCCTGACCTTAGATCTATTGGGTTTTTTACTGTGTTTTGATTATTATTTTTTACCCGCCTACAGACTAGTTGTTGAGAGGCCCACCTCCTTGGGTTTAGATCATTGCATTGTTAACTGATTATTTTTCTGTTATTTCAATTCATATACTGTTATCTGCAGGTTTATTTTTAGTTACACAGCAAAATTTTTCTTTTTCTCTACAAATGTTTGGGTTTAAAAATTAAAATTTACACACTTTTCACACACACCCTAAGCGAAAAAGGGCTTGGTTAACACCGCCAAGAAAGGACTCTAAAAACATTGAAATCAATTGATCCTGCACCTCTCTGCCCTTGTTTCGACATTGTAATCAGTTGATCCTACACCTCCCTACCCTTGTCAGTCTCTTTTTCCTTTGTGCCGTGTTTGTGTCGTCATCATTGTGCCACCAAGGCGTTTATCCAGGAGACTTCTTAGCCTTCATCCTCAGTTTCTGGTAGGAAGACTTACTCCTCCGCGTAGGATTCGATTTATTCCTCCACCGAGTCCACACTCCGACTCTTCTTCTGGTTCATTAGGTTATATTTCTCGTTCTACCTTTGGTTCTCCCCTTATCACCTTTACCATGTCTGGTACAGGACCTAATGCTGGTGGTAACTCCAGACCTTATGCTGGGAATACCACTAGTGGGACCGCAATGGACACTACCCCAGTTGCGCCCTTGCTTCCATTCATGGCAGGCCTCAGCTTTCTCGATTTTGACCAGTTGATAAATGACCCTATACACCATGATGCTAGTTGGCCTACTATGCCGACTAAGCTCCCTTCCGACATCCCCAAGTTTGAAGGCCTTGCTGGAGAAGATCCTACAAATCATGTTTGATCTTTCCACATGTGGTGTTCGTCTAAATCCATTACCAATGACTCTATCTGTCTTCAATTGTTCCAACATATGCTTATTGGTGAAGCTTATAAGTGGTACCGAACTCTTGACTTCTTTCCGTTAATCGTCTGCGACCCTCCTATCCGACCATGTCTAGGAATGGCGGAGAAGAAAGAGCCTATGTCGAGCCCCTACCTTCGAAGACCGTGTCCACATGGACTGGTTCCTTAGATCTCTCTTTCCACCTATCAGGAAAGATGTTGCATCACACTTTCCTCAAACCGAAGAATCTACTCTCCAAATTAAGTTAAAATATGACATGATCTACGCTCAGTCGGGTTATGTTTATACCGTTCTACCTGATCTTCCCAGACCCGGTGGTGCCAACGCACTGGGGGCATCTCACATCGCCGACAGTATCGTTGGAGCTCTCTGTAATCCATACACTCAACCTCCCATGGGCTATGGATTTCCTAAGTGGGGGGCAAGCACCTCCTGCACTTTCCCCCCTCCTGGTAGCATGTATCTAGGATATAGCATGCCTCCTCTTTTTTCCCAACCTCCTATTTACCGCACTTTTTCCCAACCTCCTTATTATCCGTATCCATAGCCTGGTGCTCCAGCTCATCCAGCATTAGAACCTCCACCTCCCTTGCCTTCTCAACCCCTGCAACAGCAGCCACCGCCCCCTCAGGAGCAGGTGTACGCATAGCAGGGTGCGACTAATCCTCCTCCTTCCAAAAATAAGAGGAAAGGCACTCAAAATCAATCTACCTTTGGTAATCCTAGACCTAATTAAGGTAATGCTCCTAACACTACGAACCAGCAACATGGCACTCAGCCCAAGCAAGACAGGCTTGTTCGCACAAACAAGCCTTGTTCTTGTTGTGGTGTTTATGGTCATTACACACATGATTGTCCTCTTTTACCACAGATGTGGTAGATGTGGGAGTCTCAAGCAACATTGAAAGGACAACAAGCCTCCCCTTCCGTCCCTCCCAGTGCTGCGCCTAGTCAGCCTGCTGTGCTTACTTATCCTTTCCCTCAGCAAGCATTTGTGGCTACCCAACCACCTGAAGGTTAGGTGGCCACTCAACCCCTTCCATCTGGTACCTCTGATTACCATATTCTCCTAATGAACTCTGATCAACCTCCAACCGTAGACATTAATCTTCAGACTCAGTCCCGTCAGTAAAATAAGCCTCCCGCTCCATCTGTCCCTGAGCTGCCACCTTCAGTCTCTACAGAGCCTCTTTTGACACCTAATGGTCCCTTGCAGATCCCTCAGCCTAAGGCAGAGGTTCATACCAAGATCCCTAAGGGACCACTACATTGAAATGATGCTTCTGGAAAAGCTTCCCATTAGTATATCATAGTATATGATTTGGCGCAATCTCATGCTGCCATTTCAATGCTGGAACTCCTCTAGTCGTGCCCTTCACAATGAAAATCTCTACTATCTACCATGGGCACTATAGATCCTTCTGATGATTGATTTATTGTCTTTGATGTTGACTGGTTAGAACATCCTCCTCTCCCTGCTTCCGTCGCTTTCCAAATCCCAATCAAGATCTGTAACACCAACGTTTCCCGGTGCATCATTGATGAGGGGGAATTTACCTGTGTGATGTTTGCTTTGGTTTGGAAGCAACTCAGATCACCTAAGTTGACTCCTTCCATGATCACTCTCTGAGCGTGGGATGGCCACACCTCCCAGCCCATTGGCTTATTCCACAATTGTCCTATTACTCTTGCAGGCAAGACTGTTTGCGTTGACGTAGAATTCATAGATGCCCCCTTATATTACAACATTCTATTGGGTCGTAGCTACACCTATGCGATGTATGTTGTCCCATCTATGGTTCATCGCAAGATGTCATTACCTCATAATGGAAAGATAGTCACCATTGACCAGTTGACATATTATGAACCGAAGTCTCAGACCTCCCCTGAGTTCACCATCTCTTCGGTGGCCAATAAGAAAATTGTCGATCCTCTGACCAGTGTCTCACCTAGAGTCTACAAATATTCCTCATTTCTTGGTACATTCCCTGGTCTTCCTCCTCCTGTCTCTGATCCCATCTCATTGAATGTTTGCATGATGCAATCGTCTCGGGCTGCCCTCAAGTGGCCTGCCTCGACTAGTCAGCAGCCTCCTTGCCCTCTACAGCCTACTCCTAGCCCTTTGATTCAGCCTTTTGGACCTCCTCCTACTAGCCCTTCAGCTGGTATCCATGAGCCTCTTTACCCTCCTGGAATGGTTCCTCCAGGCCTTAACCATTTAAGAGCCGTCTCGCCGGTCATTACCCCTCCGGTCAAATACCGTTCCTAGATCCCCCACCAGGAGTGTATACCGCACCTGTCATGGCCACCCTCTCTCTTCCTAACCTGACCCTTGGGATTCCCGTCTGGTACCTTGATCCTACAACCGTTACCCCACCTATTCAACCCAAACCTTATCCTGCTTTGACTCCCATTCAACCGTTCCCCATGACTTCTCCCACTGCAACAATGCCTCAACCACCTCAACAAGAACCACCTCCTGTTGCGACCGCTTCAGGTAAGAAGGGAAAAGCTCGCAATAGGGCCTCAAAGGACAAGGCTGCCCCGACTGACCCTGCACCTCCCTTGCCCGCAAATCCCTGTGCTTTGTGTGATGTCGTCGGCCATGCCACCCATAATTGTCCTGAATTTCCCCGTATCAAGCCCATGGTTAAAGTTGCGTTCCCTGAGTCTACGATCCCTGAAGCCTCTGTTTCTTCCTCGACTGTAACCAAGAATCCTAAAACTATTCACACCAACCAACCCTATTCTTTGTGTGATCTCAATGGCCATTATTCCCACCATTTTCCCCGCCTTACGCATTATCGCGCCTCTTTAGAGGTAGTTCGAGAGTACGAGGTTGAACAAAACCAATCCGCATCTCCCGTACTTGCACAGTATGCTGCATGCCAGACTGAGGATTTACCTGCTCCCATTGACATTCCCCCTCCTGATGTCGAGATGATGGAGCCTGCGGCCACCATCCTCTACCTATCATCATCCATGAGACCCTCAGTGGAAGTTCCCTCTGTATCTTCCCCTGTTGTTTCGCTTGACCTCCCTTCAAATATCACCCTGGGCTCAACATCAGTAGATCCCTTATCTACTTTTTCTTCCGTCATCCCCCATGATGAAGTGCATGTGAACCTTTCTTCTCATGATGATGATTCAAGTAGCTTCACCACATCATGTGGTCTCCCTTCCTCTAGTCACTCCATATTCTATTATGATGATGACTTCATGGAAGCCATGTCCACCCCTGACTTCATCTTTCCCGCCCATAAACGAGATGGCACCATCTGTGCCTATGGTGAATTTCACGGCATGAGCACAAGCTACACCTACGGTAGCTCCCACACTCTACCTCACCATCGGCGTGTGAGTAGTAGACATCCTACCCAGATCACTCCCTCCCGCAGAGTGCGTTCGATTTCTACTTTGCGCTCAGGTTGCCAGCATTGTTCATCATCCTCCCATTTATTATCTTGTGGAACCTTTCAGATGGACCTCCCCTCCACACCTTATATCGGTTTCGCCGATGGTGCAAGTCGCTACTCCCAGAATCTAGCCCCAGCAGGTTGGGCCATTTTTACCCCCCTTGCATTTGCTTGTTCTCTTGAACGGTGTATGCATTGGTACTACTACCAATAATTAGGCCAAATATGATGCATTGCGATGTTTATTAGCTAATTCTCTTTCACATCACATCCTCCACCTTCATGTTAATTTAGATTCCCTACTTCTTGTCAAGAAATTGAATGGTTTCTATCGTGTGCATAATCCTATCCTTTTTAGAAGATATTTACGAGTGAAGCTTTTGATGCGTGAGTTTGAAAACATCACATTCAGTCATGTACCTAGAGCAAAAAATCACTATGTAGATAACATTGCAAACCATATTCTAGATTGGCATTTAGCACACACATTTAATACAAGGCAATAACATAAAACTATCAAAACAATGCTTTTCCATAATATGTGTCGTATAAAATGTTTTAGAGTCCATCAACTTTGATACATATGACATGCCCATAGCATGTTACAAAAACTCAAAACTGGGGGCACCACCTACCCCTACACACTAATCACTATCTAGAGGATCCTGAGCCAATGGCTATGCCCCCGGAGCTCGTAGATCACGCATCCCCTGTCCGGCCATTACCATGCGTCGCATGACCCCTCGTCACTCCGAGGGTGGACCAATACATGGCTCTATGTACTGGTCGTTTAAGTCTTGCCAGCCACGCTCTGAAACACCGGTCATAAGCCTCTAACATCTACAATGGATGTCCTCCAAGAGGGCTGATACATCCTCATTTTGTTGCGCCCTCGATCCACCAGGTCCTGCAGCTCCTGATACTGTAGGCCATCCCATATACCCGGCCGGTTTTACCGGTGATGTATCTGCATACCAAAAGAGGAAGAATCATTACCGTATACAATATTCTAAAACTTTACAATGCACATAAAAATATTACCAATTTGTCCCTTACCATCGGGCCCCCATACTCGACCAAGAGGCAGTGGCAAATCTAATTCCCCACAATAACTCATCCCATTATAGGGATAGTCGTCTATGTAAAATGGCATCTGATCCCAATATGCAAAAAAAATCGGGTCAAAACACCCGTCCGACTGTCCCACCTCCTCCTCTGCACAATAGTCATCCCCATCGGTGCATCCTGGGCTCTCTATGGCCCCCATCCTGGAGCTGTATATGAGGTTGAAGTGTATGGATCTTCTCAAAGAAGAGCGAGCACAAAACTGTACCATATGCACAGTCATGGTTCACTTGCCGCTTGCATAGCGACAAATGTCGTTTCAAAGACGACAACATCATCTGGGCCTACCCATAGTAGGTCCCACTCAACACACTCTCCACAAGCATCATCTTCCCTCCAGTGATGTGGTGGAGTGCCTGGTTTCCCGGGATCCGCAGCACCGCTGCGGCCACAGCACGGGTCTCTAACCTCTCTAGATCCCCGATGGGTATCCGAGTCCCCTTGACTTGGAGACCTAGTCGACAATGGCGCTCTACAAACTCCATGATATTCCACCCCCGCGGTAACACTGGCTGAGTATTCTCGACCATCCCAAGTGGTGGGAGACCAGTCAGGAAATATATATCCTGGACCGTCAACTCGATCCGATGCCCCTGCACTATAAAGACCTCATGGTTCGGATCCCAATAGCTGACAATCCAGGCCAATAAGGGCTCTCCAGCTCTCGTCAGAGGGTTCTCCACAAACTTCAGAACCCCAAACCTGGTCAATGCACTACGGACACCGTGATCCTCCCAGATCTCTGACCATAATGCGCCCAGGTCCCTCTCTCTCCAGTTGATTCATAATTCTTCCATATCTGCATAAAACCATCATATTTTTCAGTGTACAGATAGGAAATACTATATCTCAACATAAAAATCCAGTGCTCAGCCAAAAAACAACACAGAAAAACCCCTCTTTGACAGGTCGCACTTTTCAGGCCCAAACCTGGGACAGGTCGCAGTTTTCTACCCAAAACCTGCTACCCAGGAGGCACTTTTTTGCCCCAAAATGTGTGACCCAAACGTGAAGAGGAGTAGGGATCTGTTTTTGAGCCCTGGGGACCTAAACTGAACTTTCAATCCATTGAAATGAAAGACTAGGGTTAGGCCTCTTACCTGCAATTGACAGATCTCGATTCTAACGGTCGGTTTGTCCACTATGATCATTGCAAGATTTAGGGCCCTCTCTCCTCTTTACATTCACCACAGCTCCACATGAAAATGAGTGAATTTGGAGGGAAAACGCCTTATTAAAAGAGAAACCCCTAATATTTCTTTCGCCGACTGCGGCCAAACCGTAGCTCAGTTTGACGAACCATTTGTACCGTTGGAAAGCTCTCATCGAGACCTCAAATGGGTATCTGTTATTTTTTAGTGATTTGATACTTCACCAGGATACATTTTTTTCTGAGAAGCGTCACTTCACCCCTCCTCAAAATTGAATTTCTTCACTCGTAACACTCGTACTGGGGGCACCACTTTGCCCCCATACTTGTCCATGCTTGTGTCGACTTTCGTCATGAGTTACCATCTTGTACTCATGTTTTTATGGTCCCCATTGGACCTTTTCTGTGTGGCAGCACCATCGAGTCACCCTTGTTTATAGCATCTGAGTTGAGTCATCATTGAATTCATGGAGTCTATCCCAAGTCCCTTTGCATCTCGCTACAGTCCTCCATCCTTCATTGCTTGGTCCCTCTCTCGTGTCGCACATTATGGCCTCCAGTCCCACTGTCCCCTATCCCTCATGATATTGTGTTAGTCACTGCCAGGTCATCCATGCCCTTTATGCTCTAACAAGGGAAGTCATCTGTCGACTACTCAGTCCCCCCCATCTCATCACCCCTGGTGTTTGTCTGTTAGTCGCTCTACTATTTTCTCTCGTGTCGTATTTGAGGACCCCTTATTGCCTAACCTATGGCGGACCTCCTTCTGTCGAAATTAGATCATTTATTCCAGAAGACAGGTCTAGAGGGCGGTGTACCTTGGTTCCAACTTCCACTCTTGTTCGGTGCCTCAGATCAGGAAAAGGGACTCCTTATAGCCCTTTGACTTGATTGTTTCTCAGCTCTAGCTCCTTTCAGCATGATCGAGATCCATATACTTGATGGTTCAGTGATGCAGCAGATTGGACTGGTGATTCCCGGGTGTGTGAGAGATGTCTCAACCCTCATGAGGGGGTGGCCCTACAAGTAGCCCCCCACATGCCCGGATGACCTCTTCATATCAGCCTTTGATGCAACTCCATATATTTGATGATGTCGGCCTTAGCCGCTTGCAACACCTCTTTGATTGCATGTATCAGTCAGATTTTTAGAGCCCTTTCCTGTTTACAGGGGCATCTGGGTTGTATTTTATATCTCATGTACTCAAACATTATTATACAAGTCCTGGATGTTATCCCAGGCACAGTATGTATGTGGGATTCATTATCATGTTGTTTATCTGGCTCATGTTTATGCCAACATGTACTATTTTGTTCAGTCCTTTGTTTCATTAGGGGAATTTTGAGGTCTAAAGTGGGCCTCCTAAGGAAAGTGTACAATCAAAATTCATTTTATGAGAACCAATCACATTTTAGGGGATGACATCATCCCTAATGGTTGAGGTGGCATTGATTGAGTTAAAGGTACTTACTTTTCACATTCTCAATGGTTGATAAAAACTCATGATTAACCATGGTAGTGCTCTAAGTACTTTTAAAGTCAAAGTAAAGTACTCATAATAAATGTCATTTCACATTTTTTGAATAAAAATATATTACTGTCATTTCATATTTATTGAAAGAAACAATGCATATCCCTATTCATTTATTATATTATATTATATTATTTTTAGATAGTATATTAATTACATGTTATTTACAATTTAAATAATATAATTTTTAATTAATATCATACAATATAATTAAGAATTTATAAATTTATGTTTATATTGTATTTTAAGTTATTTAAATACAAAGGACAAATGCATTAGTTGTTCAATGATAATGACATTTTCTTGAAAATCTCATTCTTATTTATAGTCACATAAATACAATTTTTTTATTAATTGTATTTTGGCACAACTTTTGAATTGAATTTAACTATGGTTACATGGATTGTGGTGCAAAAAGTGAATTGAAAATTCATAAATATTATTTTATTGGTTTAGCTATTATTTTATTATTTCCTTAGGAGGCCCATTTTAGACCTCAAAATTTCTCTAATGACTGGATGCCTTATTCTTTCTACTTTGTCTCGGCAGGCATAGGTATGCCTCCCCCGCCACCTATAGCACAGGTACTCACTCATAAAAGAGACTTGTCGCACCTGTAAGTCTCGCCTCCTCAGGGTCTATTCCTCTCAGCGCTTTAGTCTACCTTATATTTCTCTCTTTGACTTCCCCTTCGGTGTCTAGTGATTGAGTTCTTACAATGTACTTCGGTCATACGATTAGCTCCTAATTCTCACACGCTGGGGGGGAATATGTTACACCATTTTTCGTTCATCTAACCTATTATTATTAGATGGACCTAAGTACACCATATAAGACCAATTTTACCCTAAGTAAAATTGCTTTCACTATGAAAATAACTTAGTAAACCACCTTTATTAAGTTTTTTATGGTATAAACAGGAAACCCAATGAGGAAATATTAAATAAATCTATATTTGTTTGATTTTCCTCAAGGAATAATTAGTTAAACAACAGTTTAATTAATATTCTTGGTTATATTTAACCCAAAACAAGTAAATTAATTAGATAAATCATTATTTATCTTATTATTTTCTAAAGAATAATTATTTAAACCTTATTTAAATAATATTCTTTGTTAAATATGACTAAATCACCCATAAATGATTAAATAAATCAGTATTTATTTGATTATTACTCAACCAAATCCTTAAAATGATAAATAAATCATTTATTTATTTATTATTTTCAAATAAAGGGATTTGACCCAAGTCAAATTCCTTTTCCCTCCAACAAATATAATAAAATATTCCATAAAATTTGGATCTTGATTTGGTTAATAATATTTTAATTATGCACCAATATCTAGACTAACTCAATATTTTGTTATAAATAGAAGGGTTTTCACATTCATTTAACACCTTTTGTTGCCTAAAGATCACTCTGGATCTATACTTTTGGTCTGTCTTCGATCCACCATCATAGTCATATTTTGCTACCATTTTTTTGCCTGGTTTTTCTACACCATCAAGAGAGAGGAATTTTAGATCTAAAGTGTTGAGGACTTACAAGAACCCATCCCATTGAGGAGAACTGGTAACACCCTTTTGTGTTTTCCTCCCAGGTGCCATTAATACAAAATTCTTTCAACATATTCTTGTCTTGTCTATTGGATGCATGGAGTAAATCTTGTTTTTTCTAATGCTTAATGTCTTTTGTTGCATAGATCTAGATTTTCATTTATCTTGATCACCTAACTACAGATCTAAAGATATTGGCAGCCATATTTGCTGTTAGGGTTGTTTGTTATGCACAGCTAAAGTGGTCTTTTTTCGTACACTTGGAATAAAGATTCATACTAACATCATGTATCGGAACTATGACTTGAGTTGTCTGCTCATCTACCATAGGTGTCGAGTCAGCTGCAACTATGAGAGTAGCTATACCTACAATAGTGCAGAACCAATTTATATGCACTCTGTCGACCACGTCTGGTTCCACCACATCGATGATGGAATCCTTCTCGTGTCTCTAAACTAGCTCAGTGTGGATTGAACCTATTTAGCATAACCTTGCACATGATCAATCACCCTTAGGGTCCCTATTTCATTCGGATGAAAACATCGTAGAGGCTATGAAAGAACAAAATTATCCATGGGATGCAATGCATCACCGTTTTCTCTTTCTCCCCAAACATATGTTTAGTCCCAACAAGATAAAATAAAAATAGATCTACGTGATCAAATCGAAATATTTCCTCCCATCAGGGAAAGTCGATTGGTTCAAAAACCCCATCCCAGCGCCCGATGCATTCGAGGAAGGAAATATGTCAAACATCTCACCTACCATCAAGGTGAACATATCCAAAAATCTTGCAAAGGTTGAAGAAATATCGCAAGGGGTAGCATGCTCTCCAGAAGAAATAGCCTCTTATACCCAATTGCTACAAGTGTATTGAGATATCTTTGCGTGGGACTACTCAGAAATGCATGGGATTAGTCCCTCTATCGTAGAGCACCATATTGACACTTGGCCTGACGTACCTCAAGTGCGAAAGAAACAACATCAACTACACCCATCAAAGGCAAAAGCAATAAAACGAGAAATTGATAAGCTTCACAAAGTCAGGTTTATCTACCCCATCGCCTATACATCTTGGGTTTCCAACCCTGTTCTCGTCATGAAAAAACAAGGCACTATACGCATTTTCACCGATTTTCAAGATTTGAACAAAGCTTGTCCCAAGGACAATTATCCCACCCCATTCATCGACCAGGTCATCGATGCTTGCATGAGACACGAGGCTCTATCCTTCATGGATGGATTCTCTCGGTACAACTAAATTCAAATCCGTCACACACATCGGTACAAAACTGCATTCACCACCCCCTAGGGCACATTCACACACAAGGTAATGCCATTTGGCCTAAAAAATGTTGGAGCCACCTTCCAAAGGGACATGAATTATATATTTCATGACTTGGCACACCTTATCCTCACCTACTTGGACGACCTAACCGTCTGCTCCAACAAGCGCTTAGACCATCTTGGATCTGTGATTGGTATTCCAACGATGTTGTAAATACAACCTATGCTTGAACCCCCTCAAGTGTGTCTTTTGCATCAACAAAGGTAGACTCTTAGGTTTTATTATGTCCCAGCAAGGGATTCGTGTGGACCCCCTCAAGGTCCAAGCCATCAAAGAGGTACCTCCGCCTCGAAGAGGCAACTACAAAGCCTACAGGGGAAGGCCAATTTTCTGAGACACTTCCTCCTAGATTATGCCACCTCGCTCAAGGGTTCATGCGCCTCCTTCACCAGGATATCCCATTCAAATGGGATGATTAAGCCCAACAAGAGTTTGATGCGCTGAAGGAAACTTTATCTTCAGTGCCACTCATCAATCCCCCAGACTATGACAAAGATTATATCCTGTATCTATCAGCTTCTGAATCCACATTGGCCAGAGTTTTTGATGCAGGAGCATCAAGGCCATTTTTCATTTGTAAATATGTAATAAAGGGGGGTGTGACATTTTTATTATTTTATTAATTAATTTGTCATTTTTAATAAAATAGGAGATAAAGTGAGGATTTTGTAAATATTCTTTTAATTAATAAAATGATATGAGAGAAATATATTAGGAGAAAAATTAGGAATTAGGAATTCTATGTATGGGACTTTGTTGAGTCCACACCTAAAAATTAGATTTAGTTGAGGATTAGGCGGAGTGATTTTGGAGTGAATTAAATGCATTATTTATGTATAAATATGAGTGGTTTTTTTTAGGAAAATACACTTGAATAGATTGAGAGTGTGAGTAGTGAGAGTGTTTCTGCTTGGGAGCCTTCGATAGTTTGTAAAGGGCCAATAATTGGGAAATCAAGCCAAGAAGGAGGACTTCCATTTCAGGTTTGCATGATTAATAAAAGAAGTGGTTTTTGAGTTAATTTCTATGGTATGGTTATGTGATTTTTGTTTATGAGTTGGATGCGATTAAATGAATCAAAATTTGGAAAGGACTGAAAGTTCGATTTGAAGAAAACCAATTTCAAACCCACAATGCCGAAGGTATTGAATCGAGCGCTGAAACTTTGTATGAATGGGGGTTGTTTTAATTGTAATTGAGTTACAGTTTGGGTATAAGTCTGTATAGAAGTTAAAATATTCTGGAAAACGTTGAATAAGCTTTGTAAACAAAACTCTACACATAAGTTAAAAACATTGATGTTGTTAATATCGGCATTCAATTGTAATGGTTTGCAAATAGTGTACAGTTTGAAATGAATGTAATTTCCAAGGGTCAAATGGTAATCCGAAACCCATTAATTATAAATCAGAAGCATGAGCACGTTATTGAAGCTGTATACAGGAGAAAAGGAATTCGATATATTTGAATTTGTATCGATTCTATATTAAATTGTAATACATAATCGTTGACTGCGTGGTGGTGTGGAGTTACATCGATTTTATAAGTCGATATCGAGAGCAGCAACGCATAAGTGTGCTTCGGCCTGTTTTTGAAGTAAAATCAATTGAATTGATTTATGTCTGACATTCATGGCGGTGATCAGTTTTAATAATTTGATTTTGTATACAGTGAATTGACATTGGAATTGCAGAGAAGGAGCACCAGTCAACGAGCTGGCAAAGTCATTGAATTACAAGTGCTGAAGAATTCAATCTCGCAAAGTCGAATTACAACGTTTGCAGAGTTGATAAAAGACTGAATTCGACAGCGTGGAGGGGAAGGTAAGCAAACGCTGGGATGGAGTTTCAAATGAAAAGCACGTTACAGAGATCAAATGAACATAAGTTGTGCAGACATTAGCTAAGGCGCAGAGATTGCCAGACAGTGTGGACCAATTTAATTGCAGAGAAGCATGGACAACATGATGATCAAACCTTGAAATGGTGTCAAGGGTTTTAAACCCAGTAAAATTATTCAGTTGCAGAGCGCAGCAGAATCGTGTGGTAAACAGTGGCATTAAAATAAGATATAAGATCCAGAAGAACCAACTCCATATTCTGTATTGAGTCAAAAGCAGAACCGTAAGCTACGGCAACCACAATCAAGCGATGGATCGTATTGAATGAAGAATCAATGGAGCATTGAGCATAAAGCTAGAGCACTGTAAAAACTTGAGTTAAGAATAATTCAAGGTAAGGAAACCTGTGGTTCGAATGTTTTGGGATTTTAATTATGCAGTTTAATTATATGAGCAGAAGTGCGCTGGAAAGGTTGACTTTATATGCGCAGTGCTTTGAGTTTAAGTGAAACTTTTAAATTGAGATTTCCACACGGACTAACACATATGAAAGCACTGAAATGTTATCATAACATGTGGGATAACCATTATAGTATTTGGGTTTAAAACTAGAATTAAAAGAGTTTATATAATGGTTCGTGACATTCAATGTGGATTGAAATGATTAAGTCAAGGTGCATACATACCTTGAGACTCCATTTAAGGTGAGGATGTAACATATAAGTATATGTTATATTGATGAGGAGAGGACCAAAAACTTAGGGCCAAAGGTTTGAATGATGAGCAACTTCATTTGAGAATGATTTTGTTATACACTGGTTTTGAACATATGTTGAAGATAGCTTCCGCATGTAAATGGTAGTGTGTGAAATTTGCCAGACATTGAGGTAATTGATTGGGCAGATGCTGAGATGCATGTTTATATGCATGGTGTTTAAAGATTCTGGGTATGGCAGGTTTAGCCCTGCATCAGTTTTGATCCAGGAAGGCCTATATGGGAAGGAGCACGTAATCTATTACGTCAGCAAAACCTTACAAGGCCCAGCATTAAGATATGAGCCTGAAGAAAAGACTGCCCTAGCATTAATCCATGCAGTCCAGAATCTTCACCACTACATCATCTTAAAAACCACTATTGTCATCGCAGATATTAATCCCATAAAATACCTTCTCACCCGCCACCTAATGAACCATAAGTACGCCCGATGGATAGTCATTCTCCAAGAATACGACTTACAATTTCGCTCCCCTAAAATAAAAAAGGCACTTACCTTAGCAAAGTTCATTACAGATCTCCTAGGAGATACCAAGGGATCACCAGTGAATGATTCACTACCAGATGAACATTTCTTCTTTATAGCCACTGAAGACCCTTGGTACGGAGACATTCTCCTATTCATGCGAACTCAAAATTTTAGACCTCATCTCACTAGAGATGATCATCGCTGCATACGCCAGCAGGCCCCCCGATATATCCTCATGGGAGATGTCTTGTATCGACGGGGCATCGACACCATTTTAAATCGATGCATCACTCATGATAAACCAGAACAAGCCTTTAATTACTGCCACAAAGGTGCTTGTGGCGGCCACCACCCAAAAAATCTTACAGGCAGGATATTTTTGGCCCTCCCTATTTTTCGATTGCATTACTGCAGTCAAGGGATGTGAGCAATGCCAACTCTTCACCCACAAATCAAGAGAACCTACCGCTTCTCTGCATCCTGTCATTGTCGTCGACCCCTTTTGTAAATGGGGAATTGACTTCATGACTTACAACCCCGCATCCTTAGGCAACCATAAATATATCATCGTGGCTGTCGATTATTTCACCAAGTGGGCAGAGGCCATGCCCACATACGACAACACCGCAGAAACCACCGCCCGATTTCTGTTAAACCACGTGATAGCCCGGTTCGGCGTTCCCAAATAGTTAGTCTCTAACCATGGGAAACACTTCGAGAATGAAGTTTTCGAGGAGCTATCTCACCACCTCAAATTCACCCACGAATTCGCTTCACCATACTACCCCCAATCCAATGGAAAAGTAGAATTTGTAAACAAAGTACTCAAAACTATGTTACAACGCATGGTGAATAACCATAAAACCAACTGGCACCACATGCTCTTTTCCAGCTTGTGGGCATAATGCATGGATATAAAGACGTCCACTGGTTTCACTCCCTTCCACTTGGTATACAATGTCGAAGCCGTGATTCCCATAGAATGTAAGATCCTGAATTTGCATGTCGCCACCAAACTCCTCGATGACACCCAGCCTCTAGAACAATGCCTAGTAAAGCTAGAGCTCATTGATGAAATCTGATGATAGTCACTGCAACACAACGAGTCCCATAAGAAAAGGGTAAAATCATCATTCGACTGCCACATCAACCCTTGCTCATTCATTGAGGGAGAACTAGTCCTCCGCTATGATGTCGCAAAAGAAGCCCTAGGGCGAGGAAAGTTCGAAACTTTGTGGAAAGGACCCTACATCGTAAAATATTTCCTCTGTCAGGGGGTATACATCTTGACGGAATCAGACGAGGCATGCCTCAGCAACCCCTTCAATGACCTTTACCTCAAAAACTTATACCCATGAGGTCCAAGCTAGCCCTGCCCTAGAGTGTACGTACACAAACCCAACCACTTTAAATTTTTACCCAAAAGACTTATTACAAAATGTGCTCAAAGTGTCGCCATGGATTACCAACCCAAACCTTACTTCAGATTTGTTGATGGAGCATCAAGATGGTCTCAAAGTTTAGCAGTAGCTGCCTAGGTCATCTATCACCCTGACCAATCACCACTCTACAGAAACAGTGTGTGTAGCGGTTCAGCAAAAAAAAACAGGAAGAATATGATGTTTTCATCGGACTTATGTGTGATGCCCTCCAGCAGGGCATACGCCATATTCATGTCTACCTCGATTCCCAGTTAGTAGTATCGTAGTTAAACGAAACATTTGAGACAAGAGATTCACATCTATTTAGAAAATATTTGCATGCAAAAAGATTACGCAGACACTTTGACTACATCACATTTACACATGTACCAAGGAGTCAAAACCAAACAGTTGATCGCATAGCTAATGATATTCTAAACTGGAATGCATCTCAGATAAAACATCATACATAAAAAACCGAAAACATAGATATCCATCAGTATAACAGCATCCATAAATAGAAACAAGGGGCACAACATGTAGAGCCACAAAAAATATCTCTCATATATATATATATATATATATATATCATGGTGTATATGTCTGAGTACAAAAAATAATGTCGCTAACCCATTGACCAGCCCAAAGATACACAAAAAGTCGTCAAAAATAGGGGAAGCATCCTCATAATGGGTGCTTTCCCCATGTACAAGTAAACTCTACAGCGGTGCTCCCCTAGGCGGGGCACCTGGACCCACAATTGCTCCCAGTATCACTACTGGAGTCGTCATCACAACTGAGACTGCCACCCAATGTAAAATAGGTTGATAGTCCCTCTCCCGGGCCACCACTGTCTCCAGCTAGACCTCCTCGAGATCATCTAAAAATCCTCGAGAAGGCAACCCCTGGGTCAAGCGATCCACTCGACCCCAGGAATCCTCTAGAACTAACACATGTGTAGTCAGCTCAGCAATGTGAGCCTCCACCGTATCAGCACGTGTTGCCTCTGCATCAGCACGAGCTCGCTCGATCACAGCCTCGGCAGCAACCGATATACTGCCCTCTCCCGAAGGGCCAGCACCACCACCAAGTCCACCACCCTGAAGCTATGCAGCATCTCCTCCCAGCCCCCCACAATCACCCCGAGGTCTTTGAAGAGGACTCTGGCCAACCAATCGAGCCACGAGGCGACCTACCACGCCAACATCTACAAGAGAAACCAAAACTGTGTCAGTTTCACCATCAAAACATATAAGCACATATATACTCAAACAAATACAGAAAACGTAAAAACATACCTCTTGGCCCCCAAGCATAACCAGGAGGGAGACCCATCTTTGGATCCCCTCGGAAGTCCATGTCTGCATACGGGAATGGAAGAAACATCTGGGGGTTGACCTCAAACTATGCCACCATACCCCCACCCCCTCGCGGCATCACAGGAGCCCACCTCCTCATGCGAGGCTCCCGTTTCCCCCCAGGAGGCACCGCCACCACTATTCTCAACATCACTACCCTCTCATACATAATGCTGCATAGAATATTTACGTACGCAAACAAAATTGATCCACTCCGGACCTTGTTAAGTTGTGTCACCATCTCGTCATAGCAGAAGCGGGAAAAATCAAAGAAGTGCCCAGACCTCAGCCAGCGCAAGACTCCAACCTGCGAGCCCGATGCCTAATGTGGAGCCAACAACCCTGCAAGTCGAACAATAGCTTCTAGAGCGCACCTCTCGGCCAAGTATGTCACTGAGGAAATTCTGATGCACCCCTCCGTAAGGGGCACCCCGCCATAGTGATGTTCCCAGAAACTCTCCAAATCCACCCTCCCAGAAGGAAGTGGATACCGCAATGCCTCACCATGAGGAATTATTCCGGTCACAAAGTATACATCTGTCTCAAGATGGATAGAAAGGATAGTCCCACACAACATAAACATGTTTCACCTACTGTGCCAATGCTGGATCAAGTAACGTAGTAGTCAGTCCTGAGACCGGAGAAGCTCGTTCTCCATGAACTTCAGGAGCCCCCATTGCGCCAACTGTCGGTGCTCTAGACCATCGGCGGCTAATGCAGTATGGAGCTCAGGCCAATCCTGCTCCCTCCACAACAACCTATCATCCAGATAGGAAACCCATCAGTAATAGAAAAAACATAAAAAATAGGAAAAAATTCAAAAAAAAAAAATCCTCGGCCTTTTACGCGCCTGTCCCTCAAACATGCACGCTCAAGGCACACCTGTATCTCTCATAGGTGTGCATAAGGCTTGCCAAAAAAGGGGAACAAAGCACTTAAAGTGCGCGAAACCCCAGAAAATGCACATGGAGGGCACGCTCTTACCCTGATCGTCCTCGCAATCTAGGGAAAAAATTTACTCAGAATCCATACAAACCAGTTTTGTACATATCCCAGCACACTCAGACTGAAAAAATTAGAGTGCAGGACATCATGGAGATTACCTGGGCATGATATCACTAATCCCTAGTGCTCAAGCTGACCGCAACGGCAAAAACTGCTTCGGGTAAGCCTCTGGCCTCTCAAAAACTCAACAAGTACAAATGAATTGAATTAGGGCCATATTCACCTATATATCTCCCTTTTCAAAAACTTTGGACGACCATAACGAGAGATCAGAAGATTCGTTCTCTGAACTAAAAGCAGCACCGTGATCAACACTCCATAACAAACAGAGGCGACGCCTCACATTCGCACTCCTAAAAAAATAATTTTTCAGTGCCGGCAGGTATGCCCTCTCTCATCTTCTTTTTTAAAGCTCGTGAATTTCAATAATATTTGATAAAGAAGATGCTTTCACTTGAGGTAGTTGTTTGTGCAGGAAAGCTCACAAACCATCCACAACTCCATCCACTGAAAGTTCCAAAGCAGGTGTCATTCTACCCCTAGCGTGATAGATTCCTAGAACACTCTGCATATCCTGAAATCATTTCTCCATCAAAAATTAACCATAGGTTCCACATATCCAGCCATTTTTATCATCACCTCACCCTGCACATGATAAACATCCTCATTAGTCGGTATAGCCTCCCCTCCATGGCGCTCGTCACCCACAGTAGACCATATATCACAACAAAAGTGACGCCATGGCCATACCACTTTAGTCCGGGAAGCACCTCATGCCCATCCATCCATCATGCATAAGGTCACATTTTACCAAACAGAATGAAACCCCCTTCCCAGACGGTCAGGTTGTACAAGCAAATCAAAAGCGCACTCCCGCGCCTCGCATTTGGCCCACCATACCTCCATCAGCATAATCCCACCTGTGATACTTTTTCATCTGCTTCATCAACCTCACACGTGAGACCATCCAATGGGGCCCCCACCCTCAGCAAAACACCTTCCTCATGTCATCAGTGAGTGAACACTTTCATGTTTTTGGGCACCCGTCTCTGTGTTTTGTACAAACCAAACCCCATTATTTTATTCTTTTGGTAAGTATACAAAGACCGCAAATGGCGCACTACATCCTCCACCCACTCATTCATTTTTTCTCCCATGGCAGCAGTCCCTAAACACCCTTGGTCAGAATATAACACCCTCACGCAAAAGCCACCATGACATTCATAACCAGTTTATACCCTCCCTCGAAGTCCTACCAACTCCAGGGATTTCCCCATCAGAAATAGTTATGACTTCCGCTCAGCTTCTTATTATACTCCGACCTCAGGCCATTGAA
Organism: Pinus albicaulis; assembly: GCA_034641835.2. Classification (NCBI taxonomy): domain Eukaryota; kingdom Viridiplantae; phylum Streptophyta; class Pinopsida; order Pinales; family Pinaceae; genus Pinus; species Pinus albicaulis. The sequence goes on from CM076573.1 coordinate 215,389,779, forward strand.
TCCCCATCATTATTTTTCAGTCACCCCTCACCACCATGCCTATGTTAAACCCATCACATCCAAGATCCTGATCGTTCATATTAGCGACCCCTCATTTGGTTGAGGCTTCCTTTTTGTCGACTTCAACACCTATTTTCCAAAAATCAAGCGATACTTCGAATCGCCCCTCCCCATAAAAGGAGCATCCTCAGGTGGCACTGTGGGAGATTTCATTGCCCACATATGTCATCGATCCTCCTGACATTCGACTACAACACAAACCTTTCATGTCAAGATGGTATCGTACCTTACAAACATTGCACTTTGATGAAATTCATCAAATACCCATGCCTTTGTAAGCGTCTCTTTCAACAATGCTTACACGGGAAGGTCCCAACCAGCACCTATGCATACAATGTGTAGTTATATGCCATACTAATTTTACACATATGGGTACCACATTCCACTTATTTTCAAAGAAAAAATGCCCCTGAGGGTGTCAGCAGTCGTCGTCATCAACCAACTGATCACTACCATATTAGTGGCACAAGACAGAACATGCATCTATCAAATAGATTTGTTTAACTATCCACGACATCACGAGCATGGGACATGCCCGCCTCGTTGAAATTTTGTATATATTGTATTATATTTTCTTACAGGTATCCCACGGGACATGGTCATTCTTCGAACCGGTGTAGGGTGTCTCCAATTCTGAGCTCCACACAGGTCTCTCTCTCTCTACGCATAGTATACAGAAAGGAAACTATAATGTATTTCGGCTATACAGTTCTTCCTAGAGCTCACACATTAGGGGGAAACTGTTAACATTAGAAAATTGTACAAGAAAAAACGACATTATTTAATGTCAGGCACAAGGATTTACAGGCTTGAGAGACACTAGAGAATCTGGAAAGTATTTAAAAATCTCTAAGGTCTGAGGAAAAATCAAATTTGAGCAAGTATTAAATGGTTTTGTGCGCAAAATCATTCGATAAGAGCGCCTTTGCGCACCTTTTGACCCGAAAAGCGTGCAATCCTAGGAGTGGCAGAAGTCACTTTCCAGGACCACAAAAAGCACACTCTAGGACAATGATTGCACACTTGAAGCTGCCTAAGGACAGCCATCAAAGCCTCCTTAGGACATCAAGGGAGCACATAATGGAATAAATGTGGCACACAATGGATTCATCCCCCTCTCTTGGGTCACCATCCACAATGTACCAAGAGAGGGAATGAGGATTTGAATTCTCCTATAAAATTCCACCAAGAGATGAAGAACTAGAGAGCACATTGTTATACTGGCCAGAATTTCCCTAAGAAATACCAGCAGTGTGTGATCCAGAGCTGAGATAGAGGGGACTCAATTTTTGGCCATCCAACAACTTCAGTCCACCATAGTAGAAAGAGGCAGACTTTGCACCGAGGCAAGCTTGGAAGTAAAGACATCCTTGCATCGTGACTTAGAACCCCAAGTTCTAAGGGCCCCTTGGAAAGTTGGTTAAATTTTCATCCTCATTTCCTACCAGCACTCAATAAGAGGGGGCGTAAGCGCCGTCGTTTGGAATATTGCAGTTGTTTGACTCTATTTAGAACTTTTGTTTTATTTTTTTTAGTCTTAGTTTAATTTTTGTGTTTGGATATGCATGCTATTTCTCTATCTAGTATGTTTATGTTTTAGTATGTTCCAATAACTTGCTTGACTCCATATCTTTTTTTCTTGTGACCAATAATTTAAGAGGGTAAACCACACCCCTTAAGTTGGTGTGATTTCTTACATGCATGCACCAAACACACTAACACAACAATTTTTGAAACATATGAAATGACACGAGAGTGGAGAATATAGACCCGAAAGTTCTTCAATGATTTGATTAACACCAAGGCTTTTTTATCAATGATGGTGTACTTCAAGGCTGCATCTCTTATGGTTCTACTAAAGAAGGCGATGGACTACTTCGTGTTCTGATTTTTCTTTTGCATAAGGACAACAACAAGAGCGTACTCCGAAGAAAATGAAATAATGATGAAATCAAGTGTGTAATCTAGACTAATAAGAATATGAGCATAAGATCAGGCCAATTTAACTTGATTGAATGACTGCTTTGCCTCTTTAGACCATTTTAATTCACTATCTTTCTTTAGCATGTCAGTGATTTTCCTTAAGTGTTCAGCAAGATTGGGGACAAACCTTCTCAAAATTTTGATTTTTCCATTGAACGACTGGATTTCCTTTTTGATCCTAGGATAGTCCAAGGTCTGAATTGCTTCAATCCTTGAAGGATCTATCCTAATTCCATATTTTGATATGATATGGCCCAACAATTTCCCTTCCTCCATAGCAAAAAGGCTTTTCTTTGGGTTCAACGATATGCCAAACTTTCTACATCTCTGAAAAAATGTTTTGAAGTGATGTAAGTGCTGCTCATCTGTCTTGTAAAAAAAAGTGATGTCATCAAGATAGATGACCAAAAATACATCATTTTAATTGGCAAAAGAAATATCCATTTCTCGTTGAAAAGTCACCCCTGCATTCTTCAATCCGAAAGGCATTTTTGAAGTTGCCCCATGGTGTTGTAAAGGTTGTCTTTTCCTAATCATATGGATAGATTAAAATCTTATTATACCTGGAGTATCCATCCAGCAATGAAAGTCTAGAAGATCCAACTACCCTTTGCATAATATGGTCCATCTTTGGTAGTTGGTAATTGTCTTTCAATGACACTTTATTCATATTTCTAAAAATTATACACAAGAGAAACTCTCCTGTCTTATTTCTCACTAGCACTAGATTAGACATCCAATTTGAAAAGTGAAGAGGAACTATAATACCAACAGTAATAATCTATTTACCTCCTTTTGAATGGAGGGCAGCAATTAGGGATTCATTCTCCTTAACTTATGGAAGAAAGGTTTTTGATTTGGCTTTAAGGGAATTGTATGTTGGATTATACTCTTATCATAAATTATCAAATCATAATATTCCCAAGCAAATACATCATTAAACTGAGACATAAGCATTGTGTATTTACCTTTCATTTCTACACTAAAGGATTTTGAAATTTTTACCATCTTTGGCTTTTCTAGAGTGCCAAGATTGAGATCTTCCACTCCCACTTTTGTTGGTAGCATGGTCGGTTTGCGTGCAACATCATCTTGATCGAAAATCTCTTCCAAAGGTACCAAACCTATTGGAATTTTTGTCCATCTTCATAGCACTGGTTATCCATTTGTGAATTCACAAATTCCTCTTCTATCTGCAAGAAGTTGCTGATCTATTTATCATCTTGAAATATCTAACAATACTGGACGTTATCTGGGACAATAGGAAAGTGTTTGACATTTGTCTCATACTTATTATTAGGATACAATGGAATTTTAAACATTTTGGCCGAAGTAGCAAGAGAATAAACAATAACATTTTTGTCCCTTGGGATCAATGAAAAAGTATACTTGGTGAAGGTCTTGAGGATATCTAACATTGCATTTCGGTAAGCTCGAATCCTTGGATGCTTGGCCTGGTATTCCCCTTTGACTTTTTTTATTACTAGCTCAGAGTTGCCATACATAGAAATCTTCTTGAAACCTAACTTCTTGAGAATTTTCAGACCAGCTATCAAAGCCTCATACTCAACTTCATTGTTTGAACAGTCAAAAGCCAGCTTATAAGAGGACATTTGAACATTGGGAGGAATTTTTAGTAACCGATTTATAAGGATGTGAATCCACACTCCAATGTCAGCCCCTTCTTTACCCAAAGCTCCATTGAATTCCATGGTCCACAAACTACTTTCTTCATAAGGAAGCTGCAAATCGGATGACTGAACTTTACTTACTGCTTGAGAGAGTTATGTTGTACCAAAAATATTTGTTTCTTTCATTGTTTCATCTCTTTTTTGGGATGATGCACTTGGTTCCAAACCACTTGGCATATTTTCGGGAATTTACACATTTTCCATTTCTAAAACATAATTTGAAAACTCATAATTTTATGCTTTCTCTTCAATCAAAATTTCGGAAGATGTTGAAAATTCATCATTGAATAAGATATAGGACTCTAAATTTCTGTGGACAGCATGTATGGGATGATTATTAGGATTTTCTTGGCTACTGATCATGTAGTTCATTTTACTTTCCTGGTATAGTTTCCTGAGTTTTCCAAAGATGGGAATGATAGCATATGAAAATTCAAGTTGTAAGGTACCTCTAAGCTTCACTCCCCATGACCAAGAGAGAAACATTCCAGACCTGGTGTTATCACCAAAAAAAAAATGAAGCATCATTTGATAAGGTTAAATAGGTTCATGTGTCAAAAATAAGGTTGTAGGATTCATTTTTTATGCTTGGTCAAGAGAAATATTAAAATTTTCTTGTTTAAGTTTACCCTAAGGTCTAAACCCACTCATTTTCAAACTCCCTCATGTCACATCACTCATCATTTTCTGAATGATTTCAATTTCCAAGGTTTTTGTACTAAAAATTCCATTTTAGCCAAGAAACCACAATTGTGTAGCGAAATACACTGAAAAAAGTCACTTTTCGCTACGAAACCGCTGATAGTTTCGTAGCAAAAACAACCAAGTTTACACTAGATATGCAACGAAAGCACGTTTTCCTGTATGTCTTGTCACATTAGCTGTTAGGGGTTATAAAATCATTGGGAATGGGTAATTTAGATACCATTCGAGTCATGGAGGGATAAAATCAAGGTACATGCTCAGGTCTGCAGTCATCATGATCAGTTTAGGTATGTATGAGTCATCATTGAGTCATGAGAGGACATCAAAACTTCAAAAACCTTTCCTAATTTAGTCATTTCTCATTTCTCATTCCTTCTTGCGTGATATTGAGCTCTGGATAGCTATTGCACTAAGCCAAAGTTGTGGTTGGTGTTTTCAAAGGTTTACATTGAGCATCATCAAGCGAGGCTGTGAAGACCTTAAAGAAACATTGAGATATGAACCAGCAGACATGAACTTGATCAATGAAGACCCAACAACAGTGGAAGTCTTCAGAAGGCCAGGTTTCCTACAGTTTTGTGAGAAATTACAAGGTTGTCATACACAGGTTTCCAAAGAGTTTTCTTTGAATTTCAGTGGAACAGCCACCAAAGTGTGAATTTTCAATTTTTCCATCACACCATAGGTTATTGCAGCTACTACCGGGATCCCAAGAGGATAGGAGAAGTGGCTCAAAGGTTTCAAGTTTAGCATGGATCATTGCAAAGAATTCATGAAGCCTGAAAACAGTGAAATGGATCTCACCAATGTTGTTCCAAGGAGCTGCATAAAGGACAACTATTCAAAATTGTTGCTCATCATCCAAAAGTACTTTACTTGTGAAGGGAGATACCACAAAGTCTACTCATATCATTTCAAGTTACTTCTACACTTTACTGGTAAGATTTCCCTTGATCCGCCTTTCTATTTGCATAGAAGTTTTTCAAAAATGGCAGATAAGGTCCAAGCAAAGTCTGAAGGGAGTGAGACTTCATTATTTCATCATGGTTTAATGAAGCTATTAGTTTTATATGAACTCCAAAGGTTAGGAAGAGACTGGTCATCATTTTTGTTTGTTAGTGGTTTTGAGTTGGATACTCTTACTCCTTCAAGAACTCCTAAACCTAGGAAAATTCCATCACCATTAGCAGCAGAGCAGAGTGAACAATTGATATCAAAACCAAGTGAAACTATAAGAGTAGAACCAAGTGAGCCAATTATGATGGAGACTGAGCAATTGCAGAGTTTTGACACACCAAATATCCCACCTACAAAACAGAAGTCAAAAGTGGTCAAACCTTCAAAACAAAAACAAGATGTGAGTAAAAAAGAAACAAAAAGGAGGACAAGGAGCCAAACAGTGGCCTTAGAAGAGAAAACAGTGCCTGTAGAGGAAAGAGAAGTAGCTAAAGGAAATATTGAAGATATCTTACATGCCATTGACATAAAAGAAACTCCTATAGTCTAGGCTAAGGACATAGAGGAAGGTGGACAGAAGTTAAAAAAGGCTAAATCTGCAAATAAATTAGAATTTGAGGAAGAGGATGTAGGTTTCATGTTCCAAGCAAGAAAGCCTATGAAAAGGCATGCTAGTAAGCTTTTATAGAGTATTAAAGAGCTTTCAACCACCTACTATCACATTCCAACCACCACAAGAGGTCATTGACCTTTCATCACCTGCAGAGAAAGATAAAATTAGCAAATCAAAGAAAGGAAAAGAGAAGGTGATGGAAAAAACAGAGTTGCAAATCCTTGAAGAAAAATTGAAATTGGACAATCATTAAATTGTTGTTATGAAAAGAGAAGCAAGGAAAAACAGTGTAGAGAAGATTCAATTTGAAAAGATGAAGGCAATTTGGGAAGAATAGGTTGACAATGTTTCCAAGACTTTGGATAACACACAACAGCTTATCAAATGGACCATTTCAGCAAGGAAAGAGTCCAAAGATGTCATGAGGATGAATACACATCTGAAAGCCACCAATAGAAGATTGAAATACCAGGTTAAGGACATCCAGGAGCAGCAACTAATTCATGAAGAGTTAGAGAAACAAGGCCTTAAAATGACAGTGCTTGAAGAGCCAATAGCTCAACCAATTATAAACGAGGAAGAAATGCCTCAAGGATCATAAGGTGAGTTGGTTTATGGTTTTTTAAGGCTAATGGCATGTTATTAAAAAAAAAATTGGCACTTATGAGGTTCATTTTTCAAGTTATACAAAAATCTGGAATTTCAGCACTTTTCAGCAGTTTCGTAGCGTGCCTAGGCTTGAAGGACAGTAAAATGCTATGAAACTGCTGTAGATTTTCTTCTTTCTTTTTGAACCAGTTTTGGTAGCTTTCAAGAGGTGAAATTGGTGTGGGAGATGTGTCTAAGGATGATGAAGACCATGCCAAAGGAAAGAATCAAAAAATTTGAGGGTAAATGGAATTTTTGAAGCTCTACGAAAGTACACTATGAAACTGCCTTACTTTCATAGCGTACTGTGTGGGAGCCTTTTAAGAAAAATTTTGGGAATTTATGGACAACTGGGTATTATCCAAGTGTTAGAGGAGCATGAAAACAATCATTCATCACTTAAAGACCACGAAATGAAGATAAATTAGCAACAAAATCATTCGTGGAAGAAGAAGAACTTTTTGCCTAAAAAATAGGGTTTTGTTTCTAGTTTTAGAGGAGGTCAGTTAAGTGGTCATGTAGTGATGAGTCCCATCACTCCAATTCAAACATGTGAAAGCATACTTGTCAAAGATGTAATTGCTTTAGAAGATAAGGTTGTTAAATTTAATATGAGTAGTTTTAGTCCTATTAGGAAAAGGACTGTCAAGTAGGATAGCTGTCATTTTGTCATTAAGTAGATGTTTTATGGTTATGCAAGGTGCCATTAAGAAAAAATTCGATGAATATAGCCAGGAGGAAGATCATCTCATGATGTAACAATTATATTAAAGGCCAAAGAGTTGAATTTGTCAAGGGTTGGAGATTTTTTGGCAAAGACAGCTTTATGTAATTTGACTGTTTCAGTAATACAGGAGATTTGTTACTTGACCAACCTGAGATTCTGATTGAGTTTTTAGTGCCTACCTATCTTATCTATATCTTTTATTTATCCCATTTGCAATGGTTTTCATTTATAATACTCAGAATTCATTCATGTAATGCTCTGACTTCCTTTATAGATGAATTGACTGTGTCTTTTCCTGTTTCATGTGTGTGTGTACTACTGCTAAAAACTCTTACCTGTCTCAGCTTCCATGTCAAGTAAGCTCACTATTGAATCACTGAAAGTGTTGACTCCATAATCCCAATGTTTTCATACTGATACTATTTTCAACCTATACTCATCATAAGAAATTTGTTTCCCAAATAGAGTTATCCATCTAAATACATTTTTATTCAATATCATTAACTCTTTGAGAGAGCCCTCTCAGGCTGAAGAGGCTAAGCTTTAGTCAAAATATTGGTTTGATTACATGATATTTCCTGATTAGCAGGTTATCAGGTGCAATTTTGTGATAACACCTAGTAGGGATATAAGCCACAACAACATCCTTGAGGACATTCTTGGTTGTGATTTGATATAATGACACCACTATATCCTTAATGAGGCCAAGACATTTCACCCTCCTTGAATTAAATGAATAAATATCATGATAAGGTCTTCTGATATCCAATCCTAATCCGTCCATAATGGCCTTGGGAATGAGGTTGTGAGAGGCTTCAGAATCAACCATGGCATTATGGAGGACAGAATCATGGATTTTGAGGCTTAGATAAAATAGAAGGACCTCACTATCTTCTAGAACACCATCAACAACAGGACCAAATAGAAGCTCAAGGTGATCATCACTCACATTAACCATGTCAGAAATTTGATCCACTATAAGAAACTTAGCTACTTGAACTTTGTACTGATCATTCTTGACTATTTCAGTTAGAGGAATGGAGACTTTCAATTTGGAAATTTCATTTTCAAAACTAAAAAGAGCATAATATTTTTCTACCTCTTTCAATGGTGCATCTTTCTTTTCGGGCTGATATTTGTGTGAAGTATCCTTCTTATGTCCTCCATCTTGGAATTATTTATCCTTTCTCTAACCACTGGAGGAAGCTTCATTTCCTTTAGCATGATTAGGAACAACAAGTCCTTTGTCTTTACTTTGATTTGGAGCATCAATTTCTTTATGATGATCATCCACTTGAGTGTTCTGTTTTTTCTGATTGGAGGTTATAGGAACATTCCTACTCCTCAAACCATACTATCTCTGCACTTGAGAAAAAGAATTTTGATATCCCCTCTGACAATATTATGTCCGGACTGATAACATGTCATCATTTGACAATACATATTGTTGATCGTCCAGTGCACAAATTTCTGCAGAAAATTGATCTTCTTCAGTAAGGAAACTCGATTGTTGATTTTCCTCAAATAAATGATTCTCGCCAGAAATTTCTTCTTCATCAAGTCCTTCAGTGTAGTTCTGTTGAAATGGAGTGCAAATTTGTTGTTGACTTTGTGGATCCTGACCCCTCTGTTCCCTTTTCTTGATCTTGTACTGAGGCTGTTGATTTTGACCTCTGAAATTGGTATTTCTAATGGAGGGTTCAGCTTGTCTATCAGTGATGGACATTGTAATATCCCAAAATGGGAATGAAGTAGTGCATAAGCACAATATTGGAATATCAGGGTTAAATTAATTCATAAATTTTTTGAGAAACACATAGCCATCAAATGAATGAATCAGCAAAAAAAAGAAGCACTTCTACATCCTCCCAAGTGGGGAAAATGCAACATTTTAACCCTGAGAACGTTATTTCTGGAGATTTACATTTTAACTGGGAGAAATAATGCTTGGTTCCCTTAGCATATAGACTTAAGCCCTTAAATACAAAATTGGTACTGAAAAAAATCACTTATGATAAGTTAAACATACCTCTCGGCCTCAAATCAACTTAAAAATAGCCAAACCCCGTGACTTAAGTTATGTAGAATTTTTGAAGCACATGACAGTGTTATTTTCTAAGGGTTTCTACAACATAATGATGTAAAATCATATATCTAGAACTTTATAGAACAATATGCTAAGAAAATGAAGATCTGGCCTCATTGCATTATAAAGGTAACCCGGCAAGGGTTTCTTGAAAGCATGAGTACAAAAGGAGCAGATATGAATATTCAGCTCTGAAAAAATACAGTCTTGAATCTTACTGAAACATTACATAAATATATCTGAATAATAAAAAGAGGGATGAGAATCCCTTCTTCTAGCTTTCTGGGAGAATGGTTGGCCCTCTTCTAAGGAAACTAGCTCAAAATCAGGGGCTTAAACCCTGCTGCAGCAACTCTATGAAAAATTACGTAGTTCCTACAAGGGACTATGCTTTAGGAGATGAGGAACATCTGGACAAATACTAAGATGTTAATGAAGCCCAAAAATCTTCCTAGCTGATCTCTTAAGAGAAGGAAGGCACCCTCTACTGAGAAACAAACCCGAAAGTGGTGTTAACAAACCTCCACTGCAACACCCTGCAACATAGAAATATTTTACTACATAAATAACGCTGAGGCTGGAGAATGGTGCTTGGCCTCAAGCCTAGATGTGGAGAAATACAGAATAGAGCTCTCCCAAGAGGCCTCTCAATGGAAGAGGTGGGATTCCTGCTCGGGAACACCTAGTGCTAAATAACACTGCAACCCTGCTAAACAGCAAGAGGAAGCCAAGTCTAAACAAACCAAGATCAAATGATCATATCAAAACATGAATAACAAAGGCTCCCATCCTTTCCATATATGGCAAGTGAACCTCTTCTCATTGGGTCCCATCCATATGTGTCATCAAGCTCATGCAAGTTGTCTTCCACCAAAACTGTGTTGTTCATCAAGGAGATTCAATGCATCTAGACAGCTTTGTTGACTTGGTCAAAGTTGACTAAATCAACATGATCCCATCTCTGTTCACACCCAAGGGTGCTCAAATTAGATGCTTATTCTTCCTCCTTTCACATTAGGAGTGTTATTGATTCTTCTAAACAGGTTAATGGGCCTCCCTACCCATTTATTCACCTACCTAGTGATAAAACAACTCTAATATTCCATTTATCTTGAAGGCTAAATTTTTGGAATATTACAGTCCTCCCCTCCAAAATGTTGCTTGCCCTCAAGAAACTGTATAAGGAGAGAAAAATTCCTCCCGTCCTCTTCTTGTGGCCTCCTCATCAAAATTCCCCACCACTACTCAAAATAATCTACTACAAATCTGCCCTCCAATGTTTCCTCCCAAGCATGCAAAACCATATGGCTCACATCATAGAAAGGTGGAAGGTGTAAGTGGAAACCTCCTTGCTATCCAATGGCCTCATCAAGGTAGGAGTGATGACAAACATGGGAAATCTTATTCCCAATGAGTGATTCCCACACCCATGCTATCATCCAAATGAAATGAGCCAATCTAGGTAGCTCAAAAATATCCTCAACCCCCGGTTCATACAATGTGTTGGGGCTGTATGGAGAGATTGGATCCTCCCATCCAAGTGGTTTCTCTCTCCATTTATGGTAAGTATGGGGCTACTGCTGATCTTGGGATGAAATTTTATGACCTCCAAGAGTGACCCAAGCTACCCCATCAAACAAATAAACCATGAAGTGCCTCCTCCAAAAACTCAAGTTCTTCAAATGGCTCCTCCCACATGAAGGAAAGAGATGTAGTTTTGCAATCATGGGCTGCCCATTGCTTGTCCTGAAACATGCATCATGTAAAGTAGGGAGAATAATACTCCCAATGGGCATCTCCAACTCATATCCCACTCTACAAAAAAAGCTCCCCATGAACATAAAAATATCAACAATACATTGAAGCAAAAACCAATAGAAACAATTTGTCATATGACAACCAAAAAGTGGATCAAGGTCCCACACATGGAACCAGGGCAATGCATCCTTTGCCTGCATCAAATCAAACAATAACAAGTGCTTTTACAGCCACTTTTTTGTTGCCACAATCATTCTATAAGATAGAAACATGAAAGTACAAGGTGGTGTCAATGGTGCACACCAAAAATCATGTGGCCTCCCCCACAAACCACCAATAAGATAGCCAATCTCAATGCTACAAATGGCTTCAAGTACATCATCATACAATATGAAAGAAGGGATAATCCTCCTTGGTACAAAATGCTACTCATATAAAGTAAAGAAGTACAAAACATAATGTGGAATTATACATTCTCCACCATGTACTTGGGACCTTGAGCTGAAATGGCTCAACTGGAAACTCTCCCTCACCTCCAAAGAGTAGGGAAGCGACTGTGACATCCTATCTATCACCATCTAGGAAATTCATCTCTCCATATGCTGAAATATGTCATGCTGGATGCCCTCCCAAATGAAATCATCTACCAAGGAAAGATATGCATCAAAGTGCATGGAAAAGAAGTCCTCATGTGCTGCATGTAACAGCTTCTCCTTGACCTTAGAAGCTCTAGTCAAGAAGACTCTGCCATAAGAATAGATGACCACATCATGCACCATATATCTACCATCTCCATCAGGGTCATCAAGAATCATGCAAACACCAAGATCCTTGGAGTACTCTACCAAGAGTTGAGACCTCCAATATGGATCAATCCTCTTAAGAGACAGAGCTGAAGATCTGCAATGTGAAGCTCTCCACATGCTGTTGTCTTTTCCTTTGACATCCCTCATTCCAAATTCATCCTCCAAATTGCTGCCATGCCCATCATGCAGCTGCTCATGCTCAAAAAGAAGTAGGAATATTTGGAATTTGATCTCCCATGTGAAGCCCTCATCCAAAACAAATCTCTCAATCTTGGCCAATGTAAGCATGAGTGGCCTCCATCTACTCCAATGTATGGAGGATTCCTTCCTCAAAGGAAGTACCCTCTTTTTCTCCAAGTCCATGGAGCAACTCCCTTGCACCATGAAGGTGCCATCCTCCATCACTGTAGCAACTTTCGTCAGCGCAGTATATCTAGTGAGAGTGGGTGGTGCTAAAAATGGAAGAATGTCTCCCTCCTCCTTGAGACTATCCCAAACTCGCTGCGTTGTACTAGAATCCTCCACAGCTTTCACCTCTTCGGAATCTAAGAGGGGTGAACCAAATGGCAAGATGCTTCTTACCAAATCCAGATCTGGTGGCCTCCTAGGTGGAATGTCTCCATATAGTGAGACATCAATGTCAAGAGTAGACTGTACATACGGTTGGGCAACCTTTCCCCTACCCTCACATCAAAAATCAGCCTGCCTCTTCCTTGCATCAACTCTCTGAAATGGATAGGGGTGTGTGCTCCTCATCAAATGATGATAATCTTCCTCCCTATCTTCTTCTTCTATCTACAATGCTCCACAATCATGTTTCCCATTGATTGTGTCTTGATCTCCATATGTGAGATCCTGGGGAACTTCTTGCAATGCTATAAGAAATCCTCCTATTGGAGCATGTGCTCCTCCTCCCTCTGCATCAGGTACTAGATATTCTCTAGATGTGATAGCGCTTTAAACCCCATCCTTCTCTTCCTCTTCAATCTGAATAGGAGGTAACTTCTCAATAAGAGGATCCTCTTTTGCAAAAGGAACCTTCATGTCCTCTTGTCCAAGCTTATGAAACAAGGATATTGCCTCTAGCAAGGTATCATGCAAGATGTGAGCTTCTTCAACAGGTTCTGAAGTGGTTTTGAGTTTGTAGGTCCTTCCAACTTATGCAAAATCTTTATTTGTCTTGGTTTGATTGTTTCATGTTTTTTATCAAACCTCTCTACCAATCCCTTAGTGAAATTTGAAAAAGAAGAAGTATTGACATTTTTCAATGAAAATGACTCAAACATCCACCAAGCATAGGTCTTACCTTCAAAGTGCAGTGCTACAACTCTGATGGCTTCATCTTCAGAAACTTGGTGCTGCTACAAATAAGTATGCAACTCGTCCACCCAAGCTCTGGCTGAACAAGTTCGGGATCCATCAAAGGTAGATAGAGAAAATCTATCCATGTCATGCAGCTTTCTCCTCTCCACCTTGATCTTGTAAAACTCTTTGAGACTGATATGATCTCTAAACTTTTCAGTTTGAGATTCATACTCTTGCAGAAAATTACTAAGAGTTTCCCTCCTTGGAATTTCCTCTTCTTTCATCTCTTTCATAGTAGATTTGGGCATTTGAATGCACTATGCATAATAGGGTGTAGCTACATTCTCACACCTATCATGTGCCAATCTAAATATAGCTTTAGATTCAAACTTCTCTGGAGATTCCATCTCCTTTCTCATTTTCTTAAGATCTTCATTGATGTTCTGCATAGATTTTGGAATAAGCTTTGAGAGCCTCTCCTCATTTCTTCCTCCACACAATGGATTCTTCTTTCTATTCATCTCCCCGTCTCTTGATAGCATCATGGCTGAGTTCCACAGGCTGAGCCAAGACTATGCTATGATACCACTGTAATATCCCAAAATGGGAATACAACAGTGCATAAGCACAATACTAGAATATCAGGGTGAAATTAAGTCATAAATGTGTTGAGAAACACATATCCATAAAATGAATGAATCAGCAGCAAAAAGAAGCACTTCTACATCCTCCCAAGTGGGGAAAATGCAGCATTTTAACACTAAAAACGTTATTTATGGAGATTTACATTTTAACTAAGATAAATAACGCTTGTTTCCCTTATCATATAGACTTAGGTCCTTAAATACAAAATAGGGACTGAAACAAATCACTTATGATAAGTTAAACAGACCTCCCGGCCTCAAATCAACTTCAAAATAACCAAACCCCATGACTTAAGTTATGCAGAATTTCTGAAGCACATGACAACGTTATTTCCTGAGGGTTTCTACAACATAATGATGTAAAATCATAGATATATAACTTTATAGAACAATATGCTAAGAAAATGAAGATTTGGCCTCCTTATTGCATTATAAAGGTAACCCGGCAAGGGTTTCTTGAAAGCATGAGTAAAAAAAGGGCAGATCTGAATATTCAGCTCTGAAAAAATGTAGTCTTACTGAAAAATTACAGAAATATAGCTGAATAATACAAAGAGGGATGAGAATCCCTTCTTCTAGCTTTCTGGGAGAATGGTTGGCCCTCTTCCAAGGAAACTAGCTCAAAATCAAGGGCTTAAACCCTGCTGCAGCAACTCTATGAAAAATTACGTAGTTCCTACAAGGGACTACGCTGTAGGAGATGAGGAATAGTCTGGCCAAATACTAATATGTGAATGAAGCCCAAAAATCTTCCTAGCTGATCTCTCAAGAGAAGGAAGGCACCCTCTACTGAGAAACAAACCCGAAAGTGGTGTTAACAAACCTCCACTGCAACACCCTGCAACATAGCAATATTATGCTACATAAATAATGCTGAGGCTGGAGAATGGTGCTTGGCCTCAAGCCTGGATGTGGAGCAATACAGAATAGAGCTCTCCCAAGAGGCCTCTCAAGGGAAGAGGTGGGATTCCTACTCGGGAACACCTAGTGCTAAATAACACTGCAACCCTGCTAAACAGCAAGAGGAAGCCAAGTCTAAACAAACCAAGATCAAATGATCATATCAAAACATGAATAAAAAATGCTCCCATCCTTTCCATATATAGCAAGTGAACCTCTTCTCATTGGGTCCCATCCATATGTGTCATCAAGCTCATTCAAGTTGTCTTCCACCAAAACTGTGTTGTTCATCAAGGAGATTCAATGCATCTAGACAGCTTTGTTGACTTGGTCAAAGTTGACTGAATCAACATGAACCCATCTCTTTTCACACCCAAGGGTGCTCAAATTAGCTACTTATTCTTCCTCCTTTCACATTAGGAGTGTTATTGATTCTTCTAAACAGGTTAATGGGCCTCCCTACCCATTTATTCACCTACCTAGTGATAAAACAAATCTAATATTCCATTTAGCTTGAAGGCTAAATTTTTGGAATATTACAGAAATTTTATCCATCATCTACTCTGTGGTCTTGATCAAGGTGACTAATTTTCCCTTTGATGAAGTAGATGTTTCCTCTTTGATAGTGATCCTTTTCTCCGTCTTGATTTTAGACTTTTTGATGATCAAATTAGCTTCCACGCTCACTGTGTTTCTCTACATTTCTTAAAGATTTTATGGGTTTCTTTCCCTCATTTGATAGGCCATGTCAGGATCGAAACCATCAGGATAATAAAGTAAAGCAAGGCTTGGAGGAGCCTTAATATATCAGGAATTGAACCATAGGTTTTACTGAATCTAGTTGTAAAGTCTTGGACAAGCTCATTGGGATTCCTTTTCAAGGAGTTATACTCAGCTAGAATGTGCAATGGATTCTTCTTCTCTTTTCATTTCACCATGAACAAGTCAATCGGCTACTGTGAAGTACCTATTGAACTAGTTGTGAGAGATCGAAACCATTTCTTAACCTTTCCTGAGAAACTCTATGCAATGATGCGCATCTTGGCATTGTCATTGTCAATCTCTTCAAGATTTATGAAATCAATCACTTTGGAAATGTGTTGATAAGAAGTAACCTCTGATGTTCCATCATAAAGTGGAAGTATCTGGCCATAGTTTTGAGGTAGTGCAGTGAATTGTTGAGGTAGGATCAATGGAGAAAATATGGCCATGACTAATGGAGGAGGTGGTCGAGGTGTTTATGGAGTGAAAACTTACAGAGGTAATGATGGAATGAAAGGAAGGGATGATGATGTAGCAATATGACAAGGTTTAATTACAGGTGGTGAAGAAAAATCTTGATGTTGATATTGGAAATAATATTTTTTCTGAATTTTCTTGAAAATTATCCACCAAGCCTTTAAGTTTGTATAAATTAGACCAGACTTCACTATCAACTTCAGAATAAAAAGACTCAGAAAATTTTGCAAAGGTCTCAAAATCAAAAGGATCAAAGATAGTTTCTGAAATAAAGGTTTTAGACTTAGACCTGAACAAGGATGTTTCGGATTTGAAATTATAGAGCAAATATTCTGAAGCAAATCTCGTAGGCAAGGAATTTTATTTGACAAGTGGAGGAATAGCTCTTCCAACCTTCTAAGACTTCGCTTTATGCTTTCTTAAAATAATCTCAGGGTAATTCACAATTGTTGAGGGATATGGGTCTGGATTTGACCTAGTATGTCTTTTAGGAGCCGGCTTAGATAGTAATTTTGGACTTTGGCTCAAATTTAAGAGTTCAGCCTGTTTCAAATGATAGTGCTTGTAACCTAAAATTCTAACCTTCGGAGGAATAAATAAATATTCCCGGGGAAAGTTTTGTAATCACTCCCTGGCAACGGCACAAAAAATGTTATCACTCTCCCGAACTTCCCAAGGCTAAAAATGGGATTGAAGAAAGGTAACCACATACCAGGCTTTAGGTCATGTAGCTATCCCTACCACGACCAAAGATGACTCTCTCATTGTCACTTTGAAGGCAATGGATTAATTGAATATCTATTGATCTTAAGCTAGGTATGTAAGCTCAGTAAATAGGATTTTTTTATGTTTTAAGTGTTGGATAGAAAGGTAACTAAGAAGTCTAGGTCTAGGGTTTTTAGGTCAGAATTTCAAGGTCAATTTGTAAAGAATATGTGAGGCTAGATAGGTAGTTTGAAAGTATGCCTAATTATTAATTGATTATAGGAAGAAGTGATAGACATTCTGAATGAGCACTGAGGTGAATTCATTCATTTAGAAGTAAATAGACATAACATGTAAACCTTGTCTAAAATAGAGCATGGACAGACATGATTTATGCTTATAAATTTAGAAGAAAAACACATGGAAAGATGTATCTGAAAGAGGAAAATATATCATTTAGCATACAACAATATTCTCAACACAAATTCTGCAAATCTGTCTTTGATTTCATTCCAAAATGTTGTTACAATAGCTCCACTGCAGAATAAGACTATCCAATCCAACAAAAGACTAACAAGAGTCTACTTATAGAAAATATGAACCATGAAACCTCATCAAGTCTAAATCCATTCCAAAATTCATCATATATACACAAGATCAATCATTTCCTAGATTCTAGGGAGGTTAGAAACCATTCCCTAAAATTTAGCTATGAACTAGGAGTATTTTTCCCTTACATTAAATTGCATGTTTCCTCATGATAGGAGACAAAAACCAACTCAGTTAATCTAATGCCAACTCATAAGACAACAAAAACTCGAATTTTTGACATTTTCTGAGCTTGACAAGTGTCTTGAGGAATCCAATGTAGATGTGTAACATTTCTGACATAAGCGTAGCATAATTTTACAGAAGCGTAGTAGATGTTTGCAGCCACTTTTGAGGCATTTTTAGCAGTCAAAATCCAATTCTGAAAAAAATTTCAACTAGCCCTATGTGTCTATTTTCCATAACATCTTGAATTTTTCAAACTGACCCATGGGAAGGCCTCCGAAAATTCATTCTCCCAAGGTTACTCCAGAAGCATAGCAAGGCCTCCAAAAAGGTGGTAGAAGCATAGAAAATGAGCGGTTTTTTGGCCTTTTCTCCAAAATTAAAGCATGTCATTCAAAGAGGGTTCCTTATTTGTGATTTAATCATCAAAATGTATCCAACCATGTAAATAAATGATCATTTGGATGCCCCTAAAATAAGTGTAGAAAAAATTTGCTACGCTTCTGTGAGGAGAAATTTCCAGAACTGTGCAAAAATCACAAAAAAATACAAAAAATCTTCAAAACTTCTCAAAATTGGTTTTGTAGCACCTGTGAGTGATGTTATAAATATCCAAGGAAGCTTCAGCCAACAAATCTAAACTATCCTTCTCTTAAAGCTTCATTTTAGTTCCTTTTAGCCTTTTCTTCAGTTGTTTTAGCCTTATTTATGAAATGTTGTTCCTGGTACGATAGTGATTTTCCATGTGTCTTTGGAGGTTGTTGTCTCCCTTAGCCTCTTCAAGAGATTCTCCAAAATTTCATTTACCCTTTCCAACCAAATTTCCTTGTCTTCATTGATCTCCATGGATATTAGCTCATCAAAGGTCAACTCTTCAGGTGGAGGAGCTAACTGTCTTTCTAGCTCCAGTGCCCTTTTGAGGCCTCTTGTCTTTGGCCTTCTTAGTTGTGTTTTAGTCTCCATATCCTGAATTTTATCAACATCTATGGTCTTCTTATATTTACCTTTATCTTCCTCTAGGTTTGGTTTTGGTTTTATTTGTAAAAGTTGCTTTAACTTCAATTGAAAATTCTCCTGTTGTAGGAAAGTGATTTGAGAATTAGGAATGGAGAAGATCCTCCTCAACTTTTCTATTTCCTCATCCTTCTCTCTAATTATCTCCACAAATGATTTGATCTCAACCTGCTCTGCTACCTCAACCTCCAATGGCGTTGGTTCACTATGTTGGTGCAAAGGTGTTTCATCTTGATGCATGAGAGGATGCTCCTCCATTTCACTTTTTTCAACAATGGTGTCAAGTGTAAGTACACTTTTGATAGATTTGGGAGCAAATACCTGTCTCTTTCCCTTCTCATAGGTATAAGTAAATTAAAAAACCTTAGGAGTTTCTGAAATCTAACTTTTCATGCTAGAAGAGCCAACCTCCCTTGGTTGTGCTGACAGTGATGGTGATGATGTGCTATGCATAATAGGACGGCTAGTGGTAGGCGTTGTTGCTACTCTTTCCATGAAGGTTTCCCAAGTCATGTTGTTGGATGAAAGGTGATGAAACACAATTATTTTGACCAGACCATGATGAAAAATACTTGGGTAATGATCTTGTTTTCTACTCTGAACCTTCTCAGTCATCTTAATAAAACTCTTGTACAATTAATGTGGAAAATCAAGTGTTTTGATATAGGTGAAATGCATCAAAAATATGATATGGTACCTATACAACCTAGAAAAACTTCCTTCACATGTGAAATACTTCATTATGAATATCATCGAAGGAGCATATTTGTTACGGATGTGTCCGAAAGGGAAGAGGTAATGTGGTTCCTCTCTAGCATAAGATTTGAGAAATTGTTTGTAATCTTCAATATCTAAGTCTATGCCCTTGAACCACTTCCCTCCATGACAAGGAATACATGTTGCTGAAGAAATCAGGTCTGCTGATAGGTTAAAATCTACACCTGCAATGATGACCTTTCCCATGCTGAAACTTGTGCAAAATAAGCTTGTCATTTTAAGATGATATCCTTCCTCCATGAGCTTCTCACAGAACATCAAACATCCAGTCCTCTGAAAGCATATTTTGGCCAAGGGTGAAGCATTGATTTCATGCATGGTCAAGGGTTCTAACCTGAGGTGGTGCCCTCCCTTGAATTTCTTCTTCTTACTCTCCATCTTGTCTACCAGTGAAATGATGAAACCCTAGTGTATTGATGGGATGGGTATGTGTAGTGTAATATGGAAAAAACATAGTGTAGGGATGGGGAAAAAACATTCAGGAGATAGGCTTGCATGTTAGCTCCATGTTATGAGTGAAATCAAGTGAAATGGATGTGAGGAAGGTGGTCAAATCAAGGAAACACAATAAATTTCCAATTTATCACTCTGAAAATTATGTAGAAATGAGGTATGTGGGAGGTGTACGATAGTTTTAGATGGAAGGGTTAGGGTTTATTTCACTGGATTATTTCAATGACATGAAGAAGTGATGATATAATGAAGTATGGAGTGAGCATGAAAATCAATAATAAAGTTGATAATTTGACCATGAGAGGTTATAAGGATGTTAACTTACTGTTGTGAGAGGTCCAAGGAATGATGCCCACGAGCCTTGAGCTTGTTTGAATGGCTTGGGAGCCAAAAAGCTCTAACTCTGCACTCCTTCCAGAAGCGTAACACCCAATTACAGAAGCATGAAAACTGCCCATAAAGTGTAGCAACTTCCAACATAAACATAACAATGTGCCCAGAAGCATAGCAGGAGGCTAGAGAAGCGTAACAACAGCCTCAGAAACATAGCAGGGGGCTACAGAAGCATAACAAAGGCATCCATAAGTGTAGCAAAGTTTTATTGGAGTAGTTATTCGCCTTGGTTTCAAAACTTTGACCACCTAAGGAGTGAAAATGAGGTAAGAGAGGAGCTCTTCCACACAACAAAGGAGAATAATGAGTTTGGATGAGCTTGCTTTTGTCTTTTATAGCCTTGAAATGACCTTTTTTGTCCTGTAGTTAAACAATAAGACAATTTTTCCTTTTGAAACTTTTTGACATTTAAACACATTTTTAAATAAGACAACTTGTCTTACTTTACCTCCTAAGTATTCTAGCTCACTTTTAAAGGCTTATGAGTGAAATGAAGGATTGTTTACCTTTATTTTATGACAAATTAGAATTTTTTTTAAAAGGCAGAACAATGACACCTAGACAATAGACCTAGATGAGATGGAGTGAAATGACCTAAAACTTTTAAATGATAATGAATGAGATGGCCTTTAAAGTGATGATGGCCATGGATGAGATGAGGGAGCAACAATTTTGACCTAGACTCCTTCAGTGACAAAATTTTTTTGGACCTATGACATTAGCAAATTGACTGAAAGAGTATGTTTGATCATTTAAATATTGAAACTAACAGTGCATACAGTCAGATAAGGACCTATAAGGATTGTGCATTTCTAGATGGGAAATTTCCATAAATAATGGGGGCTAATTCCTTGAGAAACAACGCAAGGAAATAGGGACATGGTCAGGGATAAATTTGGTTAAGTGTTGACTAGAGCTAGCTTGTGAAGTAATGAGATAGATTATACTAGTGCAGAGGTTGCTCAGGCTTGAACAAGCATTGCATTGCTTCTCTATTTCTGAATAATGCAATACATATAGGAAGGGGTTTTGCAAATTTTCTTTCCCCTAGATAAATCCTTGTGTATGAATGTTAAATAATGATGCACGATTTTCATATATGTTCTCAATTTTGAATTTATTTCCGCATATGAGTAGAGTATATTTGAGCTTATTGAGCCGCGAGGTTCATTCTATAGTCTAGTATGAGGGGATGTGTAAGTTTCTTTGGCCGTGTGTTCCCCTTTAAAATATAAATAAAAAATATAAATTATGTTCTAAATAGAAAAATAATGTTGACTATAATAAATAATAATGAATATGTTGTAAAGTAATTAGAAGTAAAAAAATGTGTGAGTAAAATGTTTAAATCTTATATTTTTCAAACATATTTCAACAAGAAATTTAAATAAACTATTTGAAGATCTATGTTAACTAATTTATGTCGATATCAACTTCATATATATCTATATATAGAAAAAAATTGTTAAAATAAAATATTTTAATGTTGTATATAAAAAAAATATTCAATGTGGGTTATCAATCAAATAATTTAATACAAATTAATATTCACATATACTTAAAAATATATTAATAATAAAAAACCATTTTATTTTGCATGATAAAATTTCTCGATGTACATGTTAGGTAAAATATTTTAATTTCAATTATGTATCATTTTTAAAAAATTATGTATATGTCATGAACAAATTAATTTTTATGGTTAAAATGTTTATTTGGTCCTATATATACTCTATTTAGCAATCACAAATACAATTTAAACAAGGGAAAATAACACATTGTATTTTTCACTCTAAAGAAGTTTGCACATGAAGAAATTTGATCCCTCTCGACTCATCTTAGATTCATACTTAAGATGGATATATATTGGTGTTTTAGAACATCACATGAGCAGAATTTAATCTACAATTAATTTCTACATGGTATCAGAGCAAGATTCATAGTAGAGAAGATAATTTGAAGTTGTCTTTGCAGGAGGAACGAGTTTGCAGGATCTATTCTTCAGAGCTAACATGATGGCGTTCTATGGTCTAAGGCTTGAGTATGCCCTTGAGGGAAGCTTGAATTATATTTCTTGGAAGGAACGCATGGAGGCAATTATGGAAGATAATGGGTTGAAGGAATTCATTGATAATGATATCTCGAGACTGGCAGCAGTCGATGCTCAAAATCTAGCAGATTGGAAGAAGAGTGTAGGCAAGGCAAGGAGGATCATATTGGAGGGAGTATGAGACCATATTGTGTCTCTAATTTCCATGGGAAAGAAAATCCATATGAAATGTGGAAAGCATTGACATATGTTTTCCAAAACAATAGTGACCACAAGAAGTTGGCACTCAAAGACAAGCTTCGAAATATCAAGATGCAAAAGGGAGACACAATACCACAGTACTTGAGAAAGTTCACACAATGTTGTGATGAAATTGGGAATTGTAGAAGATGATCTAGTAATCCTAGCACTTCTAGGCCTTCCCAAGAGCTTGTATAGCTACCAGGATTCAGTAAATGGGAGGGAGATGCTACCAAACTGGGAAATATTATGGTCAGATTTGGTACAGGACGAGTTTAGGCAGAACACCACAGATGGGACTTCATCCAGGGTTGAGGATGAGGAGAATTGTGCCTTGGATGGAAAGGAAAAGAAAGGGAATGGGAATAAATCCCAATCCAAAGTATAATCTAGTCAGGCGACAAAGAATAAATACTTGTCGAAAATTTTCAAGCGCTTTCACTGTCATGAGTTCAGACATTATGCCACGAAGTTTCCACACAAGAAGGCGGGGAAGAAGCTCTTAGGAGGAGTGGAAGGTGAAGTTTTGGATTCACAGTTCAAACTTTATTTCACCCTCATTACTTGTATGGTAAGCTCGGTGATGGGTAGTGTGTGGTATCTGGATAATGGAGCCTCATTCCATATAAAGGGCAACCGAGATTTTTTTAGTGACTTGGAGGAGAAGGACCTCCAGATGCACATTGATATGGGAGATGATGGAAAGTATAATGCAACTGGTATTGGTACAGTTAATTTTCAGAGGGAATCTGGATCCCCTATCAAATTAAAATATTTCATATATGTTATGGGTCTGACGAAGAATATTGTTTTCGTTGCTACATTGGAAGACCGTGGCTACAATGTGATATTTAGAAAAGGGAAGGTTTTCCTTAGACATATCGCCATGGGACAAGTGAATTGTATTGGGGTTCAAGTGAAGAACCTCTACAAATTGGATGTAGAATATTTTGCAACATTGAGCAAGTTGTAGAGCCAAGACATCAGTGAATTATGGCATAGGAGACTTGGCCATTTTCACCATGGAGCCTTGAATATCATGCAGCAGATTTATACAGGACTTACCAATGGCACACTAGAGCAGTGAGATACATGAAAAGGGTGTGCATTTGGGAAGTATACAAAATACACCTTTCATGATCGGGATATTAGAGTGCAATAAGTCCTTGAAAGGATTCTCTCAGATGTGTGTGAACCTTTCTCGACATCCTCCCTGGCCAAGCACGGGTATGATTTTATATTTGTAGGTGATTTCTCAAGTAAGTGTTGGATTTTCTTCAAGAAAAAGAAAGACCATACAATATCCAAATTTTTTGAACTTAAAGCACTCGATGAGAAAGAAACTGGCGGGAAACTGAAGGCTCTCAGGAGTGATAACAGTGGGGAATATGTGTCAAATGAGTTTAAGAACTTTTGTGCAAAGGAAGGAATTCGACAGGAGTTAATGGCACCCCATAACCCACAACAGAATGGGGTGGATGAGAGGAAGAATAGAAGTATTATGGGAGTTGCATAGGCGATGTTGCATAATCAAGGCCTACCTCTACACTTATGGGACGAAGCATGCAACACAACAGTATATGTGCAGAATAGGAGTCCTCATTAGATTCTTAGGATGAGTACACCAGAAGAATATTTTTCAAGGAAGAAACCAGATTTGTCACACTTCAAGATCTTTGGTTCATCATTTTACTATCATGCTTCCCAAGAATCAAGGAAAAAGCTAGAGCCTACAACAAATTTGGGCATATATTTTGGGTACATCGATACACCTCACAATTATCGGGTGTACCTTCCATCTATCAAGATGAAAAATTTACATAGATATGTGAAGTTTGATGAAGAGGAGGAAATGAGGTTTTCCCTTGAGAGGGAGCTTCAATTGCATGCAGAGGAGGATCTTTTGGATCCAAAGGAAGAACCTCAGGGTGTTGTGGAGCATCCAGAAGCAGAGGATCAGAGAGTGGAGACACCCACTCATGCAAAGACATCAAGAGAAGGAAGGAAGCACACCAGGGAAGCTAACATATTATTGTAGGATGATAGAGAGAATATGAGAGCACCCACATCACAACGTAGGTAGAGGAGGTAACCAAACCGGTACACTAGATACATGGATTTGATGAGTGAAATAGTTAAGACAAAACCATCCTCGTTTTCAGAAGCATTCTAGCAGCCAGTATGGGTAGATGCCATGGTAGAGGAATATGATTCCCTAGTCAGAAACAGTGTTTGGGAAGTGTTCCCAAGACCAAATAACAAGTCAGTGTTAGTTTCGAGGTGGATCTACAAGGTGAAGCAAGAAGAAGACAGAAGCATCGAGAAACACAAGGTCAGATTTGTGACCAAGGGATTCCCTCAGGTCGACGGAATTTATTACGAGACATTTTCTCCATTATAAAGTTACTCTTCTATTAAATCAATTCTAGCACTTGCAGTGCATACGATATGGAAGATCCACAAGATGGATGTGAGGACATCATTACACAATGGAGTGATTGAGGAGGAGTACATTGAACAACCAAAAGGATTTGAGACCTTTGACAGAGAGTCACATGTGTGCAGACTCAATCAAGAATTTTATGGATTGAAACAAGCACCTCGTGCTTGGTACACCAACATTGACAGTTATTTCACTAGGTTGGGCTTCACCAAAAGTGATGCAGATGCAAACCATTACCATATTGTTGTTGGAGTTAAATTGTTGATTATAGTGTTATATTTCAATGACTTTATTTTAACTGGTGATGAGAATTTTATCAAATATTTACAAGATTATATTGCAAGAGAAGTTTATATGAAGGACATGGGACTCATGCATTATTTCCTCTATTTGTAATTATGGCAAGGAGATGGGGAATTTTTTATCTCTCAGGGAAATTATGCCAACGAGGTACTGAAGAAGTTCTACATGGAGAGTAGCAAAACCATGGATGCTCATCTAGCAGGCAGTTGGAGGAAGGAGGATTTCACTTCAAGTGAGGAAGTGGAGGCCATTATTTACAGGTGGCTTGTGGGTTCACTTACGTATTTGTTGAATACACAACCATACATGTGTTATGCAGTTAACCAACTTAGTCAAGCAATGGTTAAGCCAACCAAACTATATTGGAATCTGACAAAACATGTGTTAAGATACCTCAAAGGCACTACTCAGTATGGTCTTTGGTACAGATGAATATAGGGAGTGAAGCTACATGACTTCACAGATGCATATTGGGCAGGGATTCCATCAGATAAGAAGAGCACTTCAAGAGGAATTTTTTAGTATTGGTTCAACATCAGTTTTTTGGTACAACAAGAAGCAGAGATCAATTGCCCTCATTTCAATAGAACCATAGTACATGGCTACTATTATAGGACGAATGACCTCCTCATCAGCTCAGAGGAGAAGGTAACATGGAAGGAAGAAAATGACCTAGACAAGACCCATTTTTTCCAAGGTAACACACCTCGGAAATAGCTAGACAGTGTTATAACACACCTAAGCCATGCAAAGGGAGCGTTAGTGCCTAGGATAACGCTCTGTCTTGCCCAAGGGGTAGCGTTAACCATGTTTAAGTGTGAAAAGGGAAATATCTTGCAGAAAACTGACTGGCATTTCCACCTTTCTCTCAAAAAGGAATCAGTTCAAAATAGAAACTAAATGGCACAAACCTTTTATTAGGCATTGCCAAACATAAGTGAACTCCCATGGAAGGAAAAAGCGAGGAAAAGTAAGGAGACATCTAGATCTTTCCCGATTTGAACAGGTTGAAAGAGTTGGCAAGGTTTGTGCTCTCCATCTCCTATAAGTTGGAGCTGTGGGCTCTTGGTCTAAGGTCAAAGGTTTGATTATATGTGGAGTAGAATTTCATTGTTGTAGTGTGATACTTGAGGATCGGCGAAGTTCATTGAGAGATTTCTGACTTGCACATCATCACACTCAGAGATAGAGACAGAGAGAGAGGAATTGGAATATTGAGGAGGGCTTGGTGCAACTGACGGTTGTAATCCTCCTTTTCACAAATCAATATAACTGTATCTGTTTTGTCCATTCAATGCATCAGTGTCACAATTTTTTTTCAATCGTCTATGTAGCATGATATGAATGGCTTAGATCTGTATTGTTTCATGTTTCTTATGTGCTATTTTAATCTATAAGAAGCTATTCTATTGTATATATTACACGGGTGCTTTGATTGATTGTAAGATATGGATTTGGAGCCAGTGAAGAAGGATCTCTACTTCACTGCTCGGCATTCTCCATAAGATCCGCGGTTCGTAAAGAGGTAATCTCTCCATCTTACTTTGTTGATTCTAAATATTACCATGAACATGTATGCAACATCTTTGTGAACTTTTAGCTAATCTGACTGTCTACCTTGGGCACCGAAAAGCCTTGAGAGGGATATTTAATAACCACCACCCAAGAATATTACCCTATAACAGAATTGGCGACTCCGCTGGGAAGTAAACCCCAAGTTTCTGGGTTGTTCCTGTGACTTTCCCTTTTTCCCTTTGTTCACATATCCTTCCGACCAACTTATATGCTCAGGGAACATCTCAAAAGTTCACAGATTCCAGATTAGACCCCGCTTAGACATTTGTAAGACTTTACCCTAACTAATGCTTTCCCTGTAAGTGTTTCATAGCGTTATAACGCGGTCTATGCTTAGATACAGTGCGTTAGTCTCAATATTAACGCTCTGTAGCCTTTTCTTGCCAACGTTACCTAGGTAAAATCTATTGTTTACACCTCTGTTGTGCTTCCCTTTGGCTGTGGAGTTATTGGCCATCAGAATAGCTTCTCTTGCTGGATCCCTGTGCTTGTTTACCAGCTAGCATTTTTGTCTTTTGTTCTTGTTTTGAAAATTTAATGTCAATCACATCTACTTTTTGAAGAAGAAATTTTCTTTTAGTTTTCTAAACTTAGCTGAATTAATTCTGAAAATTTTTGGTTAAAAATTTGTTAAGAGAAGATAGATAGATGTCTGAATCTTTAAAGTTGAACTATTTTTTTTGAATGTTTTGTGCACGAATTTTGAAAAAATCTCACCTTGTAGAAAAAACTCTTCATTGAATTGAATATTTAGAGCATATTTTCTGCATGTTTTTTTTAGCGAAAGTCTCATCACATTTCATACATCCACTCCCCCTCCGCAAGACTAATAATCAAGTACACTAAGAATCAAGCGATAATAAAATTAATCATATAACTTTTTCTGAGCTCACACCAATAGTAGTTCAGGCTAGGATCTTGGGGTAGGAGAAGTGAGAAAATCACCCAAAATCTCAAAACTTGAGACTAGAGTCATTAATAAGTGA
This sequence comes from Pinus albicaulis, assembly GCA_034641835.2. NCBI lineage: Eukaryota > Viridiplantae > Streptophyta > Pinopsida > Pinales > Pinaceae > Pinus > Pinus albicaulis. The sequence continues at coordinate 215,417,614 of CM076573.1, forward strand.
AATCTTACTGCATTCATATTATCGGGACCACTCCACTACCACTGGAGTTAAGCGCGAGACAACACCAGGGTGCATGAGAAGGTAGTCCACCTTCGAGTGCATTTAGTGGGCATGCTATATATTGGGGTTCCCTTTAGGGATGTTGAAACTAGATCGGGGATCTAGGTGTTCTTCCCATATAGCATGTTGTCTATGACCATGACCCCCCTGATGATGTCTGTGATTTGAGGTATCTTTAGTTGCCAAAATTTTTAGGGACTTACACAAGGTGACTGGGATGGGCTGTCCTGGTACCTAAAACAGACGAACCTACTCTATCTTCGGTCTTTGGGAGGATACTCGTCTTCACAAGAATGCTTACACCTATTGTCTGAGGTTCAGGCGAAGTTCTAGAGTAACAATAACCGTGTTTATGACTAACCCTCTCTGTATGCTATTGTGATACTAGGTTTCATCTCCAGCAAATGGTAGTACTTAGATAGGGCCACCCTGTTCTGGCTGCTTGTTGATTGATTTTAGAAAGTCCTTTTTTATTTTTTCTTTTTTAGGTGTGTGTTTACTATCATTGGGACTTTATAGTACATCACAAATAATTAAAATTTTCTAAAAATAAACAGGTCACCGTGGCATCTTTCGACCCTCGTCGTTTGTCTCGACGACAGTGAGGTCTCCCTCCATTAACACCAGAGGAGGAGTCGAGTCTCAGTGAACCTGTGCCTTCTTCGAAAGAGCAGTCTCCAGTGACAACCCTTGATTTTCACATAGCCCCATATCACACGGAATTTCCAGAGGATCCTTTTATGGAAGGAGTCATACCTCCTTGCAATCCTCCACTCACTAATCCGTTGGTGCCAATGTTAGTTCATATTACACCAAGCCAAGATATTTCTTTGACCACACCAACATCTATTTCACAACTGGCACCCATGGGGTCGATGCCAATGGCAACCAACCCGGGTTCGCCACCATTTTCCCCGTCGGTAGTCAGTTCTATGCTAATAATTGGCAGCCCTAGTAGCCAGCTTATGTCTGGTCCCAGCACTACGATCACCACAACTGCTAGTGGATCTCTGAATCCTTCGGGATCTACTCCTACGGTGACTACGCCGGGACCCACGGTGCCCACTCCCATGAGCAGGGATACTTTGGTTCCTTTTAGCAACCCTTTCAGTTGGAACCCTTTTCTGAGTTCAAACACCTTGGCCACCATCCCAGGGGGCAGTGTCACCAACACACAGACGATAGCGGGAAATTCGGTACCCCTGCAATCATTAGGACAAATAGGACAGCCTATTGTTAACATTGTTCCTTTAAGTGGTAAAAATTTTGGTATAGGACCTATGTCGTTGCTTAACTATGCAAATAGCAGCATGCCTCCGGCTAGCTCTATTGCGTCCATATGGGAAACCAACCCCAAAATCCATTTGGACAAGGGGGAAACTTTTACGTTGGGGGAAACCAACCGTTAGCCCCCCAGTACAATATACCCTATGGACAGCAACCATACATCCCCACACCCCCACCCACAGGGAGCTTTTATCAACAAAGTCCTACTTATCCTATTGGTAACACATTGATGGGCGGACCCTATGGTCTGAATAGTCAGCCAATACTTCCTTGGCTAGATCCGGGGGTGAACATGCAATTTCCATTTTTGGCAGCTATAGACATCCCTGACATCTATAAAATGACCAATGATCCCATCAACCACAACCCACTTTGGCCTCCAGTACCGCACAAGATTCTGTCTGACATCCCTAAATTCGACGGGAAACAAGGGGATGATCTGGCCATGCATGTCACCACCTTTCATCTATGGTTTGTTTCTAACTCCATGGTGGATGATAGTATCTGGCTTCGAATTTTCCCCCGCACTCTCACAGGAAACGCTGCCAAATGGTACATTGAGTTACTACGTGGAGCCGTCAACACTTTTGGTGCCCTAGCTACAAAATTTCGTAAGAATTTCCAATTACCTATTAGATATGAAACCGGCATGGAAATCTTAACATCACTGTGCCAAGACACTGCCACCCACATCTCTGATCACATTCATGAATGGAGATGTAGGAGGCGGCTAATCAAAGTGCCAATCCCGGATCATCTCTTAACTAAATGGTTTTGTAAGTCACTCTTACTAACCCTAGCTAAGGACATTTATCTGTCTGGCGTGGTCATGAAAGATCAATCCATTCGTCTTGCACAACATTTAGATCTAATCTATTCGCAATCTGGCATGCTACATGATCTACTCCCCCATGCCCCTATTAATCCGAACCCTCCCGCTACTCAGAAACCTGGAGCACACGCCGACGGTCTCGTTGGTGCTATCTCCGGCGTAGCCATAAAAAAATCTAGTGGGCAAACCTCCCATCCATCTTCAGCTGCCAACACCCCTAACCAATCGACTACTCTTCCTACCATTGAGGTAAATTCTGTGCAAATTTCACAAAAACCTAGTGGCAAGAACAAGAAGAACAAGAAAAAATCCTCTTCTTCGGAAGAGCACTCGGATCATCAGAATAATCCCAATTAGAAAAAAAATGCTAAAACCAACAAAGGGAAGGAGAAACCCGTGAAATTTCCTTGCATAATTTGTGCGGAGGAGCACTTGACATACAAATGTCCTCTGATGCAGGAATGCACAGATTTATCACAAACAAGGACTCTGGGATAACACCTGTCGCTCTTCATAATCCCTTCCCTAATCAACAGCAGCAACAAAAACACATGGTTGCCAATGGTTGCCAATGGTTGGAAATGGTGGCACGCATCCTTTTGATGAAGGATCGGCTGCCATTTATGGCGTAGAGAGTGTTGAACTCTAGACACGAGCCAAACTCTATGGAAATCTTGTCATTGATACTCAAGAACCTGGTACTAGTTCAAATCCACTGCTGCCCAACGATTTGCATATCAAACGGCCTACTGCTAACCCCGTGATTCGTCCCCCCAAAGGGACACTTCGACACACGACTCATAACACCTCTGCACATGCCGCCCAAAAATACAACATTGTAGAAGAATTGGCGCAAGCACCGTCAGCTATGTTTGCTCTCGAATTATTGCAAACTTTCCCAACACAAAGGAAAGCCTTGCTTTCGGCCATTGGTGGAATTGACCCCCACGATTCTACACTAGCTATCTTTGACATGGAGAAATCTAAACCTCGCCTCTCACACCAACTTTCATTCCAAGTGCAGGTTGTGTCGCAAGGGAGGCCAATCCATCGTACTGTCATAGACGAAGGTGCTTCGACCTGCGTTATGTCAAATACTTGTTGGATCGCTTTGGGTTCTCCTACTTTGTCTCCACCATCGAATTCCCTCAAAGCTTTCGATGGCCACACTTTCCTCCCAAAAGGCTACCTTGCTAGCTTTCCCATTTCTCTTAGTGGGAAAATGATAACAGTGGACATAGAAGTCGTAGATCGTCATCTCAACTATAATCTGTTGTTGGGTCGCAATTGGTCTTACGTAATGACTACCATTGTTTCTTCGGCCTTCCAACTCATCCTCTTTCCATTAGATGGGAAAATAGTCACAGTGGATCAGTTATCCTTTTGCACCCCCGATTATTCCACGTTACCAAGTATAAATGTACCCCTAGTAGGAGGTGTACCTGACTCATACATCAGTATTCGTACCGGTCTTCTGAAAGCATCTTCCCTAATGGGTTACTTTCCTCTCTCGCTGCCTGAGGTTCCACATACAGTTGCAATGATATCCACCACATTGGATGGCTCTATTGACCCATGGATCCTACCGGCGCCTTCAGACATTGATTCCTATGGAGATCAGATGTTGCTCTCACCAGCCGAGTTGGCTTATCAAGCCATCCAAATTACATCTAAACCCTCCACAGCTTTGGTTTCGACCAATGGTACAAACCTCCCGCCCATCATGGTTCTTTCTAAAGATCTCCTCGATGAGGTCCTACCTACGGATGAAGCTATTCGAGAGGTCATGTATTTAGAAGAACGAACTTGGGGAGAGTTCCACCATCGTGCTTCGATGTTCGATTTGGACGTGATAACTACTCAAATCCCATCTTTTGACCCACCTGAGATCATTCCTACCGTTTACACGATTGTTCAAACTATCGATTCGGAAGGGAACATTTGAAATATTTCTAAGACTATGCTCATCGATATCTCAGTCAAAACGGGTATCATGGTAAACATTCAGATTGGAGTAGATTGCAATCCCGCGGAAATTGCACGCTTCACATCCCTTTTTAACAAATTTTGCGATGTGTTTTCTTGGTCTTACGACAAAATGCCTGGCATAGATCCGTCAATAGTCGAGCACAAAATCAAAGTTTATGCCAATGACAAACCTATTCGGCAGATACTCCAACCTGTCCACCCACGCAAAGAGGCCGCCATTAAGACTGAAGTCAAAAAAATTCTAAACTCTAGTTTCATCTACCCCGTTCCTTTAACAAAATGGGTTTCCAATCCGGTCCCCGTAGACAAAAAACAAGGCACCATCCAGGTCTGTGTTTATTATCGCGATTTGAACATCGCTTGTCCAAAAGACAATTATCCTACGTCGTTCATGATCAGATCCCTGATGATTGCGTCGGATGTGAATATTTTTCCTTTATGGATGGTTTCTCGGGATATAACCATATTGAGATTAAAAAAGATGACCAACATAAAACCGCCTTCATCTGTCCTTGGGGCACATTTTTGGATGGACTACGCCTTTCACGGCATTAAGCATATTGTACAGGCTTGCTTGGATGACCTTCTAGCCCATTCCAAGAAGCGATCCCATCACCTCGTGCATCTGAAACAAATCTTCGCTCGGTGTAGGTTCTACAATCTACGTCTAAATCCACATAAGTGTGTATTTTTTGTCAATTCTGGACGCCTTCTGGGCTTTATTGTCTCCAAGCACGGGATTAGGCTTGATCCTGATAAGGTTAAAGAAATCATCGAATTTCCCGCACCACAATCCATTCTGCAACTCCAACATTTGCAAGGGAAGGCAAACTTTTTACGTTGTTTCATAGTAAACTATGCCGAGATGACGAAAGGATTTATGCATTTATTAAAGAAAGGAACACTATATTTATGGGATGACCAAGCTCAACTGTCATTTGACGCCTTGAAACGAGCTTTATTTTTAGGGACTTTTTCTAGCTTGTAAAACTAAAAAAACCCTGAGTTGCCTTCATCGGGCTCGTTAAACTACCACAACAAAGGAATATGAGCCATTCTTTTTATCTTTTTCAAAGCTCTTCAAATAGAAAAATTAACCGAATTTTTCTCCGTGTGACTCGTTAAAATTTCATAGAGAGCACCGAGTTTTTCCTTATTGGACTCATTAAAATTTCACAAATAACATTGAGTTTACTTCATCTCCTTGCACTCATAACAAAATGAGGCAGATGTCCATCGAACATAGATTTATCACCTTTCTAGATTCAATGGACTAACTCACAGAAAATGAATTGTTTCGGGCTTACTATTCTCCCTTCGTCATGCCTGGTTATCAAACATGACAAAGGTACCCCCTAGAGTTATCTTTTACGACGTTTTTTAGACTCTCTAAATATGAAAAAATCACCGATTTTACCCGCTTGGACTTGTTAAACTTAATCAGACATGGGGAAAATTTGGACAACATGGATACTTCTTCTGTTACATTTTCAAAAGGTCAATTTGGCAGCACAAAATATTGAACATGGAACTTCCCAAAAAAATCTTTCGCATTTAGCCTAACCCTACCATCTATGAGTTTAGCCTTCGTCTCCCAATGTTCCTGCATTGGTGAATCCTAATACTCTTTGGTGTTCATTAAGCCTAAGTTGCCTAGTACCCTATTAGAGTGCCTTCTATTGTTTAAGAGGATCCTGCTATCTACTGCTCCTTGTATCAACCAAAGCCATCATATACCAGAACTTATTTTTCGTCAGTTATTCCCACTTTCTCTTGATTATTTCCATCAAACAAAATCATCTTTTCCCATTTTTTGTCAACCGATGTAGGATGCCTCAATGCCTACCTTTTGACAGATCTTTTCCTATCGAATTCAACATATTATCTAGGAAATTGATCCAGAAACACATCAGTACCCAGATACTTGCAGACATCAGTGGCAGGTAATCTTGTGTTTGGTTGGGGGTTTTCATTATTGGCTCTCGATCGAATGATTCTACGGGTGTTCGACATCAACTCCTTTTTATTCACACTCATTAGATTGTACTGTGCATCTTGGGGACCATCATCATTATCGGTGGCCACCCTCGTGTCTGTTAACCATTTTTGTTATTTACTGGTAATCAGGCGATTTCCTACATTTTCGACTACAACTCATTCATTCACATGTATGGAAATATGCAGTTTAGTGAAGCGGCGATCAAGACCTTGGGTTGAGGGTTACACCATTACAGTTGTGTTTCCTCTCCCAAGTTGCGATTTTAATTTTTGGAGACAAATTTTCAGTTTGATCATGTTATGACAAGAACTTCCACGTTATGTGTATTGGTGGACATACTATTCATATCTCTGTTCTAGAGAAATCATGTTGATTAGCTACTGAGCATGGGAATGCCCGACTCAAGACAGATACTATATTTTTTGACATATGTTGTCGTTTCAGGTTTTCCTCAGTCTTCCAATTCCTCTCATTCTACTACACTTTTTATAAATTATTTCGACCACCGTCTTCATCTCTAACCTCACACTTTAGGGGGCATCCGTTGCGGGACAAATGACCTCCTCATCAGCTCAGAGGAGAAGGTAACATGGAAGGAAGAAAATTACCTAGAAGACCCATTTTTCCCAAGGTAACGCACCCCAGAAATAGCTAGACAGTGTTACAACGCACCTGAGCCATGAAAAGGGAGTGTTAGTGCCTAGGGTAATGCTCTATCTTGCCCAAAGGACAACGTTAATAGTGTTTAAGTGTGAAAAGGGAAATATCTTGCAGAAAACTGACTAGCATTTCCAGCTTTCTCTCAAAAGGTAATCAGTTCAAAATAGAAACTAAATGGCACAAACATTTTATTAGGCATTTCCAAACATAACTGAACTCCTATGGAAGGAAAAGTGAGGAAAAGCAAGGACACATCTAGATCTTTCCCGATTTGAACAAGTTGAAAGAGTTGGAAAGATTTGTCCTCTCCATCTCCTATAAGTTGGAGCTGTGGGCTCTTCGTCTAAGGTCGAAGGTTTGATTATATGCGGAGTAGAATTTCATTGTTGTAGTGTGAGACTTGAGGATCGGTGAAGTTCATTGAGAGCTTTCTGACTTGACCATCATCACACTCAAAGATAGAGAAAGAGAGAGAGGAATTGGAAGATTGAGGAGGGCTTGCTGCAACTGACAGTTGTAATCCTCCTTTTCATAAATCAATAGAACTGTATCTGTTTTTCTCATTCGATGCATCAGTGTCACAATTTTTTTTCAATCGTCTATGTAGCATGATATGAATGGCTTAGATCTTTATTGTTTCATGTTTCTTATGGGCTAGTTTAATCTATAAGAAGCTATACTATTGTAGAGATTACACGAGTGCTTTGATTGATTGCAGGATCTGGATTTGGAGCCAGTGAAGAAGGATCTCTACTTCGTTGCTCAGCGTTCTCCATAAGATCTGCGGTTCGTAAAGAGGTAACCTCTCCATCTTACTTTGTCGATTCTAGATATTAGCATGAACATGTATGCAACATCTTTGTGAACTTTACAGCTAATCTGACTGTCTGCCTCAGGCACCGGAAAGCCCTGAGAGGGATATTTAATAACCACCACCCAAGCATATTACCCTATAGCAGCTACCAATAAATAATTTTGTGAAGCTATCTGGATGAGGAAGATTCTTGTTGGGTTATTTGGTCAGATGATGGATCCCACAGTGATTTACTGTGACAATCAAAGTTGTATAAAAATCTTTGAGAATCTAGTTTTTCATGATAGATCCAAGCATATTGACATGTGGTATGACCATATACGAGATTGTGTGCAAAGGCGGATCATGTTTTTGGAATACATTCCTACAGAGGAACGAGATGAAAATATTTTGAAAAAGGATTTGTTAAGAGAAAATTTTGAGTTCAAGATTGGGGTATCTAATAATCCCTTTCTTGTTGAGAGGGAGTGTTGAAAAAATGCAGCAAGAAATTCCTAATTTAATTTTTCATTGAATTAAATTATGAGAGAATCAAAATTTAGCATCACAAAACAACTATAATAATCCCTTTCTTTTTGAGAGGGAGTGTTGAAAAAATGCAGCAAGAAATTACTAATTTAATTTTCCATTGAATTAAATTAGGAGAGAATCAAAATTCAGCATCACAAAACAACTAGAATGAGTTAACTTAGTTGTTATCACTAAATTAGCTTAGTTAATTCAAGTTGAGGACTTAACTTGATTTGTGTAAAATGATTCCTAAATTTTAGGAGCCTAGGTTGATTTAATTTCAGTTGTAACCATTTAATTCAATTAAATTGAGTTAAGGTCAGTTAAGCTAGTTCCAACTGTTGGAGGAACTAATAGGAGGTCTAACAGTGAGATGCAGCTTCATTGTTCAACCAGTTAACGAATCAATCGACCTTAATTAACTCATGCGTGCATGAAATTCAAGTTACCCCATTGATATTTGAGTTCAAGGGCAGTGTACTATCAATTGTATAATTATCCAAGTTGTACAAGTGGTGCATCAGTCAGATAAGGGACTACAGGGATTGTGTAGTTCTGAATAGGGAATTTACCTAAATAATAGGGTCTAATTCCTTGATAAACAACACAAGGAAATAGGTACTTGGGCTGGCATAAATTTGGTTAAGTATTGACTAGAGCTATCTTGTGAAGCAATGAGATAGATTATACTAGTGTAGAGGTTGCTCAGGCTAGAGAAAGAATAGTAATTCTTCTCTATTTTATGAATAATGAAATACAGTTAGGAATGTCTTTTGAGTAGAGTATATTTGAGTCTTATGTTATAGAACAACACATGAATATTATTGAATCTACAATTAATTTCTACACTATATTTCTTGAAGCAAGCACCCAGATCTTGGTATGCAAGAATGGATGCATACCTATTGAGACTTGGTTTTACCAAGAGTACTGAAGATCTTAACTTATATATCAGGGTTGTCTAGGGTGAACCAGTTATCATACTCTTGTATGTGGATGATATACTAGTCACATGTGTAGAGCATCATATTCAGGACTGCAAGAAGTAATTAGCAGCATATTTAGATATGAAGGTATTAGGATTATGCATTATTACTTCGGACTAGAAGTATGGCAGAATCGAGGAGAGATATATATTGGTCAAGGTAAATATGTGATCAAGATACTTCAAAAGTTTGGCATGATGGATTGCAAGCCTCTGATGACTCCTATGATTACCAATTTAAAGAATTTGAGCAGTTCAGAATCTAGTCTAGTGGATCCTACTTGCTACATACAATTTACTGGATCCTTGATATATCTAATAAACACAAGATTGGACATATTTTTGTAGTGAATGTTGTAAGTTAGTTTCATATGGGACCAAAAAATGATCATTGGATTGCATACAAACATATCCTAAGATATTTTTGTAGGACTATATATCACTGCCTCAGATACACTGGTAATGAAATCCAACTCATGGGATATACAGATTCATATTTGGGTGGTAGTGAGACAAGAAGAAGAAGAAAAATAGGTGGATGCTTCAGCCTAGGATCTTCCATGGTCTCATGGATGAGCAGAAAGTAGGATATATTTACTTTGAGTAGTATTAATGTTGAATATGTTGTTGCAAGCGAGGTCTGTTGGGAAGTTTTTTGACTCAAGAAGTTATTATCAAACTTGTTTGAAGGACCGCTTAGCCCTACATGGATACATTTTTATAATGAGAGTTTCATAAGATTAACAGAAGACTCAGTGTTTCATGCGAAGGCGAAGATATAAACAACTACCACTACATCAGAAGCTTGGTATGATATGGGGTCATGGATCTGCACTATATACCTACAGATGAATAGGTAGCATATATACTGACTAAAGTGTTACCAAACAAGAAGCTTGTGTACCTAAGAGGTAAGATTTTTTTGGTGGATATATCTTCCATAATTGAGAGGGAGTGATTTCAGATAGTTCTTGTCTTTATGGATCAGGCGCTAAACTAGGAATAACAGTTGTAAGTCTTAGTGAACGCCATAAAGAAAGAATGGATTTTAGAGGATTATATAAGCATTTAGATATGAAATTCTTGTGGATTGTAGAATCCAGGGAAAGAAGTGGTTGATCGGTGCTTTTTTAGGATGAGGTAGGGCATCAAAGATAAGAGTAGTCGAATAGGACCAATATTCTTTGAGGATCCAGGTTTTAGAATCCAAGATAAGAATAGTCCTAAAAGGAAATACCATGTATACATCTAGATGGGTTATGTGCCTTAAGAGGTAGTGTGGCAACTCATGTAAATCCTCCCAACATAATTCTCATAATTAAAGATGAGTTTGTACATTTAAGGACTTCAGGGACAATGATATTTATGATAAATATGCTTGAAAAAATATGGCTCATCAATCCAACTCTTCTTATGATAATGCTACAAGATTGAGATTCATTATCCCATGAATACCTCCCTAGTTAAGAGGGAGTATTGAAAATTTTAATTAGGTTCGGTTTACTTTGTAATAATGACATTGTATATTCTTTATAAATAAATAAAAATAAAGAAATAGAAATTACATTTTATTTTTGGAGTATAGATTTCATACTCAAGTTTGATTCAAAAGCATGTTCTTTGTGCTTTTAGGTCTTCTAGGTATTTCTAGGATAAAGAATACTATTCGTCATATGTCATAGTCCCATTTGGACTCATTCTAATGAATAAATATATTTATTTTTTCAATAAAAATCCATGGATAAGCCCAAGACCAAGTCAGCCTAAAGAGAGGGAATTCAACCCTTAAAAAAGGTTATATAAAATAGAGCAATTCGACTCATTTGGCACAATCGCTCAAGCAATTTTGATCTGCAGTAGCGCAGAAGGAAGAGAGTAGCTAGAGGGGCGAAGAAGAAGGATAGAAGTAAAATTTTGTCTAAATATCACCTTCTCTTGTTTCTCTCTATATTTTTTGAAGTTGTCAGTTGCATGGGGGAAAATTTCTCAATGTTTGGTGCCGAAATTATGTGAAGCAGTTGCAAGGGGTCAAAATTGCATCATCAAAGAAGTAGTATAAAAGTTCTAGAAGTTGTCTCAAGGAAGATCTTGCTCAGTGTTGGATTGGGGCTTGGAGGGCTTTTTGGCTTTGGTATTTGGGTCTTGCCAAAGTATCTTTTATGAGCATATTCTAAAGAAGAAGAGAATATTTTTTTGGGTTTTCCCCTTGGAGGGGTTTTTCCCTGGCATGGAGCCTCTTGTGTACTTTGTCTTGTTGTAATATTCACTATTTTGGTAATTGGTTGATGAAAAAAGATATAATAAAATAATAAAATTCCAACATTGTATCACAAGTAATTATTAAGTTAAGGAAAATCATCTAAATACATAAGTCAATTTATTTTTAAACATTTCCATAGCTGAAGTTGAGTACATATTCCATGCAGATTATTGTACATAAATTCTATGGATGAAGGAAGCCTTGGAGGACGTCCACATAGAAACAAATCAACCTATCACCATCTACTGTAACAACACGAGTATAATCATCCTCTCAAAGAATCCATTCATGCATTCAAAATCAAAACATATCCCAATCAAGTATCACTTCCTCCGTGAAATAGTCACAAAGAAGAACATCAAAATGGAGTGTGTCAACACCAAGGAACAAATTGCAGATATCTTAACAAAACCCCTACCTCAAGAAGCATTTGAACATATTTGTAAAAATATGGGGTTCATCTCAATTTCATCCCATTAGATCTCAAAAGAAGGAGAATTATGATGATAAGGGGAGCGACATGATAACAGGGAGAGCAACATGAACAACACAATGATAGGGTGAGCACCATATGAGGAAGTTACCATTGATGTAAAAGTAGGAGAGAATACTGAAACGAGGAGATTGTCACCATCAATGACAAAGGGGGAGATTGTTGGACAATTTTGTCATTGATGTCAATATGATTACTAGCATTGTTCAAGCACCATGTAAATGGTGTCATCAATGATGACAAGTCCTATTGATGACTACACGGATACATGATACATTGGCTCTAGAAGAAACCCCAGCATTATCCAAGACATATGATGAAACATTAAAGGATACCATGGAAGACATTTTTATTGAAAATTTTATCAATATAGACCATATCCAGAAGGACTTTTTACACCAATTTATAAAGGGATTCAAGCCTTTTTTTTCAACGAATATTAACTCATCCCTTAACTCCTCATTGTGGAATTTTTTAATTTTGAAGAAAAAATATGCTAAAAAGAAATAAATTTGAAAGCCGACTTGAGTAGGATTTACATACCCCTTCAAAAGTGTAGTCCCTTGGCAACTAATATCATCTGATAAGGCATCAACTCGATGAAGGGAAAGAACAGTAAAGATAAGAAGTTCACATCTTGTGAACTTAGAGAAGGAAGCTAAAAGTGTGAGTCTTATTCTGTAGAATTTAGTGGTTCTTTTAGGCTCTCCAATATCTTCTATAATATTCAGTGGTATATCATGTTCTGAAAGAGCTCAAATAATCTTGGTAAATACTTTTGACAGTGCAGGCACTTTCAAATTCAGACTATGGAGAGACCAAAAGAACTCGAATTGTGAAGGCTTATTCAAACTAGGATCCTTTTGTGGGTTGTGGAAACTCGGATTGGTCAAGAATTGTGACAGAAATTTGTTTTTATTGCAAATGCCTTGGACCTATGCAATAAATTTCAAACATGCTCTCAGCCCTTGTGAAAAAATAAAATCCTTGGCCCAGTGGTAACAAAATCTTAGACCTGTGGAACCTATTTGTTGCATATTTGTGATTCTGGCCTGTGGTAATATTTGAATTTTAGACATGAAAACTTGAATATTGTTTATCTCATCTATTGGACTACATAAACTCAGATTTGTTGGGCTTGTATTGCAGACATTGTAACCTTTAGAAAAATCATATCTCATACTTTTGAGGAAACAAACCTATGGCTCTGTGATTCATGGATTTGTGACATAATAAAATAATCTCATACCTGAGCCTGAAGCTTGGAGTACCTTCTTATTAACATAATTTGGCCTAGTTGAAGCATTTCTTGGAGCTTCTTTAAAGTGATTTAGATACAGCTTGGAGACCTTTTGGAGCACTTCCAAAGCCATTAGTTGCAAACCTCAGTTGGGAATTTGAAGCAATGTTTAAGCATATTTTTTAAGGTATTTTAAGGCATGTTGGAAACATTTCTTTGGATTATTTGAAGGCATTATGTATCTCTTTCTTGCATTTTTCTTTGGCCAAGTTAAAGCTAGGAGGATTGGAGTCCTCACCCAAGATTGGAGTCTTGGAAATTTTGTAAAGGTTGGAGCATGAATCATTGTGAGGATTGGAGTTCTCACCCAAGATTGGAGTCTTGGAAATTTTGTAAAGGTTGGAGACTGAATCATTTCAAGGAGGATTGGATTCCTCGGTATCATCTTATTAATATAATTATCTTTGTTTTGTTTCTTATATTCTGGTTAATTTTGTGAAAAATCTTAACTAGCACGAATAAAAATTGAAATAAATATTGATTCACCCCCCTCTCAATATATCCAATGGTATGGGATATTTTTGAGAATTAATTTAATGCTTTTAACATCATGATTGTAATATAATCAACATGCAGACGCATTGGAAATAACAGTGAGTACATTCAAACCCCCTCCTGAACCTTTTGTTCCAAATAACATCAAGCATTGGCAAGTGTTTGAATATGACCAACAACTAAGGAGATTCCTTGAAGTAGTAGATGATTTCTCATCCATTAACATATATTTTTAGTGTCAAGCTCTTGAGACAAATCAAGAAGAGGTATAATCATTGAAAGGTAGTCTTTAATTTCTTAATCAAAATGGCGGTCATGAAGTAATACAATTGAAAAATGAATTCATCCCAAAGGGGTTGGTCCCAATGGAGCATACATTTGATCATAATGATGTGTCCACTAGACCCTTTTTTCAGCTCGTAATCAAGAATGTCGAGGAACATAATTTGGGAACTGACGAGAATCTGTAAAAGGTAAATCTCACAAAGTATTTACAACCCACCTATAAAGAAAGGTAAGTTAAGTTATTTAAGAAATTTAAAGATGTTTTTTCATAGAGTTACAAAGACTTGAAAATGTATGACACATCCATAATCCAACATAGAATACCATTGAAAGAGAACTGTAAGCCTTTTGTGAAAAAACTCATAAGATTTCATCCTATTATTCTTCCAATGATAGAGAACGAAATTAGGACGATGTTGGATAGGAATATCATTGTACCACTGATATTTTCTGAATGGATATCAAATATGGTGCCCATCAAAAAGAAGAATGGTGATATTAGGTTATGTGTGCACTTCTGGAATTTGAACATATGATCACTGAATGATAATTATCCAATGCACAAGATGGATCATTCGTTACAAAAGGTGATCGGAGCATCAGGAATATTAATGATGGACAATTTCTCAGTCTACAATCAAATAGTTATGCATCCAGTTGATAAAGAGAAAATTTCCTTCACCACGCCATGGGGCACATTCATGTATGATAAAATTTCCTTTGGATTGATGAAATATGGAGTGAATTTTCAAATATCTATGGATATTTATTTTGTGATTGTAATATCCCAAAATAGGGAAAATCAACAATACTGGGAATATCTTATAATATCCCAAAATTGGAGATACAGCAATACATGAACACAATAATGAGAGAGAAGTGATACATCAACACATGAAATGTAAGAAGAACCAAATAGCCATCATATTGGTATTATTTCAGAAAATGTATACAATATCTTGAGGAAATGATCTCTCAAGTTAGGCAACACAAGCCTCAAGAAAACATGTACATGAAAAATGAAGTGCATTGCTACACAAGTATTGCCCAAGGCTATGACGGCGCAGTTTTATTAGAGGTACTACTGCTGGAAAGTTTCAATACAAAAATATACAAATATAGGGCCCAAACAATGTTGGGAGTGAGCATCTAGACTCCCAAACTGAATTTCAAGACAATCCGGGAAGGACTTCCTGAAATATGCAAAATGGAAAAAATGTCGGAGTTGTAGTCTCAAGACTGAGTAGCAGCTGCAACTCAAGAACTGGATGGATATGGCTGTAGATGATGAACAATATTAACAAACCTCCTCTAATGGATCTTCCCAGTGAAATTCTAATCCTAACACTGAAGATCTCACCCTCCAAACAATCATTGCAACCCTCACTGCAAATGCTCACTGAAAATAATGCAGTGAAGGAGAGGAACTACGCTGCAGATGATGGAAAATAGTTGGCCTAATGCCAAATATGGTCAAATAAGCTCAAATTCTTCCTCACTGATCCTCCAAAGGAAATAAGGCTTTCTCCTCTGAAAAATAAGCTCTGGAAGTGGTGTTGTAGAACCTCCACTGCAACACCCTCCAACACAACGTTATACTTCAGTAGAAATAACATTGTAGCTGAAGGAGGTGGCTTGGCCTTGAGCTTGAATGTGGAGAAAAGAATATAAATCTCCCTCAAGATGCCTCTCTCCTAAAGGAGAAGGAATTCCTAAACAGGAATGCCTTGTGCTAAGCAGCACAACAACTCTACCAAACAACAAGAGAATGCACAAGAGTCTAACCAGACCATAAAATCAATAATCCATAACATGAATAACAGTGGTTGCTTTGCCCTCCTTTTAAACAAGTGGAAGCCCTCTCACCATGGGTCCCACTCATTATGGTTTCCTCCACCAAGGAATCTTCCTCCCATTCACATTGTGTTTCCTCTCAAAGTGATCTCCACCTCCTATCCTAGCGTTGTTGACTTGGTCAAACTTGACCTTGTCCACATGCAAAAGTCACTTTTCACACATGAGGGTGTGAAATCCAGCTCCTATGATGATCCCTTTTCATACTATGAGGGATTTTATTCATATTTTTAATATGCATGTGCCTCCTTACCCATTTATTCAACTCCTAGGTGATAAAAACGAAATTCAATATTCCAATTAGCTACAAGCTAATTTTGGAATATTATAGTCCTCCCCTCCCAAATGTTGCTTGTCCTCAAGAAACTGCAAGGATAGAACTGAGAATTTTCCCCTCCTCCTGCTGTAGCTGCCACATATGATATGCTCCTCCAAGGAATGAGATGATGTCTCATCAATAAATCTCCATATTTCCCCTCCCAAGCATGCAAGCTAGCTTAATAGCTATCATCATGAACAAGTAGAGTACTCAAGGAGGCAATAAGGGGTTGTCTAGAAGTCCCTTTGAGGAATGGGATCTGAAATTTAGTGGGAATCATCATTCCCATGTGGATCCTCCATCCCCAAGCTATCATCCATACAAAATGAGCCACCCTCCAAAATGGTAACTCATGCAAATCCTCCTCCACCTTTGGCTCCTGCAATGTAGGTGGGCTGAATATCTAATCATGGTAGAAAAAATAGCCTACCCCACTTTTTCCTCCTCTCCACTTATGATAAGTGTAGAGTAACTGCTAACCTTGGGCTGCAATCATGTTGCCCTCAAGTGGCAAGATGAATACTAGACCTCCAAAGATCTCCTCTCCAACGTTGTGAATCAAGCTGGCCCAAACCATACCATATATGATGAATAGGACTTGATCATCATATGGCATCCAATCAATCCTATGGCCCACCTCATAAAGGAACAAATTTTTTACTGTAGTGGCCATATCATATCCCATGCTCCCATTAGAACATGTAATGCAAAAAGTGTGGGAATCCTCTTCCCCAAAGGACACATCCAACCAATGTGTCACTCCCCCAATCATGCTCTCAATAAAAATAAGAAAAGAAATAGCATAAGGAAATACAATTAGAATCATGCTAACTTCCATATGAAGCAAGGGAGAAGGACAATGGTCCCTCAAATGTAGCCAATGCAGTTTGACTCTCAAATGCAAAAAAAAATGAAATGATGGGTGGCCTCCCCACCACTTGCTTGATGCCCTAATCTCCTCACAAGTTTGGAGAAAGTGTATGGCGTATGGTGCAAGGTGAGCATGCCCTGCAAAAGATACAACCTCCCCAAGTCCTCCTAGGGAGTGGCCATCACCAATACTTCTTATGGCCTCAAGTAGACCATGAAGCCTAGAAGGAAGAATGGTCCTTCCTTGAGCAATATCCTGCACATATATGGCTAGGGGTTTCACATATACACTATACAAATAATTATGAAAACAAACAATACCCTTACCATATGGTTTGCTCATGCAAATGGAGTGGCTCATAGATGAGTCCCCTCTCATCCTCAAAGAGAAAAGAGGTGGCTATGATAACTCCCCCAAATATTTATGTATCTCCTCCATCTCTACACGATCCATGCATCTCCTCATATGCTGATATATATCCTCCTCAAAGCCTTCCCAAAAATACCCCTCCATGATGGTGTGGTATGCCCTCATAGAATAAGTGTGGCTGAAAAGGAAATATTCATGAGTTGCTTGTAGCAACTTCTCCTTGAGCTTGGAATCTCTAGATAATAAGATCCTAATATGATAGTAGAAGACCCCATCTCTAACTGAATATCCCTCCTCATGAAACTGGTCATCCAATATCATACAAGTAAAGAGATCCTTGGAATACTCCACCAATAGCTGGGAATTCCAATATGGATCTACCCTCCATAGTGACAACGATGATGAACTATCATGAAGAAAATTTGTCATATGGTTGTCCTATTCTTTGACATCTCCCATGCCAAAGATGCAAGTTGGAAGGCTGCTATCCTTCCCATGCTGCTCCTACCACAACGCAGAGTCTGAAATGAGAGTGGGTAAATATGATGTTGAGAGAATGCCTTTCTCCTCCTTGAGTCCACCCAAGACTCTCAGCACTGTATCAAGCTCTCCCAAGGTCTCCACTCTTCTGGAATCAATGATTGGTGCCTCAAAATGTGAAGCATCCCTCACCATCTACTGATCTGGTGGTATCCTTGGTGAAATGTCTCCATGTAATGAGACATCATCATCAAGAGTAGACTGCATATATGAATGGACAGACTTGTCCTTTCCCTCACTACGCAATCCAATATCCCTCTTAGGTGCATCAACCTCTTGAAATAGATAGGGGTGTGTGCTCCTCATCACATGATGTTGGTAATCCTCCATATCTCCTCTTTTAATATCCACAGTTTCATACCCTATCATCAATGGCACATGTAAATCATGAGTTGTACCTTGATCTCCACATGTGAGATCCTGGGGAATTCATTGCAATGATACAAGAATCCCACTAGTTGGAGCAAGAACTCCCTCTTCCTCTGCATGAGGTGCTAGATAAACTCTAGACATGACAGCGTTGTTGCCCTCATCCTCATCAATATGCATGGGAAACCTCCCAAGAATTGGATCCTCTTTTGAAAAAGGGATCTCCATGCCCTCTTGTTCAGGAATATGAGAGAGAGGCTTTTCCTCTAACAAGGTATGATGCAATATTTCAGCCTCCTCCGTGGTTTTTTGAAGTGGATTTGAGTTTATAGTTTCCTCCATCACATGCAAGGTTGTTGTTTGTTTATGTTTGTTTACCTTCATCACATGTGTTGCAGAAATTTTTCCATCAAACCTTTCCACCAATGTCTTAATAAACCTTGCATAGGAAGAATTATTTCCATTTTTCAAGGAAAAAAACTCAAATATCCACCATGCATAGGCCTTACCTCCAAGATGCAGTGCTGCAACTCTGATGGCTTCATCTTCAGAAATTTGGTGGTGCTGCAAAAAGGTGTCTAGTTCTTCCACCCAAGATCTGGCTGAACATGTAGGTGAACCATCAAAAGTAGATAGAAGAAATCTACTCATATCATGTTTCTTGCTTCTCTCCACCTTGATCTTGCAAAACTCTGGAAAAGTAATATGATCTCTAAACTTCTGAGTTTGAGATTCATACTCTTGCAGAAAATCACTAAGATTTTCCCTCCTAGTCATTCCTTCTTCTTCCATCTCTCTCATGGAAATTTTAGGCATGTGACTGTGTTGTGCATCATTGTGTGTGGCTGCATGCTCACACTCATCATATGAAATTCTAGAGTTTGATTCAGATTCAAACCCTCGTGGAGACTCTATACACATCTCCCTTCTTATTTTCTTGAGATCTCGTTGAATGCTCTATATAGATTTAGGAAGAAGCTTTAAGAGCCTCTCCTCCTTCTTTCCTCCAAAGAATGGAGTCTTATTTATGTTCATCTTCTCTTTTCTTGATAGCATAATGGCTGATATCCACAGGCTGAGCCAAGGTTATGCTCGGATACCATTGTAATATCCCAAAATAGGGAAAATCAGCAATACTGGGAATATCTTATAATATCCCAAAATTGGAGATACAGTCGTACATGAACACAATAATGAGAGAGCAGTGATACATCAACACATGAAATGTAAGAAGAACCAAATAGCCATCATGTTGTATTATTGCAGCAAATGTATACAAGATCTTGAAGAAATGATCTCTCAAGTTAGGCAACATAAGCCTCAAGAAAACATGTACATGAAAAATGAAGTACACTGCTACACAAGTATTGCCCAAGGCTATGACAGTGCAGTTTTATTAGAGGTACTACTGCTGGAAAGTTTCAATACACAAATAACAAATATAGGGCCCAAACAATGTTGGGATTGAGGATCTAGACTCCCAAATTGAATTTCAAGACAATTCGGGAAGGATTTCCTGAAATATGCAAAATGGAAAAAATGTCGAAGTTGCAGTCTCAAGATTGAATAGCAGCTGCAACTCAAGAACTGGATGGAGATGGTTGTAGATGATGCACAAGCTGAAAAAACCTCCTCCAATGGATCTTCCCAGTGAAAGGTTGGTCCTAACACTAAAGATCTCACCCTCCAAATAATCACTGCAACCCTCACTACAAATGCTCACTGAAAATAACGCAGTCAAGGAGAGGGACTGCGCTATAGATGATGGAAAATGGTTGGCCTGATGCCAAATATGGTGAAATAAGATCAAATGGTTCCTCACTGATCCTCCAAAGGAAAGAAGGCTTCCTCCTCTGAAAAATAGGCTCTGGAAGTGGTGTTGTAGAACCTCCACTACAACAGCCTACAACACAACTTTATACTTCAGCAAAAATAACATTGTAGCTGAAGGAGGTGGCTTGGCATTGAGCCTGAATGTGGAGAAATGAAGAGAAATCTCCCTCAATAGTCCTCTCTTGAAAGGAGAAGGAATTCATAAACAAGAATGCCTTGTGCTAAGAAGCACAGCAACTCTACCAAACAGCAAGAGAATGCACAAGAGTCTAACCAGACCATAAAATCAATAATCCATAACATGAATAAAAATGGCTGCCTTGCCCTACTTTTAAAAAAGTGGAAGCCCTCTCACCATGGGTCCCACTCATTAGGGTTTCCTCCACCAAGGAATCTTCCTCCCATTCACACTGCGCTGCCTCTCAAAGTGATCTCCACCTCCTATCCTAGCATTGTTGACTTGGTCAAACTTGACCTTGTCCACATGCAGAAGTCCCTTTTCACACATGAGGGTGTGAAATCTAGCTCCTTTTATGATACCTTTTCATACTATGAGGGATTTTATTCATATTTTTAATATGCATGGGCCTCCTTACCCATTTATTTAACTCCTAGGTGATAAAAACAAAATTCAATATTCCAATTAGCTGCAAGCTAATTTTGGAATGGATATGCTCATAGTTATCTATTCGGATGACATGAAAATATTCTCTAAATTGGATGAGTAACACGTGGACCATTTGAGGCAAGCATTTTTGAAATGTAGAAAATTTGGCCTTTCTTTGAATCCCAAGAAATCGTTCTTTGCCTTACATAAATGAAATTTATTGGGACATATATTCTCCAAGGAGGGTGTAAAGATAGATCCAGAAAGAGTAGAAGTTATATCAAATATTTTTTTACCTCGAAATAAGAAGGAAGTCCAATCATTCTTAGGAAAGATCAACTTTTTGTGCAGATTCATTGTGAATTTTGTAGAAATCCTCAAGTATATAACAGTTATTCTCAAGAAAAACAGTGACATGAGATGGAAACTTCAAGCTTGTGTATATTTTATGCAAATCAAGAAATCTATTATGGAATCCTTGGTCTCGGCAAGTCCCTATTTTTCAAAAGAGTTCCAAATTTTCTATTTTTCTTCCAAGCACATAATAGGTGCAGTCCTCTTGCAAAGGAATGAAGAATGGTATGAGCAGCCCATATCATTTTTCAATTGTGCATTGAGAGATGCAAAGTTTAAATATATCATTCTTGAGCAGTAGGCATACGCCATGGTGAAGGAATTTAAGGCTTTTAGAGAATATGTGTTGCATTCAAAAGTGATAGCGTATGTACCATCAGCAACAGTGAAGGAAATTCTAACACAACCCAATAGTGATGGTGGATCAGGGAAATGGAAGTCCAATCTCTATGAGTATGATATGGAAATCAAACTGATAAAGCTTGCGAAAGGTCAAGGTTTGGCTAAGTTACTTACTGCTTCAAATCATACCACAGTTGAGATGTTCACTAATGAATATCTTTGCAACATATGTAGAGAGGAGAATCCACAAGAACCTCCTTCTTCAGGCGAAGAAGATCCATAAGAACCTCTTCATCTTGGAGGAGAGAATCCACATGAACCACTCATTCCAATAGGAAGGAATCCACAAGAACCTTTCTCATAGGAAGGAAGGAATCCACAAGAACCTTTCTCATAGGAAGGAAGGAATCCACAAGAACCCTTCCCGAAGTACCTTTCAAAATTCTAGAGTTACATTTGGTATTGGGCCATAATTTTATTCTTGAAAAATTTACAGTGCCCTCCTAAAATGCCCAAATCCAAATGTAGGTGGTAGAAATAAATTTTTTCATTATAGATAGAGGCTTATATTGGAAATATCTTACTAAATTGTGTCGATGAAGATCAAACATGGGTGATCATTTCATAATTCAACTAGGGAGTATGTGAAGTACATCAAGCATATAAGGTCACAACATACAAGATTTTGAGAACTTTATATTATGCGCCTTCTCTTTTCAAGGATACAAGTGGTACTATCAGAGGTTTTCTATAATATCATATGTTTGCGGGAAAACATAATTGTAAATATCTACTATTGAATCTTATCAAATTTCAAGCTCCATTTTAGTAGTGGGTATTAGACTTCATCAAGGAGATACATCCTAATTCAAGTGGTCAACACATGTATATTCTCATAGCCACTGAATATTTCACTAAGTGGGCGGAAGCCATTCCAACTAGGAAGGTTGAAAAGAAGGTTATCATCACTTTCTTAGAAGATTGCATTCTATCTAGATTTGGATGCCCCAGAAGGTTGATCATAGATAATGCCCAAGCTTTCAAATATTCTAGGACGATATAGTTTCACCAATATTACATTATATATCTAGTACATTATACAACATATAATCCTCAAGGGAATGGATTGGTTGAATTGTCAAAAAAGAATCTAATAAGAATCATCAAAAGCATGCTGGACAAAAACAAGAAAATTTGGGATGCCAATATCACGCATCCACTCTTGGTAGATAGAATCAATACTAAAATAGCTATTGAAACCTCTCCTTACCAACTATTGTATGGTACTGATGTCATTTTTCCCATGAATCTCACTCTGCCAGTGATGAATTTGTTGTAGGAAGAAGAGCCAGACACTAGCCCAATGCAAAAAAGAATATATCAAATTATAAAATTATAGCAACAAAGAGAAGAAGATATGAGCAAGATCGAAACCTAACAAAGAATATTAAAGTTACTTTTGATAAGAGAGAAAAGGAATGATATCTACAAGCCATAGAGTTGGTGTTGAAATGGGAATCAATCCAAGTTGATAAAGGCAAACATGGGAAATTTGAAAACCTCTATATTGGTTCATTTTTCATACAAGGGGTCCTGGATAACAACATTTATCAACTTGAGACTCTCAATGGATATTTCATTTGGAATCCTATCAATGGCATGTTGCTGAAGAAATTATTCACATAAGTAAACTTTCATCTAAAAAAATCTTTTCTTTCAAGAATTTTATTTCCCAGAATTCTCTTTTGAGTATTACAATTTTTCAGTTTTCAATAAAAATTATAAGGAAAGGAAGTTAGTTAAAAGAAGATTCCATAACCCTATGGACAAAGGCACTATAACTATGAATTCTCAATAGGCCACACGGGACCATTTTCCCCCATGGAGCCAATGTTGGTGCCAGAATGCACCACCCCTAAAAAATTCCCTTTAAGGCATTTGAGGGAAAAAATAAGGAACTGTCAAGATTTAACCACAAAAAAGAAGGTTTAAAGGTTTTAATTGTGAAAATTTTTAAGGGAACAAGCCCCACCAGGCAGGCACCAGTGGGACGTCGAAGCGCGGAGCCGCTTGGTTAATCGATCAGACGGTGGGTGTGTCAGATGATTCGACGTCCCATGCGCCTATGCACCATGAAGAGTTTGATTTTTTATCATCCAAAGGCATACGGTGAGGGACATGTGGAGCCCTCGCGTGCCCCGCACACCACTCCAAATTTTTCAACAGAGTTGGGGAGGGTTGTGCAGGTCACCACATGACCCTCCCCATCGCCTCCCATGTCGGCACCACCATGCCACAAACTGTCGACTCACCCAGGCCAGCACTTTTCTGCCACAAAATTCTACCACACCAAAACCCTACCACATCAGCAGTCCATGTGGCATCGCCCGCATCATGCTGATTTCATCATGATGATATCCCAAATTTTCACCCGATATGGTCCTGCCATGTTCCAAAGCCAAATAGAAAATAGAAAAGTAAAATGGGCCCATTTATTTTTTCATTTTATATATTTCACCTTCTAACTCAACTCGCATGCACCCATCGATGTTGTTCACTTAATTTTGTGCGTTCTAGGAAAACATTCATGAATCTCAACTTCTATTTCAGCCCCATGTTGGAGCGAGACCCCCTCGGGTACTTTTTTGCGTTAATTTTGTTTAAGTTTTGTTGAACATGCTACGCGTAGATGGTAAAAGGGGATTTGGGGCGGGTCAAAGTCCCTTAATTATTATAAAGGGTTAAATGTAAAAACCATGAGTCTCAAACCATGGTTTGAGACCATGGTATGTGCGCGTTTTTATAGTATAAATATGTAAGAGTCAAGCGATAATAGACATGAAAGACAATGAATGAATGAACCTTGATTAATTTTGTGTATCTTTGTTAGTATAGGTTTTTTTGGGTAGAAAGGCTCCTTCTGGTTGTGTGCGCGAAGACCTAATTCTTGAGTTGTGTTCAGACTTTTCTATTGTGTGTGCAGAAATATAGATTGTACTGAATTGCAAATCTCTTAATAAAAAAGGTATTTTTGGCCAATCCAGATTCTTATGTGATTTACTGTTTAGATTATCTGTTAATTGTTGTCGTTCTGAACCTGTTCTATTGATGTTTATTCACTTATGTTAATGGTT
Source organism: Pinus albicaulis (assembly GCA_034641835.2). Taxonomy (NCBI): domain Eukaryota; kingdom Viridiplantae; phylum Streptophyta; class Pinopsida; order Pinales; family Pinaceae; genus Pinus; species Pinus albicaulis. The sequence goes on from CM076573.1 coordinate 215,442,175, forward strand.
AATTACATCTATGCACAAGTATTAGTCTATGTTAGATAAGTAGATCTGAATGAAGTATAACTAGCTACTGTGTGCGAAATATATGGAAGTATTATGTGACAATATACGAAAGGGTTAGATATGTTAATTGTCTACGCGCAAATATGATTATATCATCTGCAGTAATTCTAATTATATCTACCACATCAAAATATCCCTCGGGGTGCGGAAACCTGGTTCCAACACCCCCCATACTGCTTCGAGTGAGACTTTGGTTTGCACAAGCAGATCACTGTCGAAAGGGCTAGTAGTTGGAGAGTTTTTTTGGTTGCGTGATAACACCGAACATGGGTCAGGACCTCTCAACCCAAAAAATGGTTATTTTTTCGAGACCAGGATCATTTTGATGGAGATTTGATGTATGGGAATCCGAAAAAGAATTAAATACAAGATTGGCTTCAGAAGAAGATACACGAATTTGTGATCCAAGAAAATAGAAGCTCTAAATTTTCTGTCGAAGATTGGGCACAAAGGTATATCTACATAGATTTCCATGAAATTTTCTTTTCTTTCTTTGCAACCAACTTGCATGAGTGGTTTTCTCAGCTTACTTAATTTTAGACCTTCGCAAAGGACGACGTGATCACTCAATGGACCCAAGAGTTGGTACAACAATTAGAGAAATATAGCAACAAGATCACCCATGCGGTAGATCATTGGATCGATAGTGTTCTGGGAGGATCTGTGACTAAACTCACTATTGATCAATTTGTATCATATTCTAAAATTGAACAAAGGTTTTTCAAGGGCCCTAGAGGTAAGTTCTTGCGCTCTCTGAAACTGTGGATCTATTGTGTGAACATGGTACTTTGTGCAGTCATATTGAGTGAATGTCTCGTAAAGGCCCAAATACGAGCAGTGGAAGAACTTACAGAGTAGATCTAGAAGAATTTTTTGTGTATAGCCCTCTCAAAGGTAAATCTGACAGTGACGAGGAATCTGAAATTAGTAGCTTTGGTAATTCTGCACACTCGAAAAGAGAGGAATTGCAAGATCAGGCTAGTCTTAGGTCATTGGCCATAGTTCAGATCCCATCCATTCCTCTCCCAAAATCATCTCTCTCTAACATGCCATCTACTCCACCTCCACATCCACCAATAGACGCTGAGATGGCCGCCAGTGTGAAGTTACCCAATTTTTGTGGTATCGGGAATGAAGACATAGACCAATTTTGGTTCGTTACTGACATTGTATGGACAGAGCAACAAATTAATAATGAGGATGTTAAGAAAGCATGGTTGGCCACTACTTTTCAATACTATGTGTTGGATTGGTACATAAGGTATGTGGTGAAAAACTCTAATGCAACTATTGATAATCTGAAGGCCACATTGAAGGAACAACTCAAAATGCCAAAATCATTTCCTCAATGTGTAACAAATTTGAAGGAGATTCGCCAAGAATTAAACAAATCCATATGGGAAGCATATCAACGGATGAACCACACCATTAGGGATGAAGGATTTACTATTGATGACACCCAACACAAAGAGTGGTTCATTGTTATGCTACTACCGCATCTGCGCCAGCCCTTAAGTTAGCAGAAGATTTCCACGCAAGTCGAAGCTATATAGATTGCAATGAATCTAGAATCATCGTTGGTACCAACTGCACAGATTGGGGCTTAGCAGATACAAAGACAGTTGGAGGAAATGCACTTGGAAATACAAAGTATGCGCAAGGATAAGGGGAAGGAGGCATGTGCAAATTTACGGTGTATACGTTGCAAATTTGTCAGGCATCACAAGGATCAATGCCCCGTATTCAATGACTACCTATCAGCCAGAGGACCAAGCCCACTGAAGAGTGTAGCACAGGGAAAATTTTAAGAACCCCCTTCAATTTATATGTATAATAAATGGGCGAATCTCCATGATACATAGGAAAAAAGGAAGGCGATTTTATCAATAATATAATATGTATATATAATTTTTTGGTGAATCTCTCACCATATTATATTATCTTATAAAATCAAATTCGGGAATAAAATTCCCGAATGTGGGAGCCTCGTAGAGAGAAGGCGGCATGCCACACGGCCCCCCCTGCACCAAGCAGTTGTCCTCGCCACGAGGAAACACATGGCTCTGGCGTGGGTGCCATTAAATTCTTCTTGCTGGCTTCGAAGCAAGGTGCCATAACTGACACTCAATTTCGCATTCATTTCCTTTGCCGTGGACTCTCTTCGGTTTGTTCTGGTTGCAGAGTGCCTTGGCCATTTATGGTGACAACACTCCTCAGCATTTCTCCCTCCGCTTCTCTGTCAGGTTGGCTCTCAGCTCTATCTCTTCATGCTGTGACTCCACCCCTCTGTCAGCCCTTCAGACTCCCTTTGCCCACTTGGCCCACGCTGCCTTCAGTCTCTTTTCTCACCCTTCACTCTCCATTAATCCCACTCAATTGCATTCTCATAATTATTCCGCTTCCATGCCTCGCCTCCATCATATGTGTTGTTGCAAAGGTGGACGCCGAGGTTCGCTTGCCCGCCCTCCTATCCCTGCAATTGTGGAGCGCACAGTGGATTTTTCCTTAGCCATGGATGTGCTGGAGATTATTGACCCTTGGCACCTCTATGCCCATATTTCTCTCTGAATTCAGCACCTAACGAGCCCTAGAAGCATGAAGAACATTCTTTTATCTAGAAGACCATCATTAAAGAACATGAAACCCATGCTTTAATAAAATAAATTTTTCTTGTTTGTTACATAGTATACATACTGAAATGAGTACAAAAAAAATTATGAAGAACGGAACTACTTACATTTTCAACAAATACTTAGTCACTCAACCAAAGGTTTAAGACTTAAATATCCTAAACTACTTAGGTGTGTTCACGCTAGAAATTTCGAATCTATAAGAATTGAAGTGTTAATAAGAAATAAAACTTAGGGAATTGTAGCTAAAAGCCTAAAACATGCCATGCACCTTCCAAGAGATGGAATGAAGTGGTATCTAAGTATGAAAGTGAAATTTTCTTTGGTGAAATGGTTAAGATGCGATGAGGTACACAGATCACATAGGAAAAATGATGAGGTGCCATCAAAATGTATGTGTGAAGTGATTTCACCTAAGAAAAAGTTATAATATGCTTGCAATAAACAAATTGCCTAGGTAAAAATATGGGAAAATGGCATGAACATGAATGAAACGAGGTAAGTGTATTACCACATCATAGGATAATAATGATCTAACCCTGTAGCACAAGGTGAAAGTGACCAGGATGTTATTATTTGACCACCTTGATGTTGGCTCATGAAGAACATTATGCACCACTAAAGCAACCTCCATTGATAATCTAACCTTGTGAAGGCTAGAATCATCATTCCAACCAAGGTAACCACATTATTATCAAGGAAAATCACTATGCTGATCATTCAAGAAGATCACCACATGAAGGACTACTCTCAACCAAAAATAAGTGTGTTTGTGGTTCTTGAGCATCGTACAAGTTACCCCTGAAATATGCATTTACCAATCATGTCAACAAGAAGGGCTAACAACAACCACCAATGTGATCAAGTGGACAGCGACAAGAACATGGTTGTAGGGGTTCTCGACCTGCAAAGACAAAACCCAGTTCCAAAATTGACAAATTGATGATCTTTTTCTTCAAATAGGATAAATTATAGTCTCTGCTGAAATATTTATTGACTGGTAGATCATATGTACCAGTTAGATCCAAGGAGAAAAACCCAATTCAAATGATCGCATGACTAGTATACCTCCATGTTAAGCAGGCAATCACCACTGCATAAGGAATCCCAACAACAAGAAACTTTAAAGATGAAGGGAGGAGACTTGGAATTTGAGTTACACACACCAATACCAAACAATTTCAAGAAACAAGCTTGGATATTTAATCTGGGCTCCATAAGTATCCCAATCAACTAGTCCCATGCAAGGAATATTGGTCAACATACCCTTGTAGCACAAGGTGAAAGTGATGAATCAACCAGTCCCACGCAAGGAAAATTGGTCAGCATACCCTTGTAGCACAAGGTGAAAGTGACCAGGATGTGATTATTTGACGACCTTGATGTTGGTTTATGAAGAACATTATGCACCACTTAAGCAACCTCCATCGATAATCTAACCTTGCAAAGGCTAGAATAATCATTCCAACCAAGGCAACCACATTATTGTTGAGGAGAATCACAATTCTAATCATCTAGGAATATCATCACATGAAGGACTACTCTCAACCAAAAATAAGTGTGTTTGTGGTCCTTGAGCATCCTGCAAGTTACCCGTGAAATATGCATTTACCAATCATGTCAACATGAAGGGGTAACAACAGCCACCAATGTGATCAAGTGGACAATGACAAGAACATTGCTATAGGGGTTCTTGACCTGCAAAGACAAAACCCAGTTCCAACCTTGAGAAATTGATGATCTTTTTCTTCAAATAGGATAAATTATAGTCTCTGCTGAAATATTTATTGACTTGTAGATCAAATGTGCCAGTTAGAGCCAAGGAGAAAAACCCAATTCAAATGATCGCATGACCGATATACCTCCATGTCAAGCATGGAATCACCACTACATAATGAATGCCAACAGCAAGAAACTCTAAAGATGAAGGGAGGAGAATTGGATAGTTACACATACCAATACCAAACAATTTCAAGAAACAAGCTTGGATATTTAATCTGGGCTCCACAGGTATCCCAATAAACCAGTCCCAAGCAAGGAACATTGGTCAGCATACCTTTTTTTTGCATGCAAGACACACCACAAACCTTTACCCTTGTCTTCTGTCAATTAACTGTGCTAGAGCTAATGCACACAACCACCATTAGCAGACCATTAAATGCTTGGAAAAAACTAGTTAATAATTCCAAAGGGTCAAATATTATGAAAATACAATGCATCGCTTTGAATGTAGAAATCAATTTAACCCAATTTTAAGCTATTAAGTGCATATTTACAAGGGTCAAATAAGGAAGTAAACAACATAATAAAGGTATGCAAAAATTTCAATATTTGAATCACCTATCATAATTATCCTTAACAAGCCCTTAGAAGAAGGAAAAGCTTCATTGAACGAGAGGGTATCCTTGGCCAGATTAATAAGATAAAAAATAATTATTAATGTCCAACAGATGACCACAAAAGTAGGTCAATAGGACTGTGTTAGGTACCAAAGGAAAATGAAACATCTCTAACTGCATCATATTGGAGTGTGGAAACAATGAGGTGATACAGAGGCATAAGGAGAGACAGCAAACGAGTCTTCTTTATAGCTTTAGTTACTACCAAAGAAGTCACACTCCTGAAATAATTGACATATAAGCTTAAGAATATGATCAGGATTTACATATGATTCTTTCCTCCCAACCTGTACAGTAAGCAAGTCCAAACATGTGCTCAAGTTCAATGGGGACTCTCGGGGTTTCATTATTTTTGTACATCAAAGTGCTTTTCCCTGTGATTTATGAAATATGGAATGAAAAAAGAAGAAAAACTAGCACCTTTTCTTGAATCATCAATATGTTGGAGGTTTATTAAGTTCCCAAAGGAATCTGGCAACGACATCATGCATGCTTGGAGTCTAGTTCTTCAAGGAGTAGATACGAAAAAAATATTTTGGCAATGTTAGGATGTCAGCTTTCCCCATATGTTCCTTCAATCTGACAGTGCATCCTTTCAGACCAATTTTTTCTAACTTTATAGATACTTCAACTTCCCTATCTTTGGTAACCATAAGGAGGAGAGATAGATCAACTCCGTTAACTGTGGAGGCTCCTGCAATGCACTCTTAAATAATAAATATGTTTATTTCAAGACCCCCGCCTTCTAGCAAGGTCAAAATATGAGCACAAGCTTTCTTTAGAACTAGAAAACTTCACTTCACTTTCATTCTCAATGTTTCCTAGTGGCTTCTCCGATTTTCCTAGTATAGCTTGTGGGCTAAGGCTCAACACATTAGAAAAGAATTCTTTTCGGAGGGACAAGTACTCTCTGCTAGTGCAAGCTAGTAAATTGTTGGAACATTATTATTGGAGTCATGTAGTAGCAATTCTGAAGATAATAAATCTAGATTAGGTTCCATAATTGTACTCTTTTTTTATTACATAAATAAATAAAAGTATTTATCAACAAGCTGCAAATTGGTATATTATTAAGCAATGTTTTCTTTATCGAGAATCTATTTGTTGTTACTTACAAAAAGGTTGCATGCTATCTATTTGTAAAAATCCCTAAAGAAATTTAGAATATAGTTGTATTCATTGTGTCTCATTGAGGAAAGGGTTATTTTTCATCAATGTGAAAATACTTGAAATGATGTCACTATTGTAATAAGTAGCATACATAGAACATTGTAATAATTTGTGAAATAAGTAAGCTATATACCTAAGGGGATATAATAGTTGATGAACCTAGAAAATAGAGAATATGTCACATAGATGGAAGAAGAAAGAAAATGATTTTATTATTATTCTGAATCAGAGGAAGAAGAAGTAGAAACGGGTGATCAAGAAGATCAACCGTGGGGAAGCATCATGCATACCTTGAGTAATTTATCTAGGGACAACAAGAGTTGGTACAATGGCAATAAGAATTGGTGTAGGCCATCACTCAATCATTGACAAGTTCAATGCAAGGGAATCAACATTATAACAACAGGAGTGGCACTAGGAGATCAAATGGCCAAAAGATGCAGCATGAGAAAGACTTCAAATTTCGCCAAATTTAACTCGCAATCACTCACCTAAATAGCACATAAACCACTCCTACCAAAGTTTTTATAAGAACAACCAAGGAATAATACAGGGAAACAATAGAAGGGTGATATTTTTGATGACTACGTAAATAATATCAGAAAATGTGGGAATATTTTCATTCTTCTATGTCATTTTAGGAATTTTGCACCATACAATATAAGGGTAGGCCTAGGGAATATGTATGGGGATAAAAAACTATGATATTCTGAAAAAGGAAAGAAAATTAACTCTGCCCGCTTTTGATGTGACACTAGTTGTACTTCTAGGGCATTGGTTGAGAAGCTAGATACTTCCAACTCAACCCTATGATTGGGATAGAGGAAATCCAATATGCTACTCTACATCTGGAACACAAATTTTTTCCCTGTTGTGAGTTAATCCTATTGTGCATGAAGCACTACAATCTGCCAACACATCAATTGTTCTCATCCAAAAGGGAGTGGAAGATTTCACACCCCAGAGCATCAATACCATGTTCACCACTCCTTCAACAAAGCAAAGAAATCGCTCAAGAAACCACAGCATCCCTATGCACTGACCAATTCCTAGAAGATTGAACATAAAAAAAAAGCAACAGCACATCAAGAGTACAAATTTACATTTTCCAGCCCCCATCCAGAGAGATAGTATGGTTACTATGTAAAATATATAAAGAAATCAATATGAAGGACATGTACCATTATAATGTTTGAGTAAATGCACAAGTTTTGAAGCAGTGAGCAAGATCTACTGGGGACAAGTACAACCAATCAGTGATTCAATTCATTACCAGGAACATTATTCCCTCAATACAACACATTTCATTTAGTTTCTTATGTAGTCTATACACTATTACCTACCCCAAAATGCCTAAGGGAAAGTAAAATTGATCAAAACATCATAACAGTCCACCTCTAGTAGCCACTGATATCAAAGACAAAACAAATAGCTTCTTGAACAAAATGCATTTCTTGTTGAAAGAGTAATCACATAGAACCACAGAAAAAACATAGAAGTTATTGAGAGGGAAAGATGCTTATTTCTTCCACAAAGATTGTAATATTGTGTCTAGTTCTTTGACAACTCATCATCTACCCATTTCCTCCTCTCGAAGTGTTAGACAAACTTCTATTACAAGAATTCTGTAGGAAATTCATGGATGGTTTCATCCAGATCACAAAGTATAGGAAAGCACATTGTTTAGCCAATCAGCCTGGTCAAGCATACTATCACGAATCATGCCCATATACAAATTTATTCCAGTGAACTGTCAAAGCTGGAGATTTTGACAGCTTAGAAAATATTCCACTACAATCCTGAGAAAATATTACAGAATTAATGAGAACTAAAAAACCTAGACTTTCAACATACATAAACAAGAAGAGAAGATTCATAACATCGTGGACTAGAAATGGATTGGCATAAGACTAAGGGGAATTTTCAAATGGGGAAAGAAACAACTCTTCAGCATTTTTTGGAGAAAGCATAAAAGAATAGGGGTGTGAGGAAGAGGAAGACAATTATGGTAAGGTCATATTTACTTGTAAACTCTAGCTATTATAGATATTGCCCAGATCTCAATAACAGCAACAAAGTCACAACTTTTACAAAGAATTCCTCCAGCCCTTCCAATGCATTCTTCTCCAAGTTTTAGGCAGCACAGTCCAAAGGAGACCCAACTGCTTCATAAAAAACAGAACAAAGCAACCCAATCTCTGGTGTCCGCTAAAAGCTCAGCCTCCACCACAAAGGGAAAATCCACCAAAAAAGCATTGAAAAATGTGGTACAGTTGGAGCAGTTGTGCAGTTCCCCCTCTACACCATTATACTCTTTAACCATTTTTTTCTACAACTTCTTGATAATTACATGTGCATTACAACTCATACTCCTTATCCAAATTTTTCTACAACTTCTTGATAATAACATGTGCATTACAACTCATGCTCCTTATCCAATTTTTTCTACAACAATTTCTTGATAATAACATGTGGCATTACAACTCAAGTCCAAGATGGTTGCTACCACCACATCACTTGCTGACTAGCCTGCCCTTTTCACATTTATGCGTGTAGAAGATTCAAGGCCCTAGTCTAACCTTTTGCTATACACAGTTGGTCTTGAATGATAAGGCCTGTTGTCTACATTTTTTGTGGGAAATAACTGAGATATTGACCTTAAATTTTTTCCACTTTAACCAACTGTTATACCTTGGGTGCAATTGGATTACTATTTGCAGGTTTAGGTGGGGCTGAAAAATGATACCAACACAATATTTTGCCAAAAAATAGTTAGCTATTCTGAAGCTTAAGCTTCCTAAACAAAATTATCCCATAAACTGCAGCTACATTGAACATGACATGACTAGTATTCCCAATACTCCCTTCAGAAAGGTGATACCGTGACTCTCTCAAGTCTAAGTCGTGTATTCTGCTACAGAATCATAATATGGGTTAGAAAAGACCATTAAGATTCGAAATCTGGAATTCTCATCTGACATTCTAAGATCAGAATACCTATATTTTTCCAATGATACTTTGAGTGTAACGAACAATCATATCCAAATAGTATCTCTGCTAGGTTTTATGCTTGACTTTGTGGTGCATGGATTTCTGGTCTAGCACAGTCCTTGTGGCCATTAATTCATGTCCCGCCATATTAGTTGGAATGCTTGGGCCCTAATGGCCCACACCCATCATAAGGTCTTTAACAACCATTTATGGCTCAGCCTCAGCCCAAGGTAATATCAATTCAACTGAACTCATCTTTAAGATAACTCTACAAAGAAACTTTGTTGTCGTAAAGAAGCTGCAAGATCACTTTCATCACCACAAAGCAACCCCCAAAGTTTGTTTACAATCTAAAAGGTAGTGAGAGTCCTTTTGAGGAATTTTTCATTGATATACATCTAGAATGCCAAATTAGTTGCAGAATATATGAAAACATGCATATTTGTACATAAATCAAGATAGAAGAGGCCATCAACCATCATAGAACATTAATGATTACTTGTTTGGAGCATCAACCATCTAGAATCTAGATTTTATCAATTTCAAACAATCATACAAATTTTGAAGTCATACAATAGAAACTAGACCATTAACTTAATGAATGAAATAGGTCATCTAGAAACTACCAACAATAACATGAGAAAATATTTATGTTTACAAAATAAGCTATCTACAATGTACACACTAAAATATGAAGAAAAAAAGGTCCAAAACAATAAAATGAGCTAGCTGCCAAACACCTCTCTATAAGTGTTTACCAATTCTGAAAGCACCCATGTTGCCAAATGTTGTCGATGTGGGGTAGCACAGCCACGAATATTCCAAACCTATACAGTAAACAAGTCCAAATATGTGCTCAAGTTCAATGGGGACTCTCGGGGTTTCATTATTCTTCTAACATCAAAGTGCTTTTCCCTGCGGTTTATGAAATATGGAATGAAAAAGAAGCAAAACTAGCACCTTTTCTTGAATCATCAATATGTTGGAGGTTTATTAAGTTCCCAAAGGAATCTGGCAAAAACATCATGCATGCTTGGAGTCTAGTTCTTCAAGGAGTATATAAAAAAAAATTCTTCTGGCAATGTTAGGATGTAAGCTTTCCCCATATGTTTCTTCAATCTGACTGTGCATCCTTTCAGAGCAATTGTTTCTAACTTTCTAGATGCTTCAGCTGCCCTATCTTTGGTAACCATAAGGAGGCGAGATTGATCAACTCTGTTAACTGTGGAGGCTCCTACGATGCACTCTTAAATATTAAATATGATTATTTCAAGGCCCCTACCTTCTAGCAAGGTCAAAATATGAGCACAAGCTTTCTTCAAAACTAGAAAACTTCACTTCACTTTCATTCTCAATGTTTCCTAGTGGCTTCTCTAGCCTCTACCACTTCTAAAATAGTTCTTTATAGGAATCTGAGAATGCGGGGAGGATTATGGAAAATTATCCCAGTAGAGGCATTGAAGATTTTTCCATCTCATCAGGATATAATATATACACTTCCCAAATAATCACCTTCAAAACTTAGCAGTTGCAACCCACTCATATCAATGGAATAGTTACTGAACTCCTGAGGTTGTCATTGATGCACCACATAGGTTTCCAAGGCTCCTCCTCCTCCAAAGGCTATGCCCATTTCATAGAGGTGATCGTGCAACATACAAATTTTACTGTTGACCTCTACAAGACACTTGTTTTCCAAGTTATAGAGACCCAACAATCCTCCCCAACCAGATCCATCCTTTATTCTTATGCCCCATAATCTCCTTCTATGAAGAAAAAGTGACTGCCAATATCGAATTATCTTCTTTCTTTTGGTCATCCATTTTTTTTAGATAAAAGGCTAATTAAGATATATTATATATACTCATGAAAAGAACTATAACTGAGAATTTGAGATACAAGGTTCCAGGTTTCAACAGTGGGCAAGGATCCCAAATTTCCATGAACTTCCCCCTAACTATCATAGTCATCCCATGAGACTATGTTGACAGAAAAATTTGTCCGGCCAACAGTAGGGGATCTCCCCGGTAAAATGTCCCAACTAGACTCTGAACTGTTTGGAATAGGGATCCCGTTCGGGGTGTGGGTCCGACTACTGCTTAAGGTCTCCTTCCTTTAGGTCTCAAAAGAACTCAATGAACCTGCAGACACACACATATTCAAATGATACCAGATACATGCTTGATAAGTTAAACTGTATAAAACACTATGTGTAGCAAGGCAACATAATAAAGCATAAACGCCGAAGGAAATGTTGTTAACAACACATCATTGGGGTCATGCTTGTAGGCTGTTCTGACCACAAAAGAAACAACTCTTTATGGTGAAAACGCCCTTGATTTCCTGGAAGATAAATTGATACTACAAATGCTAATAAGAAAAGTCATTAACATTCATAAGAAAGCTAAAAGAGCTGAACATCATTAACACAAATACAGAGAACTATGATGCGTAAATGATGCCATTAAAAGGGAAGCTTCATTAATCAAAAGATGTCTGAAACTGTATAAGAAATACACATAGTGTTCGCACAGCAAAACACATTAGATCCAAAAGGAGTTTTGACAAGTATCTCATTCATATGCATACAGAGTGTTATCCTTCAATACAATGCTCTATCACTTTTGAGTCTGGAAAAAAGGATCATTTTACATTTTTCCCAGAGGGGTTTTATAGATCAAAATTTTCCCTTTGGGCTTCCTGACTCTTCGCCTGCCTGACTGTTGAGCTGCCTTGCAACCTGGAAGGGAACTGCGACCTGCGACCTCGCTGGGTAGTGCGACCTGCGACCTCGCTGGGCAGTGCGACCTGCGACCTTTTCAAATGCTACCTACTGCCACTGGATTATGAATATGGGCGTGCAATCGTGAGGTCAGGTGCATCAATTTGTTGTCCTTTGAGGAAGTTTTTCCAGGACTGATAGTCGACTACTATGGGAAAAAACAAGGGAACCTCTTCTTTCAACCGATGCATACACTCCAAGGCATTTGGGATTAGAGTCTCCTTCTTCTGCGAGACCGAGTTGGACAGAGAGGCGAGCTTGGTATAGATCTAGAATGACATGATAATAAACTTGCCCAGGTTCTCTTGTGACACTGCAAGGTCAGGAGTGGCATCAGCTTGCTTAATGGGCTGCAAAAATGACTGAATCTCCTGATCCACCTGCTCCCAGGTCTTCCCCTCGTCCAATGCACCAAGTGATGGAATGTGATGTAGGATGTCCATCGAATCGATGTCGCTGATCAGGTGTTCGTATGTAGCCATCACCTTGTCTAAGTCCTTGGATAGCTTATCCTTGGACTGCATTTTCATACGAATCTGGATTTTGGCATCTTGCGTGTGAATCCAGTCCTTCTTTGGCGAATGTTCGGGAGCCTGGGGGTACCGCACTGTCCAGTCCATCATTCTTTCCAAGGCAGCTGAAGCTTCCTTCAGTTGCTCGTGCCTTTTCTTAGTTTCCGTTTGTGCTCTCACCAAAGGGGCGACTATTTGTTTAATGGTAAACATTTCCCAATAAACTTGTCTCATGGTAGTCTCTAATATATCGACCTCCCTTTGAATGGTGAGCGGCACTTCATTGACAAGGGGGGCTTTGTCTCGGAGTTGTTGAACCTCCTCTTTCAATGCAGTCTTTTCCTGTTCTGCCCTTGCCTGCCATTGCTCTGCTTCATGTAGTCTATTTTGTAGAGAGAGGATCTCTCTACTCATTCTGGTCACATTCTCTTCTGTGGTTGTAGCGAAAGCTGTGCCGGCCGACGCTATCATCACCGGATTAGTCCTAGTATCGAGGACTATGTCTTTTCCTATCGCGATTGTGGATGAAGCGAAAGGATTACGCGCCACGCATCATCTTTTCTCTTGTCGGATTTTAAAGGAGAACTGATCGTACATGAGCCTGGTGAGATTGAATACATCCTCCTGTTGCCCTTGGGAGGAACCGACATCGGAGAGCGTGGCTCGTGTGCTGACTAGAGGTACCTCAAGGGGAGATACCTCGATGTTCTCTATCATTGCATCCTCCTCTTCCTTCTCTTTCTTTTCTTCCTCTTCTCTTCGTAGGCATTCGACTTCCGCCTTTTCATGTTCTCTCTTCCGCCGGAGCTCTGCTTCTGCCGTTGCTTCTAGTTCGGCTTTTCTTTTCCACTCAGCTGCTCCAGCTTGCTCTGCTTTCTTCTGGCGGTCAGCTTCCACTTTATCTAACTCTTTCTTGAGTTCTTGTTCTGAAGCAGCCTCCGCCTCTTGTTTCTCCTTTTCCTTCTTGGCCTCCTCGGCCTGCCTTTTCTTCTGTTCTGATCTTAAGCTCTTCTTGTGTTTATCTTCATCTTCTTTTATTTTCTTCTCTTTTCCTTGCTGGGCTTGGGCTTCTATTTCTTTCTGCTGGGTATAAGTACTATGCCCTGTACTGGTTCTAGGCTTTTTAGCCAAAGAAGAAGAAGCGCACCCCAACTTACGGCTCTTGTCTTCCAAGGTTTGGTCATCCGGGTCTTCTTGATCAGAGTATGCCCCTGGAGAAAGTTGGTGGTCTGCATTATACCAGTTTCTCCTTTCATCCTCGCCTGGGCATTCCGTGTGTTGATAGTTCCATTTGAACTTAGCCTTCTTGCAGTGATCAGGAACTATCCTTTCCAGGTCATACGTCCGGTAGTCTAATGCCCCCAGGTGGTAGCTTTTCATCTCTTCTGCTTCTGCCTCCACCTCCCTGAAATATTTGATAGTGTAAGCACCGATGGTGAGGGGTAGTGTAGGCCACGACTTCTTCTTACCCCTGGACAGGACTCTGGAGAAACCGGAAGACATTTGGAAACAGACCTCTTGCATGAGAATTTTTTCCGTGACATATCGAGGCATAGCATGTGGGGCCTTGAACGAGACAAAGACTCGGATGAGTGTGTACTCAGCAAATGGAAACCAATGCGCCACCTTGCCTAGTGTTTCCATGGCTCGCCAAGACATGCAAGGGGTGTCTTGGCCGAAAAATTTCCTGTAAAGAGCGGGGATGAACACTTGAGATATCGGCTCTATGTCTTGCTTGTATCTGGACTCCCAAAACACCTTGGTTTGTAGGTGGATTGCACGGGTCTTCTTTGGGTCCCAGTTATGTGCCCATCCCTCAAAGTGCAACCTTGAACAAACGGCATCCAACAAGTAAGAAGCCATATAGAATTCAGAAGGCATTCCTTCATCAGGTACCAATGCTGAGGATAAGTTTTTCTGCATGGAGGTCACCAATATGTTGGCCCAGTTGAAACGAGTGTCGTATGTTGTGACATATTCCATGATAGTTTCCCATGTGCCACTGAAGGTCGTGGCATCAGGGCGCCCGTACAATCTGTAAAGCATGGCAGCCACTAGTCTATATACCTTTCTAAGGCCCGTTACTGGATACTCCTGGTCCTTCTTGACCTTAAATTTCTCAGGCTCCTCCCACCACCCCTTAAGAGTATCAACTATAGGAACTGCATGGGCGAGGGCCCATTCTTCTGTGAAGTCTTCTTCTCGCTTAGGCAAAGAGTAATAAACATGTGCGTCTGAGCCTTTGAGTGATGCGAATGCCTTGCCTTCGCTGTCCCTGATTAGGAACTTCTTGGAGTCAATTCTCTATATAATCCATTCTATCATCTCTAGGCAAGGGAATATAGCCGGATGAGCTCCTGCAAGATGCAGCTTAGACCTTTTTACCTGTAAGCATATATCCCGATCAGGGAGGTCCTTTGGGAATTCTGTTATGGAGAACTCTTGGTACACTTGGTACCATCGCATGTTTTCCCCTTTGGAAAATGTGTAGAGGGTATCTCTGTATATCGGGGGTGGGGACATTGGCATGTCCATCTCTACGTCCTCCACTGTCGGGCCCTTGTCTTTTTTCTGAGATGATAGGGGTCCCATGTCACTGGAATCTGAGGGGACAGGTATACACTCTAGATCTGCTTCGAATTCACTTGTCATATTCATGAAATAATCCCAAGATAAGAAGGATGCCATGATGATACAAGACTAGTTACAACTTATGAATTATTTCAACTGGAGACACAGGAAAAGTCGAATAAGCGGCCTACTGGGTCGCAGGGTCACAAGGTCACAATGTTGATATTTTGATGAAATTTGTGACTTTGTGACCTTGCGACTGGGTCACGGGTCACGGGGTCGTAATTTGTGAAAAAAGGAAAAGTGCGACCTTGCGACCTTGCGACTAGGTCGCAGGGTTGCTGGGTCGCAAGTTGTGAGAAAATCGGGAAAGTGCGACCTTGCGACCTTGCGACTAGGTCATGGGGTCGCAAGTTGAGGAAAACAAATCAGTCTGCGACCTGGCGACTTAGCGACTGGGTCGCAGGGTCGCAAGGTCGCAGTGTCGCAAGTCGCGCTAGGGCTTGCCGGGGTTTTGGCGCGCGGTGTGAAGTTGTTTTTTTCCCCTTTAACTTGAAAAACACAGGGCTAAATGGGTCCAGACAGAGCCAGGGGATAGCTTATGGAGCAGGATACAGGCCATGGGAGGCTGGATGAAGAACTGAGATAAATTGGGCAAGCAGGGTGAATGTTGGAATCAAAAGGGAAACCATAAGGGGAAAATGAAGACTATGGCTAAGGCAGAGGGAAATTTAAAGGCTAAGGAATACAGAGATTAGGCAAGAATAACCAAAAAAGGAAACAACAGGAGGAAAACGGCAAATTACCCGGGAAAATCGTGCTCCATTCGGCCTGTCAGAGGCGTTTTTCTATCCGCTGCATATGTGAAATGTGACCTAGAGACCTCATTTATACAAAAAGGTCGCACGTGTGAGCCATTAATGAGGTTGCGGGGTCGCAGGGCGGGGAATTTGAGAGGTATGCGACCTCGCGACCTTGCGACCTCGGGGTCGCGGGGTTGCAAGGTCGCGGGGTCGCGGTTTTCCGAAAATTTGAAGTTTGCGACCTAGCGACTTAGCCCTCCGTACTCTTTACTTAGTTTTTCTTTGTGCTCAAGGGGCTCCAAAAAATTTTGAAGTGGGGTTTTTTGGAGGGTGTTGTAGAGACTACAACAAATGGTGATTCACTGGTCGAACTCGGAGTCTCTGCCGATAGTTGGCCTTGGAGGGGGAGGGAGGGGCCTTCACTAGCTGTTATTTTCACCTTAAGGTCAACACTACCTTGCCTTCATCACCTTGCGAGGTTGCTTTGCCTGATGGCTTGTTTGGGTGCTGGTTAACCGAATTTGTTTCCTTCAGGTTTCTGGACCGAAAGGGTCAGAGAACTCCAGGTGGCTATAGGGTCCGGTACGATTATTTTGTCCTCATCGTGTTTCTCCGCTACCTGCGAACCTCTTGGTCCCGGTGGAGTCACTGCCTAGGAGTCATAAACGTTGCTCCGCTGCTAGCGAGCCTGGTCAGTACCCTGGCGGAGTCGTTACATCACCTCTCTGCGCAGGAAGCCTTTCTCAATCCTTTACCCTTTATTGGTGTGCTATTGCACTTATTTTGAATGTGCCTAAGGCACTTATTTAGATGTGCTCATGGCACTTATTGAGATGGGAAATTTTTCCTGGGCGGATGAGGGATCCTGACTTATTAAACTTGCAGAGCGGTTGCTCCTGGTCTGATATGAGGACTTTGGTTTTTCCCAGATGTCCTGACGTCACCCTGAGTTAACTCTGTTCCCTTTCGATCTAGTTGTCGTTGTATCACACTTTCTTTTCGCATACACCCTTTCAAGCTCGCCAGGTGGGGCTCCCCATGCTTGATGGCTCTAGCTAGATCATGTGCTACCTTTGGGTGCCAATTACAAGCAAGCTTTGACCACCTTCGTGTTTTTCAGGAAAGGCCTCCCATCAGCATAGAACCTGTTGTAGTGTGCCGATTGTGTGGCTCTGACAAGGCCTTCCATTTATATAATATATATATATATATATATATAGATATATATATTGAAAAGGAACGACAGCAGAAACTATGGTACAGGGGTAGGACAGCCCTCTGAGGGCTACTAAGTGAAGTAATGCTTGAGTTCATGCCCGTTTACCAGGAGGACCTCGACTCTTCCCTCAAGAGTTTGCAATCTAAATGTGTGGGAACCCAATTTCTCCTTAGCCTGGAAGGGACCTGTCCATAGTGCTTGAAACTTGGAATGTTTTCCCTTTTCCTCGTGAGCTTTATCCCACTTAAGGACTAGGTCTCGTATTTCAAATTTTTTACTCCTTGCAGATTTTTTATCAAACCATCTCTTGATTCGACTTTGGTGGATGGCGAAATTTTCCCGGTTTTTCTTCCTTTCTTCCTCCAACTTCAGTAGGGTGTCGATCCAGGTCTGCAAGGTGGGGCATGGGGTACCGTGACATTCTTGGGACAACTAAAGGGCAGGGAGAGATAAATGGGGAGGAAGAACTGCTTATTTTCCGTACACCAGAAAATACGGGGAGGTGCCTAGGGAGGATTTGGGCGTGACACGGTCAGCCCAGAGAGCATTGTGAAGGGCATTGTGCCAGTTGCACTGGTGGGACAGCAGAGTCTTCTTAATGATGCGGATAAGATTTTTATTAGTTGACTCAGCTAAACCATTTCCTTGGGGATAATAATTTGCAGAATTTTTAAGAACAATACCGTTTTCTAGAGCAAAATCATACAATTTGAAAGATGAAAAGTAAGTTGCATTATCAAAAACCAAGGAAGTTGGAATGCCAAACCTGGTGATGATGGAATGCGTGACGAATTCTATTACCTCTTGATCATTGATTTGGCGTAAAGGTGCTGCTTCGACCCACTTGGTGAAATAATCGGTAGCAGTAAGAATATAACAATGTTGCTTGGAGGAGTGAGGTATGATCTCACAAATCACGTCCAAACCCCACTATTGAAAGGGTTCCTCCACTGCTACTGATAGTAGGGGGGCTGCTGGTCGTGCTTCTCGACTTGCGAACTTCTGGCATTGAGAGCATTTCCGGACATATGCATGTGCATCTCTGAAAAGTGTCGGCCAATAGTATCCTACACGCATTATCTTGTGGGCAGTGGTATCACCTACAAAATTCCCTCCAGCTTTTCCGTCGTGCAGCTCAATCAATATTTTCTATGCTTCATCATGTTCCAAGCAACGCAACAGAACTCCATCGTAATGTTTCTTGAAAAGCTTACCCTGGATTAACTGGTAAGATGCAGCTTTGAGCCTTATTGCACATTTCTGCCGGGTAGTTAGAGCAGGGTCCAGGATGCCATGGGCTAAATATCCTGAAATGTCAGAGTACCAAGAAGGGCTTATCTGCTGAGGTGCGTGGTCACTCTGGTACATGTCGATTTCCTGTTCCCAACACTCTTCCTCAACTCCATGTGAGCTTATAGCCTCCGCAGCCATCTGGCATAGTCCTTGTCCTTTAACAGTGTGTGCTAGTTTAAACTCTAAGTCATACTCTTGTAGGCATGCCACCCAGTTGCCTCGTCTCTCTCCAAGCTCTTGCTGCATGAACAGTGAGCGGACAGCTGGGTGGGGAACGAAAACCGTGACATGGTTTTTTAAGATATATGGCCTGAAATGATTTACTGCTTTAGGCTTGCTTTTCGATTTTAGGGTAGTTCAATTCAACTCCTTGTAAACTAGTACTCATGAAGGATATAGGCCGTTCATCATTTTTGTCGTCTTTTTGCGTGAGGACAGCTGCAAGTGATGAATCTGAGGCGAAAGTGTACAGGATAAAGCTTCTGCTAAAATCTGGACTTTGGAGGGATGGCGCCTCAGCTATAGCCTGCTTGATTTTGTCGAAGGCCTCCCTCTTCGGCGGATTCCATTTGAAAATTGCATTCTTCTTGATCATCGCCTGCAAAGGCCTGACTATCTGGGCGAAATCCGATATGAACTTACGTACGAAATTAATTTTCCCCAGGAAAGATTGCATTGCTTTTTTACTGCTGGGGGGAGGAATCTGAGCAATGGCTTTTGCCCGCTCTGGATCTACAACAATGCCCTGCTTAGTTATAATGTGGCCCAACAAATTCCCTTCTGCCACAACGAAAACATTCTTCTTCGGGTTGAGTGAAATCCCGTATTTCCTGCACCTTTCAAAAATTTACTTGAGGTGGCATAAATGATCGCCCCGGTGTTTCGAGAACACGGTAACTTCATCCAAATAGACTACCACACTCTGCCCTATCAAACCATGGAAATCTATATCCATGGCCCATTGGAAAGTTTCCCTCGCGTTTATTAATCTAAATGGCATGCGTCTGAACGTGAAAGTCCTCCACTTGGTTCGAAAAGTAGTCTTCAATCTGTCTGGCTCAGCTACCAGCACTTGGTTGTAGCTGGAGAATCCATCCAATAAGGATAACATCTCATATCCGGACACATCTTGCAATATTTGTTCCATAGGAGGCACCGGATAATTGTCTTTGTTTGAGGCCCGATTCAAATTCCGGAAATCCACGCACAAGCGGATCTCGCCAGAATTTTTCCGTACGGGGACCAGATTTGACACCCATGTGGAGTGGCGAACTTTGAAGATGATGCGTGCATCCAACAGCTTCTTAAGTTCTTTCAGAATCATAGGCTCCAAAGTAGGATGCACTTTTCTGAGCTTCTGTTGGAAAGGCTTGACGCCTTCCTTCATGGGTATCACGTGCTGAATAATCTAGGTATCGTACGTACGTAAGTCATCGTACGTCCAAGAAAATACGTCTCGATACTTCCAAAATAGTTGGGTGAAATCCTGTGTCTTCTGGTCGGTACAGTCTTTCCCAAGGTTGATGAACTTCGGGTCCTCATCTGACCCCAAGTTCACTTGCCGATGTGCCAAGGTGGAACTTTGTACTTTGGTATTTGGGGGCCCGCAGAATCGGCTTTGCAGATCAAAGAGCTTTTCAAGTGACATTATCCCCTTGGGCATGGGGTTCTCCTTGCATTTATCATGCTCTTCCTACAAAGCTTGGTCGTGATCCGCCTCATCTATTGTCGCGTCTTTGAATACTTCAGTGTTGAGCATAAACTCCAATATCAAAAACACGTAGATTAGTAATATTATCTGGCACGGAGGGTCTATACATAACTTCAATAGAAAAGCCATCCCTCAAAGGGGTAAATCTAGCAGCAGGATTAGCCAGATTATCAGTTGTTGCATTATAGATTCTAAGAACAGATTTGATTCCAATCGCATCAAAAGCAAAAATAAGACGCCATACCTCTTGTTGATAAGCTTTTAAGTGTGGGGACAAACAATGAATGGTATTACGTACCTACCAAGTGATGATCTCAGAGTCTCCAATGACCTGTAAGCATCTTACCTTCAAATCCAGTGCCTTCTTGAGTCCGAGGATTAAAGCTTCATATTCAGCAGTATTGTTGGTGCACTGGAACTCTAACCAACACGAAATCAAGAATTTGTTCTTCCAAGGGTCCAGCAAGATGCAGCCCGCACCAGCTCCATCATGGGTCTTGGAACCAACATAATACAGGGTCCATATGTCGTTTTCTGGCTCCTTCGAGGTTGTAGGTTTGGGAAGGATTTCGGTTTGGTGTGAGACGGGAGTGGCTTGGTCTTCTGTGATGACTGTTAGTTCAGACTGGATCTCGGGGCCTACTGGAGACTGAGGAGGATGGTAACATCCGAATATGGCTTCCAAGAAACACATGTCAAGCTCCTCCTGGGCGAAGCTGATGGGTTCGTTAGTAGCATCCAAATCAGTCACAGTATATTTCATATATGGTTCGCTTTCGACCCTGATTTGGTTATTTCGGCCCTTGTAAGGAAGCCACAGGTGGGACCAGTCAGTGGAAAAATACCCTTGCAGCTTGCTGGACCAGTCTCTACTCAGCAATAGGCCGTAGGCTTCCGGGATGTCAACAACCACAATGTCAATACATTAGTGTACTCTAGAGTCAGACGACAGGCGGATGATGACGTTATTTAGTTCTCCTATCGCTGGCACCTGCGATCTGTCAAGTTGGATGATCCTTGCATCAGTTTCCTCCGGGAAGATGTTCAGCTTCTTACAAACATATAGGGGCATGACGTTCGTGGACGCGCCGGAGTCAACTAGACAGTTATGGACATTGAAGTTAAAAATCTCAAAAGATAAGAGGAAGGGGGGAGTATATCCCCTGGAATTTGCATTGATAGCATTTACAATAGACTGAACACTCGGACTAGCTTGCGCGGACGTATTGCTCACAGGCTTAGTGGTTGAGGTATGGGTGAAGGCTTTAAGAATGAGTTCTCGTTGATTTGTGATGCGGGCAAGCTCATAGAGGGAGATGTTGGCTCTGGTTTTTTTCATGTCCTCAACGATGTTATAACCGGAATCAGGTTGAGGACTAGGCTCGGTAGTGGCTTTGGGGGGCCCCGCCAGGAGCTTGCTCTTTTGATTTTCTCGGGTGTTGTTATTCGTGGGCTTCTTAGGAACAGCTTGTTGTTCATTTCCCGGGGGAAGGATTTTCCTTAAGAAAGCCCTTTTCTTCTCCTCAAAGGACTGCTCGGGAACTGGTTCTTTGCTCCTAAGGCTATAATTTCGTGCAGGTTGGGCCTTAGGATCGTCTGCCATGTTGATATCAGTGACGGTAAGATTTTTTTCCCCGTGGATTATGTCAAACGCAAGAATAGAGGACCCTGGTTCTTCATCCGGGGGAAAATCTTCATCATGGTCAGAAACATCATCCTCCCCTACATCCCCTGGGGTTTGATCATCCAGAAGCTGGTTTACTACTGCAATCATGCTGCCAATCCATTGTGGACATTTTTTTCAGAGTGGGCAGCCTGGTGGAAAGAACATAAGTTGTCTTTTCCTATTTCTTCCACGTTGAGAATAGTGTTCGGGTTAGATGGAGGTCGGCTGGGGTTACTCTTTCTAAAAAAGGGTTTGGGTGCCTTAGTGCTAGTCGTGGATTCTATACCCTTTCTCTTCAGGTCGGAGACTTCATTTGTCAATAGCTTGAGGGTCTTTGCTATACTCTTGAGGTCAAAAGCATCCTTATCCTTATCTGCAGTTTTGGGAGTGGAGGACTGACCTTTCTTCGCGATTGGTTTATGGTCATCTCTCCCTTCGTGATCGATTGCTCCTATAGAAAGCATGTCTCTTTCTACAGCGAGGGTGGCCGCATAATTTGCCGCAAGGGTGGCGCGGGCTTCGCGTTTCACGAAGACAGCAATATCCCTAGGGAGATCTTTCATATAGTAGTCTATGGTGATAGAGTCATCCAACGCTAGGTTTGGGGGGAAATTTTGCAGTATGGTAGCAAAGCGTTGCTTGAAGTCTCTAACCTTCTCTTTCTTATGGCACTTAATGGTGCTTAACTCCGTGAGGAGCATGGAAGGGGTTTTGTCCTCAGAAAATTTCTGCAAGACCACACGATGGAATTGGTCCCATGATGTAATGGAGGCACTTGGGAGGGAGCGATACCAGGTGGCCGCTTTGTTTTCAAGAGTGTGCAGAAATAGGCGACAAGCAACGTCCTCTGTTTGAACCCTCATGATTTGCAGGGATAGATAGAAATTTCTTATATGATCCTCGGCCAAGGTACCTTTCTCGGGATCAAACTTGGGGAGATGCTTCTCAGGGTGCCTAGGCATGTCGTGGAGGGGGGCCAAAAGATCTAATGGGGACTGGGCCATCTAGGCAAGTGGTTGCACCCTCCTAGCATGCTCGTGGTGCCTGATCTCAGACTTAGATTCACTCCCTGTACCTGACACCGATGCTTCTCCCCCATGGCGAGAGTGTTCATCTTGATGTCTCTCACAGCTGGCCATGTTTCTTATATATCCCCAATTGTAGACAAGCAGCCTATTTTGGTTTGGGTGACGGTGGGTGGCACGGTTTCCTTGGCCACGGCCTCTGTTCCCCTCACCTTCTATCTCCATTGCCTTCCCCAGGTGGGGGGTGTGTCTGGTTGTTGTTCTGTTGGGTTTGGTTAGACTGAGGGTCAGGGAAGGGTTTAGTCACGCCAAACTCCTCCTCATCGCCCACTTGGAGCTCAGGAATCGGGTCGTTATTCTGGACAACGGTGGTGAGGTCTTCAACCATGAGATTCAGCAGCTAGGGTATGGTACTCACCAGAGCACCATTACGAGTGATTTTTTCAACAGGGGTCCTAGTATGGGTCAAGAAATTCATGATTGGGGCATATCGCAAATCCCTAATGAGATTGCGGGCAGCTGGGCGCAAGGCTCTCAACTGCTCTCTGGTAATTTTATAATATGGAACCTCCTCCCCTGGAATATCTTCCAAAGGAGGAGGGGTAGTATCATCATTTATGACCTCCCCATGGGGATTTTGCAATGGAATGTTGCTTGTATGCTGGGAGGATGCCATCAGGCCCTCCTTCTAGCACCAAATCTGTTGACGGGAAAAAATTTCCGGCCAACAGTAGGGGATCTCCCCGGTAAAAATTCCCAACTAGACTCTGAACCGTTTGGAATAGGGATCCCATCCGGGGTGTGGGTCCGGCTACCGCTTAAGGTATCCTTCCTTTAGGTCTCAAAAGAACTCAATGAATCTGCAGACACACACATATTTAAATGATACCAGATACATTCTTGATAAGTTAAACCATATACAACACTATGTGTAGCAAGGCAAAATAATAAAGCATAAACGCCGAAGGAAATGCTGTTAACAACACATCATTGGGGTCATGCTTGTAGGCTGTTCTGACCACAAAAGAAACAATTCTTTATGGTGAAAATGCCCTTGATTTCCTGGAAGATAAAATGATACTACAAATGCTAATAAGCAAAGTCATTAACATTCATAAGAAAGCTAAAAGATCTTAACATCATTAACACAAATACAAAGAACTATGATGCGTAAATGATGCCATTAAAATGGCAGCTTCATTTATCAAAAGATGTCTAAAACTGTATAAGAAATACACATAGTGTTTGCACAGCAAAACACATCAGATCCAAAAGGAGTTTTGACAAGTATCTCATTCATATGCATACAGAATGTTATCCTTCAATATAATGCTCTATCACTTTTGAGTCCCGAAAAAAGGATCATTTTACATTTTTCCCGGAGGGGTTTTATAGATCAAAATTTTCCCTTTGGGCTTCCTGACTCTTCGCCTGCCTGACTTTTGAGCTGCCTTGCGACCTGGAAGGGAACTGCGACCTGCGACCTGCGACCTGGCTGGGTAGTGCGATCTGCGACCTGGCTGGGCAGTGCGACCTACGACCTGTTTTCAAATGCTACCTACTGCCACTGGATTATGAAGATGGGTGTGCAATCGTGAGGTCAGGTGCATCAATCTGTTGTCCTTTGAGGAAGTTTTTCCAGGTCTGATAGTCGGCTACTATGGGAGAAACCAAAGGGACCTCTTCTTTCAACTAATGCATACACTCCAAGGCATTTGGGATTAGATTCTCCTTCTTCTGCAAGATCTATTTGGACAGAGAGGCGAGCTTGGTATATATCCAGACTGGCGTGACAATAAACTTGCCCAAGTTCTCTTGTGACGCTGCAAGGTCGGGAGTGGCATCAGCTTGCTTAATGGGCTGCAAAAATGACTGAATCTCCTGATCCACCTGCTCCCATGTCTTCCCCTCATCCAATGCACCAAGTGATGGAATGTTATGTAGTATTTCCATTGAATCGATGCCGCTGATCAGGTGTTCGTATTTAGCCATCACCTTGTCTAAGTCCTTGGATAGCTTATCCTTGGACTGCATTTTCATACGGATCTGGACTTTGGCATCTTGCGTGTGAATCCAGACCTTCTTTGGAAAATTTTTGGGAGCCTGGGGGTACTGCACTGTCCAGTCCATCATTCTGTCCAAGGCAGCTGAAGCTTCCTTCAGCTGCACTTGCCTTTGCTTAGTTTCCATTTGTGCTCTCACCAAAGGGGCGACTGTTTGTTTAATGGTAAACATTTCCCCATAAAATTGTCTCATGGTAGTCTCTAATATATCGAACTCCCTTTGAATGGTGAGCGGCACTTCATTGACAAGGGGGGCTTTGTCTCAGAGTTGCTGAACCTCCTCTTTCAATGTCGTCTTTTCCTGTTCTGCCCTTGCCTCCCATTGCTCTGCTTCATGTATTCTATTTTGTAGAGAGAGGATCTCTCTACTCATTCTGGTCACATTCTCTTCTGTGGCTACAGCGAAAGCTGTGCCGGCCGACGCTATCATCACCGGATTAGTCCTAGTATCGAGGACTATGTCTTTTCCTGTCATGAATGTGGAATAAGCGGAAGGATTACGCGCCACGCATCTCCTTTTCTCTTGTTGGATTTTAAAGGAGAAATGATCGTACGTGAGCCTGGTGAGATCGAATACATCCTCCTCTTGCCCTTGGGAGGAACTGACATCGGAGAGCGTGGCTCGTGTGCTGACTAGAGGTACCTCAAGGGGAGATACCTCAATTTTCTCTATCATTGCATTCTCCTCTTCCTTCTCTTTCTTTTCTTCCTCTTCTCTTCGTAGGCGTTCGACTTCCGCCTTTTCATGTTCTCTCTTCCGCCGAAGCTCTACTTCTGTCGTTGCTTCTAGTTCGGCTTTTCTTTTCCGCTCAGCTGCTGCAGCTTGCTCTGCTTTCTTCTGGCGGTCGGCTTCCACTTTATCTAACTCTTTCTTGAGTTCTCGTTCTGAAGTAGCCTCCGCCTCTTGTTTCTCCTTTTCCTTCTTGGCCTCCTCGGCCTGCCTTTTCTTATGTTCTGATCTTAATCTCTTCTTGTGTTTATCTTCATCTTCTTTTATTTTCTTCTCTTTTCCTTGCTGGGCTTGGGCTTCTATTTCTTTTTGCTGGGTAGAAGTACTATACCCTGTACTGGTTCTAGGCTTTTTAGCCAAAGAAGAAGAAGCGCCCCCCAACTTACGACTCTTCTCTTCCAAGGTTTGGTCATCCAAGTCTTCTTGATCAGAGTATGCCCCCGGAGCAAGTTGCCGGTCTAGATTATACCAGTTTCTCCTTTCATCCTCACCTGGGCATTCCGTGTGTTGATAGTTCCATTTGAACTTAGCCTTCTTGCAGTGATCAGGAACTATCCTTTTCGGGTCATACGTTCGGTAGTCTAATTCCCCCAGGTTGTAGCTTTTCATCTCTTCTGCTTCTGCCTCCACCTCCCTGAAATCTTTGATAGTGTAAGCACCGATGGTGAGGGGTAGTGTAGGCCACGGCTTCTTCTTACCCCTGGATAGGACTCTGTAGAAACCGGAAGACATTTGGAAACAAACCTCTTGCATGAGAATTTTTTCCGTGACATATCGAGGCATAGCATGTGGGGCCTTGAATGAGCCAAAGACTCAGATGAGTGTGTACTCAGCAAATGGAAACCAATGCACCACCTTGCCTAGTGTTTCCATGGCTCGCTAAGACATGCAAGGGGTGTCTTGGCCGAACAACTTCTTGTAAAGAGCGGGGATGAACACTTGAGATATCGGCTCTATGTCTTGCTTGTATCTGGACTCCCAAAACACCTTGGTTTGTAGGTGGATTGCACGGATCTGCTTTGGGTCCCAGTTATGTGCCCATCCCTCAAAGTGCAACCTTGAACAAACGGCATCCAACAAGTAAGAAGCCATATAGAATTTAGAAGGCATTCCTTCATCTGGTACCAATGCTGAGGATAAGTTTGTCTGCATGGAGGTCACCAATATGCTGGCCCAGTTGAAATGAGTGCCGTATGTTGTGACATATTCCATGATAGTTTCCCATGTGCCACTGAAGGTGGTGGCATCGGGGCGCCTGTACAATCTGCAAAGCATGGCAGCCACTAGTCTATATACCTTTCTAAGGCTCGTTACTGGATACTCTTGGTCCTTCTTGACCTTAAATTTCTCAGGCTCCTCCCACCACCCCTTAAGAGTATCAACTATAGGAACTGCATGGGCGAGGGCCCATTCTTCTGTGAATTCTTCTTCTCGCTCAGGCAAAGATTAGTAAACATGTGTGTCTGAGCCTTTAAGTGATGTGAACGCCTTGCCTTGGTTGTCCCTGATTAGGAAATTCTTGGGGTCAGTTCTCTGTATAATCCATTCTATCATCTCTGGGCAAGGGAATATAGCCGGATGAGCTCCTGCAAGATGCAGCTTAGACCTTTTGACCTGTAAGTATATCTCCCAATCAGGGAGGTCCTCTGGGAATTTTGTTCTGGTGAACTCTTGGTACACTTGGTACCATCGCATGTTGTCCCCTTTGGAAAATGTGCAGAGGGTATCTCTGTATATCGGGGGTGGGGACACTGGCATTTCCATCTCTACGTCCTCCACTGTTGGGCCCTTGTCTTTTTTCCGAGATGCTGGGGGTCCCATGTCGCTGGAATCTAAGGTGATAGTTATACACTCTAGATATACTTCGAATTCACCTGTCATATTCATGAAAGAATCCCAAGATAAGAAGGATGCCATGATGATACAAGACTAGTTACAACTTATGAATTATTTCAACTGGAGACACAGGCAAAGCTGAATAAGCGGCCTACTGGGTCGTAGGGTCGCAAGGTCGCAATGTTGATATTTTGATGAAATTTGCGACTTTGCGACCTTGCGACTGAGTCGCGGGTCGCAGGGTCACAATTTGTGAAAAAAGGAAAAGTGCGACCTTGCGACCTTGCTACCTTGCGACTAGGTCGCGGGGTTGCTGGGTCGCAAGTTGTGAGAAAACTGGGAAAGTGTGACCTTGCGACCTTGCGACTAGGTCGCGGGGTCGCTGGGTCGCAAGTTGAGGAAAACAAAGCAGTCTGCGACCTGGCGACTTAGCGACTGGGTCGCTGGGTCGCAGGGTCGCAAGTCGCACTAGGGCTTGCCGGGGTTTTGGCGCGCGGCGTGAAGTTTTTTTTTCCCCTTTAACTTGAAAAACACAGGGCTGAATGGGTCCAGACAGAGCCAGGGGATAGCTTATGGAGCAAGATACAAGCCATGGGAGGCTGGATGAAGAACTGAGATAGATTGGGCAAGCAGGGTGAATGTTGGAATCAAAAGGGAAACCATAAGGGGAAAATGAAGACTATGGCTGAGGCAGAGGGAAATTTAAAGGCTAAGGAATACAGAAATTAGGCAAGAATAACCAAAAAAGGAAACAACAGGAGGAAAACGGCAACTTACCCAAGAAAATTGTGCTCCAGTCAGCCTGTCAGAGGCGTTTTTCTATCTGCTGCATATGCGAAATGCGACCTAGCGACCTCCTTTATATAAAAAGGTCGCACGTGCGGGCCATTAATGAGGTCGCAGGGTCGCAGGGCGGGGAATTTGAGGTATGCGACCTCGCGACCTTGCGACCTCAAGGTCGCGGGGTCGCAGTTTTCCGAAAATTTGAAGTTTACGACCTAGTGACTTAGCCCTCCTGACTCTTTACTTAGTTTTTCTTTGTGCTTAAGGGGCTCCAAAAAATTTTGAAGTGGGGTTTTTTGGAGGGTGTTGTAGAGGCTACAACAGACTAGAAAGGAGATTTAAAGAGACTTTATCCTATCCCTAACTACAACCACTCCCTAACACAAAGAGAGATATCCTTTTTTAGATGTATCTACATTTTTAACACATAATGTCTTCATAGTATATTTTCTGAGCTACATTCTAGGTGCCTAACTGCACTATACAATCTATCCAAAATATGAAACAAAATGAACTCATGAACAAGGGATATCTATCCAATGCAAAAGCTGAAGGATACTACCAAAATGACAAAGAAAATATATTGTCGCATGACCCATACTGAAATGTTGATCACAGGGATTGGGATGTAAGAGATTTCTCCGCAGGGAGTTGTTACACCCTGTCTCATTGCTAGATAGCGAGATAGTTATTTGTAAATTTCTAGAGCAGCAAGGGACAGAGGAAATCCACAAAGAGAAAAATATATATTTCTCCTCTTCTTCAAGTGTGTCATAGCTAATTTTAAGCCTCCTTTGTATGTCTGAAGGAAGTGCTTTAGATATTTTGCAGAATTGGGCTTTCAAATAATCCAAAACAATTTTTCCATGAAATGTTGTAGCAATAGCTATCATAGATAAGGGAAACCCATCACAAGCATCCAAAAACTGTCTAACAACTTCAAATCCCACTACAGTATGTGGCTTGTGTAATGCATGGAGGCCAATAACATTTTGAGAATGTTCTCTGTTGAGGCTTGTCAAATTTTAAATGGCCTACCTTCTGATTGTTGAGATGGTAAAATCATTGTTAATGTGGTTTTTCAACTTTTACGTGAAGCAACCTTCTGATTCCTTAGATGGTAAAAATTTAAAATCATCATTGAGGCTTGTCAACTAAAATTAGGTTACCATAACGAGGGGCATTGAAGGAAAGATGTCCTTCACCGGTGAAAATAAGCATGGAGCTTCTCACCATGATCGACGCCATATAAAAATTATGAGGTTGAAAACATGAAAGATGGTGTCTGAACAACACCATGCCTTCATTGATGCTAGATATTGACTAACCCACTACAGTCAAATCCTCATAAATTTTCCTTTGTAATGATGTTAAACAGCTCTTAGCTGAAACTTCTCTTCAGTAAAACAAAAAGCGTGATCGGTTGTATCCTGATCTTCTCTTCAGTAAAACAAAAAGCAGGATCGATTGTCCATTCAGTTTTACAGGTTCATGATTTTCCTAAATGGACACCGGATCAACAAGAGTAGCATGATTTTGCTTTTAATGGAATTCTAATTATAGTTCAACATTACAATCAACTATTTTTTTCTGAATGTCAATTTATCCTCATTCACACCTTTCCTTTCATCACATCCTAATATATTTCCCTGAAACAAGCAGTATCTTTGTTAAAATCCACAAGTTCCACCTCCAGAAAATTCATTCCAGTCCGGAAATACTAACATCCTTATCCATATTACTTCAAAGAAGTTTATCCTTATCACAAAATTTTACACTCTCAAAAAAGATTCTTTGTTTACTTTGAGAAAAATTATGTTTTTCTTATCACACCTTAGACATACACTTACTTCTTGAGTACTCTTATCTTCCCACTACCCCTGACACAAATCTTAAAAAGACAAGCAAGTAACCAACAACAAAAACTATTTTCATTATAGAAACTTCACAGTTTACAAGAATTTTCATTATAGCTTGCATTTCCCTTAACCTGGTATCAAAATATCAAAATTCAAAAGACAGGACAACAACCAATATAACATCTTGGTAGCTAAGAGTAAAAATTAGATATATGGATATGATATTCTAGCCAGCTCAAACACAAAATATTATATGGCCGCAATTTTTTTTTCCCAATTGCTCAATTTGGTGACTCACCAAATATGTACAAAAAAATTCACATTTTTAGAATATAAATACAAATGAATATTTTTTGACATACAATACACTTGATGTTTGTGGCTGAATGGGCTAATCATGTACATCATTATTTATTCTAGTTTCCCAGAAAACAGGTACCAATCATCATGTTGTACCAGAGTAATATGATCCTGGTATTGAGATTATCATAAACAACACTTCATTATGATAAGAAAGCCACCTTTCTGGTTGTGTTTAGTTCTGACATAACACAACCCACTAAACACACCACAATATTTGGAGGTAGACATTGTCTCTCTCTTTAGACCCATAAGAAGATTATTTTCTTGTACAACTTTTTTTTTCAAATTGATAAATGTAGGTAATTTACAACTATTTTCTACTGCTATATAAATCCAAGCCGCATGCAGCTTTACTATTCAGTAGCCTTCTCATGAACAAGGCCTGAAAAAAAAAATTTGTAATATCACAGGGCCTAAGCTATCAGCCAACATTCTCCAAAATCTCCCAAAGGAAAAACGTTTATTGGCTTCTTCTCATGAAAATTGAAATAGAATTTCTTCATATTTGTTGTCCTCGATATACCTTTGATTCTCAAAATAAGGAAAACTAATATGTACACCTCTAAACACACAAAGATAACGATTTGTTTTCTTTGTCTTCAATAGCTCCATGAGATAGGGTCAAAACAATCAATTTTGGGCCCAAATTACAAGCAAGTAATAGACCAAAATCATTGAAGCCTAAGGTAAAGCTAAAATTCTAATAATGTGTATTTACCACAGGTGAGCTCTTATGATTCTTGCTAGTTGAGAAGCCTGCACGCAGTCAGCACAGAGCATATTGAGACAAAATGTTTCTTCATATTCACTACCATCAATACACCTTCCACACTCGTCACAATGTGCAATACAAAATGTACAATCCCGGTACTCTCTAACTGTGTGGTCCTTTTTCTTTTTTCATTGGTGCAGTCATAAACAAGCCTTGCATTCCCACATCTAGGGAAAGCTACAATATCAATTTTACTGTCATCATCATATGAAAGTGAACAATAGCGACCATTAGGATAAAACCGTGGTTTTAATGAATGATACTTCTGCTGTAAACCACCATGCAAAAGGTAATTCAACTTCTCAAGGTGCTCTCTTGTTATCCCAAAAAGACCACTAATTCTCAAATGCTTCAATCTGTGCATGTTGCATTGTCTGTGTGCTTTGACATTTTTTACAATGCCATTGGCAGTCAACCTTGTGCAGCATGGAAAACATAACTGCAAAGCCCAGAAACAAGTGCACCACATATAGTCAAGGGCAGAGTAGGAGGTACCAAGAGAAAATGATATTTCACTCAAAACTTTTGAATTAACGAGCTTAAATTGAGCAAGTGTAAGATAACAATATAATTGCATGATGAAAACCTAATAAACTTGATGACAAAAAGAAAATTCCACAATCAATGCACAATATGGTTTTGAAAAGAATGGACAAACTGAACAAGGGAACAACCTACAAGCAATACCTTCCATGCAACATCATTTTCACAGAATGCATTACCTTTCCATGTTTCCAGATATCTAATGAAAATTAAGATATGCGAGGCAAGTTGAGGAGCAGCCCACCAGTGTGTGCAATAATAGAAGACAAATCAAGAAACGAGAAATTTAAAACACATAAGAACATGAAATACCAAATGGAAGAGTTGCACCAGTGCCTCCCTTGAAGGTTTCAACATTTTGGGGCAAATTCTACCTACATTTCCTTCAAAAGATAAACTTCTAATTTTTTAATTTTCTATCCTTTTATCATTGTATTTAAAGGATAATAGGGGTTAAATTCACATGCAAACACATCCATTTAGTAACCCTGTTTGAAAACATTTTACGGGAAGCACAATTCCATTTCACGAAACCCATGCAACTACATTAACTGAATCTAATTGTTGACATTGCTAATCATGCCAAAATGCAGAAAATCTATATTTAGAAAGTAAATATACTGTTATTTTCAAAATGAAACTGCTAGTTTTCCCAAGAAGGGGTGTTGATAAGCACAAATGCAGCTGCTAGTTTCTCACTGTGATAACAGAGGAACTTTTTTTATGTTCCTCATCCACAATATGCAACACAAAACTTTTGTCTAGCACATAACCAGCTACTTTCATCTGCATAGCCAATTTATCTAATGTTGCATAAATCTCCTTAATTTGTGGGTTAAATCTATCATCTGAAACAAAGGCATGCACCCCAACCTCAACCTCAATCCAGCTATATGTTGTTTCTTTCTTAACTCCCCTATCATTCATAATTTTCCTCACCTTTTCTACATCGTCCCACCTTCCAGCAGCGACATATATATTAGAAAGTAGTATATATGGTGTTGCATTTTTTTGTTCCAACTTGAAAAGGAAATCTGCTACATGTTCTCCCAAACGAATGTTTCCATGAATTCTGCACGCACCAAGTAGTGCCAACCACATAATATCATCAGGTTCACATGTCATCTCATTAAAGAATTCTTCTGCTTCATCCAATCATGTATAGCGACCAAGAATATCGATCATGCAGGCATAGTGGTATGCTCTTGGTGTTAGACAATGATCTCAACTCATGGAATTATAATATTGATAACCTTCTGCATGCAAAGAGAACACTAATGAAAGTGACCTAGTCTAGCTTCATGTTAGAACGTAAAATTTCTTCATATAGTTGGAGTGTTTGCCTTCCATACCCATTCTGAGAAAATCCTACAAGCATAGCATTCCATGAAATAAAATTCCGCTCAGGCAATTTTTTGAGCATGTGGAGTGCACTCTCTATGCTTCCACATTTGGAATACATATCAATGAGAGAACTTCCAGCAAAGACATTTGTTACAAAACCAATTTTAAAAGTATGGGTTTGAACCTGCTTGCCCAGTTCTAAGGCAGCTATAGTGGCAGCGGCTCTAAGAATGCTTTCAAAGGTGACCTGGTCTGGTTTAGCACCTCTCCTTTGCATTTCTTGAAATAATTTCAAGGCATCCTCACTATGTCCTTTTTGTGCCTAGACTGCTATCATTGCAGTCCATGAGATGACATTACGGTTAGGTCTTCTCTCAAATATTAAGCGTGCTTCATCTAAGTCCCCACATTAGGCATACATATCAACCAGAGCATTTCCTACAAATACACTAGAATCAAATCTTGTTTTGATGATTTGGGAATGAATTAGTTTCCCCAGTCTGAGAGATTGCAAATTAGCACATGCACTAAGAACACTCGCGAACGTGAAGTCGGTAGGCTTCATGCCTTCTCCTTACATTTGTTGAAAGAAATTCAGGGCCTTCTCTCCGTTCCCTTGTTGGGCATATCCCGTGATCATTGCATTCCATGAAATTCCATCCCGTTCAGGCATTTCAACGAATAATTTCTTTGCATTGTCAATGCTCCCACTTTTTGCATACATATCAACAAGGGAATTCCCCAAAAAGACATTCGACTCATATCCATTTAGAATGACATGGATATGGATTTTTTTGCCCCTATTTACAGCTAGTAGGCTAGCACATGCACTGAGAACCCCTGCAAAGGTAAACTCAGATACATCTAGCCCTTTCTTTTGTAATTGGCTATAAAGGTTCAAGGCATCTTCCCCACATTGGTGCCGAGCATATCCAAAAATCAAGGCATTAAATGAAACATCATCTTGCTCTGGCATTATGTCGAAGATGAGCTGTGCATCCTCCATATCTCCACATTTTTCATACATATCAACAATAGTATTCCTTATTAACACATTTTATTCGTATCCAACTTGGATAATATGACCATGAATCTACTTACCATATTCCAGATTTCCAAGGCTGGAGCAAGTGCTAAGAATAATGGAGAAAGTGATCTAGTCTTGGTTTACTCCTTCCCCTTGCATTTGGAAAAACAGCTCAATGGCCTCCTCACCCCATCCATTATGTGCATATCCTCCAACCATTAGATTCCATGACACTGGCATACCAACCACGGTCCACAATTCAACCCTGTAGTCAACTGGTCTTCTTGAAAGGTTGCATTGTCCTCAGTTAGCCTTTCCTTTGGTAAACCTTGATACATCTCCTGTAACAAACATTCTCTTGAAAATTCTCATGTTCCACATTCATTCAATCAGCGAATGACATTCTGATAACCCTCCAACTTTCCAAGCCAGAAAATGGAAATGGGGATGAATGCAACCCAAAACCCTCCATTTCCCTCACGAATAGACTTAGGCTGACATGTAAGTCATAACAATAGGATCCACACTAACCATAATGAAGCCACACCAAGAGTACATTGGGCTCCAAATAAAATTTGTATCGCCAAAACAAGTGAGATTAGCAACAACACTTTTTTGCTAAATACAACTCAGGTAGATATAGATGTCAGTAAGGACATCAGGGGGCAACCTCTATCTTCAAAACTCATCTTCCAAGAAATTTGAAGTAGCAGAGACCAAATATTCAATAAACCCAGAGTATTCAGAAAAGTATTCTATCTTTCTGAATTGTTTAGGTATGTACGTGTGAAATAAAAACTATTAAAAAGAAACAGGAACCATCAATGTGTTATAGTGATGAGAGGAACTGGGTGCCTAAACACCAATAGGTGGAGGTTGTCAATATTAACAAAATTATATGGAAATAGGGCAAAGTTATAATAATCACCATACCTAAACATAAGCAACTTGATGCCCATTTCTGAGAGATAAGATAGAGGAGATTTTGTAGTCATAAAAGAAATTCCAAGATGTCACAAGATAGGCATATCCAACACTATTGTTTCACACCCACATATCACATCCAGAGAGTAGGGAGAGACAGCTGAGCAAGCAAGCATATGCCACCCACTACCACTTAACCATTATGTTAATAGGGGCATCTCTTCCTTGTCTACTCCCATCAGCATAAGTACCATTGTATGTTGGAACTTATGTGCTGTCATGGACCAACCTTCTCAACCTATGTGGAATAATGGACAAGAGGAGAGAATCTTTTATAGTCATGGAAGAAATTTTCAAGAGGTCACGGAATGTGAACTAGAATGGGTGACTGTGGTCCAGTTTTTGGGAGCAAGCACGATTTATACAACAAAAGTTACAACGAGTTGACTGATATCATGTTAGCAGTTAATTTACCTTGTAATCAAATATTAGAATGAAAAAAAAACCTGTGGCATCTTAACTACTTGAATAACAATGGTATATTTCATAATGCTTCCCTTATTTGCAAACATGTTGCCTTCATTTTGCATCAGCTAAATTAAGTGATGATCAACCACAAAATGAAGTGAGAAATGCACAAGTTACCAATCCCAATCCATCATGATCAGTGATGTGTTAAAAGTGATAAAATTTTTCTGATAAGGACAATTTGAGGCAAACTGGATAAACATATATGAAAATTACAGAAATATCTAGACAACATTTAGCGTTATGTATAATAATGCAAGAATGTATAGTTTTCGAATGAAATAAGGCGTATAAACACCCTTCATTATTTGCACATGCATCCATTCTACGATTTAAATTTTTGTAAGAAAGTGGAAAAAATGGAATGCTACCAGTCAATGCTTGGCTCTCGAGCCATTGTTTTCCTTAATCCTTCGGCGATTATCGAGCTCGACGAAGCGTTGGATCTTAGGGAAGGGCAAGGTGTTGGGGTATTTTCTTTCCAGTTCACTGAGAGGCGTCTGCTTGTCGAGGTGGTGCCACAGCCAATCAGGGTATTCATTGTCTGGCTTCACGGGAGGATCCATTGCATCTTTCAAGATGTTGGCCCCCACCGCCGTGCTCGATTTCAGCTCTTTGCTGATATTCGAAGCAGTAGGGGCACCCGTCGCACCCCATTTCGCCCCCTTCTTTGCTTTCGCTGCGAATGACCGTGCGTTGCCGGCTCCTCCGGACTTCAATGTTAATCCAATCTTCCACATGCCGGCCCTATTCATTTTTTGTCCCTGTAAATTTCCTCCCTGCCTACCTTGCTTCCCTTCCTTCCTAATAATTCTTCCTCCCTATAAAATTCCACCCGAGGTTATTCACTTATCAAAATTTTTATTTCTGGAAAGATTCATCAGTCATTGCCCTCATCAACGGCGTCATTCCCCTCATCAATGGCGTAAACTGGCATAAACTGGGAGCGAATGCCATTCTAAAACACTCCAACCCAGTAAATCTGCTCCATTGCCTTCATCGTCAATGGAATTGGGGACTAATGTAATTCCAGAACCATCCAACCCAGTAAATCGACTCCATTTCCCTCATCATCTGCGTACACTGTGGGGCGAATGACATTCCAAAGCCCTCCAACCCATTAAATCGGGGGCGAATGCAAAGAAAACAGACCAAACCAGTATAATGGGAGGCAAATCCAGATTTTCACGTTTTATGCGCTCCTATTTTATTGGGCTAAAAAATAACAATTAATTAGTTTTAAAATAATTTTGAGGCTAACTATACAAAAATTACAAAAATGGTTTTATATAAAAAATTCGCCCCTCTAAAATCTAAAATCCCTTAAATTTCGCCTTTGGGCTCAAATTCGCCCTTAAAATTTTCCCTGGTGCAGCAGGACCAAGTGGAACTCCTACGTTATGGCACGCGATTTTTCAAGCAATGGGTATGCACACGAAAGACTTTTTCCCGAAGTTTGGTAAATATATCCCTGTGCTTAATTAACCTTTCTGCAATTTTTTACTCATCGGTGGGACATGACGAGCAGCAATGTCGCAGCTTCAATTTGATGATTGACCGAATTGACCTATAAAGGATGCATGCTAAACCAACCTCACCAACATCCTCATCTAGGCGTGGTGGATTCCAAATTAGAGGATGAGGAAGAGGAGGAGAAGTTGGTCAAGGAAGGGAGCAGTGCATCTATTACAATTGTGGAAATGTGGGTCATTATGCATGTGAATGTTCAAATCTAGCATAGCAGTCTTGCAGGTATTGTAGACAATTTGATCATGTTATTGAAGATTTCCCTGTTTTGATTGCAAAACTGCAGGAAAAGAAACAACAGACTCTCAGTCAAAATATTCATATGGTAAGAGTTGAGTTGCGCGAAGAAGAACCAAGTGTGAATATTGTCACTAGGAGTGGTGCACCCACTGGTGAAGACAAATGGACAAAGCCTGAGACTGATCCCTAGATCCTAAAAGCGCCTGAAAAAAAAAAAGGAAGGATTCAACTTACATAGAGAAAAGGAAACCTTTGTAGAATCAAAAAAAGGTTTTTCAGAAGCGGGCACCTCAACATCAAGAAAACCTATGGAAGTAGTTGAAGGAGGTGAAGAGATAAAACCCTTCCTGCAAGCTTGTATTTAATTGTTGCGCAATAAGAAGTCAGACGAGAACCTCCAAGTGTTAATAGACAACTGCGCAGAGAAATAACAACCACGAATGGAACAGAAGGTTGTTAATAATATCTATAATAATAAAATAATAACTGGACGAGAAATGCGCTTGACTGCTCAGATTGGTGCATATGAAATGGATCAGGTCATTCTGGATCTAGGATCCAATGCGAATCTTTTACCAAAGAAGACTTGAAAACAAATGGCAGAACCTAAGTTGGAGTGGTCCACTATCTAGTTGCACATGGAAAATCAGCAAAATATTATCCCATTAGGAAGGCTCTCACAGGACGTAGTGGATATCGAAGGAGTAAGGGTACTCACAGACTTTGAAGTTTACAGATTGTTGATGATACTAACCCCTATCCTACATTGTTGGGTTTGGATTAGGCTATCGATATGGGTGGCATAATCAAACTTAAGCATAGAAGTATGATATTTGAAAGTAATGGAACCAGGGTTGTGCTCCCCCTAGATCCCGCAGAAGGAGAAATATATACAAATCAGGTGCACGCATATGATGATGTTGATAATATCTATAAGTTGACTGCACGAGATAAACACTGGATCAACCCGATAGCCGATGGAAGACTCAATTGGGAGAAGGATAACTCCTTCTTTTCAAATTCATATGAGGAACTAGAGAACTGAAAAAACCAGTTGCATGAATTCTCTACGTTCCACTGCAATTGGGTGACAAAATCTCTTCGGTGCATATCCTCATAGGTACAATATTTACCTTATTATGATGGTCTGAGTAAAGTTAATCTATTTTTATAAGAACTCGAAAAAAATTTCCCAGAAGCAAAAAGGTTCCATGCACTCGACATAGCACTACACTCAACTCCCATATGTTGGTGGGAGACGCACAAGGGAAACTTGGCTAACTGGGGCGAATGTACCCGCATGATGCATCTGGGATTTGAGCATCCAAAAACCAAAATGGAACAGACTTACTCTAGAGAATGCGATCCACGCAAACATTTGCCTAGATGGACTGAAGCTTGGGGCGAAGAACCGAATCCAAAATGGGTGCATATATTCATCCACACTTTGGGGAAGGTAGCTATGGACTGGTACCTCGAAACCGAGCTACGACGAGGAACCAATGAATGGACTACGCTGACGAAAATTTTTATCTTGACCTTTAGTTTTGAAAGTGGGTTCGAATTCCTGGATGAGGCACTGCAGGATATTCAGGAAGCCATCTTTGACACTTCATAACCGACGGTTGAGCGCACCTTGCCAGCATTGGACGCATAGATGAAGGACATCGTTAACTATTGAAATTTTTCAATTGAAAATAATGAGGAAGGCCCAAGGAACATTATGGTCCCTGAATCTGAAGAAAGCGCGTAGTTGTTGGGCCTACGATTGAGTCACTAGATGTAACTAAGCCTTTGAAGATTAGGCAAGTCAATATTGGAT
Organism: Pinus albicaulis; assembly: GCA_034641835.2. Lineage (NCBI taxonomy): Eukaryota > Viridiplantae > Streptophyta > Pinopsida > Pinales > Pinaceae > Pinus > Pinus albicaulis. The sequence goes on from CM076573.1 coordinate 215,481,368, forward strand.
CAGAGGAACATCTGAAATTAGCAAAGATAGGGGACTACTAGGATGATGATACTGTAGGTAACGTCGTCAAGCTATTTACTAAATATCAAGAGTTTTTTCCTATGAAATTTTCTGAGTTGAAGGGAATAGTAGGAGATCTCTGGGTAATGAAGATCACCTTGAAACCAGATGCGCAACCTATGAAGCAGCACCCATACAGGCTGAATCCCAAATATAAGCATAAATTCAAAGAGGAATTGGAGAAAATGGTTGTTGCAGGGATCATAGAACCAGTGGAAGAATCATATTAGGTAATCCCTATGGTGGTTTAGGACAATAAAATCAAGGGCGAAATAAGGATTTGCGTGGATCTGCTCAAATTGAATGATGCTTGCGTACATTACCCATTCCCAACCCCATTTTCTGATGAAATACTGGACAACGTGGGAGGGCAGGAGGCCTATTCATTTATGGATGGCTTCTTAGGATACCAGCAGATAAGAATCGCGCTGCAAGACATAAGCAAGACAACTTCGCAACAAAGTGGGGATCCTTTCAGTCCATCATCATTCCATTTGGTCTGAAGAATGCACCATCTATATTCTCGTGCGTGGTGGTAGCTGTTTTCAAAGAATACATCCATAAGTTCAAAGAAGTATACTTTGATGACTATATTATCTTCGTATTATTGAAGAACCATGTGTCGAGTCTGCGCTTGATGCTGGATACTTGCCGGAAGTATCAGATCTCACTCAATATGAACAAGTGTATATTTTGTGTCCCATTCGGGATTCTTTTAGAGTCATATTTTTTGTCAGCAAGGATTTATGGTGGATCTCGCAAATATCACTATTATTGTTAACCTAGAAGTTCCCACAAATGTAAAACAGTTGCACTCAATTTTGGGGCATACAAGGTGTTACTGGAAGTTTATTCAAGGCTACGCACTGATCACTGCGTCGATGGAGAAGTTGCTGAAGAAGGATGCTTAATTTTGCTGGGATGAAGACTATTATAATAGCTTTTAATTGCTTAAGGACAATATGGTCACTGTGCCCATATTGGTATTTTTAGATTGGACAAAGGAATTCCATGTACATTTCGATGCCTCCTGCATCGCGCTGGGAGTTTTGTTAGCACAACCATGATCCGGGGATATCAACCACCCTATTTCATTTGCAAGTAGGAAGTTATCGAGTGCGGAGCATAACTACTCGACCACGAAGAGGGAAGGATTGGCTATGGTCTATGCGCTGCAAAAGTTTCACCATTATTTGTTGGGAGACCACTTTAAGATGTTTACTGGCCACTTTACTGTGAAGTACCTGGTCAACAAGCCTGTGTTGGGGGGGGGGGGATATCTATAGATGGTTCTTGTTATTTCAGGAATATGACTTTGAAGTAATTTTGAAACATGGGACACTAAATGTTGGGCCAGACCATCTATCGCACATCGAAAGTGGATAAGATCCAACTAGCCTGGAAGACGATTTACCAGACGCATATTTATTCACCATAAAAGTAGTTGATGATCACTTTGCATATATTATTCATTTTTTTACCACGAGAAGTGCGCCCATGGAATATACACAGAAACATAAGAAAGAGTGTCTCACACGTGTAGCTGACTTTACTTTCATTGCTGGTTAGTTGTACAAAATGGGTGCAGATGAAGTCCTAAGAAGATATGTGTTGGAATTCGAGAGATGGGATATATTAGCAAAGGCTCATGGAGGGGTTGCAGGAGGTCACTATGCAGGGAAAGCAACTGCACAAAAGATTTTATGAGTTGGATTATGGTGGCCCACGGTGCATAGTGATGCACATGAGTATTGACGCACTTGTGACGTATGTCAAAGGATGGGGAGACCGTCATACAGAGATGAGATTCCCTTGCAACGACAAATGACTTTGCAAGCTTTTGAAAAATGGGCCATTGATTTTTTCAGACCTATCGACCCTCAGGAAAGAAGATCAGTGTGCACTACATAATCACTGCAACAGACTATGTCACCAGATGGGTTAAGGCTAAGCCTATGAAGGCCTGCAATGCAGAAACAATTGCCCACTTCATTTTTGAGAACATCTTGACTCGGTTTGGGTGCCCTAAGATTTTGATGAGCGATTGATGTACACACTTTGTGAATGAAACTATTCAAGATCTAACTATAGAATTCCAAATTCATCACCAGAAGAGTACTCCATATCACCCACAAGAGAATGGAGTGGTGGAAGCTTTTAATAAGATATTGGAGATTGCACTCACTAAGATTTTCAATGCTAATCGAAATGATTGGGATGTGCGCATACGTGCAGTTCTTTGGGCATACAGAACTACGTGCAAGAAGTTGAAAAGAAAGACACCGTTCAGAATGGTGTATGGGCAGGAATTTTTTATGTTGATGGAGTATATTGTCCCAAGTTCACACACTGCAGTATTCACTAATATGGTGGAGCAGGATATTATGGAAGAATGATTGTCATATTTGGTACCACTGGAAGAAGGTCGGATCATTGCAGGTTTCCATCAGCAGGTGTAAAAGGTGCGTGAAAAGGCTTGTCATGACAGGCACAATACACAGAAGGTCTTTAAAGAAGAGAATCTGGTTTGTTTATATGACAGCAAGTTTGTGTGCCACCCAGGGAAGTTCAAAATTCATTGGCTCAGATCATATATTTTCAAGGAAATCACAGAGGGAAGTGCAGTACGCATGGCCACATTAAGCGAAGAAGACCTTCCTAGGTATATCAATGGAATTAGATTGAAACCATACAGGGATGACCGTCTCCCTGCATGCACCAAATGACTATATGGCCAGAAGTATGGGTATGCGCAAAAAGGATGGTGGATGTGCAGACAAGTGCGATGATTGCGCAGCAGCTACGCTAGACAGTTGATTCAGTCGAAGAGGTTCTAGAATATGGCCGTTGGAACAGTAAATCTGGACAAGACAACATTCTTACCATTTGGAGGAGCGGCTAAACTACATTTAATGAGGGGATTATGCCAGATTTGGAGTTTTTTTAGCATTTATGGGACTATTTTAATGAGCAGAAGATTGTTTAATACGTGCCTACACTACAAATATGACCGAAAGGATCGCATTAGTTCCCTTTTCTTTCTATGCTTTATGTGCAATTTTTGCTCTCTTCTCTCTTTGTATTGTTTGAAGCTTATGTCTGGCCTTTATTCGATATTTGAGGAGGAGCTAAGCCACCGAGGTTTGCGTCATCTCATTCCGCCTAGTACAACTGCCACTAATCCCACACCTTCTATGATGTCGACTGAGGAAACCCCTACGCAGGCCACTAAGACCCCTGCACTAGTCCAATCTAAGAAGGGGCAGTCTCGAGGTACCAAAATTTTCCTCGCTAGAAGACCCCGAAGGCTCGATCAACCATTGAAAAACGCCAGAAGAAACCTATGGTTGAATTACCCAAAACAATCATGGAAGAGGATGGCGTGGAGGCAGTTAATCTCATCTCGTGGCTACCTTCATATGTTATGCCACAAAAATCCTCGGTAAAGGTATGAAAGGATTTCGATAAGGCGCGGTCATATATCAACATGTCACTGATCTCAAAAGATGTGTTATTTGAAGAGAATATGTTCGCAAAGATCCCACTATTGAAGAGGGAAGACTCGGACTTGGTAGACCAGGAGAAATTCCCAGAGTTGGTGCCCTCTATGTACTTGGAAAAGATCCCATATGATGGTCGGGTGGTAAGGTTTGAGCTAAATTCCCAGGCGTTGGGCCTACAGAAATCATGGTTGCTCAACCTCCTACACATTCCTCACTTCAGGCGTAGTCCAATCAACAACATATGTGTGCGCAAGCTGCTTGCCTTCATTCACAATAATTGCATGTGGCTAGGAGGGTCAATTCTGATTGATGCTACGGTGATACATCATATCACTAACTTGCCCGACTAGGGGGAGGACCCTGCGACGACTTTTGGAGGAAAAATCCAAGAGCGCAAAGTTGTCGAGGATGTCAAGGAGAAGTTCAACATCTCACATAATACTTGGTGTTTCCTGGTTCATGAAATTAACTATCTTGCAATCCAGATTGGTACGTTGATCCTTGCATGCAAGGTGATGCGTAAGCCTTGGCCAAAGGGAGTTTCGGCCCATGTCATTGCATTATATGGGAAATGCGAGAAGGGCATGCAATTTAACTAGTCCAAATACCTCTTCTCATAATTTTTGGCCAATGTGCACGAAGTCCGGGAAGAAGGCAAGAATTTCTATTATGCTTGGTTATTTCTCCTCATCGCACTAATCGGATGGAGGATGCCGCAGGATACAAAATTCCCTGACATTGAGCCAGACATGTGCGAATTCTGCACTACACCACCTTATGGAATTCTAAGATCCCCTCCAGAATCACGGAGAACAAGATTTTTTGGGTTTTTTTTACTCTACATTATTCCAGGCAATTTAGTCTAAGTCACGGTTGTCACCAACCCTTTATGAAAAATACAAGCATGTTGTCGATTTTAAAGCCACGTTTCATAACATGCACATCCGCGTGAAGGGAGATGTGGAATGAATATGGTATGAACTTCCATACTTGGTCATGGAGGACGACCTGGTGCACATAACAACAGAACGGTCGCCTGCATGGTTGGAGCCGCGCACCATTGGGGGCGCCTCATCGTCTATGCTAAAGACTCCTACCAAACCACGCACAACCAAGGAAACTCAACAGAATGGTAAGGACACAAAGGTAGAGCATGAGCCTACCACGACAGGAGAAACTATCAATCTGAAAAGGAAGCAGAGTAGAAATATGGTGAAGGAATCAAGGAACCTACAACGGAGACATCCAAAGGAACTAAGAGAGGTTCTCAGACCTTTGTGGGCCCGCGCAAAAAGAGGAAGGGTTTCAAGCTAGCAAGAACAAAGGACCTCACCGTCACAGAATATGACTTCAACGAAATTGAAAACATAGTCAAGTTTTCCACTGAGGACATCTGGAATGATATGGAAGCGTAATAAAAATTAGTGCTCGAGGGTGTACATCCGGGCCTTCAAGAGCCAAAAATGCAAGAAAGTGTTATTCAAGAGAGCGTGAAGCAAGCGAGCCTACAACAAGCAAGCATGCCAGCATCCCACATTGGACAAACGAGCAGGCAGCCCATCAGCATGGTGTTGCCATCCCCCTTGGACAACCAAATGATTTAGGTTTTGGGACCAACCTTGGTGATAGTAGAATGACGGTGCCAACCTTGGTGATAGCACAGAGGCTTGCCAGACTTTAGGAGGGCAAGGCCATTCAGACATAGATTGAGGACCGGTGCAATTGAGAGCAGCTACTGGAGACACAGATGCAACCTTGGGGCAAGGAAGTTAGCCCTGCAGTTGTCACAAAACCTCGACAGTGCCCTAAAAATCCTGCAGTAGACTCAACGTAGCATCAACCTCACAACTGAGGGGCCAAAAAATACCAAATTGGTAGATGAAGCATAGAGCGCCATCTTATAGAGCATTGAAGTCATCATGCCACTTAGGAGCTCTGTCAATGCATTCAAATCAAAGATGAAGGTGAGCACCCCGCAGTGACTCGGGACGAGTCACGAGATTATGTTGGGGGCCTGTTGGAGCGAGGCCCCTTGGGGTACTTTTTTGGGTTAATTTTGTTTAAGTTTTGTTGAACGTGTTGCATGCAGATGGTCCAAGGGGCTTTGGGGCAGGTCAAGTTCCCTTAATTATTGTAAAAGTTTAAAGGGAAAAACCATGGTATGTGCGTGTTTTGATAGTATAAATATGTAAGAGTCGAGCGATGATAGACATGAAAGGCAATGAATGAATGAATCTTAATTAGTTTTGTGTAACTTTTTTAGTCTGGGTTTTTGTCTAGATAGAAATGCTCCTACAGATTGTGTGCACGAAGACCTGAGTCCTAAGTTGTGTGTGGACTTTGCTGTTGTGTGCACAGAAAGATAGATTGTATTGATTTTCAAATCTCTTAATAAAGAAGGCATTTTTGGCGAACCCGGATTCTTATGTGATTTATTGTCTAGATTATCCATTAATTGTTGTCGATATGAACCTATTCTATTGATGTGTATTCACTTATGTTAATGGTTAATTTCATCTATGCGCAAGTATTAGTCTATGTTATATAAGTAGATCTGAATGAAGTATAACTAGCTACTGTGTGTGAAATATATAGAAGTATTTTGTGACAATCTGCGAAATGGTTAGATCTATTAACTGTGCATGTGCAAATCTGATTATATCACCTGCAGCAAGTCCATTTAGTTCTAACACATCAAAATCTCCCTCAGGGTGTGGAAACCTGGTTCCAGCACCCCCCCTTACTGCTTCGGGTGAGACTTTGGTCTGCACAAGCATATCACTACCGAAAGGGCCAATAGTTGGAGGGTTTTGTTAGTTGTGCGATAACTCTGAACCTCGGTCATGACCCCTCAAGCCAACACCCCCGCTCATGATTTAAACCTCTCGAAGCCCTTCTCTCACTAAATTTGTGCAAATTTAGCCCTAAATATCAAACCCTAGCCTTCTCCTGTGAAAATATGCATGCTCTTTTATGAAAATATTTCCCTCAAAAAATAAACCTTCTGTTTTTATCCAAATAATCCACTAATCCTCATCACAAGGTAAATTCTCCTCGAAATTTTCCAAATTTGGACTGAATTTTCTTAAGAAACAACTAATTCGACCTTTCTTGCGTGTTAGCTATTTTCATAGTTCAAAGTTTAAAATATTATTCCTCCAACTTGTTTTCCTATCTTCTTCTACCATGCGGCACATCCTCATTGGTTTTTTAATCCTTGAGAATATCCCCTTTTTCCTTTTCTTTCTCCTAAGTTAGCTAGCCATTCTCAACAAGTTTCCATGTTTCAATGACCTCCTCATTTGCCAAGAGTTCTACTGATCTCCAAATTAAAGAAAAGACCAAAGAACCATATTTTTATGATGGAGATGAAAATATTCGGGACCTTCTTAGGAAAGGAATAGAGAGGTATGTTGGACCTATACAAATTAGCTATTTAAAGCAGAAATGTGTCAATGCCGCAGGTGTCTCCAACAAAGGTGGGTTCTAGTTCAAGACCTTGTTAATTTTTGACAACTAGGTCCAAACTCCATGTTGTGATTCTCAGATGAAGATACCAATACTTTTATTGGGTTCCTCTTTCGGAGAGGTGCAAGATCGATCTAAAGATCATCTTGATCCGATGAGCAGAACATTTATTTTGAATTTATTTTTAATCTATTCAAAATATGTGCAGGTCGGATTTAAGGTTTTGTACCCCAACAGATGTGTCACACACCGTCACTGAACAATATAAATAAGGTCAACGTTGGAGGAAATTTCACTCATCTCATCCTCACACATCTCTTTCTCCTCATCTGATTGGTTCGATAACCTTGGTGGCTTCTCTCTCTCCACACGTGGGAAATCTGGCAGTAGCAATTCTGTTTTTCGGTCTAGGGTTCTGCATAAAAGTTTGACCAGCGTTGACTTTGGTCAACGCAAGGTCAAATCAACCTGAAACTCTCCAAAAATCTTGATTTCCCTAATCTACATTCTCTAGCACAAATTCCGAGGCAAGACGTTGACTTTGAATTTTCAACATTAACCTAGCTGTTGTTGTTGTTTGCGTTGACTGTTGACTAAAAGCACTGAATTTTGGGTTGAATTTTAAGTTGGCCATTTGGCTGTCCTGAGGGTTGTGTGACAGTGCTGGTTAGCTGACCATATTGAGACTTTGCTGGTTGAAGCATCCTGTTGACTGTCGTAACGCACCAAAACAAATATATATTTATGGCTTCTCTTCTGTCGATCTACTGGTATGTTCTATCATCATTTTACTTTATTGTTTATGTGATTGTTGTCTGAAATTGAAGATAAATTAAAGTTGCATCAAGCATAGAACACCTACATAACCTAAGGTGAAGACAAAACCCTAATTTGTAGCAATCACCAAAGAAGAGGATGGGTTCCTCAAACTACAATGGCTTCAAGGTTGATGACAAACTGACTGGGAAAGATGACTTCCATGCTTGGAAGATGACATTGGATCTTACATTGGAAGACCAAGATGTCATGGAATATGTGCAAGGTAAAATCCAAGAGCCTCCATCCACTGCAACTACTGCCGCCAAAACAAAGTATAAGAAGGGGGAGATCAAAGCAAAGCTGATGATCAGGGACTCAATTCACAAGAGTTTGGTTGCCTACATCTCTGAGTTGGGCATATCCAAAGAGATGTATGATAAGTTGGTCCACATGTTCAAGGCCAACAATGCGAATCAAGTCCTATTCTTCAAGAATCAATTGAAGAATCTGAAGAAATGCAGGGATGAATCTGTTCAATCATACTTTCTGAATATGACCGAGTTCAAGAACAATTTGATGGCTATTGGGGAGACAATATGTTGGCGAGAAGTCAGGTCTCGCGTACAAGACCCAGGTTCAAGAGTTGTGGCCAACAAAGGGGGTCCGGTGTAGTCTAGGAACACGCCGGCATTTTCACCCTGCTCTAGAGAGCAGTGCGTCTCACCTGAGGCGTGCCGCAACCACATGCAGAAGGGGATGAGATCAATGGCAAGAGGAACAAACCTGCAACCCATGAAGGACAGTGCATCGATTACATATCCAGAGTTATATACGCGAGATCACTTAATAAGCATTCAGACATTTGCAAATAAAATTTTAAACCAGCATAAACACATTACAAGCACATAAACATCTTATTGAGACATCAACCTTCCATTATATTAATCTCTTGGAAAAACACATGATTACATGGCATTCTCACTGATAGCTTACAAATATGATACAGATGGATTTCGGAACAGAAAGGCAGAATGGAGAAGATGAGGAACCATAGGAAGGACATGCATGATTCTTCCACAATCGCTCTGTGCGTCTTTCCCTGTCTCGAGCCTCGCAACCTCTTCAGCATTTTTCTTGTTTCAGCCAGGTGACTGTTATTTATTCACCCGCTCTTGCGACTATCAGTTCCTCTGTGGCTTTACTTCGGCTTCTCCCGGCTTCTCTCCTGTTATCTGCGTGTTCCACTTTCTGTCTTCTGCTGTGTGTTTCCTTCATCTGCACTTGTCCCTGTTCTATCTCCAGCTATCGCATGCTTCCGCGCCACCTTGATAGCTCCGCGACTCCTGGTAGTTGCGGCGCAGTCACGGTTGCCATGTGTATTCATACCGCAACTCAAAAAAAGGTCAAAATTCAAAATGTCTTAGCCAAGATTTCAAAACTAAACAAAAACAAGGGCCCCAACAGGCCTCGACCACAATTCCTTGACTCGTCCCCGAGTCAATCACAAATAACAGTCTCCACTTCCATTTCCCCGCTGGCTCCCATGCTCTGTTCTGCTGTGCCTTCACCCCGCGCCCTTTCCTGCTGTGCTCCGCCAAGCGGTTGTTCAAATAAGGGCCCCAACTCCGGGACCCTGCGGAGCATTGTATCTCTAAGCCCGGTGAAGTCCGCCACCGCTTGCTGCCATTCCTGCATAAGCAAGTTGGCTTCTTCAGAGATCCGGGTGGCGGCAGCCTCGTCTATAGTCGTCGGGACAGCCCCGAACAGCGTGGCAAGCTGGCCTTCGGCCTTGGCATCCAGCTGTTGTATGGATTCGGCACAGGCTCGGATGGGTGGACGAATTTCCCGAATGACTTGTTTGGCCGCTGCCGAGTCGGCCTCAGTCTGTTGCATTTTAATTTCAAGCTCGTCCGCCTGGGCATAGAGCTGATCTAACCGTGCTGGGTCCGCGATCTCCTGAATTTCACGGGAAATTTGTTGCAGCTGGGCAGAGATAGGCTGTGTCTTGACAGTGAGAGCGAGTGAGCACTCCTGCAGACTTCGCAGAAGGGCGTAAGCCTCGCCCACAGTGGAATGGAGAGTCGCCTGCATACTAATTGCCTGAGTCTGCTTGGCAGTCACCTGTTCTGAGTGGACAATCTATGGATCCGGAAGGGTAGGTCGTGCGGCTAACGCCGCTTGGAGTTCCTGGTTCTCCCTGCATAGATCAGTGAAAACAGTCCTAAGGTGGTGAGCCTAGATTGCTACACTGTCCTCCGCTATATTGGCAGGAAGTGGGGCATAATGATCCCTTGCAGCGGGCCATAAGTCGGAGAACGCCTGAAAAGAAATGGTGACCTGCTCCTGTAGGTAGGTCTTCTCCCTAGTCAGCTGATTGCGCTGTTCAGTAAGCGTCGTGATCTGGTTGTGCTGCTCGGTACACCGCTGCTCCAGCTCTGAGTGAATCTGTTCGGCCTTTAGGGCCGCCCGCTGAATGATTAGGTACAGTTGTGCTGTACCCCATGGTTCTGCATTGGTCGTGCTGGGTGCGCCCTGCTCCGGCACCCGCTCCTGCGAAGGTTGGCCACTGGCCACTGATCGGTTTGAGGTCTCAGGAGGATGGACCGGCTTCTACTGCTGCATTGAGGTGGCCATATCGGACTCCGGCCGGTCTTGCTGCGTGGTCTGGTCCGGGAAAGGGTCAGCCGAATCAACCCCAACATTTTTCAGCCGGGTAGATATAGTAGAGGGAGGATCCTGGGGTGTGGCCACGAGGTCAACCGGCGGTACTACGGCTTCAGTACTGGAGGTGAATTCCACCCCGTGGTCGCCTCCGAAAATTTCCCGGATGAGAGGATCTGATACAGTGGCCGATGAGTTGGATGGATTGGAGGAGGTGGCAGGTGGACGGCCGGTGGAGGGAGTGGTGGACGGGGTGAGAGAGGTATGGGGGAGACGAATGTTGAGGAATTCTGACGGATCGATCAGGGGTTCCTCCGGAATAAACGTTCCTGGGAGTGGAGTGGATGGTGGATCATCATCGGTAAGATCCACCACTGGATCGGTGACAGCAATGCGGGCCCTCTTGGATGGAGGGGGGTCTGATGGATCAGGTTCTGGGCCCGATTCGCCCATCGGTGTGATGATAGGGATGGTAGAGGTGAATAGGTTGGTGGGGATGGGAGAAATGAGAGGGGCGGTATTGGAGGGAGCAAGAGACCGACCGATCTGAAATTCAGAAAATGAGGGAAATAAAGGGGCACCACTTGAAGCAACTTGGGCTACCACGTTAAGTCGTCGTACCTGAGCATTGAGGTGTTGTACGATGGGGACCAGTGATTCGGGCAGGTTCTGTGCGGTCTCAGCTGCATCCTGTGGAGGTCCCGCCGCAACCTGTGAGGACCCCGTCGCGCCGGTCGCGGCAGGCCGCTGTGCCGGCATCATCCGCTCAAAGTTATATCGGGGGATCCCGTCGCGGATGTGCTTGGTGACCCCCGGCCACGCAGAGACCTCGCGGTGGAAAGTGTCATCATTCAACTGGAATCTGAGGGACGCCATGTGGAAGGTGGCTTCCGGCACGCAAGTTGGCCGGAGGTAAGTGTGCCTGTGGCTTACCCCAAACCACACCTGCTCACTATACTCATCCAACAGGTGCCTGGGCACCCGTTGCTGGTTAGCCACCACGTCTGTCATCAACTCGTACCACGCCCAAAACGCTGCCGCGTTCACCTGTTTGGTGATGGGGTCCGAGGACACCTGCCAGGGGGTGTATTTCATTGCGAGAGGCTGGCTCGCGATAGTCTCCGCCGGCATCCATACAGGAGGAAGGTGCCATTTCCACATGGCGAAAGCTAAAATCAAGTAACCGTAAATGAAACTGGTGGTACGCTTGTAGTTCTCTTCGCAGGCCGCGAAGAGTTCTTTTAGCACAAAAGAGCACCAATTCAGCCTGACGCCCTGGATACAGTGCTCCGCAATGGAGATTGTATCCAAGGTGCACTCTCCCTTCGTGTAGTGCCGCATCGTCTTGCTAGCGATAAGGTAGAAAGCGAACCGAATTTCTGGCTTATTGATCAAATCAATTTTGGCACCTTTTCCCCCCCGGCGAGTGCCATACTTGGTGTACAGGTCTGAGTCACCCGACTTTCGGGCGCGCTTGGAGGATGTCTGGCCGGAAGCAGAGACGTCCGCGCCATTCTGAGACAGCCCTGTAAGCCGATGAATGTCTTCGGCATGAATTGGAATTTCCTCATTGAGCCACAGGGACCCGTTCTGTATCCGACTGAGGAGGAACCGGGTGCATTGCAGGGCCGGTCCCGTAGTTCCAAAAACTGGAAGAGTCCTCAAATTCATCAAGGACGACTGTTGGAGGCCCCTGAAATCTGGTCGCATCCGGCTGTTGGAGCTACTGCCTGGCGTGTAATGATGCTCCATGTAGGTCTGCCAATGGAGGTGGGGGAATTCAGTTGGGTCGGACAGATTGGCGTCCATCATCACTGCGCTATCATACTTCCCAACCAACTACTCTGTTCGGTGGATTCGGCTGTCTAACACTGGTTCAGGAACTGATAAGGGAGCCTTCGGCATCTTGGCGCGGCGCTGGTAAACTTGGAGGATTCTTCTGGAGTTTCCTTCTGGGTGCAGTGCGCTTTGAGGCTGCAACTGCTCTGGAGTCGCTGCAATTTCCAAATTGAACTGGTCCGTCATTCTCGTGCTGATATCCTTCATGCAAGTTATGTCATCTACTGGCACGAGCGGAGTTGATGAGACTCCATAACGACAATTAATTCTTGCTATCTTTCTTGCCTGCGATAATCGTGCGATCAATCGCATGCCTGTGTGTAATCTGATAGTTGCTGACGGCGTCATGGGGAGATGGGCGGACGCGACAGCTGAGGGAACTGCGGGTGATGGCAAATGATTACGGTAAAATTACTGTCTACTTATGGTAATTTATGAAGCAAATCTGAGCGATCCTACGGACTGACAAAAGGACTGACGGAAATGATCTGGACTGACACTGGCATGGGGATGGATCCTACGCGAACGACACGCTGGACTGGCGCTGAGACATGCTGGACTGGTCCGCCCCGACCACAGTCGGTTGCAGTGAGGTACCCGCAACTGACCAGTTATTTGACAGACTGCCTATGAACGGAAAAAACTCCCTACGCTCATCCCGGTTGCGGGAGAGTTATTCGACTAAGCTACTCTACGGGTTCTCTCGGTTGCGAGAGTTATTGATGAAAATTGAAAGGGACCTACTCCTGGTAGGGTTTCAGGCGTGCGCCATTCACCCACCCGAACGGCTCCTGAGTCGCGGATCTCGATGACAAAGTAGGGTCCCAACCAGTGCATCTGGAGCTTGCCTGGAAACTTCTGGAACCGGCTATCATATAGGAGAACTTTGCCGCCAACTTGGAAGGCTTTGGTTTTGATGTGGCGGTCGTGCCACGCTTTCTGCCTGGCCTTCTGAACCTTCTGGTGGAATTCCGCGAGGAATCGGGCCTCATCCAGCTCCTGTAGCTCCTGGAGGCGTTCCCGAAGTGACTCCTCTTCTGAGAATTGGAGGGATGTTGCGATCAAAAGACTGGGTACAGTGAATTCGGCGGGAATCACAGCTTCCCGGCCATACACCAACTGGAATGGTGTCTGGTTGGTCAAACGTTTCACTGTGGTCCGGTAGGCCCATAATGCCGCTGGGAGGCGCTCGTCCCAATCGTCGCGCTGAGCATTACAAATTTTAGTCAAGCCCTTCTCAAGAATCTTGTTGAAAGCTTCCACAGTACCATTGGCCTGTGGGTGGTATGGGCTACTTTTATGATGCTGAATCATAAATGTGTCCAGTAGTGACTTGACCGTGGCATTAATGAAATGCGTACCCTGATCGCTGGTCAAGCTCCATGGGCAGCCAAAGCGGCTGATGATGTGTTCAAAGATGAACCGGGCAGCGGTCTCTGCCGAGCAGTCGCGTACCGCTGCTGCCTCAGCCCACCGGGTGAGGTAATCCGTGGCGGTAATGATGTACTGGGCCTTGGAGTGTCGAGCGACTGGTGCGATGGGACCTACAAAATCAACAGCCCACTTTTCAAACGGCCACAACACATGCACTGGGTGTAGCGGAAGCTCGTCCCGGTGCGAAGGCCTTCCCGTCCGCTGGCAAACATCGCAGCGCTTCACATAGGCCTTACAGTCAGCATGTACCGTCGGCCACCACAGGCCAGCTTGGAGCACCTTCCTTGCGGTGGGTTTCACACCCACATGCCCTCCCGCAACACCAATGTGACATTCCCACATCACCGCTTCCCGTTCGTGATCGAGAACGCATCTGCGCAACACCTCATCAAGGCCCAGTTTGTATAGCTGCCCCGCGATCAATTGGTAGTCGGCCGCCCGGACAACCAGGTGGCGTTTCTGGAGCGGGGTGTAATCCTGGGGGCATTGTCCCGTGGTCAGATAAGTGGCAATGTCAGCTAGGTAATCTGGTACTGCTTCGACTCGGAAGAGGTCGGCATCCGGCAGCTGATCGTCCAACGAGCCTTCATTCTCTCCCGTCTCCAACCTGGATAAATGATCAGGACCAACATTCAACCTGCCAGGCTTGACAATCACCTCAAACGTGAATTCCTGGAAAAGTAGTAGCCAGCGACAGATCCTTCCTTCCAACACAGGCTTATTCACCAGATACTTCAATGCAGAATGGTTTGTGAAGAATGTGAATTTTCCGCCCAGAAGATAGTGGCGGAACTTCTGGAGGGAGTGCACCATCGCCAACGCCTCCCGCTCGGTCGTGGTGTAATTCTTCTCCGCATTCGATAACCGACAGCTGGCGAAGTATATGGGGTGGTCAATTGTCGTCTCCCCGGGTTGCGCCAATACTGCCCCGAGTGAAATACCGGACGCATCAATATGCACATGGAACTGCTTTTCCCAGCCAGGATGCACAAGTATGGGTGCCGTCGCCAAATTCTCCTTCAATGTGTCAAGTGCCTTCCTGCACTCCGCCGTCCACTGAAACACTTCTGACTTCCGCAACAGTTTCTCCAAAGGGGCCGTAACTTTTGCATAGTTGCGAATAAATCGTCTGTAGTATCCTATGTGCCCAAGCAGTGCCCACAACTGCTTCACGGTCTCGGGGGCCTCCATGTGGACGATGACCGCGACCTTGGCGGGATCAACGCAGACCCCTTGCTTGCACACCACGTGGCCCAAGAGTGTGCCGAATGGAACGCAAAAATACATTTCTTCAAGTTCAAGGAAATCTGCAGCTGACGACACTGGTCAAACATAACATGCAACAGGGAGGCGTGACTCTTCAACAGGCTGTAGACGGTCCAGTCATCCATGTAGACCTCCAAGAACTTGTGAATGTACTCCCGGAAAGCAGCAATGATAATCCGGGAAAACACAGCCGATGCGTTCTTCAGACCAAACGGCATAACGTGGTATGCGAATGATCCCCACTCAGTGGTGAATGTCGTCTTTGCTTTGTCTTCCTCGGCAATGCGCACCTGATGGTAACTCGAAAACCCATCAGTGAATGAATAAGCTTCGTTTCCCGTAACGTGATCTAGGACTTCATCGCTGAAAGGAGTGGGAAACGGGTCGTGGATGCAGGCATTGTTCAGGCTCCGGTAATCTACACAGACACGGATCTCCACTTTGTCCTTCTTGTTCTGGATGAAAATGGGACTCACCCACTCTACTTATTCTACTGGAAAGATGAGACCTGCAGCCAGCATCTTGTCAATCTCCATCTTGACCTTCTCTTTGATACGTGGGTTCAACCGGTAAGGTCGGTGCTTCACCGGCCTGGCCCCCAGTTTCAACGCGATGCGCATTTCGCCCAGATCCCCCTTGATCCCCTTCAGGTCTGCAACCGAAGACGGGAACAAATCTTCGTATTCCCGGAGGAGGCTGAAAATTTATTTTGTTGTCTCCTCATCCCAGTAATCTCCCACCGTTGCGAGCTTGGGTCTCTCGTCTGTTCCAATGTTCAGCTTCTTTGTCTTTAGGGGCTGTAAGTGGACTCCTTCAATCGTCGGCTCTTCACTGATGCTCCGCTCGCCTTCCCTTTCGTCAAAATAGAGATGCCTGAGGTCCTCCAGACTATTGTCATCCAGATCATCGTCAATCCGGTGGCAAACCAACTCGCGCCTGACCTCAGGTCGTGACACCACCGGGCCCCCATCAGGCTCGGGATGGCGGAAAAACAAGACCTCCTGACTGCCTGTAGGGCCTGAGACTCCTGCGCCGTCTCCCCTTCGAACAAGAAGCACCGCACGAACTTGTCTGCGACGGCCTGCCAAGAGCAAGTGCCCCGTTTCCGCTCTTCCTCCAGGTACCAGGCCTGGGGAATTGTACCCAGGGAGTGGATAAACCTGTGGACCCACATCTCCTCAGGGTACCGGGTGCTACGCCACTGTTCCTCGCAGGCCCGCAAATGGTGTCGCGGGTCGGAAGTTCCATGATACTTAAGCGTACTGCAGGGTCCTTCGTCCTCTTTAAAGCGTGCCCGCAGAGCATCCGCCACGCGCTCCCATCGCAACAGAGTGTTGCGGTGATTTTTCCACCACCGTGCCGACGTTGACTGCAAGGCCACATCCAAAAGTGGCATCCGGCTTTCAGCTGGGACCATGTCTTCCACCTTGGTAATAAAAGTATTGAATGTCCACATGTTTGACAAGGTGGGATATCCGCGGATCTCAGTCCCTACCCATCGGACTTGAGCAATGGAGGCACATCTCCGCGTGGTGGTCTCATACCCCCCATGCTGCCAGTCTTCCCAAGTGAGTTCGGATCCGAGCTCCGAGCTCTGCACACTCCGCCAACTGACGGAGCCAGTCGCAGTCGGGTTAATATAATCGTCCCGCTTTCCTGCGGTCATCTGATAAAGGTGGTCCATCATCTGAGCATCCTCCCGATTTTCCACCGTTTCTGTATATCGCGGGCCCTGATACGGGTCGAGAGGCTGGGTGACCCGTACCTCCCCATCCTTAAATATCATCAGCTCCTTCTTAAGGTCGATGATGGCATAATTCTCAAAAGCCCAATCAATGCCAAGTAAGGCAGGATAGGGATCCTTGTCGCCCATGATATCAATAACCTCAAAATCGGTGTATGTCTTCACCCCCGCAACGTCGACCTCGACACCCTCAAGCCGGCCGATTGGAAAAATGCAATACTGGTTCGCCATCCTAAGTTGGATTGGTGAGTAGGCTAGCCGTGGCCTTCCAAGAGCCTCCCATGTCTTTCGTGGCAGAATGTTGACATCGGACCCCAAGTCCAACATGGTGTCACTGATTTGGAACCCTGCGACCTGCGTGTTAAGCCGGAATTATTTGCCTGTTCGTTGCTTGTTCCGCTTGACGTGCTGCACGTATTGAGGGCCAGCGTCCGCCGGATCTCTAAGTTCTGTGCGCCCCTGCAGTGCTCCGTCCAAAGCATGCTTGAGCTGCTGCCGCAGCGCAGCGTTGTCAACAATCCTGAGGAATAGCCGGAGCCAATCCTCGACCACATTACCTGCGACGTTCTGCGCACCAGATTCCGGCAGCATGGGCTCCTCCAAACCTCCCTCGTTCCGCAACTGGGCGAACGCCTCAACTGCCTCCTGGAAATACTTCTTCTGGACTTCGGGCCTGATCAACTTCTTCGGGGATGCCGGCCGAACCACTCGTGCTGGCTCCTTCCCGTGGGCATCCTCTCTAGTCTTCTTTCCGCCCCTCGTCACGATTGCAACGTTCTGCAAATCTGGGGCGGCGGTCCCTCGCGGTTCTAAGTTTATCAGATTCGCTCCCCTCTGCCTCGCCCGTTCTTCCCACTTCTTGATGAGCTCCGGACAGTCTTCTGTAACGTGGGCGTTGACCCGGCACTGGGAACACCAGGGTCGTCGCGGAAGGGGACATTCTCGAGCCACATGACCCTCCTGGTCACAGTTGTAACATTTTACCGGACCGCGTCCGCCTGTGCGGCCTCCCCGCAAACCTCCGCCTCTTCCCCTTGGAGCCTCATTCACCCTGTAGGAGGGATGATCCAGTCGATCCGCAAGTGCGTCGAGTGCCCTGCACTGCTTAGTGTTGTGAGTCGTGGACACGCAAAATTCGCAGTACACATTATTTGGGACCATGGAGTACTTCTGTAATATTGGGCACATCCGAGGAGGATGCCCCAGCGTCCGGCAAATCTCGCAGTACTCTGTGGTGGAGGAACCCAGCTGCGGTGGGAACCCCGCGTAAGTCTGCTGCGGCTAGTATACTCCCTGCGGGTTTATTGCCGCGCCGCCACCAGGCGGTGGACCCCCCTGAATAGTTGCGACCGAGGGTCCTGCCCCTGCGCCGCGCAACTGAGGACACTCGGTTGCGACGTGGCCCTCGACCAGGCAATGAGTACACCAAACATTCAGTCGCGCTGGTCTCACTGGCTGAAGCTCCTTGAGCTTTTCAGTCAAGCTGGCAATCTGGTGTTGCAACCCTATCAAAGAAGGATCTTGCGGGGCCGCCCCCCCCCCGATATTCCTGGGGGTAGCCCGCCATGGCTTCAATCTTCATGGCCTGCTCCAAAGCGTCCTGCAGATTATCAATCTTCTGCTGAGTGAGAGGGGTTCGTGTCAAGGGGAGCAGAGCCTTGATGAACCAGTCCCTCTGGTGGTTTGGATCGATCGAGTAGCTAAGTTTCCCGATCGCGTCCTTGAATCGTCGCATCAACTCCCACGCGGTCTCACCTTCCTTCTGCTTAATTTCCCACAGCTCTGACAGGCCCTGCTAGTCTTTCTGGGGAAGCTTCAATTCGCGGACAAAATCCTGCTTCACGTCCGCGATTACGGGGTTAGGATGAGCCTCGGACCACTTGATAAACCATCGCAGAGCCCTCTCTCTGAGCGTGGTTTGGAATTCTATTAACTTCCCTGCATCTGGCGTCTGGCGAGCCCTCCAGATGGCTTCGCACAGGTACCAGTGTTGCTCTACATCATCATTGCCCCGGCCAGAGAACTCTGGATACCGGGTGAAAGATCCAGCCATGTGTACTTGCGGAGAATTGACCAGGATAAAGCCTCCAGGTCCTGGTTGCGTAACGGTCCCACTAGGAAAAATACCACTACTAGTAACGTTGCTGTTACCGGACGTTACTGACACTGATGAACTATTGTATGACCGACTCAATGCTTGTAACTGAATAAAAATATTACTTAAAGGTTGATACAGTACCAGGGGAAGGTCGGGATCCTGGCCATGCAGAAGGTGAGAAGTAGGGCTGCCTGGACGGGTGGGTGTCGTCTGATCTTGAAACATCCACTGCATTACGCCGTGCCATTCATCATCGGAACTCTCTTCGGGCTGCATCTTTCCGTTATCTTCGCTAGTCACAATCTCTCTTTCTCACGTCGCTGGGCTCCCATGCACCCACTGCACTTCCACCGCTGTCCCGTTTTCTTCTCGGGTATCCAAACCCATAGTTCCTGTCCTCTGAGGCACCTCCTTCTGATTTTTCCTCTCGATCTCTCTTCTCTTCAAATCTCGCATTACCCTTCTTCGCCACCTATCGGCGATCTGTGCCCGCCGATGCGCACATCGCTCCCGCAACTTGCATGCGGCCTCAACATCCATTCCCCACTCCCCACTTTCACATTCTACACAGCATCGGTTCCCTCAACCCTTCCCCCAGCACGAGAGGTTTACGCTTCCATACTCGGTTTGTGGAATTCAATCAACCCTTCGTCCACCATCAGGGCTTTGATCCACAGCGGAACCTCCTTCAACAGCTTCCCTCTTAGCCCTGAGTGGAAAACAACCTCGGCTTTCGAGAAGGATTGATAGCACTCAGCAGCAAACTCCACAGTGTATCCTTCCAACGTGGTCCTTACCCAGAAATCCACCGCGCGGGTTAGTTCAGTGTCTACCCGATGCAGTGCCACCAGATCTTCGTGCGCCCACCTACGGTTTATCTTCTGCAAGCCTTCTTGGGGCACCGTCGCGCGTAACCTCCGCAACCAATTGTAAAGGTCTGTAGGGAACCTTCCCCATAAAATTTCGTACGTATCACTGGCTGAGTCAGAGAAAAGAACAAGCTCCTTGATCGCCGCCTCCTTTTTCTTGGTCAGCTCTGCTCGCTGAACAATGAACTGGTCAAGATGATCATCCCACCATCGCCGTATCGCTCCTTCAAAAATCCTCGATACCATGATCTAGATCCCCTCAGAACATGCAGGTCCCGGCAACGGAACCATTTGTTGGCGAGAATTCAGGTCTCGCGGACAAGACCCAAGTTCAAGAGTTGTGGCCAACAAAGAAGGTCCGGTGTAGTCTAGGAACACGCCGGCATTTTCACCCTGCTCTGGGGAGCAGTGCGTCTCACCCGAGGCGTGCCGCAACCACATGCAGAAGGGGATGAGATCAATGGCAAGGAACAAACCCGCAACCCATGAAGGACAGTGCATCGATTACATATACAGAGTTATATACGCAAGATCACTTAATAAGCATTCAGACATTTGCAAATAAAATTTTAAACCAGCATAAACACATTGCAAGCACATAAACATCTTATTGAGACAGCAACCTTCCATTGTATTAATCTCTTGGCCAAACACATGATTACATGGCATTCTCACTGATAGCTTACAAATCTGATACAGATGGATTTCGGAACAGAAAGGCAGAATGGAGAAGATGAGGAACCATAGGAAGGACATGCATGATTCTTCCACAATCGCTCTGTGTGTCTTTCCCTGTCTCGAGCCTCGCAACCTCTTCAGCATTCCTTTCGTTTCAGCCGGGTGACTGTTATTTATTCACCCGCTCTTGCGACTATCAGTTCCTCTGTGTCTTTACTTCAGCTTCTCCCGGCTTCTCCCCTGTTATCTGCGTGTTCCACTTTCTGTCTTCTGCTGTGTGTTTCCTTCATATGCACTTGTCCCTATTCTATCTCCAGCTATCGCATGCTTCCGCACCACCTTGATAGCTCCGCGACTCCTGGTAGTTGCGGCGCGGTCGCGGTTGCCATGTGTATTCATACCGCAACTCAAAAAAAGGTCAAAATTAAAAATGTCTTAGCCAAGATTTCAAAACTAAACAAAAACAAGGGCCCCAACACAATAGCTGATCAAGAGATGGTACTCACCGCACTTGGAGGGCTCCCATCCGAATGGCATGTGTTCAACTCTACCATTCTCAGTAACAATGTGATACCTGACTTTGACGAAGTACTATCGAGATGTGTAAAGAAGAGACAAGGATGAAGGAGTATGAAAATGAAGGAAATGCTACCTACACTACTCATTCTAGAAAGAAGAAATTTGGTGGTCCAAAGAAAAAAGGAAGAGCAGGGGCCCAAGGAATGAACGGCAAGTGTTACACTTGTGATAGGCCAGGTCACTATGCTATAGAATTCCCTGTCAAGAAGGATTCTCCCGATGGTGATGACAACAACAACAACTGGAGGAATGGAAAGCAAAGGAACAATAGGTTCAAGGGGAAGGGGAAGGCTCCCTCCGGCGAAAATGGTCAACCGTTCAAAGGGTCGAGAAATTCCAGGTATGAGGAATCAAATGTTGTTGATAAAAGAAATGAATTCATTCTTGTATCTTCCCTCCTTGTTGCATCTCCACCCGACACTATGGATGTCTGGTTGATAGATATTGGTGCCTCAAGGCACATCACTGGGTTCAAGGAAGCACTCTATGATATAGTTGAGAAGGATACTAATCTGGAAATTATCCTTGGAGATAATGCCACATATCCCGTGAAAGAGACAGCGATTGTGACCCTCCACTTGTCTCAAGGTCAAGTCCTTCACTTGCAGGATGTACTCTATGTACCTAATTTGAAGAAGAACATTGTGTCTATATCAGCCATGGAAGACACAGGTTTCAATGTGGCATTCACTGATGGAAAGGTGCACATGTGGAAGAAGAGATTCAAGGAAGGTATCATGATTGGGTTTAGAGTTGATACACTCTACCAGGTTGGAGGAAGTCCACTGGGAGCGATGACATGTGATACTATCCGACAGACTGAACTATGGCACCAGAGGTTTGGACACCTTCACTACAAGGCCCTTCCCAAAGCAAGGAAGGTGGTGATGGGGATGCCCGAGTTCTCAAATAATCATGAAGGTGTATGTTAGGGTTGTGCCGAAGGAAAGCATACAAGGGGACCTTTCCCCTCAAGCGTCACAAAGACATCTGATGTCTTGCAATTAGTACATTCTGATCTGTCTGGTATGCTTCCCGTGACATCCTTGGGAGGATGTTATCATTATATGACGTTCATAGATGACTTCTCTCGTAAAACCTAGATATACATTCTTAAAGAAGAAGGATGAGGCTTTCATGTGGTTCTGTACCTTCAAAGCCTTGGTGGAAAATCTGACAGGGAAGAAGATCAAAATTTTGAGGACAAATAATGGCACTGAATATGAGACGAATGAGTTCAAGAACTTTTGCAGAGAATCTAGCATTAAGAGGGAGACCACAACTGTCTACACTCCTGAGCAGAATGGTGTTGTTGAACGAAAGAATAGGACCATTGTGCAAGCTTCTTGTGCCATGCTATGTGACTAAGGTCTACCGAAGTTTTTGTGGGGAGAAGTTGCGAACACTGTTGTGTACATACAAAACCAATGCTCACATTCCACCTTGGACTCCAAAACTCCCGAAGAGGTTTTCACTGGTAAGAAACCTGACGTCTCACATTTTAGATTTTTTGGATGTCATGTTTATTTTCATGTGCCGAAAGAGAAGAGGAGAAAGCTAGACGCTTCTGGGAAGAAGGGAATGTTTTTGGGCTACAACGAAAATTCGAAGGCCTATAGAGTCTATGTGCTTGGTCAAAGGGAAGTGGAGATATGCCACGATGTCACTTTTGACGAAGATGCTTCCCTGAGGAAAGTAGTCAATCCTCTGAAATCTGAGGAAGATCATGAAGCAAGGCCTAGAAATCAAGAAGAACCGAAGGATGAGACGATGCCCGATGTTGAATGACTAATGGAACCGATTGATCCACCTCCTTCACTGGCGAAGAGACCATCATGGCTCAGGGCGACTCTCGAGGATGCAGAGGGACATATGGCCCCAAGGGGTACATTCCGTGAAAGAAAGAAGCCGAGTAGATACCAAGGGTATCTAGCAGCGATGAGTACTATTGTACAATCTAAGTCTGAATCTTTTGAGGAAGTCGTAAAGCATTAATTCTGGAAGGATGTTATGTAAGAAGAGTATGAGTCCATAATGAAGAATGATGTCTGGGATGTGGTTCCAAGACCGGAGGACAATGCAATTTTCACCTCGAAATGGCTCTACAAGATCAAGCATGGATCTAATGGAAGTGCTGAAAAATTCAAGGCAAGATTCGTTGCCCATGGCTTCTCTCAAAAGGAAGGGATAGACTATGATGACATATTTTCACCTGTGGCCCGATATACCACCATTCAATCTATCATAGCCCTTGCTGCTATGCAAGGATGGAGTCTTCATCAGATGGATGTGAAGACCACATTTCTGCATGGTGCGATAAAGGAAGAGGTGTATGTAGAGCAACCTCTGGGGTTCGAACTCTAGGATTGGGACACCCATGTCTGCAGGTTGAAGAAAGCCCTCTATGGGCTAAGGAAAGCACCCATAGCTTGGTATGAAAGCATAGATAGCTACCTGATGAAGTTGGGCTTTACTCGTAGTAATGTTGATCTGAACCTTTACTTCAAGGTTGATAGAGAGAAGCCTCTCATTCTAGTGTTGTATGTGGATGACCTCTTCCTGACAGGTGTTGACCCTCTCATTCATCAGTGCAAGAGGGAGCTCGCTACTGAGTTCTAGATGAAGGACCTAGGAGTGATGCACTACTTCCTAGGCCTAGAGGTCTGGCAGAGACCTGGCGAGATTTTCCTTTCTCAAGGAAAATACATTTTTAAGCTTCTAGAAAGATTTGCTATGGTGGACTGTAAGTTCGTGTTGACACCGATGGAGCTCAACTTTAATAAGTTGAGTGGCAGCACTGCTAGGCCTGTGTTAGCAAATCCTACTGAGTATCGTCAACTTGTAGGGGCCCTGATTTTCTTAGTGAACACCCGTCCAGACATATGTTTTGCAATGAACACTTTGAGTCAAGATATGGTTGAGCCTCATCACACTCACTAGGTTGGGGCCAAGAATCTTTTGAGATATCTTCGGGGCATGATAAACCATGGGCTGAGATACACTGTCGAGAGCATGACACTCCTTGGATATACTGATGTCGATTGGGCTGTCAGTGTGGTGGATCGTAAGAGCACATCGGGATGTTGCTTCACACTTGGTTCTGCGTCGATATCATGGATGAGAAGGAAGCAGAAGTCGATGTCTTTAAGCACCATGGAGGCCGAATACATTGCAGCGAGTATGGCCTATTTTGAAGCAGTTTGGTTGTGAAATCTCTTCAGTAATTTGTTCGGGCATGTGCTAGATACCACCGTGATACTCTGTGATAACCAGAGTGGGATTCGCTTGTCTGAGAATCCCGTGTTCCACGATCGATCCAAGCATATTTATATCAGGTACCACTTTATCTGGGATATGGTACAACAGGCATCGTAAGACTCGATCATATAGGAACTGATGAGTAGGTCATGGATATTCTCACAAAGCCCCTAGGGAAGGTCAAGTTCCTAACCTTCCGTCAGAGTCTTGGTATCGTGGAGCGACCCTATGATGAGTCTTGTTGGACAATGAGCTCTGGGAGCTCTGGGGGGCTCTGGGATAGCTTCTCAAAGCTATAAGCAACCATAGGGCTAGGCTTGTCGAACCTTTTTGGTGTGCTTCTGCCCCACCGTTGTGATGATTGAGTTAGTTCACCTCTCATTATTTGTGCCCCGTATGCATCCTACCCATTGAGTTCAGGGTTCATGGGAAGTACCTCTCATTTGGCCAGTGAGGTTGGAAAAGCTAGAGACTAGTAGCAAAGACTGATGGACGCATCAGAGATTGTCGTACTCTCTATCTAGGATGACACGGTCCAACCACTTGATCTGGGATCAGTTCTAGTGAGGTTTTGGACCTCCTACTGACTTCAAGTCAGATAAACCAACTTCGGGTTGGTATGAGAGTATTTGTGAGTCCTATAGAGGTTTCGGACCTCTGGGCTGAATCTGTCAGCCGAGAATGATGTCTTTGTGACTGACCCACTTCTGTTATGAAATAAAGAAGCCAACAAAGCAAGTTACGGCGGGTTTACGCATGATGTTTGGATTGCACAGGTGGATGGAGTTCTCCCTAGTTGAGAGGGAGTGTTAATTTTGGACAACTAGGTCCAAACTCCATGTTGTGATGCTTAGATGAAGATACTAATATTTTTATTAGGTTCCTCTTTTGGAGAGGTGCAATATTGATCTAAAGATCATCTTGATCCGATGAACAGAACATTTGTTTTGAATTTATTTTAAATCGATTCAAAATATGTGCAGGTCGTCTTTAAGGTTTTCTACCCCAGTAGATGTGTCACACACCCTCGTTGATGGATATAAATAAGGTCAACATTGGACGAAATTTCACTCATCTCATCCTCACACATCTCTCTCTCCTCATTTGATTGGTTCGATAACCTTGGTGGCTTCTCTCTCTCCACACGTGGGAAATCTGGCAACAACAATTCTATTTTTTGGTCCAGGGTTTCTGCAACAAAGTTTGACCAGCGTTGAGTTTGGTCAACGCAAGGTCAAATCAACCCGAAACTCTCCCAAAATATCGATTTCCCTAATCCGCATTTTCTAGCACTAATTCTGAGGCAAGATGTTGACTTTGACTTTTCAGTGTTGACCTAGTTGCTGTTGTTGTTTGCATTGACCATTGACTGACAATGTTGACCTTTGGGTTGACTTTTGAGTTGACCATTTGGCTGTCCTGAGGGTTGTGTGACATTGCTGGTTAGCTGACCATATTGAGACTTTGTTGGTTGAAGCATCTCGTTGACCACCATAACACACTAACACAAATATATATTATATATTTCTGGCTTGTCTTCTGTCGATCTACTGGTATGTTCTATCAGCATTTTACTTTATTGTTTATGTGATTGTTGTTTGAAATTGAAGAGAAAGTAAAGTTGCATCAAGCATAGAACATCTACATAAATTTACATACCTCCACTACAACAACAGGCACAATCTCAACCATCAGCACTGGCATTGGCACAACCAAGGTCAGCACCATCGACAGCCTAGCCAAGGTAGAACCTAGCCCATCCAAGGTAGCACCCAGGTGAGAGAGAGAAGAATACTCAGTGTATAAGAAAGAGAGAGAAGGACAGTGCACTACAATCAAATCAAATGGGACCAACACTACAGCTCGCAAATTTTTCTCGAAATTTCTAGAGGACATTAGTTACAAGACAGTTGTCATTTATAAAAAGATTCCTAGTAGTTTATGAATACCACTAATGGTTTAGGGCTAGTGCCCTAAGTCTTCAATGCCTATAAATAGGCCTCATTTTGATGTAATTTGAGGGGAGAAATTGTCTGATGTAGGGGAAACTCTGTCAATGTTTTCCTAGAATTTGTTAGGAATTTTCAAGTTGTCTAAGGAGGAATTCTTAAATGTGTATTGGGATGTTAGTTCTTCTTTTTCATGTAATTCTAAGAACCCATCTTTGTATTTTGCGTTTTGCGCCATATTAATACAATTGCAAGGATTTTTCATGGCAAATTATGTTGTAAACCTAGTTTAGTATGAAATTGAAATGGGATTGTTAATTAAAGGAAATTTTGAATCAGTATGATTGTTTTCTTTAATTTCTGTAGTATTCATCAACTTGAAGAGTATCTTGGTTATTTTGATGAATTTACGTGGGTTTTAAATGAAATTGAAAAATTCAAAATACTATGTTGTCTTGCAGTTGAATTCTTAATTTCTTAGTTGCCCATTTGATTTTAACAGGCTGAAATGAATTCTTAATTGCTCATTTGAGTTTTTTAAGATATGTTCTCCATTTTCCCTTCTTTAAATCATTTTTTAATTATTTCTTCATGTCAAGCCCAAAGCACGTGGTTGTTCTAACTGAAAACTAGTGTAAATCTTTCCCAAAAAACCTATTTTGAATTGTTGAGGCATTCCCTCACCTATATTCTCAAAAGAAATCTAAATTTTAAGACAGAAATTGAAATTCAATTTGAATGGAATTTACTCATTGTAATTTGCACTTTCTTTTGAAAACCCATGGTGAATGCTAGAATCTATGACATGTTCATATTTTAGAAATGTGTAACAAATATTAGCTGAATAATGAGAAATTTTCATTGTATTACAATGGAAACAAATGTATATTAATAGAGATCCAGAATTTGATTTGAATGGCTGAAAATGGTTCATGTTTCTTTATTTTTTGTAACAAATGTTATGGGTAAAATAGAGTGCATGAAACTTAAATTTGAAATAAACACATAATATAGCCATAATTTAAGGCATAGTTTACATAGCCATTTAACAGGACAACATTCACCATAAACAAGAATTAACATTTGATTTAATTTGCTGCAATTTCTTCATCATATTTTTTTCATGTTGAAGCTTGAAACCAAGAACGAATACACATGAACACTCAAACCTAAATAATATAGAGATATCTTCAACGAGACTAAATAAAAATAGATCATTTCATACACATAATTCCAATATAATATAAAAATCAACAGCAACAAATTAGATCGAATTTAGATGTTCCCAAGCTGCACACTATAGCAAGACATAGTGTGACTCTAGGGCTCCAGCACATGTGTTAAGTACCAACCTGATATGAGAAATTTTAAAGAAAGCAACCTGGTATCGAATATTGGGTCTAAAGATATAAATATTAAATTGAGAAAATTGATACCAATATCAAGAATTTTATGGTTTCTACACGAAATGGCACAAAAATAAATAAATCATATTGACAAGTTTTAACACCAATTTTTAGGGAAATATTGACAAATTGAAGTTTATTTACAAAATTTAAAGTTTGAATGATCCTACAAATGAACTTTCTTAATGAAATTAAAAATGTCGGAGTCCTCATTATAAATAGTAATGAGGATTTGTTTTTATATCACAAAAAAGTGCGAGGCAAGGCCATGGGATACCTAATGATTCAAATGCAACCAAGTAAATACCTAATGCTCATTAGAAACCCTATTGGTTTATTCAAATTGTAGGAGGGACACTCAAAATGGAATACTTTGACACTTAAGTTCACCAAATCAATATATATGAGTTTGTATGATCATCCTCGGGTAAAGTTTGGTATAGTTAATACATGATGCAAAACGCTATACCAAAAGGGCTCATGCGTGGCAATTATAGAATATTCTCTCTCTCTCTCTCTCTCTCTCTCTCTCTCTCTCTCTCTCTCTCAATATGTGTGTGTGTGTGTGTGTGTGTGTGTGCATGTGTGTTGCAAAACTCTATAACAAAAGGTCTCATGCATGGCTCTTACAAAACATTTTCTCTCTCTCTCTTGGATGCAAAACTCTATAACAAAAAGCCTCATGCATGGCTATTACTCAACACAATCCATACATACATATGTATCAAATATGTATATATGGCTAGTACAAAATATAAATTATATACACTACAAAAATAGTATAATTATCTTAATAGAGTATAGCGTAAGCATCTTAACAAAAATGGCTTCATAAACGTTTTTGATACATTTTATTCTATCCAAATTAAATTTTCAACCAAGTGGCATGGTATCCTAATTTGAGATATATTAATAATATACTATTGTACTAACAATTAATGCTCCCCTCATGACGGAGACCAAACTACGGCATAAGTAGACACTTAGATCAATACTTGCAAACAACTAGTCACATGTTTATGCCTCAACATCAAGTATATGGTATACAACAATGTCCATGCCAACATGAATCAATGGTTTGTCTCCTCAACTATATCGATCAATATATGATATTTTCGCAAATCAATATCATTGTTCCTTTACAATAGTGTTTTCATAAAGAATCTTAATAGAATTGGATTTCTAAAATGGTTTTCATTCATTTTCTCAACACCATTTATTTTTCTACTAAGTGGCATGGTATCCTAACTTGAGATGTAAATTCATATGCTATTCGATAATTAACCCCCTCATGACAACAATAAATTTAAGAAATAATTTGTTGTAACATTTAGTAGCTAGTATCCAACAATGCCTACATTTTAATGAACCAAACATAGGCCTCCTCATGAATGCCAACAAAACAAGATCAACCTACTATATATGTAATCTTCCTCCATATTCATACACATTCGTCTGGTTAAACCCTTTTAAATAAATCTTCTAAAATATTTGTTCCATCTTTTCCCTTTTGTCATTACGTTGTTATTTTCTTCTAAAGATTGTATGTAATTCTTGATCAACTTCTCAATCTTCCACCCTTTTTGCACTCCTCACAACTTATACTAAACATACAGGTATGGCATTAGTACATATGTTATAATTTAAATTATTTAAAATATAAATTCTCTAAAATAACTTTCTAATTTCTTTAAGAAAACTTTTTTTGGAAGTGAATTTAAAAAAAAAAACACATTAAAATCGGTAATTAGTTTTCTTTTAAACCATACATATTTTTTATAAAAAGATTTAACATTTTGACTTATAAATAAATGTGAAAATACAATATCTATTTTCTCAGCATAATATATATTTATAAAAAAATATTTATTTTGAAAATAATGATAATACAATGTAATAACTCAAATGAAAGCATCATAATTTTGTTTTTATGCTTTCCAATGATATTTACAAGACAGATTATACATTAACGACATAATTCTTTCTTTAAATTAGCAATGTGGATCTCGTTGAAAATGTAACTAGTGTCAATCTTCATAATGTAATAAAATGTAATATTTATCATTGACATATTTATTATATACATTATTATTATTTTAGTTTTGGTGAAAGCATGTTCTTCATGCTTATAGAGTCAGAGTAAAAAATAATTTATTATGAGCCAAAAAGAAAATGTATTTGAGTCAAGTCAAATTTGGACATTTTGTAAGAAAAGAAAGAATTTTAAATTGAGTCAAAGTCCACCAAAATAGTCAAGCGAGCCCTCCTTGGGAACAAGTCAGCCTGGCCCTCCAAGAGCCACCTATTCGACAAACTGGACAATTATATATTAGAGGCAAGTTCGACCCTATTGAAGCTTAATCATTTTCGATCATCAAGAATACATTTGAAACCAACGAAGAAGAGTCATCAAAGCAAGTCAAAAAAGAGAGGACGAATTCAAAAGGAAGAAGAATATTCCAAGTTTGAACAAATATTTGACCTAGTGGCAATCGCATGTGTGGATTGTAATTTTCTGTCGAGAAAGGCGAATTTTCTGTAACTACTGCAGGTCCATAATTTCAGGGCCGAAATTTCAAGATGACAGATTTGGACAGTTTAACAATCGTTAACTTTGACTAGTGTTGACCAAGTTTGGAGGTGACTTGGAGGAGGGTTGGACTTGACATTTTGCTGCTAGTTTTGGGCCTTGGTCTTGGATATCTTGTCTTGATATGATTCTATAAGAGAAGGATTGTTGGGTATTCCCCCTTGTGTTTTTCCATGGCTTGGAGCCTAATTTATGATGTCTCTTGTCTCTTTGCGATCTTTTTGTTTTGAACATTTGTATAACTGCTTGATGAACATAACATAATAAGTAATAAGAAAAAAGAGAGCATTCACAAGTAATTATCAAGAAGAGAAATCAAGACTATTTTACACTAAACTTTCAACAGATCCAAGGTCGGTCCCTTGATAATAAGGTGCACCCTTGGTTTAATCCTATCAACTACATTTTCCCTTTATTTTGTTAATTTTATTACCAAAATCTAAAATAGTTATTGTGCATTAACCTTTTAACAAAGATGATTAATCAATGGACAAAACTTAGATCTCCATCCAATTTCAACCTAGACATGGTTGACCCTGATAAACCAAAATCAAGCAAATCAATGCTTAGTGAATAGTCTTCAAATAGTCTTAAACTAAGCATCTAAATTATCTTGATAAATACTTATTTCCTTCCAACATGAATACCAAACCTAGAAAATCAAGAACTACGATGTTGGTAAGGGGAAATGAGAAACAAGAACAATGGTGGAATATTTTGTAGCTCTAACGGTGACTAGGCCTACTGATAGGAACAAAAAAGTTTTGAGAGCAGACGTATCAACAAAATTATGAAAAAATAAAAATTATATCAGGTTAAAGATAGAGGTATGTGTCCTTATAGAAGAATAATAAAATTGTTCAAGTTAATAACAACAAATGCACACAAAGTAAAAGACAAATGTACGTAAAGAAGTATATTTATATTGCTTATATCTTTTTTTAATAGGTACAATATTTCATTAAATTATATTCAATACTAATTGCATGGTTCTTGGTACATATCAAAGCAAATTCGCTCTTACAATAACCAGTCACCATGCAAATTATAAATTGTCTCTTCAATGGGATGTTATCACCTCCACTCGGTTACAATGGGAGCCATCTTGGCCCATTGAGATAAGGCTCAAGGAGTAGACTCCCCCAACCTTATAGAGTCTCAACTTGCTAAGTCACAAAATCCTAATATATCTAACTTATGGATTGTTGGATATACTCTTAGTGTTATAGTGGCAGC
Source organism: Pinus albicaulis (assembly GCA_034641835.2). Lineage (NCBI taxonomy): Eukaryota > Viridiplantae > Streptophyta > Pinopsida > Pinales > Pinaceae > Pinus > Pinus albicaulis. The sequence goes on from CM076573.1 coordinate 215,512,765, forward strand.
CCAAATTACTCCCATAAATTACCAATTCACCATTGTAAAAAATAAATAAATAAATTGTATTATTTTTACATCGTGTGATGCCTTCCAATATACTAATATCTCAAATTTAATAGATACAATAAATTGAAAGTTTTCATTTTATACATATCAAAATACCTCAAGACTAACATATACGATGAATCAACGTTTTGATATTTGAACTACATTTCTACCTCCATATTTTATTTAACATTTATTACATTATTTCTACATTCTGTGATGCCTTTGAATATAACAATATTTCAAATTTATACATATAAAGTTTTCATTTTATACATATAAAATACCTCAAGCCTAGCATATACTATGAATCGACATTTTGCTTTTTGTACTTGTAATAATTTATTTCCCCGTTATATGTTAAAGAAGCAATGTCTTAAGTAGCAAACTAATTTTATAATAAGAAAGGTTCTCTTTGGATAGTAACTACTAACTTTATTAAGTGATTTATAATAAGAAATATTCTCTTTGTTTCCCGTTAATGTTAAAGAAGCAATGTTTTAAGTAGCAAACTAATTTTATAATAAGAAATGTTCTCTTTGGATAGTAACTACTAACTTTATTAAGTGATTTATAATAAGAAATATTCTCTTTGCGGATAGTAACTACTAACTTTATAAAGTGATGGTGATTGCAATACCTAATTTAATTTATAATGATAATATTTTTTAATGAAACTGTTTTTTACAAAAATGTTCAATGATAGTCTTTTAATAAAATTGTTTTTTACAAAAATGTTCAATTATTAGTACTTTTCTTTATACACCATATCGAATTTCTTCTAACTTGTGTGCTAGAAAATTATTAATACTTTCCTCTATACACCATATCGAATTTCTTCTAACAACTTCATTAAGTGTGTTAAAAAATTGTTCAATAGCTAATGCATTCCTTCACACACCAATCTAGAATATATTTTCCAATAGCTTCTTTGAATATGTTCATGTTAAATTTCTAATACCATTCAGATTTATTTTCTCACAGCAATTTAATTTATCCTCGGTTTATTATTTATTTACCAAAATAATAACTAAATCATCGTATCTTTAACTTCTAGAATTAAAAATAAGCAGCAAAATAAACCAAAGAGATCAATCACACATTACAAAATTTAATTAACCCACAAACAATTTTCCATCATTTCATTATTTGGAAAATCTAGGCTTTTCGACCCATGGAGATACAAGGAGAAATACAATATGGAACCTTTAACTCAGCTCCCTCAAAATGAATTCAGCCCAGGTAAATCGGCCTCAAGGAAATCTGCCTTTGGATGAAATTGCTCTGAAGAAATCAACCAACAACAATCAGATTTGCACCCTTCAGGAACTCAATTTCTGCCCTGCCACTAATGTGCATTAGAAAAACCCCAACACTACGATAAATCAGCATCCTTTAGACAAACTCGAACTCCTTTCCACTACTCGGCTCTACAATTCTACTCCAACTCGGCCCTCCCCTCCTAGATTCGCTCAAGCCCACTCACACTTCTTCTCCTTTGTGCATTAGTCACTGAGACATTCATATTGTAGAGAGAAACACTCTCTCATGATGACTCACTCACACACTTGTACTCTTCATTGTGTCTTCACCTCCATCGCTAGCTCATTTTATAATCTTCACTAAGTCCAAATCTTTGACCCCAATCTCCTCTATAGAAGCATCTTGAATCTTCCTTCTAAAAACATCTTGAAGATTCCTTCCAGAAACATCTTGAAGATTCCTTCCAGAAACATCTTGAAGATTAACGGTTGATATTATTTCTAAGTCACTCAAATAATTAAATTATTTATCCTTAGAAAATAACCCAATAGTCCACAATAATTAATTGACTTTAATTATTGTATTTTTCCTAAGTTAGACTTAGGAAAGAAGACATAAATCACTAGAGGGGGCAAATAATGTCTTCAGCATGCTAAGACACCAAGCAATTGTAGAAAACCTTCCGATACTACTTACATCAACCATTCACCATTTTGGTCTTACAATAATACCAATAAACCTTGATTACCATTTCAGTTGTGCAAGAAAATTAATAAAACCTGACTATTGAATTTGATCCATTAATTTGTTAATAATTTTCTGTCTAAGAACTCAGACTTTTAAGGGAACTGCTTCCTAAGAAAAAATTGCACAATTGCTAATATCTTTCTCCATGCATTGTCTAGAATCTGTTCCAATAACTTTACTAGTTGTGCTCAACATTTTGGTTTTTTATAACTTTACTAGTTGTGCTCAACATTTTGGTTTTTTATAACTTTACTAGTTGTGCTCAACATTTTGGTCTTATAAAAAACCAATAAACCTGGCCACCATTTGGTCTACAAGAAAACCAATAAAACATGGTGAGTAGATTTTATACATTAATTTCCCAAAGAATTTCTCTCAAAGTTGATTAACTATCTTCATGATTTTAATTCCAATAAAACCAAAAACATGGCCATTAAATTTGATACATTAATTTCTCAATAAAATATCTCAAATGATTTCTTACAACATATATTTGTCACCATAAGCTAACTCTAAAAACAGATCATGAAATTCTACGGAGTATGAAGATATATGTCTCCATAAGCTAACTCTCTATGTTGTCTCGCTTTTTAATATTAACGAGGATGGCTGGTGACATTATAAGGCTGACATTTAACAATTTTCTTCGTTTAACTTTATTTCATTAATACATAAAAATAATACAACATATAATCATAAATCAGGGATCAATGCCTAAGCGTGTGGTTTTTGCAATATAACCAATTTAAATAGTTTCCAATCTGTATAGCATTTAGTTGCTTTATAGTATCTCAGTTTAGGCTTGAACCAAATTAATAACTTATTTGTAATTTGTTATTTTGCAATAATTATGTCATAGAATTGCTTCCAACTAGTTATGAAAGAAAGCCTAAATCCAGACATGCCCCATGTTGGATAATATACCTCAAAAATGCTATAAAATTACTATTTTCAATCAAGTAGGTTTAGGATATCGTAATCACAATGTTCTAATTGCCTGGAAGATTGTCTCCTTTGTGGTGGAAATACAGTTATATATAACTGAAATGAAGCTCTACAAATAAGTCACATGGTGTAGTTTGAACCAACAGTAAAAAAATCCATTTCCTACAACAGAGCAATTACAGCATTAAAAATATGACTCGCCACTTAGAGACCTGACAACTAGCAAAACAGAATTGGAAATCTCTCCCTCCAGATGCCTTTTAAAGGATACAATCTTCTCTACCTAATACATACTGAAAAAATCTTCAATGAAGCAAGTCGTAGAAAAGTAACAATTTTATGATACAGATTAATTTCAGTTAGCGTCTGTTCATCAATATGCACATGGCAATGGAAAATTATGATATACATCTGAAAGAGATTGAAGTATATTAATAAACAAGAAAACAAGAAGAAACCATGGAGTTTCGTTCCCGCTTCATTAACAATAGAACCCTTCAAGAATATATTTAAAAGGCTGAGCGACATCCTTCCCAATAATACAAAAAATCACGTAGAACTGGTCCTTGTATGACGTATCCTTTTTAGGATGCTCAATCTTACCCTCTGACTCAAAGCTTCCAATTTCTCACTTCTTGGACCTTTCTTGAAGGCAATCAACCCTTTGACTCTATCAATTTTCTCTTCGTCCTTGGCAACTTCTGTCTTATGATGTGATGATACAACAGCCTGCAAAATCATTTAAAAATAAAACAGTCAGAAAATAGGACAGAAGAGTATTGCTGAAAAGGAACCTTCTTCCATCAACAGCCAATTCACCATTTAGGAAAAAATAATTTCAAACACGCTTGTGAAATAACGGGTATCCTTATAGAATGTCAACATTCACGTGTGAATCAAATTGTTCTCTGCAATTAGAACACTAGAAAGTAGTACCTGTTGTACATCATTCACATTCGAAGAACAACGTGCAAAGTTTTCCAAGGATGATTCTTCATCACTGATTCCCAAAGAAGAGCATCTTCCCCAGCTTTCATGGTTTGAGCTTGAATGTGAGAAGCACTCATCATTCTGCCCATTTCCTTTGCCCTGAAAAATCATATACAAAGTGTGTAAATGTATCAACCTAACTGCCAATACAGTTTTACAATCCTTGATCAGTACTTCACAGCTAGACCCCAAACAATTTGACAGCCAAAGCCTGCTTATTCATGGGGCATTATTAAAGAAGAAAGACACCTAGAGGTGCATGCTATCCAGTACGATATATATCGAATGGTTAGAAATGTACTTCCAAAAAGATAGTGGCACTAATGATTCACAACAGCTCCACGGACTGTAAAATCTCTCTAAATAGGTTGAAGAACATTGAAATGATTAAAATATGCTCTTGAAATATGAACATTAAATGCCTCTAACTAAAGACTGGCAACAACTCTCTCTTACGGTTCCAATCCGTTTTATACAGAATCACAATCAAGTAGCTCTGGCTGTCAATCTTAAAACCAGTAAGTTCATCTATTAGTTACAGGAAAGTGCATTGTTCAAGTAGTATTTATATGTCATTATTGATCTCTGAAGTCTCAATTTGATTAAAACCTTTTAAAAATCAGCAAAATGTAATCCTAGGTTACTCCAAGGTCCAGATTTACGAGGGCAGGGGATAAGGATACCAAAATATTAAAAAAATTCAAGTGTAGAAGTTAATCTAAAAAATCTAAAAAATTATAGAAACTCACATTTTTTCTGGAAACGCAATGTAACACATTATATTACATGATTATACAAAATACAAAAATGAAACTTTATCCACTCATAGCTACAAGAAAGGTAATGATTTCGATACAGTTCATCAAATCCAAGCAAGCAGCGTTCTTTCAGAAAACAGTGGACTTGGCCCAAAGAATAACCCCTGAAACTAGCTTTACAGAACTGGGATCACCAAATGCGTTATTGCATCTTATTTTCCAAAGCACATTCAGACAAACCACCCTGAGACACTGCCAAACTCCTAACAGATGGTTTTGAAATAATGCCTTGCAATTACCAAGATAGCAGCCTTCCAATGCAAATCCCTGAACAACTAGTGATGAAACCTTGTCTTTACCACGTTCCAGCCAAGGCTTGCAACTTTATGGTCCCAAGAAAGGTGCTTTACTGTGTCCACTTTCCCACAAAAACCACAAGAAGAATCTACGAAGCCTGACTTAGCCAGCCTCTCTTTTGAAGAAAGGCCCTGATAATGCTTGCAGATAAAAGCCTAAGAATGGATCTTTTGTTAGGGGAGCTCAGTCCCCTAATGTTCCATGCCAAAAGGTTAGATTCATTAACAACATCATATCCAGCAAACACCTCAAACATGTTACTGACTAACATAACACTAAAAAGGGAAACAAGTTGAGCGGCAACCTCCGTGCACTATTTACCCTGTGAGGCATTGGTCTCCCACTTACTAAACTTTGCTGATCTTGACACACTATTTCTTTCATCGGTAATTACTAATAGCCTTCCTCTTGTTATTACTTTGCTTCACCTTCCACTATGAATTAGGAGACTAAGAATGACAGTGAATGCCCCTTGAAGCATGTACCAGTTAATGACCTGAGTTCCCTGACTTTTAACAAGAGTTATCAGTCACAAGAGGCTGCATTGCAGGCAGATTTTCTTTCCTTTCCTTCATGCCATCCACATACTGCACTTAACCAGCCTCCAGGACTCCAAGTCCTCTACTTCTCCTAGTTCCTTATACCTTTGGTTCCTTGCTTCCATAGTACATTGATCTTTGATCTGATGATCAAGGGCCCCAGACAAAACATGCATTCGGGTATATAATGTTGAAGAATTAACTAGTGTCGGTCTTCATAATTATATTTGAAATGTATTTGTCAAAAAGAAAAGAAAAATACATTTTATTATTAAATAAATTGACTTATTAAAGCACGGGTTTCATGCTTGGGTCAATTTTTTTTAGGTCAAAGCCTCCATTGAAGGCTTCTAGGGTTTATGTCAAGTGTCCTTGTCCACGTCACAATGTAAAGAACCCTTCTTGGGAATTATTTGTCAAGAAAGAAAATTATTTTAATGTAAATTAGGTCAATTAGGCCTCCTCCACCAAGTCGGCCTCAAGGGAAGAATTCAATCACCTAGAAGGACTATATATAAGCAACAACTTGACTCATTTGGAGGTGAACATACACAAGTTCGATTTGCAGTCGCTGGAAGCAATAAAAGGTATGAATTCCAAGGCAAAAGAAGGAAAGGGTTAGCGAAGGAGGAAGTCAATATCTTGCTAAGGAAAGTCGAAATTCTCTCTCCCTTGTCTCACACGTGGGAAGGAACTGACGCTGCTGGAGGGCCGAAATTGCAGTCTTGAAGTTGGGCCAAAATTCTGATGCAGTAGGGTCGAAAATATGTCCTGGATGCAGTATTGATGCAATATTGAAGCAGGGTTGATGCAATATCATTGCAGTTGATCTTTGAAGGATGGAAGAACATTTAAAGCGCTGACTTGGTTGAGGAAGGTTTGTTGGTCTAGGGTCTTGGTCTATCTAATTTGAATTATTGAAGCAAGAGTTCTTGACCGAGTTTTCCCCTATATAGGGGTTTTTCCCTGGTTGTGCGCCTACATTCCTTGATCTTCGTGTTTTGGTTTTGGTAATTGCTTAATGAACTAAGATAAAAATAACATAAGAAAGATAATAATAACTTAAGCAAAGCACAAGTAATTATCAACAAGAGAAAATCTTTTTGCCTTTCCGATTTTCCAACATTTAAGATATCAAACCATTTAGAGTAACCTCTCCCATACATGACCAACTTAAAATGCTTAGGGGAGTTTCTTAGCAACGGCCATTTCAATGCACACTCAAGGGCTTGCTTTAAAGTAGCCTTATTATCATCCCTTACACCTTGCCAAGTTTAGTAGAAACACTATTTCCACACACAGTGACAACCATGGACATGTTTGTGAACTCTGCCCAATGGGGATACTTTTCTTTACTAAAGTCCATGGGGTCAAAATTGCACTGTTAGCACTGGACATACGCTAGAGAGACTTAAGTAATCCAAGTTTCTCTATGGAAGATGTTGAAAGCATCACCCCTGGATTTGAAAATCTTCACATAATGAATCCCGAACCCGTATAATTTTGCATAGAAATATCCTCATTATTCCATCTACACCAACTTAAAAAACTCAGATCCTAAAGGCATTTTTTGTTAAAAGAAAATGAAAGGTTACCGCTCTCTACACAAGTGTTCGAACAACTTCAACAAATATCAAATATTCACCAAGCACATATTCAATCTCAGCTACATCCTCCTCAATGTTCATACAAGATACTTCATTTGAGTCTTCCCAATCAAGTTTTCAACCCAATATCTTCTTCCCCGTGCACTGAATCGACCTACTCTTCTGACTTTTCCTCTTCGGCTTCAATCACCACTGTGTCTTCATCTTCGCCACTTTGAGTTCTTGGAGAATTAATTCTAGAACATCTAGAATTCCTATTGAGACGTTGTTAAGTGCTCACTATGCTTGTTCAATGGACCTTGTTTGCTTGGGTTTAAATAAGTTTGCGCACCAAATGCAATGGTATCTAGAACAATAAAATTCATGAAATGGAACATCAAATTAGATTATTAGCCATTAATGTGAGGTAACATTTTTCCCTTTTCCAAGGGATAATTTTATATAAAAAAGGTTAAAAAAGGTTTGAATGGCATCCCTCCCATGTATAGTATGTACCTCAGCTTCATAATAAAGCTGTGGGGAATGAAACAATCCCCAATCCCTAGGAATTCATCCCTGTTGCCTCAAAATCTAGCAGGTATTGTGAGGGTGGCTCACAGTACAAAAGCTAGACCAAGGGACAACAATGTGAGGTGTGGCCCACTGTTACCGCAGCCACTACCTCCTACTCTTTTGTGGACTTTCACCACTAGGGAGACTTCCCTATATCAGGTCACCTAAAGGACCTATAAAGTACAAGGGATAAGGTGACAAGATAGGCTTAAGGAGGGTTGCTCTACCTAAGAACAGGGTTAGCCAAGACAGAAAGGCAATTTGCATCCTCCAAAAAGCCTACTTAGGGATTAATGCAACCTAGGGCTCAAGAATTAGCAAGGTTAGTAGGACTACTTAGGATCACAAAGCCAAGAAAAGGCTTCAAATAGATGCATAACTTCAATTTGTGGAACAAGAAGCCTTCAATAAACCCCAAATTGAAGCCTAGGGCAAAGTAGGACTTTTCTAGAGCACAATCTACCTAGGGCAAGGGATGTTGGCCCTAAAATAGAGAAAATAGTCATAGGGATGACCTAATTTTGAGGCAAATACTTCACCTCCACATGTTGAATCCCTCTACCAAGGAACGTTTCAAACCCTAGTTGAGAAAAATGCCCTAGCCCTAGCTAGCGGCTTACCTTAAGAGGTCGAAATCAGGCTTTAGAGAAGAGAAATGAGATTTAAGAAAAAATTTCAAGGTTATCAACCATGTAACCAAGACCATAGCCTTGACCTTGGGTGATGGAATCTAGGGGATGGTTAAAAATAACTTAATATTGGCAGAAGGGTAAGGGAATATGAAACCCTAGGTTTCAAACCCTAACTATCACTTTTGTGAGGGAGCAAAGTCAATGGGGAGAGCTAGTTGAAAGATTCACCTATGGAATTGTCATTCCAGTTTTGTACCTAACCGGTCCTAACCGACCAATTTTGTAAAAAATAGACCGGTTAGGAAGCCACATGGTTGGCCATGTTGATGGGACTCGCAGGTGGTTTTTAGCAAACCATCGCAGGTTCCCTTCTAAATCTAGCCCTCCTAAGCATATAAAAGGATGCCTAAGCTCCTATTTTCCTCACACATTTGATTTCTAGTGTTTGTGAGCATACGAAAGCTTCGACATTTCTTCAACAACATTGAGTTTTGGAGCAAAACCAAGAAGTTTGGAGGTTCTTGGTCATCTTGGAGTTGTCTAGTGGAGTTGGGGGTGTTGATCCCAATACAGATCTGGTAGTTGAACTAGGAGTTGAAGTGAACCACCAAGACCAAGCATGGCACAAGGTGACTAGTGAGGGAAGCAGTAGTCATGCAACTCGGCAAACTCGTGCTTCTAGTTCTGTTAGGCCCAATGTTGTTGCTCATGCTACTACTAGAGCTGTTATTGAAGCTGGAGAGGAGTTTGAGGAGTCCTCAAACTCCGAGTTAGATGATGTTTATGTAGCTACTGGTGACGATCCCATGTGTAGTAGTGGTGATAAGTTTGATGAGTGATCATGTTGATCAATGATTTGTAGTAGGCTAGTGGCCTAGTAGCTAGAGTTGTAGCATTGTTTTTGGACTCCAGAGGTCGCCTCATTGTAGCATTTTTTTGGACTCTAGAGGCCATTTAGAGTCTCGTTAGTTATGTATTTTGTCGATGGTATCATTGATATGTATTGCAATCGATGCCATTTTGATATATGCACCCTTATATCGTATATAGATGAGAAGACTTTCCATAGTTTGTCTCTAATGGTTTGGAATCATGGTTTGTAATATTAAAAATAATTTTTTTCATTAAAATTAGTTATTGTATGTATTTTTTTCTTATTTTGGTTTATTGAATCCGGTTTGATTTGATTCCAGTTCGAATCATGGTTAGATAGGCATTCGATTCAAAACTTGGTTCCGAATTTTAAAACTATGCTTTTGGAAGGGCTTGGGTACTTGTGAAGTGGGTGCCCAAGGCTTGGGCTGTAATGTCCTAGGGTAATTTTTCCCTTAGGGCTTCTTATTCAACATAGGGTTTCCAAAAGAAAACATTCACTTATTTAAAAGTTGATATTCCTTCATGTAATAAACAATTCATTCAACAGTAACAATAGTCATACATGAATAAGCTAAGCAATAAAATTCTCCTTAAATTGACAATAAACAGGATTGACTTCCCAGAAAACAAAGAATCCAATATTCCACCAAGTACAATATTGTTTACAACTATCAATGATTTGACAAACCAACTCCAATATTAAACCAAATTTTAACTGAGTTCTTACTAACTACAAATTTACCCCAATCTCCTGCAACAGTGACCTGGATTATTTTGTGTTAATCCGTAGGCCTGGAAAAACAATTACAATAAGCTCGGTTTCCCTTCCTAAGATACCTATAGCTCAAAAATGTGGCATTTGTCCTCAGAATGCCTTTAGAACAACTTGTGACAGACTTGTATGCTTCAATTGGGGCTCATTTGTCTCTCTATAGTACTTCACAGCCCTAGGGGGGCGAATCTCCTAAACAATGAAAACTTCAAACTTTTTATCTCAGAAACCACCTAAGTTGTCTCAGAAATGCCTCCAAAATTGTTATCTCAAAAACCACTGAAACTACCTTAGAGAATGCCACCAAATTTGCCTTAAAGGTGCTTTTGAATTGGCCTCAGTGATGCCACTGAATCTACGTCAGAAAATGCCAATGAATCTCTGTTTAACCAAGAAACAAAAGATAAATGAAGAAATATTACTAATAAGGGTGTAATCTTTCACCACCAAAATTAGTAGAGGAAAGGGGTCTTAAAACCCTCAAAGCCACAACTCAAGAAACATAAATATTTTGATCCACATTGATGATGCCAAATGGATTCCAACTCTCCTTTATTTATAGATTCCTTCATGGGTTCTCAAATGTGAGGGGTTATGAATGCAAACCCCAATTTGGGCTTTTCTTACCCCAGTCGGCCCAACATTTAACCAATGTTGCCCCAAACATTAGAAAAATTGGGTTTTATCCCTCTATCAAGACTATAGCCTAAGGGGTTGGATAGGCTATTTCGTCCTCACTTAGTCAATCAATTGGGAAAGGACATTACAATCCTCCCTTCCCAAAATTGTTGGCCCTCAAGCAGTTGCAAATTCAGATGCTGTAAAATTTGTTCTCCTTTCCATGTTATGTCTTCCACTAGTAGGTTTTTCCATCTAATAATATATTCTGAAATCACTCTACCCCTCAGTATCTTTTCTCGTACTGTCATCATTGCTTTCGGGATTAGTTCTAGTTGTCCTTCTTCATCCAAAGGGGCTAGCTCAATAGAAGTAGTGACCTATGTGAAAATTCGGATACTCGGAATCCTACTGCAGCAACTGATTAGATTTCTCCTATTTTTTAGTCACTGAACAAATTATTTATGGTGTTACACAGTAAATATCGAGATCAAATACACTGCAACCTACACCACATAAAATACTGCAAAAAATGCAACGTGGGAAAGATAGCAACACACACAAAAGTACAATGTTATTTTTGGACAATCATCTTCGGAAAAACCCAACTTGGGAAAACCGGTGCAGCAACTGGGGGTTTTATTATGCAGTAGTAATCTGAGTACAAATCGTTGGATGCCCAAACGGGCTATCAGATATAGAGAAACACTGACAAAGAATTAGTGAGAAAAATCTCACACTATCACTAGAAGTCTGACACTGATCCAGGCTCTAGATGAGCTACCCTATGTTGTCTCTACGCAGTTACTACGTCAGCCTACGCGTCACTGCATCACAGCTCAAGGAACTGCATCACCCTCTCCTTCTGGACTTCTTCCAACTGGAAACTCAACTTGTTGGCCTTCCGGACTCACAACCCAGCTACTAGTACTGGATCTCGACTGTCACCCAGCAAAAGAGCGGACTCCCTCTTAAGCCATGCGCTCCCTCTCTGTGGCTCTCAATGTCTTCTCTGCCTTGCACTCCCTGGATCTAGAAACCTTCCTCCGGTCTTGCTATCTCTACCCCTCACTACAACGAAATCACTAGATCTCTCTCTAGCAACTCAGCTCTGCTACTCTGAGAATTCGATCTCCCAATAAATTCGATCTCTGCAAATCTCAAGTGTGTTCTCCAAGTGCCCATCGAGTTCCTTCTTATAATCTCTCATTGAGACATCAACGACCATGATTAGATCTTAATCAATGGCTAAGATTAACTTGTACTCAATCCTTGTCTTCATCTAGAAGATTTACACCTGATTTAATTAATACCCTTTAATTAATTACATTTTCTAAGTTTAGACTTAGGAATATATTAAAAATGATTAATTATTTTAATTAAATCATCTCTAGGTGGATTTCACCAAACGATTTCAGGGTCTTCTAGAATCCATGTCTCTTAGCCTCTTTGTAAAATCTCAAGGTTAGAGCACATCCGATGGTACAAAAATCAACACTCTCTCTTAGCGAGGAATGTGCTCTAGTGTTGCAACCTATTGAAGCACCACTCTGATTTTACACCATCTCCTATTGTGTTGTTGATGTCTGGCCTCTCTGCCCACCAACCACTGCGCAACTTTGATTCTGCATTGCATATGTGTTGCTGCTGACCCTACATACTGCTACAAACTACTGCAACTTTGTTATTGCTACCATTGCAACATTTGCAACTGTTTCTCATTTGTTGTTGCTGCAACACAGAGATGTCCATCATACTGAACCAACTGTGTTCATTCTAATGCATCTGTCACCATAGTCTTGACCGCTACTAGTCTATGTGTTGTCACTGAAGCCTTTGCGATGCTACTGACTCTGCACTGTGCCAACTGCACTATTGCCAACTCTGCTTTGTGTTGCTCAGTCTTTGACGCGACTAGCCACTACATTTGTCACTTTGGCACCAGACTACACCAACTGTCATTGTTCCATCCTGCTACTGCTGCTATGGGCTCCCATAGCAAGGTATTGATCCAAGAGGTGGAATCCTCAAGGATTCTTCCCAGTTGTAGCTCTTTGGGGCTACGAAACCAAATCACCCCACCTCACCCCTGGAGGTATGTCAGTGATCATGGCAAACTCTTCCTCCAATCTGGAGGACAACCTATCTATCTCAGTGGATGCAACTTGTTGATCTTGTTTCTTCTCTTTGTCCTTCTTCCTGAGTGGACATTGAGAACTATAGTGGCCTAACTCACCACATCTGAAGCATTTGATCTTCGAAACATCCTTCTTTCTTCTGCGCTGCTCCTGTTTCCCCTTTGATGCGAGGGCTGCATTCTCCTCCTTCTCAAGCTTCACCCCACTAATTTTCTCGCCACTTATGGTGCTCTTCACCAAGTCTCACCTCATCTCCTTCTTGTTGTAGATCAGTCGAAACTCTTTCCCAATCTGGCAACTTCTCTTTGCCCTGGATACTCTGGACAAAGACTTGCCAGTCCTTGAAAAATTTGTTGAGGGCTAGTCATACAAAATCTGTAGACTAAGGCATTGCTCCTATAGCCGCCAGAGGATCTCGAATATCCTAAAGTATCGCTAGGAAGGGATTTATGCATTCACCCTTCTGCATCCTGGTCACCCTCAGTTTCTCCTCATCTTTCGCTACTCAGAAGATCCCTGATATAGCGTGGCTAATGCATCCCACATTTCTTTGGCAATATCCTTCCCTGCTATGTGAGATATCGCATGATCCCTAACTCCGTCGAGGATCATCCTCTTGGCCTTCACCATTTCCTTCTTGTACGCCTTGTTCTGATCTAGGTTCCCGTGGGTACAGCTACCACTGAATTGATATAAGTCTTGAGATCATACTCGTCTAGAAGGCAAGTGATTCTAGCCTTCCAGATCGCATAGCTGGAAGCACTGTCCAACCAATCTTGATCTCTCAACCCAGTTGATGCCATCTCGCCAACCAAAGTCAAACTCAACCCTCTGCACAGTTGTTGACTGGCTCTACGCACTCCCTAATGGAGTGAGCAAATATGCCTTCGGCTACTATTGCTCTGCATGGAAGATCAGAATTTCCTGGCAAGAAATTCTATGATGTCAAAAATCCCTTAGTGTGTGCTCTTCTTTCCTTCTGACGCTATTCTGCTCTAGCAAACCGCTATAGAAAAACTGTGTCCCAGCTCAAGATCTGCTCTACATGGAAACTGTTGTTGTTGCTTTGTCTGCCTCTGACAATTCTCGATCTGGAAAATTTGTTTTTTGTCGAGTTAGTCAGAGAAGCAAATTTTCCCTCAAAAACTGCCCAGCTGGCTAATGGACTTCGCAGCCTTTTGGGTTTTTGAGCAGTTTCCTACGCAGTGCCTCAAATGACCCTCTTTCCTTTTGCAACTGAGCTCTTTCGCTTTTATCTGTGCTCTGATACCATGTGAAAGTTCGGATACCCTAAATCCTACTGCAGCAACATATTAGATTTATCCTATTTGTTAATTACTAAACAAAATATTTACGGAGTTACACAGTAAACATTGAGATCAAATACACTGTAGCCTATGCCACATAAAATACTACGAAAAATGCAACGCAGGAAAGATAGCAATACACACAAAAGTACACCGTTATTTTTGGACAATTTTCCCTAGAAAAACCCAAATTGGGAAAACTGGTGCAGCAGCTGAGGGTTTTATTATGCAGCAGTACTTTGAGTACAAATCATTGGATGCCCAAACTAGCTGTCCGATACAGAGAAAAATTGACAAAGAGTTAGTGAGAAAAATCACACTGTCACTGGCGATCCAACATTGATCTGGGCTTTGGATGAGCTACCCTACATTGTCTCTACACAATTACTGCGTTAGCCTATGCGGTCACTGCGTCACAGCTCAAGGAACTACGTCACCCTCTCCTTTTGAACTTCTGCCAACTGGAAACTCGACTCCCTGGCCTTTCGGACTCACACCCCGGCTGCTGGCACTGGATCTTAACTGTCTCCAAGCAAAATAGCGGACTCCCTCTAAAGCTCTACGTTGCCTCTCTGTGGCTCTCAATGCCTTCTCTGCCTTGCACTCCCCGGATCTAGAAACCTTCCTCCAGTCTTACTATCTCTGCCCCTCACTACAACGAAATCACTGGATCTCTCTCTGTCAACTCAACGTTGCTACTCTGAGAATTCGATCTCCCAATAAATTCGATTTTTACAAATCTCAGATGTGTTCTCCAAGTGCCCATCGAATTCCTTATAATCTCTCATTGAGACATCAACGACCATGATTAGATCTTAATCAATGGTTGTTAAACACACGCATAGTAAACACACAAGAATAGGAAAGATGATAAAGATAAACGTGAGTTAATTTCTTATTCACAATGATATAAATTTATAGTACAATAGGTGACCCTTGGATTCCACATTAAGGTATCTTGGACTTCCTTTGGTTGTCCATTTCCCACAGCTTAACCCTTAGCGGATTAGGTGTCCAACATTATCCCCCTTAATCCCAGGGGGTATGTGTGAGTGCAAGAAGAGAGTTGTAATACAAAATGGCAGCATTAGGCAGAATGTGCTCTCTGAAATGTTGGCATAAGGAGATGGTTTAAGGATGACCACCAACACTAGAACGCTTAGTACAGTTCCCGGAACTCTTCCAAATCTGGCAAGAAGCTGAGATCTTCTACTAAAGGAAGTGCTCCTCATATTTTGAAGAGGGAGACCTTCAATCTGGATGAAGGGAGGTTTACAAACTGCGATGGTTTAAGGATGACCACCAACTCTGAAATGCTTGATGCATTTCTTGGAACTCTACCAAAATTGGCAAGACGCTGAAGTCTTCTGGTAGAGGAAGTGTCCTGAATTCTTTGAAGAGGAAGAATATCAACCTCGCATAGATGGTTTAAGGCTGACCACCAATCAAAAGCATACTCATGGGCATTTGTGTCACTGGCTACAACTATGAATCTCGAATGTCAGGTTGTGGCTCAGGCTCGCTTGAACTTCTATGTCTTTGGCTACAACTCTGAATCTAGAATGACAGGTTATGGCTCAGGCTTGCTTGAAGTGGGTTCGAAGCTTGTAGATGACCATCATTTTCTCCACTGTCAAATACAAGGTGAGATGATGGCGAAAATTCAACTGCAAGACTTTTTAATATTCTACAAGAAATTATGTCATATGATTGAAACATCTTCTTGGTTGTTGATGCCCATTGCCAAGAAGCGATCCATCAAAGATGAATCTTTGTTCTTGCAGGAGGCTTGTTTCTGAAGCATTTGTGTGAAGAATGAGTGTGTTGACCACAGTGCTTGCATGGGTGAAGATCAAAACAGTGATCTTTCATATGGCCAACTCGGTCACAGTGTTGGCATTTAACAATCTATTGTTCTTGTTGTGGAAGAGGAGTAGAATCTAGAACAGTTGAAGGTGAGCTATCATGAAGAAATCCGGCACTATGAAATTTGATGGGGTTGGAGTAGTCTGGAATATGAAAGGACACCTCCTTGTCATATCCAAGACTTGTTTTGTGCTTATTATGAACAAGCTCTTCCCAAGGTTTGATGATGGGCTTGGGAAGTGCAAGCTGGATTTTTGCTTCTACATTCAAATATGCTCTCTCCCACAGCTCTGCAACGCCTACGGGCTCCCACAGCTGCTCGCCGCTTCTGCTCTCTCCCACAGCTCCGCAGCGCCTACGGGCTCCCACAGCTACTCGTCGCTACTGCTCTCTCCCACAGCTCCACAGCGCTACTCCCTCCCGCAGCTCCCTAGCTCGTCCCAGCGCCCTCCTCTCGGCTCCCTCGCCGACTCCTCTGTGCAGTCCCATAACACACCTCCCACACCTGTCTCCTCCTTCTACCTACGTGCTTCCCTCCTCCTTGCCCCCTGATCCCCCACCTCCCACAGACCCCCCTCCGCGGGCTCCCCTCCCTCCTACCTCCCGCTGCACCCCTCCCTGCTCCCCTTCTCCCTTTTCCCTACTCTCGCTGTCATCTCCTTCCGCGCTCCACTCCTTCCCCCGCTCCCTCCTCCACCTACAAGCCTTCTCCCTTTGCCCTTCCCCTGCTCCCTCCTTCGACCTCCCCCTATACGACCTCCCCAAGTCCCACCTCCCCTTATCCGACCTCCCCAGGTCCCACCTCCCCCAAGTTCGACCTCCCCCAGAAAAACCTATGCAAAAAAAAAAAAATTTAAAAAAACAAAATATATATATATATATATATATATATATATTACACCAGAATTGAGTTTTTTGCAGCAAACAGAAAATAATTCCTGAAGCTAATGCAGCAAAGACATATTTGTTGTGGTGTCTGGCCCACTTTCAACCCATAACTTCACTTGAAGAGGTACAAGTTTGGACATATTTTCCATGTGGATACTTTAATGAACGTGTTGTTTGTTGACATAGAGTAAAGAAACTCATTTGACGGACAGACACAAGGAGAACCACATTTTCAAGGATAATATTTATTGCTTGCAAAAGGTTATTGATTGAGTAGATTTCCCTCTTATAATTGGGCACATTTAATTTGGAAGAATATTGCAAGTAAATGTGTGATCATTTCTTGACTGGAGTTGTTTGATCAATGACAAAAATTCATGGATTATTAGAGTTATTGACAACTCTAATCATGTCCACCGCTAACAACACAGTCCAAATCAATAAGGACAATGTCTCTGATATTCTAGCCTGCTTACAAAATGCACACGACGAGATTGATTTTTTGCAGCTTGAATCTCCGCTACAACAAGAAGAATTACAGCAGCGGAGTCATCATTCTAAGCTTGTTTTTGTTCAGAACATTGAGACAAACTCCGATCAACAACAAGAAACTATTCAGATCACTAATCCCAGTACAAGAACAGACTTGAATGCAGAAGAAAAAATCCAGCCAAAACTTCCCAAACCCATCATCAAACCTTGGGAAGAGCTTGTCCATAACAAGCACAGAATAGGTCTTGGATATGACAAGGAGGTGTCCATTCATATTCCAGACTACTCCAAACCCATCAAATTTCAGAGTGTCAGATTGCTTCATGATAGCTCACCTTCAGTTGTTCTAGATTCTGCTCCTCTTCCATAGCAACAACAACAAATTGTGAAATGCCAACACTATGACCAAGTTGGCCATATGAAAGATCATTGTTTTGATCTTCACCCGTGCAAGCACTATGGTCAACACACTCATTCTTCACACAGATGCTTTAGAAAAAAGCCTCCTGCAAGAACGCAGCAAAAACAAACAGCATGCAGAAGGGAGCCAAAGTTGTCTGCATATGGATGCAGCACTAGCAAAATAATTCAACACAATGGAAATAATTCAACAATGCAACACAATTTCTCGGCCACTCAAGTTTGAAACAATTTCTCAATGCAACAAAATAATTTCTAAACGCAGCAAAATAATTTCTCAACGCAGCAACAATGCACAATATTTTTGCAGGTTTACATAGGCCACAAAGAACAAGTGGCTCACACAAGATTGAGCTGGTTATGAACGTACCAGCTCTGATACCATGTTAAACACACGCATGGTAAACACACAAGAATAGGAAAGATGATAAAGATAAGCGTGAGTTGATTTCTTATTCACAATGATATACATTTATAGTACATTAGGTGACCCTTGGATTCCACATTCCAAGGTCTCTTGGACTTCCTTTGGTAGTCTATTTCCCACACCTTAACCCTTAGCGGATTAGGTGTCCAACAATGGCTAAGATTAACTTGGACACGATCCTTGTCTTTATCTAGAAGATTCGCACCTGACTTAATTAATACCCTTTAATTAATCACATTTCCTAAGTTTAGACTTAGGAATATATTAAAAATGATTAATTAATTTAATTAAATCATCTCTCGTTAGAATTTCACCAAACGATTTCTAGGTCTTGCAGAATGTGTTGAGATTTTGAGTAGCATCGAATGTGCTCTAGCTCCGAAACTTTGTGGAGGGGCTAGAACACATGAGATCTCAAAGACCCAGAAATCATTTGGAGAAATGCCACCCGGTGTAAAAATGATTCAAATAATTAAATTTTTTAATGAGGACCCTAAGTCTAACTTAGGGAAATTAAAAAATTAAAGTGAATTAATTTACACATGTGGTGAGAATGTTCTAAGTGACGTGGATCAAGCTTTGTCTAATCTTAGCCATTGATTAGAGCTTAGATCACGGCCGTCGATTTGTCAACGAGAAAATTATTAAAGGAAGGCTTGGGGTCAGTGGGAGCAGAAACATAGAGTGGTGGCACTTGAGCTAAGTCAAAATTTTGGGACGCGGTTTGCTGAGAATTTTCAAGTGAGCTTGCAATGCTAGTGAGGGGCAGATCAGCAAGGGATATTATGATCTGAGGCTAAGGATACAAAAGCAGAGAAGCAGTACCGTACCAGGAAGCGCAGAGGCCAGCAAGAGGGACGCAGCCCAGCCATGCTGACGCAGAGACAGGGCAAGGGCTAACGCAGAGACAGCGCAGGGGCTGACGCGGGGGGGCCTTTCCAGGTGACGCAGAGGCAGTGTTGAGCCCTTCTGGGTAACGTAGGGGAAACATGAGGCTTCAGGGGTTGACGCAGAGGCTGGAGTGACAGTGTTGGGATTCATGTGGGCCAGAAAGGGCTTGTATTCAATAATTCCCTTGAGGGTTTGAATCAGCCATATTTTCTATCTTCGAGTGATAAGGAACAACTGCCATGAAATTCTCTGTCGGGCAAACCCCTACTGGTGCCCTTAATGTATTCAAATTCTTCTTAATAATAAAACCCTCTAAGAGTTGTTGCACCGGTTTTCCCGCATTGGGTTTTTCCGGGGACGTTTGTTCGAAAAATCATCTGTGTCCTTTGTCATATGTGCGCTATATTTCTGTAAATGATCTGTATGTATGTGTAGGCTGCAAATGTGTTTACTTTGTTGTTTTTTTTAATACTTCAGTTAAATAACTTGTTAATTAAATAAAACAAGTACGAGAAATAAATCAATATATTGCAGTAGGGTTTCTGTATTCAGAAATTTTCACATGGTATCAGAGCAATTGCAGATCAAGCTGAAGCCATCAGCATAGGGCTGAAGAGCCTTTTGTTGCAGGAGGGCAGCTGAAGCTGCACAGAATCAGCAAGAGGCAGTGCAACGCCAAAGGGATAGCGCAGGCCCTGCAGGGGTGACACAGAGCCAGTCTGCTCATGCAGAGCTAACACAAAGGCTAACGCAGGGCCAAAGGGGTGACGCAAAGCCTGTCCAGCTCACGCAAGGCTGACGCAGTCCAAGGAGGAGTTGCGTTGTGTCAGTTACCGTGGCTGGAAGTGCAGTTCCTGATCTTCAAAGTTGCTAGTGGGGCATCAGTTTTGTCGGTGCAGAACAGTGCCTAGCAAAGTTGACAAAGTAAGGGGAAACAGTACCTCAGTAGATTTTCTTACCAAGAAATCTAAGGTTCAATCAAGAGTAGTCATCGCAGAGGGCCGATTTGACAGAATTAGTGAAGGATTTCAGGGAGGGAAGTCATTTGTCAGAGGGAGCATACTCTCTATAGGGGTTCTATCGCCAAGAAACCCTGATCTAGTATTTTGCTAAGTCTAGCAACAGTAGAAGGGAGAAGAGCACTTGCTTTGACAATTGAGCAGGGATGACCCCGTATGGACTAAGAGATCAGGATAGGTTAGACGGTGTGTCTAACTTTGTCATCTGGAAAGCTAGAATCCTGACAGTCCTTGAGGAGTATGGCATCAGAGACCATGTTGAAAACGTCTTGGCTGTGCCGACCGATGCTGATGCTCTGAAGAAGTTCAATGAAAATCAGGCGCGGACTAAACGCTTGATCATGGATGAAGTGAAAGATCACGTGGTTTTGCATATTTCCGAGAAAAAGACGGCAAAAAAGGTGTGGACGACACTAACCACGTTGTATCAAGGTAGCTCCGTCTAGAGGAAGATGCTTCTGGAGAATCAGATGTAGATGTTCCAGATGCACAAGGGAGAGGAGTTCGATCCTTTCCTCTTTAGATTGCAGACTATCCGAGACCAATTGATTGCCATGGGGGCAAATCCTGATGATGGCCTCATGGTGAGGACTGCCCTGAATGCAGTCACCGATGAGCGGTAGACCTTTTTCCAAAGCATTTTGGGTAGAGCACAACTTCCAAACTAGGGGGACATGTGGGCAATCCTTCGACAGGAAGAGATGTGGAGTATAATCAAGAGGGAATTCAACAGCGGAGGAAACAAGATTAAGAAATAAGAGGAAGATGCAGCCCTAGCATCTAAGGGATAGAGGCAGCAAGGGAAGAAGGACCTATCCAAGGTCCGATGCTTCAGATCTGGAAAATTGGGACACTACGCCAATACCTGTCCTAAGAAGAAGGGCAAGGAAGATTCGGATTCCAAGGCAGCATCAGCGAAAGGGGACGATGGCAGTGAAGATGATGTGGCCATGAGTCCTCATGTACCTCGAGAGAAGTGGTGGGGCAAGATATATCTGTAGAGTGAACTACAGATCGTGATGGCGGTATCCTTGAGGTGCCCAAATCTTGGATCACATACGAGCTACGAGAGCCTTAAGATAGTAGCAGAATGACTGGAGTCAGTGTATGCAGAGGATCATGGAAAGGCACAAGTGCTTGAACGTTGAAGATTGGAGCAGCGCAGTGCAGTGACAGTAGCAGAGTGGAAGCAGCAGCACAGAGGCTAATGAGACTTTAGCAACGCAGAGGGTCAGTGCAGAGCAGCAGCAACGTAGAGGCTCTAGAAAGACAGTGCAGAGCAGCAGCAGAGGGTGCTTCAGTGATGAGATGCAGCCAGACTGACTTGTTTGTCAGTTGTTGCGTGATTTTCCTTCAATTGCTAACTTCTGAGCAACTGAGTTGCAATGCAACTGTTAGCAGTGGCAGTGCTATAGGCAGCATGATGTAGCAATTTGAGAGGGAGCTGCAGTACAGATGTAGGAGTAATTGTACAAGAGTCATGGGCAGCAGTGCAGAAAGCAACAGTGCAGTGGATGGAAGGCAGCAGGCCAAGCATCAGTAGCGCAGGGGACCGATGACAGAGATCAGAGTAACACTTCTGGAGTGAAGTGTTGCTAGAGCACATTCCTCGCTAAGAGGGAGTGTTGCGATTTTGGGTAGCATCAAATGTGCTCTAGCTCTGAAACTTTGTGGAGGGGCTAGAACACACGAGATCTCCAAGACCCAGAAATTGTTTGGAGAAATTCCACCCGGTGTAAAAGTTATTCAAATAATTAATTTTTTAATGAGGACCCTAAGTCTAACTTAGGGAAATTAAAAAATTAAAGTGAATTAATTTACACGTGGTGAGAATGTTCTAAGTGTCGTGAATCAAGCTTTTTCTAATCTTAGTCGTTCCTTAGAGATTAGATCACAAGCGTTGATTTGTCAACGAGAAAAGTATTAAAGAAAGGCTTGGGGTCAGTTAGAGGAGACACAGAGCGGTAGCACTTGAGCTAAGTCGAAATTTTGGGGCACAGTTGGCTGAGAATTTTCGAGTGAGCTTGCAGTGCTAGTGAGGGGTAGATTGGCAAGGGATATTCTCATCTGAGGCCAAGGATACATAAGCAGAGAGGTAGTACTGTACCAAGCAACACAGAGGCTAGCAGGAGGGACGCAGCCCAGCTAGGTTGACGCAGAGGCTAGCAGGAGCTGACTCAGGCCCTTCCGTGTGACACAGAGGCATTGTTGAGACCTTCCGGGTGACGCAGGGGCAGCGTGAGGCTTCAAGGGCTGATGCAAAGGCTGAAGTGAGCGTTGGGGTTCCACTGGGCCAGAAAGGGCTCGTATTTAGTAATTCCCTTGAGGGTTTGAATTAGCCATATTTTCTATTTCCGAGTGATAATGTACAACTGTCATGAAATTCTCTGTCAAGAAAACCACTATTGGTGCCCTTGATTTATTCAGATTCTGCTTAATAATAAAACCCTCTAAGAGTTGTTGCATCGGTTTTCCCGCATTGGGTTTTTCCAGGGACGTTTCTCCGAAAAATCATGTTTACTTTGTCATATGTGTGTTGTGTTTCAGTAAATGATCTATTTGTATGTGTAGGCTGCAGTTGTGTTTACTTTGATGTTTTTCTGAATACTTCAATTAAATAACTTGTTAATTAAATAAAACAAGTAGGAGAAGTAAATCAATTATTGCAATAGGGTTTCTTTATTCAGAGATTTTCACAGAATGTATGTCTTAGCCTTTCTACAAAATCTTGAGGCTAGAGCACATTCAATGCTACAAAAATCAACAACCTACTACCTGACGACCTTCTTGAGGCATGATACATGGAAGATGTTGTAAATTATGCTTTATCTTGGCAGTTCTAGCTCATAAGCCACTTCGCCAACCCGTCGGAGAACTTTGTAAGCTCCCTAAAATCTCGGCTTCATCTTTTCTGCACTGCTTTTCTTGAGAATAGATTGTCTATATGGCTGCAACCTCAAGAAAATGAGATCTCCTACCTCAAATTTGCATTTTGTTCGGTGTTGGTCTGCATACATGTTTTGTTGGTTTCGAGCAGCTTACATGTTATCTTTGAGTATCTTGAGAATGTCCTGACTTTCTTGTATCCAGTCCTTAGCTAATGGGGCCTTGCTATCTCCAAATGCCAAGTCGATAAAAGATGGGCGCCATAGTCGAACAGTGCTTTGAATGGCTTCATCCCAATAGACAAATAATAAGTGGTGTTGTACAATGCTCCCTTAGGTACAACAACTTAATCCATGCCTTTCGTCGACCAGACACGTAGTTATGTAAGTATCCCTCAATCCACTTATTCACGATTTCTGTTTGGCCATCTATTTGAGAGTGGTAGCTAGTGTTAGGGGTCAATTTTGTTCCCATTAGCCTGAAGAGTTCCTGCCAAAATGCACCCATAAATATGCTATCTCGATCACTGATTATATTTTTAGGCAGTCCATGGAGTCTGGAGACTTCTTTGAAAAATAGTTAAGCTACCTGTTTGGCCTAATAATCAATTGGAATTGCAAAGAAATGTGCAAATTTTGTCAACCATTGTGTAGATGCAATCCTTTCCTTGTCCTTTAGGCAGCCCTGTAATGAAGTCCATTAAGATGCTTTACATTTTTGTTTCGAAATTGGTAAGGGTTGGAGTAAACCTGCGGGATGCGTGTGCTCAACCTTATTTTCTTGACATATTACGCATTCCTTGGCATATTTTAATACGTCATCTTTATGGTCTTTCCATGATAACTGCTCCCCGATGATTTTCGCCTGAAGAGTTCCTGCCAAAATGCACCCATAAATATGCTATCTCGATACTGATTATATTTTTAGACAGTCCATGGAGTCTGGAGACTTCTTTGAAAAATAGTTAAGCTACCTGTTTGGCCTAATAATCAGTTGGAATTGCACGGAAATGTGCAAATTTTGTCAACCATTGTGTAGATGCAATCCTTTCCTTGTCCTTTAAGCAGCCCTGTAATGAAGTCCATTGAGATGCTTTCCATTTTTGTTTCGAAATTGGTAAGGGTTGGAGTAAACCTGCGGGATGCATGTGCTCAACCTTATTTTCTTGACATATTATGCATTCCTTGGCATATTTTAATACGTCATCTTTATTGTCTTTCCATGATAACTGCTCCCCGATGATTTTCGCCTGAAGAGTTCCAGCCAAAATGCACCCATAAATATGCTATCTTGATCACTAATTATATTTTTAGGCATTCCATGGAGTCCAGAGACTTCTTTGAAAAATAGTTAAGCTACCTGTTTGGCCTAATAATCAGTTGGAATTGCCAAGAAATGTGCAAATTTTGTCAGCCATTGTGTAGATTCAATCCTTTCCTTGTCCTTTAGGCAGACCTGTAATGAAGTCCATTGAGATGCTTTCCATTTTTGTTTCGGAATTGGTAAGGGTTGGAGTAAACCTGCAGGATGCGTGAGCTCAACCTTATTTTCTTGACATATTACACATTCCTTGGCATATTTCAATACGTCATCTTTATGGTCTTTCCATGATAATTGCTCCCCGATCTGTAGGTATATTTTGAAGAACCCCTGATGCCCTACTAATGGTATGTCATGTGTAGCCTTCAATATTTTCTACTAGAGCATGGATTTAGGGACCAAATATATCATGTCTTTATAGAAAATAAAGTCATTAATTATCCTATACATGTCATCTTGGAAGAGTTTGTCCATTAGTGCACAGGAAAACTTATTTTTATTGTATTCTTCAATAGGTGAGCCTTCAAATATTTTGTGATCTGCATGAGGGAACATGTTGCTAGTTTTCTGGAAAGTGCATAGGCCACAACATTATTTTTTCCCTTTACATATTCAATGTCAAAATCATAAGCTTGGGCCTTGCTCATGTTTGTTGTCTTTCATTCAAGACTTTTTGTTCCAAGAAATAACGTAAGTTGTTGTGGTTTGTCTTGACTATGAACTTACTTCCTACCAAGAATTGCCTGAACTTTGCCAAAGTGTGCATAATAACCAGCATCTCTTTGACGTATATGGAGTAAAGTCTCCTGAATCCTGGAGTTTCCGGCTTTCGAATGCAATCAGATGTTCCTTTTGCATTAGTACAGCTCCTATTCCTTCTCTCAACATATCACACTTTAATACAAAAGGTTGACTGAAATTAGGAAGTGCTAATACAAGACATGAGCTCATTACTTCCTTGAGGTTATTGAATGCCTTGTGTTGAGAAACCAAGTGTAGAGGAATTAGGCTTGATTTCTTTACTTGATAATTACTTGTGAATATTTAGATTTCTTCTTTATTATTTGTTGTCTTCTTCATCAAGCAATTGTACAAAATGATCAATCTTCTAGGAAAATAAAGAGACAAGAGAAGCAAAAATTAGGCTCCAAGCTAGGGCAAAACCCCACAAGGGGGAAAACCCAACAATCCTTCTTTTATAGAATCAAATCAAAATGAGATATCCAATACCAAGAGCAAGACCAAAATTGCCACCAAAATGTCAAGTCAAACCCTCCTCAAATTCACCTCCAAAGTCAAAATCAAAGATGGTCAAGTTGTCCCAAATCTGGTCAACTCCTAAAATTTCGGCCCTTGAAATTTTGGGCCTACAACATCACAAAAAATTTAGCTTGTACAAAATTTTGTCCACATCAGGAATTTTTGTCAACAAGACTTTCCCTATCCTTTGACTTCTGCTCCTTGTTCCCCTTCGTATGGTTCAGATGTACTTCTTGTTGTGTGATTGAATGAGCTCTCAAATGAGTCGAACTGCCTCTTATATATAGCTATCTAGGAGGTTCGAATAGGTGGCTCTTGGAGGCCTAGGCTGACTTGTTCCAAGGAGGGTCAACTTTGACCATTTTGGTGGACTTTGACTCAAACAAAAATCCAATTTTCTTTTTCTTACAAATGTCCAAATGGGGCATGACTCATGTACATTTTCTTTGACTCAAAATAATTTCTTTTTGACTCTGAGCATGAAGAAAATGCTTTGACTAAAAATAAAAATAAAATAATGAATATAATAAATACATTAATGCTAGATTTACATTACATTATCAAGACTGACACTAGTTACAATTTCAACACTCTCTCTTAACTAGGGAGGTACTCATAATGACTCAACAGGATTTCTCAAGTTGAAATATTCATATAAGAAAGGATTTGGATTGGTAAGCATTAATGATGACTACAACATCATAACTAGCATTGTCAAACTAACAAGGCCTTGACAAGCTCTATCTCTCCACTAGATCAGAGCACAATGTTGGGAGACATAAATTTGGTCACCACCACCTCTCCGAGGCACATACCCCACCCAGGTGTTCACCAAGGTATGTCCTCACAGGACCAACTCCTAATCCATTGTCAATTTGGTCACCACCACCTCACCGAGGCACATACCCCACCCGGGTGTTCACCAAGGTATGTCCTCACAGGACCAACTCCTAATCCATTGTCAATTTGGTCACCACCACCTCTCCCAGGCACATACCCCACCCGAGTGTTCACCAAGGTATGTCCTCACAGTACCAACTCCTAATCCATTGTCACAATACCTGACACAAGGAAATGTCGGTCCTCACGACTATCCTTATCTTAGATCAATGTACTTGACTTACGACGGTTATTCCTAGTCACAGTACAGATCTTCAAAGAATATCGGCCCCTAATGCTTATCTAATCCACCATTCTCCCTACCAGTGTTCATGCACTAGGCTTATGGTTGTTAGTCTTGGCCATAGTATGTGACACATGGAGAATACTGTGTCCACTATCACTCCCTCTCAACCAAGGAGGAGATGACTACAAGCCCAAGCTGCGTGTTCTTACATGGAGATCTGTTGTAGCTTCTCGGCTCTTATCTGCATCATACTCTCAAATCATAAAGCACTTTGACCTTCCTAGTTCTCTAACAATCTTCATGCAGCTTTGATAAATATCATAATCAAATCCAATATGCCATCAAGTAGTTCAACAAACACCTTATGGAACCAAAATTCTTCACAACTAATTGTACAAGCCTTCACATCATCTTCCTTCACATTGCAATAGAATTATGCTTCATGTTCTTCCAAGAAATCATACCAATTCCCAACCATCAGTAGTATTAGCATCAGTACTGTCAACCCAATTGATGTGTTCTTGAATCGAATATATCAGGGAACCAATCAGCTGTGTTGGAAACACTAAGAGGGGGGGTGAATCAGTATTTCTTTTACAATTGTTATTTTACCAGATTTAGATCACTTATAACCAGAACACAAAATTTAACAATATAGAATAAATGATTTTATTAATCAGATATAACGAGGACTTCAAAAGTTCAATCCTCTACTTTACAATGAATCAACTACATAATGCATAGGGCTCCAACCCTAGATGAAGACACCAATCTTCAGTCCACCAGGCTCCAACCTGTACTTTGCCAAGCACCGACTTGGACTTCACGAAGCTCCAACCCTATCTTCCCAAGGCTCCAACCTTGTCTCTATGAGGCACCAGCCTCTAGGGCTCCAACCCTTTCACTGGTATAGACTCCAGCCTGATCTTCTTGAGGACTCCTATCCTCTTCGACTCCAACCCTACTGTTTCAGATCTTCAATATGGATTCGACAATTCTTCAAGGCTCCCAAAATCTTCTGCAACGAGTCCTGATAATATCTTCACCTTCAACAATGTCCTCAATTGATCTCCAAAACAGTTAGCTCATCAATGACAACTTCTTATTCTCTAGAAGGTGTCTCGACTCTCCACAACTCTTCTTGTTACCCAACTAAAATTCTTCAAGGTTACTTCGTGATGGCTTCAACAACGCATCATGGTCTCCAATAATATTCACTAAGTTACTCAAGGTCTGCACCAAACAATTCTTCAAGTGCTTCACAAGGAGGACTGCAATGGTTCTCCAAAGAATGTCTTCAATAGACTTCTAGATGTCTCTCCAAGGTATGCTCAAGAATATCCCCAAGACAACTCCAAAAACACTACAAGATGTATATCAAATTTTCTCCAAGATACTTTAAAGAGCTGCTCCAACGTCCTGTCCAAGTTTAGTCTTCAAACTAGTCTCAAATTATGCTTCACGATGTTGCTATAAGACTGCTCATAGAGATTTCCAAATGATGCTCCAAGATCTTCAAAACAATGCTCCTTCAAGAATACTTCAACCTTGTTCAAACCCAAGTTTATCACTTGTTCAAGCCTTCAATTTCTTCACTAGGCCACAAGTTCTTTACACCTCCACATTCATCATTGTTGAAGGCCCACGAGTTCTTCACTGTTCTTGAGTGTGCAGAGGTTGAAGTGTCACATATCCAAACTGCTCCAAACTCCTACCATTGACTTGTCAACAGGTCCAACTCTGAGCCTCTCCAATCACTGATCCAAGACTTCCACAGGTCAATTCTGATGCCTGTTGTCTGAGTTTCTAGGCAGTAATCCGGGCCTTCAAAACTGAGTTTCTTGCAATGATAAGATACACGTGGAGCTCCTTATCCGAGCCTCTACAATTCTCCACAACTAGCAGTCTGAGCCAATATTTTTGAGCCTACAACAGAGGTCTGTCCACCCACAGGTAAGTTATTAATCCGAACTTGTAATGGTGACTCCACAGGTGGCTTTCCACTGTTCTAGTCCGAGCTACACAGATCTGAGCCTGTGGTCTATCCTCCACAAGTAGTTGTCTGAGCCCTCAAAACATAACTTTCAAGGTGGCTGGTTACATGTCCAAGTTGTTATTCCTAGCCTCTTATCCACATATCTGAGCCCTCTATTCACCCAGAGGAGACTGTTCTCGCACTTGTCCGAGCTGTAATGGAGATTGTTCACTAATCGTCCACAGGACTGTAACTCCTGTCTTCCACAGGAAGTCTATCCACAACCCTGTCACACACTAATCCGAACTGATTTTCTCTACAGGTTAAGTATTACAGGTTCAATGCCTTAAATTCTCCACAACTTCGAGGTCTTGACAGGTATCCCAACACAGAAAATTGCCCAATATAAATCTTCCACGTCCTCCTCGACCTCCTTGGTTGCTTTTGTGCCTCTAATCTGAATTGATCACCAAGTTGGATGGCTAGAATGAGGATTTCAGACCTGTATTTATACAATTTTTGCCCTTCAACGAAAAGACACGTCCCTTGGAGGTGAGACAGACTCGCACAAGTAGGCTCATGTCAGCTAGGTTCCGAAATTATTAATTTCCAACTTGTAAAATCATTATCTCTCAGTCTAAGAGGAGTTAGAAGTCGAGTAAGGGCTCGTTGGAAAGCTCTTGATGTCTTCTATGAGTTTATGCCAATTCCAGCTTCAATTAGGGTCTTTTTACCATCAATAAAATTATATTTGTGAAACTGTCATCATTATTTCATCCATGGCAGCCTTTAGCATTTTATCTTTATGATTTTGGCTAAATCACCTGACACGGGGACACGGGACACGAAGCACACGAGGATTCGAGTGTTGGACACAGACACGGACACGGTGACCCTCCAAAACAGGACATGTTTGGACACATTATATATATATATATATATATATATATATATATATTAAAAATTAGATATTTCTTACACAAATTCATTGATTCAAACATAGATCTTCATCTAGATGTAAGTTTTACAAAGATACAATCATACAAAGTAACATTATGCATACAAAATACAAATGCAATTGTGACATATTCATCAATGATCCAATACAATTGTGACATATACCGAGTGCATGCATGTCTTTGTAAATATCTAACAACTTGCAGTTTTGTATCATACAGACAACTCTACAACACTTTCTTGATGGTGGATTTCAATGTAGCAAGTTTTGCCTTTCTACACATTTTCAAGTCATCTGAACCCTCAAAGGGAAGTTATGAGTAGTTGGCAGAGGCCATGGTGGTATGCACATAAGATTATCCACTTACACCAGAATAATTCCAAAAATGAGATCTTGGAACACATTACAGTGCATTTATATTTCTCTCTTTTGTTTAAATGCAGCTTCAACTCAATATGTTCATCAGTACGCTCATCATTTTTGTATTTGTATGTGTCTCATTTATCCCCTAAGCTTCAACTCCCAGTCTAATCCACTAGATTCAATAGATAAGTGACTTTCTGCTGTATTTTCTTTTGTCTGCATCCCAATTCAGTATTCATTATCTGCTAAATTTGCATATATAGCGTATAACAAGTGGTCCATGAATTTGTATGCTGCCCCTGTATGCACCTTTACTTAGATGTTCAATTGCAGTTCTGAAACCATCTTTGTAATCTTTATGTTTTGAGGTTTAAACCTCATATGGTTGGCATGTGCTGGCAGATACTTACAGTGAAGACTTTTCTTCTGCTTAATGATGTGCAATTGGTATTCTAGTAGCTCCAACCTCTTTCTATGTTTAAAAGACTAATAGTACTCTATTCAAAGTGTCTATTTTTGTCATTGAAAATAGAGACAACTAAATGTACTTTTGCAGGTGCAGATTGTCAAAGTGACACACCCCATGTGTGAGCGTGGTGTCATATAGGTTGTGCTTTGTTTTTAGTTCACACATTTCACTGATGCATGTTTGAAGCAAAGCTGCCTCAAGCATGCACAAAGTGAGAAATGAGAGGCCAAATGGCCTTTTTAAAACCCGTGGAGGGCTTTTTTCTGCCGGTCATGTCTGCCGAATCGAGACATGATCGTGTCCGTACAAGACACGATCGGGACATAACGTGTCTTGTATGGATACGATCCATTGGACACGAATCTGGCAGAATCGTGTCTAATTCGCTGGATTCGGGACATGATGGCCAAGACCAATGAATCCGGTTTCTTAGGTTTTTGGCCTTCAAGGTAAAGGTTCCTTCTTTATTCATTCAAGGCTTGACATTAATGGAATGGAAGTATTAGGATTGGGGCTTGTTTAGGGCATCATGAGCATCATTCAACAAGGCAACTTCTTTCTTAGGGTATCTCCAACAAAGCTTGGGCAATGCATACAAGGGCTAATTATTGGCTTGCCATCATTGATGACTGACATGGCTAACTTCAACAATGCAAACATGATATCATAATGACAACATTGCTAGAGCTTCGTTATGGAAAGTGCTCTAGAATTTCATTAATATACTCATGCACCCAGGGTCTAGTCAAGTAATTGAGATTTAGGTCTCCTAGGGTTTGCACAATATCAAGGGTTAGGGTTTGCTTCAACAATTCAACTATGGTGCCATCAATGACAACTTTATTCAACAATCTCCCCGTTTTTCATTGATGGAAATACTCTCCCCCTTTGACATCAATGGTAAATGGGGTGTCAAAGTATTCCCCCTATCAAGCTGCTTCTTGACATGCCGCTCCATCGTATTTTCTTCATCAATGATAGTTCTCCATGATAGATATGTTGCTCCCCCTGTCATGGCACTCCTTGTTATGTTGTTCTTTGCAACTCCCTCTGTCATTATGTTTTTAATGGACTTGCTCCCCCTAAGCCTTTGCAGGCCTTCATGGAAATGGATGAGGTAGATGATCAACAACACCCCCTACTTGCATAAACTCCTCTAGCTCTTCTTTTGGCTGAAGACAAGAAAGATTGTTGCCTTGTGATCATGTGGAAGAAATCTTCAACAATGGATGTGTAGTGAAGACACAATATCATGATTTTCTTCAATAGTATTACTGTCAAGAGTTGATCTATCCATGTGTGACTCATCAAGGGTTTCATAGGGCTTTTCACGGATAGCCCCTTGCAAGAATGGTCAAGAATCACAAGCTCCCCCTAACAGTATGCATGGTCTCCTTTTTGGCAGAATTTCATCATCAAACGTTCAATTGTGTCAAGTAATGGTTCTGCAATGTTGATGTCGGTCTTGAACTTACCTGAGTAATCATATGATGAAAGGAAGATTGCACCACTAACAGACATAGCAAGAATACTTATCAATGGCTTGCCTTTTACATTTGTCCATCCATCAGATACAATGGACACCCCACGCTCATTCCAAGAACTTGTCATTCTACTCAAAGAATGAGTTATTTTTGCTTTTTCATGATCAAGTCCCATGGTTCTAACCTTGTCGTACCTAGGGCTCTTGTATCCTTTGGGGGCATCATTAATGGAAAAAACCATTTCATGCCAATAAGGTGAGCGAAGAACATTGGATGGTACACCACATGCATAGAGAAACCGGATAATTTGTGAATCCACATCATTCCTAGACCCTTCGTCAAGGAAATCTGATATGGTTCTACGCCTTAAAGAGATGTTTGCTCCTGTGCCAGGCGTGCCTCCATATCCATTGCCATGTGTGGAAGTTGATGGACTTCTTTGTGCATGATGGTGGATAAGGTTCTAAGAAACCCTTAGATCTTTTAGATTTGTACTAGGCTTCCTCCTCTTCCCTTATGTATTTGGCTCTACTGTCGCTGACACACTTACACAAGTTTTGATTCCTACATTTTTATCTCCATCCCATGGCCTTTTCCCACAAAGGTGCCTTTTGGCACGGGTGTATGAACTTGTGTATTGTGTATTGCAATGGATGAAAAAAAAATTAGTGGTTCCACCCCCTTTCCCTGCTTCAGGCCTAGTAACATATTTCCACAATAGTGTTTGGTCAATTTCAATTCGTGTCATTGTGGTCTCATTATCTCCACTCTCCCCTTCCTCCTCACCAAGGTACTCCTCTTCAGGATTTTCATCAAATCCACTATAACCCACTTCTTCATCCTCCTCTTCTTGAATAACCCTCTTTCTTCTACTCTCCAAAACCATAATAACAAAAAAAGGAACCAAAAAGAAGATGCCAAGCCATATAGCCATGATGTTTCAAGTTTTTAGTCTGCAAAAAACTGGAGGAATGCCAAATGGGAATGGGAAAGAGAGAATAAAACATTTTCAATTTTTCATTTTTTCAAAAAATTAAAATGCAACATATAAAAAAAATGCTAGATTAGAGTGTAGATCCTACCTCTTTGGCCTTCAATCCCAAGTTCTATTATCCCTTGCAAGCTCCTCTCTCTTTCTCTCTCCAAGCTCCAAGCTCCTTGCTCTCTCTTGCTCTGTACAAGCTCTCTCTTTCTCTCTCCAAGATCTCCTTTCCCCTTGATCTCTCTTGCTCACAAATTGAGAATGATGATAATGAGGGATAGGGAGGACTTTTTACCTTCCCCCCTCCCATCCCCTCCCACCTCCTCCCCCTCTTTCCCTCCAAAAAAATCCGATGCGGGCTCCCTTCTCCGCCCGCACAAATGCGGCAAGCACGAATGCTTTTTTTGAGGGAGTAGAGCTCAGGAGCGAACGCTCCCTGAGTGCCCCCCTCCTTTAAAAAAGCACTCCCGAAGCGTTCTTTTGGAGGAGCATTCGCTCCCTAAAAACCAGGGAATGTTTTTTGGACCTCGGGAGCGCGTTCTAGAAATCGCTCCCCCGGGAGAGATTTCAGGAGCTGCTTTTTATCTCCCCCCCCCCCCCACCCCACGAACTTCCTCCCCCTCTTTCCCTCCAAAAAATCTGACGTCGGCTCCCTTCTCCGCCCACGGCAAGCGAAAGCGCTTTTTTTAAGGGAGGAATGCTCGGGAGAGAATGCTCCATAAACACCCCCTCAAAAAAAGTGCTCTAAAAGCATTTTTTGAGAGAGCACTCCCTAAAAATGAGGGAGCACTTTTTGGACCTCGAGAGCGCGCTCCCAAAATCGCTGCCGGGGGGGAAGCGATTTCCGGGAAGCAATTTTGAGAGTGCGCTCTCTAAGTCACTCCCTATGTGATCCCGCACGGAGCGCGAATTGGGAGCGGGGTCGAGGGGGCGCTCCCCCGCAACCTTGGTTTAGATTTAGCACATAAACACACTAGGAACTCTTAACCAACAACTTTGCACAACAAGACAAATCAACAATGAAATCAACAACAGTGCACAAGAATATTGGCCCAGAACTTGTCTTATCAATCCTTCAATAAAACAATCTTAAGGCTCTCGTACCAAGGATCATGGCACTTCAAAAAACCCTAATACATATTACAAATACACAGTTTACAATAAAATATACAGTTTGTTCATTGACTAAAAACATAGGGTTGGAGGTCTAATCCTTTAGATCCTTAATCTACCCAATAGATCAAAGACAAAACACAAAACTTAATTGCTAGTTGAGCTCCCTTTTCAATCAGCCCTTTCAATCCTATTGTCCATAGAAGATTAGCTCATGGTTGTCCTTTGCCTCCTTAACTCACAAGGAATGACTCCTTTGATTGCCCTGCACATTCAGCTACTAAATGTTGAAAAGTGTAACTAGGTTAGGTCTTCATAATGACTTGTAATTATGAATTTATGTAATGAAGAAGACAAAGATAATAAAATGTATTTTGTAATGCTTGCCTCATGGGTTTCATGAGCAAGGAGTTTTATTATAGGTCAAATACTTCTTCTTAATGACTTCAGGAGTTTGTCATCTTGTCATAAATATAATTTCGAGTCATGTATATGAAGTGATGTTACACTTGTGTAAAGGAAAATTTATTGATGTAAAAGTATACTCCAAACCTTTGTCACTATGCTCCACAAGTCGGCTCAGAATATGTTGGAGAACCTCCCTTGATGAAGTCGGCTCACACTCCTATGATCATGTCGGCCTAAGTGATGTAAGACAGTCCCTATAAATAGAAAGGGTCTGCGGCCTCATTGTATACACAACAACTCGGATTAGGTGAAGCGGAGGTTTGCAATTGGAGCAAGGGAAGAGGCCAATCAGCGAAGAAGAAAGGAGGAAGTCTTATCTCTATTTGGGTCTAATACACTGCGTTCATTTTAGGAAGGTCGGGGATTGTTACAATAAGAGACAAGTCTATGATCCAACGTGTAAAACAATGAGAGAAGGAGAAGGTCACACAGAAAAGAAAGGGATTGTGATTGGAAGGTGTGTCATTAAAGAATACCTCGTACATCTATGTTTTGGGTCTCGTATATTTCAGAGAGACCAAGGGTATACACAGCGTGAAGGAGGGCTCCTGCAGCAAGACAAAGAGAGTTCGATCTAAGATATGAAAGGTGCAGTAGGAAGGCCGAGGTGTAATCTCTTGAAGACCAAGGTCAGATCAAAGGAGGAAAGAATAGAAGGCTACGAACCGAGCTTTCCTAGTGTTGGTGCAACGCAGTGCAGAAAAGAAGATCAACATAAGGAGCCTAGAAGAGTAGTGACAAGGGACTTGGAAGTATACTAGTGTCAAGCATCTTTGTCATGGTCTTAGTACTCGTCAATTGAAGATCTATAAGAACAATTATTATCGGGCTTTCCTCTCCAAGAGGGAGAGGTTTTGGCCTCGGCTTGAAAGCCTAAACATTGTGTCTCTTGTGCATTTGATAATTGACTTAATGAAGAACATAATAATCTAACAAAGATAAGATCTAAGTGAAAGAAACATAACGAAATCACAAGTAATTATCAAGAAGAGAAATTTTAATAAAAGCCCTAATTTCTCTACACTAGATCTACCCTAGCCGAAGTCACTTCTCAACCACCCTGGCAGATCTATCTAACTCAGCTCATATCTACATATCTATCTAACTGACCCTATCCATGACAACACAAAGCCTCCCTATGGGCAGATCTCAACCAGAACTCTTAGCGCTTCCTATTGGTCAGATTATGGCCTGCTAGCAACCCTAACGTAGTCACTTATTCCTCAGATCTGAGACCTGATCATAGCTCTGTTCTTGGCCTCCTTCCACATCCACACTAGATCTGAGGAAGCTTTGATACGAGGTTCAAATATTCCCAAATCTAGGCTTGTAAACCCTTGATTGTGCGGTTAGAACTTGACTTAAACTCGATCTGCTACATCACTCAAGTTTGGCCTATTGCAACCCCTAGATCTGAGCCTAAACCAGCCCTATCCTGGGTGTGATCTCAGCTACCTTCTCCAACAGATGTGCGCCCTTCTCTTCGAGGATCTGTGGCACACCTAGTAGCTTCGACTCAACCCTATATCAGTCTCTCCTGTGGCCATATTTAGGACTCCAAGCACCACGGAACAACACCCTAGTTCGGCCCTTTTGCATAGGTTTAGCACTCTCAAAACTCGGCCCTCACTCTACTGCAATAAACTCGGTTTCTCCCTGGGGCATTGACCCTTGGTCTACCATATGTAGAAATTTTTGTTCCCAACCCCGATTTTCAGTTTCTCCTTATTTCTCCCATAAAGTTAAATGCCCATTCCCATAGCTATACATTCAACAAGCTAGAAAAATAAATATTTTCTGAAAACACAAATTCTGGAAATTTCACAGTGCTGAAATGCAAAAATAAAAACTCGGAGAAATAAATCAGCCACACACAAAAAATAGACACGTTGATTTTTAGTCAATATGACCCTGGAAAAACACCCTACAACTCTTGGGGAAAACAAGTTAGAAAGCTCTTCTTATTTCTGATAAATAGCTTTTACATTGAGAGAGAAATACTCAAAAAATTTCAAGTAAACATATTCAACTTATCTCGTTTTTCATGCTTAACCACCGCCTCAGAAAATGTGCAAATAGCAAAACAGGAACAACAATAAATTCGGTACGGTCACCCTCGTTTTTCATGCCCAGAAATACAGCGATAAATGTTGTTGTACGGCCTCCTCTTTTTGCGTGCAGAACAGCAATAAATGCTGCTGTACGGCCTCCTTGGAAAGCGTGCAGACAGTAATAAGCGCTACTGTATGGAAACTGCCTCGATTTTTGTGCACAGCAACACCAGCAGGGTGTACGGCCTGCCTTGAAATTCATGCCACAAAAACGACGACTTTCCTCCCTCGAAATTTGTGCCAAAAACTATACGCTTTCCTAGGAATGCATACCCTCAGCGGCTATATGGAAATTGCCTTGAAAAGCGTGCCAAAACTGACTTGAACTATGTGCCAACCCTGCTGTACGGATTTGCTGAAGTGTTGTCGCGTGCCAAGGTTATGTTCTCCTTCTCCTCACTGCTCAGAAATCTCCTTTGCTCTCTTCTTCTCCTTCTCTCAATCTGCTCATGAAAGAATGAATGATCTTTTCTCTCATTTTCCTCCTTTAACCTAACACTAAGTGGCTTTTGGGGAATCCCTAAATCTAATGGCTAAGATAGTTTTAAATCTAGGGCTGAGATTAAATGCTCATTTAAATCTCACTTTCTATTTTTTAATTCACCCCACTTTAATAAAGACCCACTTAGTCATTCATTTCCAAAGTCACTTTTCACTTTCTAATTTCACATTGACTTTATTAAAGTCACTTTAAAATTAGACTTGGTAACTTTATCACTTAAAGTCACTTTAAAATTAGATTTGACTTTATAACTTTATAAAGTCACTTTAGGAGAAAAATTAAATTCTTTTGGACACTTTTCCCTAGGCCAAAGATCAAAGCCTCAGGGAACCACCTGTCCTCCGGTAACCAAATTTCAACAACATACATGCCATGACCTTCCTCACCCCTTGCTTGCGGCAGCTACCTTAGACAGAATGCTCACTTTCACTAATGAATAGCTCTCATGAATGATCTCAAGCGAATATATACGTAGGCCTCTCCATTGACCTGTATTTATATTCCACTTTTAGGATTTCTTAGGAAAACTCTAGATCCTTTTAGGGTTTTTCCCACTTACCCTTATAATATGAGTTATTTTCCCCCTCACTTAGGGTTAGAACCCATGACTTGGGTACTTTGCGCACGACCCTTGGTTTTGTGGGTCACCTCCTCACAAATCAAGAAACCATGATTTGTGGGAGTACCTCCCAAGCTACAAAAATTAACATAAATGACATATGTGTGTGTGTGTGTGGGTGTGTGTATCAATTGGGGCTATCTCAAATGGTTGGGTGGAATGGTTGTTAACTTCCCCACACAGGTTCAAATCCTTGCTAGTGACATGATGAGCGTTGTTGTAATGGCTTCGTGCCTATGACTATTGTTGTATTGGCTTCATGCCTTCTGAACTCTTGAGTTACTTGTGGGCTGGCCTGCTACCAGCAACCTCACTCTAGCCCTCGGCTGAGAAGGAGGCTGATTTTTTTCCTCAGAAAAAAAAAAAAAAAATTATATATATAACTGGCACTGTCTCAAGTTGCAATTACAGCTGTATGGAAACTCATTAATTGTCATCAAATGGATGAAGAATGCACAATCTATTCTTAGTATCACTTTGCTGACTTTAGCAGACCAAATCAAGGCAAAAATACACCAGTTATAAAAAATACCTTTATTCATGTTTACAGGGAGATGGATACTATTGCAGATTCACTAAGGAAGGTTTACTACTGGATCCTGAGTAACTTCACCTGAAAGAGTTTAAGAATGGGATTCATTCAGAAGTTAGAACACACTTCAGCTATATAAGGTTTGAGTATATTATTTTATTTTTCCTCAGGATATAGCTCTCAGTTTTTTTACTGTTTATATTAAAGTTTTATATGATGACAACCGGATGACTGTAGAACTTCTAAACTTGTGGATGTTCTTGAATTTTGTTGAACTCTATTTTTGGACAGCTATACACTCTGATAAAGAGACTATGTAAAGGAAAACCAATGTTGATAGTTTTGCCTCATGCTGAAGCAGTTCTGAAATACTGTGTATAGTTCACATATAATTTTATGTGCTGTGCGATATGCACTTCGTAAATGTTTTTTTCATTCTACCTTGGAATAAAAGATGTGGTTTTTTTCTTTGGAATATATAATCATATAAGTCTATTTAAGCCCCGAGTGTTAGCTAAATAGGTTGGTGCCACTGTTACCAGGACATTGTTGGTAATCCAACAACCTGTGCAAGTTCCCATTTTGATTCACACATGTTCAGGCACACTAAGTTTACACCACCTGCTTTACACTGGGTACCATCCTCAGAGTGAGGGGAAGAGCCTAAGAGTTTCCAGGGGAGTTATTTCCAAGGAAAATAATATAAGACTGGTTAATATAGATAGGACTAGGATTCACTAGGAAACAAAAAGCACCAGCCCAGAAATATTTTCTACAGGGATCAAGCAAATAGTGATACATTGATGCTGAACTCTGTGGGCATCATAAAATGGATGAAATATAACATTCCATTCAATTAAGACAAGCAGTTAAAAGCTTTCTGCATTTGTGTGAAATCCAGCAACTGAAGGTTAATTTCATTTTCACACGACAACTTTAAAAGCAGGGAACCTTAGTATACAACATTCATTTCATAATACTGACCTGTCCCAAAGATGACTCCATCTCTTCTCTTGTTAGCTCAATTATAACATCGTCTTGCTCTACGATACCTTCTGACACCTGAAAATGTAAATTCATTAGCCCCAAAATCAAGAATGTAAGGAAAGAGTTTTTCAAGTTCATCCAAAAATCTTAGCATCTTACAGCCATCTTTTTTTCTGTCTGTGAGGAATGCTCAGGCTGCTGAAGCACTTTGTTTTTTAGAGGCATGCTCAATCCTGCAAGGCATTAGCTACACATAAAATACACAGAAATATATCCTTCAATGCTGATAAAATAATGCTATGGTGGCTACACCCCTAATTTGTTAGCTTTACTGTAATAAAGGGTATGAACAATAACTTTTACAAAAGCATGCCTCCAAAGAGCATAAACCTTAAAAGATATATTCTTTCTATTACCATCAGTCATGCAAGGCGCTGAAGATGAGCTAGCTGAACCAGGCTCCACCATACGGAGCCCAGTGATAATCTCATACAACAAACTCTGCAAAATGAACCAATATCTCAGAGGAAATATATAACAAGTCAACTGTGCCTTTAATTTGTCTTAACAATACCCCTCCTTATTTCAGAATATTCATGAATTATATTCTGCTTAAAATTCTCAAATTCTTCTATCAATTTCACCCCTTTATTTTATTCTAATTCCAAGTTCTATGTTCTAACACTATGCCACCTTGTGTAGGGAAATTGGTACAGGTTTCATAAACAACAGCGGATTTCGTCAACAAGGTTTTGGAAAAGGAACTTTCAATTTGCACGAAATAGGGAAACAATACAGAGACACATATTTATAAATATTCATAAACATTAAAAGAAAATAAAAAACATCAAAAAAGTGATTCACAATGAACAAGGTATGAATACACAACCAAAATTTGACAGAATATATTGGACAATATGATATCAGAAGTTGATTACATCA
Organism: Pinus albicaulis; assembly: GCA_034641835.2. Taxonomy (NCBI): domain Eukaryota; kingdom Viridiplantae; phylum Streptophyta; class Pinopsida; order Pinales; family Pinaceae; genus Pinus; species Pinus albicaulis. The sequence continues at coordinate 215,553,005 of CM076573.1, forward strand.
ATCAGATTAGGCCTTGTCCATAAATGACCAACAATTAAATTTTCAAATAAAAAAACACCAAGAGCGTAGACCTGGCAGGCTTTTACAACAATATAAATAAATAAAGGAGACTTGACAAGGTTTTACATAAGAACAAGGCAAAGTTTTCAGATCCCAAACTGTAAGAGTTCTCATCGTTCAATAAGTCGGGTTTTTTCTTTGGGTCTTTTTATTATTTATTTATTTTAGGTTTTAATGTATGGAGTCCACAAGATTTCCATACAGAAATCTACCAGGAAACATCTGGAAAAGGGTTCCGAGATGTTTCCTATACAAGAACATATGGGAAATATCTCCCAGACCCCTCCATGGAGTTTCCTCTCCATTTTTATGCCTGAAATATTTCCTGTATAGATATTAGAAAGGGTAGCAGTTTCAGATGCATAAGCCTGACCTGTTAAGTTATCATTGTTATCATGAAAAATCTTCCTTCAACAATTTCAAGTCTAGAGGAAAATAATAAATTTCCGATTCCCTTCTAAATGAAGAAACCCATATTTGCTGTCTCCATATCTCTCCAGTTATTTTTTCCTCCATTAGGAATGACAGGAAGGGAAGAATGGAAGAAATTGAGCAAATTACCTCGTCCAAATCATGGCCCATCTGTAAAGCTCCAAGATTGAAATATTTATCAGCTGCAGTAGCACCCGTAGTGGATAACTGAGGAGGATGTAGGATATTATAAAAGAAGATAGAAACCGAGTCATAGTAGAACTGGGGACGTGCAGAGTTATGATCACCCTCGAACTTTATAACATTCTTGTCCCCCTGTGTAGGACATCCATCAGTAGCAATAAAAGAAAAGGTCTTTGTTAACTGCATATTAATATTGCTTTAAAGACATAAACCAATTTGTTTACTCTCAGACATGATATTGACATACCGCATATAATTTGAAGATTATGTCAGAATGGTGTGGCTGGATGAATACATCCTCAGTTGCATGTCCAAATAGTGCTGGAATGAAGGTTTTTGGAGCAATCTGCAATACATGTTCAGTTTTTCAATAGAAACTTACCTGAAATAAAGTTATAAACTTCAATGTGCATCCCTAGAATTTAACAAGACTGCCCTAGTTGTATAATTGATATTTATTATTTTTATCACATTTCATTAAATTCTTTATGAACACTGATGACTAACAACGATTTACATCAACAAAGTAGAATACAAAGATGTGTGCATACTACAAACAATACACTGATGTTAAAATATGGCCCAGAGACATTAACTATTTTCATGAAAAGAATTGTAAAAGCAAGGTAAATTACTCGGGCTCAATGATTAATGATCATAATGCAAGAAAAAGAACTTAGTATGGTAAAAAACAAATTTCTTAGAAGGACAAACCTGCGTAGCATTGAGGTCCATTATATCAAAATTGGCTTTCTTTTGGATTACACGCCGCATGTACTGGACAGCTACTTTGACCTGATATAAAGAAACACTTTGTTGGACCATAAATAAAGCATTGCATTCAAAAGTTCCACACTTCTCCTACATACCAAGAAAAAAATTCTAAAACATCTGTGATAAGTATAACAAGTTTTTTATTTCCTCAAATAATTAATACTTAATTGTAAAATTTTGGTTTGGCTAATGAAGCTAGGTTGGTTCTTGAGACAATGCTTTCGTAACGATTCATGTATTGCAAGATATATGTGGCCTAGGCATACTGGGACAGTGCTGAACAGCAAAAGATCTCGGATGGAAGGCTGTGCTTCTTGGGATATATTACCCTGCATTTGAATTTTTTGGACTTGAAGAGTTTATCTGACTGAGGGAATTCCATCAGAAATTCCACTATGGGTTGGCTAGATTTTCCTGACAATGTATATGTAAAATTGACAATGATATGAAGATAATAAGATAAGATAATTTTATTAACGTCCAACAAATGACCACAAAAGTAGGTCAATGGGACTGAAGAGTACTATCAATATGAATACAATGTGGGAGTCTGGTACTGCAAGCGCAGCTCCGAGAGAATGCTGAAAATAACATAAAGAAAGAAACAAGTGGTACTGCTGCTGTGACCTGCATATAAAAGACTATGGCATGGAACCAAATAATCAATAGCCTGCCAAAAATAAGTGAGTGAGCTAGGAAGATCTGGCAATGGAGCTAAAGATGTCAAGGGCTCTTGAGTCTGATGACCAATGGCGAGGGAGGTGAACTAGGCACTGGCTCGCTATCAAAGTCACATGGAACTAGTGATGAGCCCGGCCATACAATCCTGGGGGTCGATGCAGGAGCGACAGATACTCCTAGCATCCAAGGTCGAAAGAAAGAAACTCAGGACTGATCTCTTGGCACCCCTGTAGAAAAGGGATGTAATCAGACAGGTCGGAGGTGCCCTGCTCTAGAACCATATGGAGCTGGTCCCTCTGGTGCTTTGAGGACATGTGAACTGTTGAATAGTTCAGAATCTCCCAATTGGTCTAACTGGAATCCGTCAATCCCCTGAGGGGTGGATGAGAAGAGCCCCGAGATCTCACACTTCCATTGTTTGGTGCACCCTAAACTTCAGTTCAACGCTTGTGGTTCTGATTTGATGAATCCACATGAAAGTATGAGGGGATCATCCTGGTCATCCCAAGGCAAAGCACAGTGTGTAGGAACTGAGATACATGGCTAAAAATATCCCTGATGAAGAGGGCTAAGCATTGTTAATCCTGGTACTTAAAGAAGGTAGAGAGGGAACCTCCTGAATCCCGATATAGGAAGTGATAGCATCCTCTGATCTCAAAGTATAGGGGGCACCTAAAAATAAGGTGCGTCTCTTCCCTAGCTCTCGTAGATGGCACATTTGGCAGATCCTATCCGACCATGGTAAATGGTGTTAATTTTCCATTGTTCTATGCTTTGTACAATCACTTAGCCCAATCTTTTATTCAACTAGCAATCAAATTTAATCTTTCTATGATAAATAGCAATTGTAGATAGAACAGTAAATGCAATGTACTAGAGGACACTCAAGGGCAATAGCAAGACAACACAAGATTTGGTAAAAACCAGGGAAAAACCCCACATGGGGGAAAACCCTTTGAAATTCTTCTTCTATTAGATTGTCATCAAATGTTCAGCAGAGAGATTACAATGTTCAAATTCATCAATCAAGAGTCAAAGTCAAACCTTTGACTAACCAACAAAACCAACCATCCAATATCCAAAAGATGAGCCCGATAGTCAAATCTTGTCAACTAGTCAAATCTGAAATTATGGTCAAAGTCAACAGCAGTTGTAGAGGTCCCAAATGCTAACAAAAGAGCTCGGTCAGCAATCAAAAATGTGGCACTGAAAGCTGGTCAAAGTGCAGTCAAAACAGTGCTTCAAATTCGGACAAAGTCAAAGTCAAAGTATGCTAAAACCCTAGTTGCATATCTAGGGTCAACGAAGGTCAAAGTGCCCAGAAAAGTTCGTCCTTCTTGCCAAAGAAGTTGGCCTCCACAACAGATGCAAAATCTCAAGTCCAACCAAGTCAAACCAATCCCAAACTCCGAAAAGTCGACGTTGGTCAAAGATAGAATTCAGCCCAATAAAAAATCTTCTCTCCCCTCGCAAGTGTGAGAGACACTTGCAATTTTCAGAAGTAGTCGAACCTCCAGGGGAAGAAGATGTGTGATGATGATGCTCCAAATGATGTGACATGAGGTGTATTTATATGTGTCCAAGGACATCCAATTTCCTTGCCTAGGCCGACTTGTACGTTTGTGTATTTGTGTTTTTTCCAATAAAAATAATATTTTTCCTTGACCAAATCAAATTCATCCAAGGGCAAAGAGGGTCTTCTCTGGATGAGGGAGGATGTCCATGTTGAGATTTGTAGCTTGGGAGGTAATCCACCACCCTCAAGGGGTACTCCAAACCATAGGCTTAAGGGTTGTGGAGGAGTTGGCACACAAGTGTGGCTTGTGGGTGTGAAACCCAAGCCTGTGGGATTTGCACCCAAGCATATGGGTGTGAATCCATGAGGAGTTTTGGACATGTGATGATTTGAGGTGATAGAGGATGCTGAGAGCAACCAGTAGCATCGAAAGTCACTCCAATCCGACGTCTACAACTTGAGATATGAATTTTCAATTGTAGTTGTGGGTTAATGTGGCACCTAAAGGAGGTCGGCTTGATATGTTAGAGTTCCACAAGTTATGTTTGTTGACGCCACATGATTTGGTATAAATATAGCAGAGACGAGAGGCATTTCTCCTCATCCAAAGAGTGCATTCATATAATAGAGAATACATCTGAGGCAGCCAAGCTCAAGAGGCCAAGTATGTTTGGGACAGCGATTTTGGTTGTTTCTGTCTCTGAACAGGTCTGAGTTTGAGCAAGGAGGAGGCCGCATTTGTAGGGGGCAGTTTGATGGCGTTTTTGGACAGCTTTGCATGGGTTTTCTCTCCTACAGGAAAGGTCGCAGACCTGGCTGTGACTTTCAGATAGGCCACAGCCCTAAAATAGCTAGTACAGGTGGGCCGTAAAGCTGGGATTGATTGCACAAGTGGGCCGCAGTCAAGAAGGAGGTCTGGGAGGTAGAAAAAGGAGTTGTAGCAGCCCTAACCAGGTGTACCAGACTTGCTGTAAATGACACCAGCCCTTGATGATGCCAGGTATGTGATGTATTGATGTATTTGAGTTGAGTTGGATTGTCCTAGGTTGGACAGTTTTGGATAAGTTTGTTGGCAGCCATGAGGAAGGGTTTCCTAGGTGGATGGATGCCCTAAAGAGTGGGCAGATACTACAGTAGTCTATTGGAGCCTAGATTTGTGCAATAGCTCCTCTATTGCAGAACAAAGTGAAAATCTTCAGAGCTCTAGGTTGATGATGATTTAGCAGATCTGAAGGACATGATGTTTGGTGTTGTATTGGGCATTTGAGATCTATTGGAGGGCAGCGTAGAGCCCTAAGTGGCAGGGAAGGACACTTGGCTGCTAGGAGTGGCAGTTGTTGGAGCTCATAGGTCTTATCAGCCAGAGGAGCAGTTTGTTGCAGCATGTGTTCATCATTGGAGAAGCGACATTTGATGGTCATAGGTGGCAGCCCCCATGCCCTATGTTAGTTTTCACTGGAGCAGCGCAGGAAGACTATAGTGGGAAGAAGACCCCAAGTAGCTAAGGAGCAGTGGTGGGCAGTTGTGAGTTGTTCACAAACAGAGTTGTGAACAACTCAACAAGAGTCTTTGTCGATGCATTGATGGACGAACAATCAACGAGGGAACAGATTGTTGAGCCGAGATTTAGTGGCCAGATGGACTTGGAGCTAAGTTGCTGGAAACATCCTCCCCACCCTTGTTTCAGGGAAAAAACGAAACGGAAACGGGGAAACCTGTACCAAACGGCCGGGAAACGCGTTTCCGGCCGTACTGATATGTTTCCCATATGGGAAACGTTATCAGTACGGCCGGAAACGCATTTCCCGACCATACAGCCGCGTTTCCTCCCAAAACAACGTTATTTTTTTTTTGGGGATTCGTGCAATTTATTATTATTTTATTTGTTTTATTTGTGTCTTGGATGCTTTGCTTCTAATGATCAAGCCTATGGCCCTAGTATTTATATGTGATTCATGGTAATGTTAAATTCTTAAGGAAAATGTCACTTTTCACTTTTACTTAAATTTTTAACATTACCATGAAATGACTCAGGATGTTTGAGAGTGGTTCCGACCTCATTGGATTTCATATGCAGAAAGTAGAATTTTAGATCTCATTCAAAATCCAGCAGACTTATCAGTTTTTCAGGATATCAAGATTGGGTGATTGCAATGTTTCCTTCGGATTTTGTCATGTATTAGGGTATGGAACTCGTATTTAATCAAGAGCACCAATCCCTCTATGTACCTTGATGTTAGTGACATTGGTTGTCAAACTCCTCTATCATGACCCTATTAAAAATGTACCCATCACTCAAACAAAATCTTGACTTGACATGCTCATAGTCTTTATTGTACTTGCAGCCTCATAGTCTTTATTGTACTTGCAACCTCATATATATAATAAAGGTTGATTTTGAGATTTTGATATATAATAAAGGTTGGTTTTGGATATTTCGATATTGCTATTTTTATTACGTCTCTGTTATCATTCATGAGTAAATGTCTTGTAACTTGTAATAGTATATGTCTTAAATTTATCATGTACGTTTTATGATTTCACATAACATTTCTTAAATGTCCTAAATTCTAATATAAATTTAAATTTAAATTATAATATATATATATATATATATATATATATCGCGTTTCCCCATTTCCAAAATTTGGGGAGGTCGCGTTTCGTATCACTTCCCATTTCGGAAACTCGTTTCCGTTTCCCCGTTTTGTGCAACTTAGACTTGGAGCATTGATAGAGGCAGATGTTGCAGTTCGGGAGCCAAAGAACCGAGCAGATGTGTACAGGGTACGACCGAGAGGAGCTGAGAGAGTGTGTTACATCTAGATGGTCAGAGTATCTTGTATTGGGTAGATTGGTTGTCGAAGCACTGACACCAAGTCCCAGTTTTGTATCTTTGCATCAGTGAATGTATGAGGGCCATTATCCCTGGTACGAGAGCCCTAGACTGTTGTATTATTCAGTTTGATTAATATAACGAAGTTGGGTTATTGTACAAAATTGTGTAAAAAGTTGTGTATATTTTGTGCACTAGTAAATTTATTGTTGTTTATATTTCGTTGTGCAAAGTAACTTCGTTGTGATTCTTGGTTTGGTAGCGTCAGTGATTTAGGATTCTATCCTAAACACCAGGATCGTGAACAAACAAGAGTCTTGTTGACCACTCCGCATCAACGACCCTATAGTAGTACACCCCTTTTTTTCGCAAAAGGGATTTCATCATGTTTCAATATTCAGATCATCCAAGATTCATCAGGATTCGCCATCAGCCTTCAGTGTGTTAAAGTTGTATACCCATTCTGCATGTTTATAATGTAAATGATCTTAGTAAGACCATTATGTATGTAACAACCTAGGTAAGTCTATTATTTTAATGACGATTTTCATCATACGAGGTTTTTCGACTCATTGATTCATTTGTGTTTCTAGACACAAATGATCAGCAGAGTTTTTCCCTCCAGCCTCACCCCAAAGCTAGGGTGGATTTTGTCGTCAAGATTTTAGGTAAGTCCTAGTGTTGTCTTTACAAAGTCCTTGTAAAAATATTTTGGGAATAATTTTAGCTAGCTGGCTAAATTATTTTATTACAAATCACAAGGCCCACTAGATCATATTTTGAGTCGCAAAATTGGGTAAATAATTGAAAGTCTATACTGAAAGAGCGTTCCCCCTTTAAGGGTTGAAATGTAATTATCTTACGTAAATAATATTTTAGCACCATGGCTAAAATAATAGAGGGTTGGAAAAATTTATTAATCCCCTCATGTGTCAATTAATTAAATTTTCTAACAAAAATAAATTAAAAATAAAAATCCTAAGCCAGAAATTTAATTAATTAGAGTCAAAATTAAGTCTTGGGAAAAATAAATTCTCCAAATTAAAAAATGTGTGGGTTCTAGAAAAAATAATTTAGGACCCTTGGGCCTTGATGGTTAAGTAAAGGTCAATTTTTTTAGGAAATTTACTCAATAATTAATTTTGAGTTAATTAAAAAGGAATTAAAAGAAAAATTCGAAAATTTCTCAAAAAATAAATATTTCGACGGTGATGATTAAAACATTATTAAATCCTTATCAACGGTTGAGATTACTTTGACGGAGATCAAGCTAACTAGTCGTTTGGAGAATTTATCTATAAATTAGAGGTCATTTTTCACACAAAGGATCCGATCAATGAGCCATGTACTTGCTCTTGAAGCTCTCTTGTAATCTTTTCTAGAATAATAATAATGCAAAGTCTTTGGGGTGTACATCGATGGTCGTGCTCCTCTCCTGTATCTTATGGTAATATTGTTTTTAATGTTCTGCTGAATATTACTTTTATGAGTTGTTGGTTAATAGCTTTCGTGGAATAATCTATTGCACAGGCATCTTGCATAGGTTATTGGATTTGAAATGGCATTTGAATTTAACATTGAAGATTACATTGTTATTTTATGTCTCTATTAATCTGACAATTTAATATGAAGTGTGCAGAAATCATTTGGATTTATAAAATTGGGTGTTTTGGTAAGTCCTCGGCTGGACCAGCTGACTCCCAAGGCATAAGATCTGAAGAGTCTGCCTAATCTAAATTCCTAGACTAATCTTACGAATATCCTCTTGCAGGGTTTTCTGGGCCAGTACCTCATTTAAAAAAGTATTGTTTATCTTTTATTGTACTCAATAAATAGATCTGGCTAGAAAGAGCTCATATCTATAGATCTGGGAGCGGATTTGGACTCATACTCCTCAGATCTGGTAGATTTGTATTTTAATTGTATAGATCTGAAGTAATTTCATTTTAAATTTCTAACCTTTGTTTGCAGCTGGGGTTTTGGTCGAAGATGCCTATAGACCATCTATAAGGGCTCGGATGATGGAATAAATGTTGTCATGTCATCGTAGAAGTCATGGGACACCTTCCAAGTGTGTGGTGCACCTGTGGGGCCAGCTGGGCATAGTATACCAAACACATCTTTCTCGTCCAAAAGGTGGACCTCTAGCAATCTCTTAACATCTCTAGGGATCCATGGAGTGTTGTGTACTGTTGTGGAAGCCCATGGCTCTCTACACACACCCTATATGTGTCAATGTAGCCCTCTGAAATGTTAGGACCCCGTAGAGGGAGACCAAACCCAAATGGACACCATCTGTAATCCTGTATAAGACCCAATGCGTCCCCTAGCCTTCCAGTAAAACAAGTCATTAAAATAATCGTGTAAAAGAGCTTACAAACCATGGACAACAAGTGGACACTTCATAATGGCATGCCCTTTCATAGTGGGCTTTGGCATGTGCTAATGTCTCCAAGCTCCAAAGGGGGTTAGCCAGATACCTTAATAGGTGGTTTCTAGTATGTTCAAGGTACATCCCTCAAATGGTGGTAGCATGTGATAAATAGGTGAAATGGAATAGGGAATGAGAGGGGCAATCCTGGGCCACATACCGGGGCACAAGGGTAGCTAGAGAAAGGGAAGCCCACATCTAGGTGTATAATGTGTAGGAGGGAGCAATCGTGGTACATGAGGTGCCCCGACCTTGATTTTTCCTCCCTTCTTTATATGTCTTTATCCTTTTATGAATTTTCTTTGATTAATTGCTCAGGGCTCAAAGGATAAGAGCATGATGTGTAAGATATAGTAGTTATTACCCCCTTTTTGGTAGGACAATTCATTTCCCTCCAGGGGTTGGGACAATCATGGGCTCCTAAATGATAAAGAAGGCTCATCTAGGGCCTATGAAACTAGGGTGATGGCCATGGGTATGGAGTAGAGCTGATGTATTGGCTTTTTCCCACATGCTCATTATGTTTGCCCCGACCATCTTTTGCATTTTGTGGTACGTTTTCCTGTTGAATGTGGCCATTTATGCTTTTACTTTTCTTTTTAATTTCTTCAACCTCTGAGGCATCGTTCCAAGCCTGACCCAAGGTAGGGGCAAGGGAATGGGGAGGCTAACCCTATGTGGACCCAGAGAGGCAATGTGGACCCAGGTGGGAGAGATGATGAATGGGGGTAGAGTGAATGGAAGGGGAATAGTATATGTGGATAAGGGAGCAGGACCATGCAACCAAAGGCGAGGTTTCCCAAGTGTTGATTTTTGTAGCATCAGATGTGCTCTAGCCTCAAGAATTTGCAGAGAAGCTATGACACTTGTATTCTCCAAGACCCAGAAATCGTTTGGAGAAATTCCACCTAGAGATTGCTTAATTAAAATAATTAATCAATTTTTAATATTTCCTAAGTCTAAAACTTAGGAAATATGATTAATTAAAAGGTATTAATTAAGTCAGGTGTGAATCTTCTAGAGAAAGGTGTGGATAGAGTCTTAGTTAATCTTAGCCATCGATTAAGTTTTAATCGTGGTCGTTGATGTCTCAACGAGAGATTATAAGAAGGAACTCGATGGACACTTGTAGATTACTTGGTAATTCCTAAGCCGAGAGGGAGCTTAGGTTCATTGTATAGGAACGAGTACATTAGAATATGTCCTCCTTAATTAAAAAAGAGTCACAGATTCAGTTCCCTAATTCATGTGTCATGCACTAGACCAAGAATAACAGCCGTAAGTCTTAGTGAAGGCCATGAGAGGGAGAGATAGACACATCATTCTGGTCTTCACCTGGGAAGACAGAATGGAGGATTGGGTAATCATCTGGCATTCGATACTCTTTGAGGATGTATTAGGGCATCCAAGATAAGAGTAGTCGTGAAAGGACTAATATTCTTTGAGGACTAGGAATCCAAGATAAGAATAGTCCTGGACATACCCTGAGAGAACCCGGGTAGGGTATGATCCAAGAGAGACAATGATGATGTCTATTAATCATTGGTCTCGCCAGCATTGGAGCTCAAGATCTTATGGAGAGATGGAGTTGTTAGTCAAGGCCTTGCACTACGACAATGTTGGTTCATAGGATGCTATACAGATGGGATTACCAATCGGATTCTTCTTATGAGATTCTTCAAATTGAGAATGACCAAGTACCATTATGAATACCTCCCTAGTTAAGAGGGAGTGTTGAAAAGTGTAACTAGGTTCGGTTTTCCTAATGACATATAATTATGATTTTATGTAATGAAGAAACAAAGATAATAAAATGTATTTATTGTAATATGGGAAAATTTCTGAATCCTTAATACAGAAACCCTACTACAGGAATTTGGTTTACTTCTCCTACTTGTGTTCTTAATTTAACAAGTTATTTTCATAAATATTCAAAAAAACTGACGTAAACATACTGCAGCCTACACATACCTACAGATCAAGTACTAAAGAATAAAGCACATTCGACAAAGGACACAAGATATTTCGGACAAATGTCCTCGGAAAAAACCCAATGCGGGAAAAACTGGTGCAACAACTCTTGAGGATTTTATTATTATGCAGAATTCTGAATACAAACTAGGGTACCAGTAGTGGTTTACCCAACAGAGAAAATCCCGGCAGAAGTACCTCTAACTCCCGAGACAGATAATATGGTTGATTCAATTGAGGATGAAGAACCCCACAGGTACCTATGCAGTCACTGCGTCACCCTTCAGTGTGGCTGCATCGCCCCTTATGGATTTGCTTAATACGAGCCCTATTTGGCCCACTGAAACCCCAGCACAGCTTTCTGAGTGACTGTGTCACCCTTTTCTGGCCTTGCATCCCTCTGTGTGAGCCCTTCTGGCTCTACGACACCCTTGCTGGGTTTACGCTACCTCTGCATCACCCCTCTTATGCTTACGCTGCCTCTGCGTAACCCCTTCTGGGTCTGTGTTGCTTTGTGGTACGGATCTGCCTCTCTACTATTGTATTATCGGCCTCGGATCTGAAATCCCTCTTCCCATCTGCCCCTAGCTGCGCTACAAGCACACTCTAAAATTTTCAACAAACTATGCCCTAGTATTTCGACTTAGCTCAAGTGCTATCACTATGTGCGTATTCTCCAACTAACCCCAAGTCTTCCTTTAATACTCTTCCATTTGACGAATCAACGGTCGTGATCTAATCTCTAATCGACGGCTAAGATTAGAAAAGACCTGATCCTCGTCACTTAGAACATTCTCACCCACATGTTAAATTAATTCCCTTTAATTATTTAATTTCCCTAAGTTTAGAATTAGGATCTCCATTAAAATAATTAATTATTTTAATAACTTAAGCTTCGGGTGGAATTTCTCCAAACGATTTTTGGGTCCTGGAGATCTCATGTGTCCTAGCCCCTCCACAAAGTTTCAGAGCTAGGGCACATCCAATGCTACCCAAAAATCAACACTCCCTCTTAGCGAGGAATGTGCTCTAGCAATACTTCAACCCAGAAGCATTACTCTGATCCACAGCATCAGTCCCATGCGCTGCTGATGCTTGGCCTGCTGCCCTTCATCCACTGCGTTGCTGCCTTTTGTATTGTTGCCCATGACTCTGCCTCATCCGTATTGCAGCTCCCTCTCAAATGTTGCATCATGGTGCCCATAGCACTGCCACTGCTAACTGTTGCACTGCAACTCCGTTTCTAAGAGTAAGCAACTGAAGGACATCACCCAAAATCCTGACAGACAAGTCAGTTTGGCTACATCTCAATATTGAAACACCCTTTGCTACTAATCTGTGTTGACCCTTTGGTGCCTCTGTGTTGTTGTTGTTGCTCTGTACTGCGTAAGCACTGCCTCTGCACAACTAAAATCCTATCAGCCTCTGCGCTGCTGCCACCTCTGCTCTGCGCTGCTCCAGTCTTTAGCGTCCTAACTCTGCCAATGTGCCTCCATAATCTCTCGCACCAACTGACTCTAGTCATCCTGCTACTGTCATTAAGGGCTCCCGTAGCTCGTATGTGATCCAAAAGTTTGGGCACCTCAAGGATCTTGCCCCTCAACCATCTGTAGTTCACTCTACAGATCTATGTCACCCCACCTCTTCTCTTGAGGCACATGAGCACACATAGCCACATCATCATCACTCCCATCATCGCCCTTCGTTGTTGCAGCCTTAGCATCTAAATCTTCCTTGCTCTTCTTCTTTTGAGTACAAGTAGTCGCAAAATGTCCTAATTCACCACATCTGAAGCACCAGACCTTAGAAAGGTCTTTCTTCTTCTTCCCGCGCTGCCCCTGCTATCCCTTAGATGCGAGAGCCGCATCTTCCTCCTCCTTGATCGTGATTCCTCCGTTATTGTTGCCCACCTTGGTCATCCTCCGAATCTCTTCTTGTCGAAGAGTTGCCCACATGTCTTCCCAATTTGGAAGTGTCGCTCTGCCCAAAATGCCTTGGACAAAGGTCTCCCACTCTTCAGAAACTGCATTCAGGGTAGTCTTGACCATTAGTCATCAGGAGTGGCCCCCATAGCAACCAATTGATCACGAATCGCCTTCAATCTAATGAGGAAGGGGTCGATTTCCTCTCCCTCGTGCATATGAAATAGTCACAGTTGATTCTCCAAAAGCATCATCCTCTGGACAGAAGTACCTTGATACAATGTGGTCAATGTTGTCCACATCTCATTTGTCGTATTCTTCTCGGCAATGTGTGGGACCACATGATCCTTCACCCCGTCCATAATCAAGCGCTTGGCTCTAGCTTGATTTTCCTCATACTTCTTCAACGGATCAACGTCAACAGGAATAGCTACAACCTTCTCGGCAGATCTTTGATGCGATATTCGTCAAGCATTCTGACAGGATTCTGGCCTTCCAGATGAAGAAGTTAGATGCTCCATCTAACTTGTCCTGGTCCCTCAATCCATGAGAGGCCATCTCTGATAAAAAATTGTCGAAACGAATACTCTTCTCCCTTCTTATGCTGCTACCCTCAGCAAAAGACTCAGATCTGGGTTTGTTGGTGCTAGAAACCCTCTAGATAAAACGCTCCCTCTGACAAGTGACTTCCCTCCCGGAAATCCTCCATCAATTTTGTCGAATCGGCTCTCTCCAATCACTCTGCTGATCATATCTCAGACTTATTGGCTAGAAAGTCTACTAAGGAATTGCTTCCCCTTACTTTGTCAACCCTACTAGACATTGCTCTGCACCGGCAGAAACAGTGCCCCACCAGCAACTTCCGAAGAACCAAACTACACTTCCAGTCACGGCAACTGGCTCAGCGTCACCTCCTCTTGGACTTTGTCACCCTCCAGGCCTGTGTGAGCCTATGCGTCAACTCTTTGTCAGCTAGACAGGCTTTGCGTCACCCTTCTCGGACTGTGCTACATGAGCTAGGTTGGCTCTGCGTCACCTCTCTAGGGCCTGCGATGTCCCTCTCATACGTTGCCTCTTCCGGATTTGCACTGTCACTCGGGACAACCTTCTTCCTGCAACAAAAGCTTTGTCACTTCATTGATGGCTTCAGCTCTCCCTGATCTACAATCGCTCTGATACCATGTGAAAATTTCTAAATCCTTATTACATAAATACTACTGCAGAAATCTAGTTTACTTCTCCTACTTGTGTTTTTAATTGAACAAGTTATTTTCAAAAATATTCAAAAAACATTGAAGTAAACATACAGCAGCCTACACATACATACAAATCAAGTGCTGAAGAATAAAGCACATTCAACAAAAGACACACAAGATTTTTCGGACAAATGTCCCCAGAAAAACCCAATGTGGAAAAATCGGTGCAGTAGCTCTTGAGGGTTTTATTATGATGCAGAATTTTGAATACAAACTAAGGTACCAGTAGTTGTTTACCCAAATGTGAAAATCCCGGTAAAAGTACCTCTATCTTTGGAGATAGATAATATGGTTGATTCAGCTGAGGATGAAGAACCCCATAGGTGCCTACACAATCAATGCACCACCCTGCTGTGTGGTTGCGTCACCCCTTATGGATCTGTTGAATACGAGCCCTATCTGGCCCACTGAAATCCCAGCGCAGCTCTCTGAGTGACCGTGTTACCCTCTTCTAGCTCTACGTCCCTCTGCGTGAGCCCTTCTGGCTCTGTGTCACCCCTGTTAGGCATACGATGCCTCTGCATCACCCCTCCTGGGCTTACGATGCCTCTGCATCACGCCTCCTGGGCTTACGCTGCGTCTGCGCCATCCCTCCTGGGCCTGCGCTGCTCTGTGGTACAAATCTGCCTCTCTGCTATTGTATTCTCGACCTCGGATCTGAAATCCCTCTATTAATCTGCCACTCGCTGCAATGCAAGCTCACTCAAAAATTCTTAGCAAACCGCACCCCAAAATTTCGAATTAGCTCAAGTGCTACCGCTATGTGTGTATTCTCCAACTAACCCCAAGTCCTCCTTTAATACTTTTCCAGTTGACGAATCAACGGTCGTGATCTAATCTCTAATCGACCACTAAGAATAGAAAAGACTTGATCCTCATCACTTAGAACATTCTCACCCACATGTTAAATTAATTCACTTTAATTATTTAATTTCCCTAGGTTTAGATTTAGGGTCTCCTTTAAAATAATTAATTATTTGAATAACTTAAGCTCCGGGTGGAATTTCTCTAAACGATTTTTGGGTCTTGGAGATCTCATGTGTCCTAGCCTCTCCACAAAATTTCGGAGCTATAGCAGATCCGATGCTACCCAAAAATCAACATAATGCTTGCATCATGGGTTTCATGAGAAAGAAGATTTTATTATAGTTCAAAGACTTCTTCTTGATATCTTTAAGAATTTGTCATCTTGTCATAAAGATAATTAGAATCAAGTAAATGAAGTCATGTTACACTTGTAAAGTGACACATTGTTGATGTAGAAGATATACTCCAAGACCTTGTCACTAGGCCCCATGAAGTTGGCTCAAAGTATTGTAAAGATACTCCTTGATGAAGTCAGCCTACCCTCCACAGCTCATGTCGACCTAATAGCTAGAGACGGTCACTATATAAAGGGTGATGCGGCCTCATTGTAGCACAATCACTTTGGATCAGGTTTGCAATAAAAATGCGAAATAAGGGTCTGCAGTTGGAGCATATGAGAAGGCATCTAAGCGAAGGAAGAAGGGCTCACACATCTCTGTTTTGGGTCTATTCCTCTCTCGCATATTTCAGGAGTGTCGAGGGTAATAACTGCGTGGAGAAGAGGATAAAACTGTGAGGAGAAGAGGATACTTCAGCGTGAAGGAAGGTCACCAAAGTGTACACACAGTTTGGTCTTGGGCTGAAGGAGAGTCATACATATCTCGGTTTTGGGTCAGCATGCATCAAGCATAACTCAGAAAGGAGATGAAGGTGATTGCAGTTCAAAGGAGGGTTAATACAGCAAGAAAGAGATCTCGGTCTTGGGCATCAAGGGTGCAGAAAGAAAGTCGAGGAAGAGTCTCTAGGACACCGAGGCTAAATCGAAGAAGAACATTGTTTTGGGGCTGCTAGATTAGGGATCGAGCTTCCCTAGTAGAGGTGTAGTGCAGTGAAGGAAAAGGAAGATCAACATAAGGAGTCGAGAAGAGCAGTAAGGGATAGTGACAAGGGTCTTGGAGGTATACTTGTGTCAAGGGTCTGTGCCATGGTCTTGGTACTCATCAATTAAAGGTCTATAAGAAAAATTTCGATCGAGTTTTCCTCTCAAAGAGTGAGAGGTTTTGTCGTTGGCTTGCAAGCCTAAACATTGTCTCTCTTGTGCATTTGATAATTGACTTGAAGAACATAATAATCTAACGAATATAAGATATAAGAGAAAGAAGCTTAAAGTAAATTACAAGTAATTATCAAGAAGAGAAATTGTAAATAAAGCCCTAATTTCTTAACAAGCAAGACCCTTCTTTTAGATGATGTCCTAGCAATGAAACCCTAGGTATATGTTTGTCTATCTGATCAAGTTTGTTATATGTCTAACTTTAATGTGTTTGTGTCATTAGGTTTGCCTGATATATGTTATGATATACTTGTGCATGATTATGAAACCCTAGATATGTATATGTGTTGACCTAATTGTTGATGGTCATAAGTCCTACGGTTTGTAATTAAGCCCTAGTTGAAGTTTGATATTCTAGGATGATATTTTTAGCCTTGACAATGAATCTAGGGTTTACCACAAACCCTAGTAGAAGCTAGTCATGTTGTTGAAACTTTAAACTGAGTTGTGATTGACTGTTAAAGCTTAATGGTTCATGTATGAAATCTAGGGTTTGCACTAAATCCTAGTGGCAAGTCTAACATATGAATTCTGAAAGTTGTTAGATGCATTGTTGAATTATACTTGTTTGAATTGCTTTTAGGGTTTACAATATGCTATAGAAGAGTTTGAAGGAATATTGAGGCTCTTGATATAATGAGACTAATATCTTGATTGAAGTCTTGATGATAAATTCCAGGGTTTATGACACAAACCTAGCAAGAAGTTGAAGTATAGAAGTTTATGTCTCGTGTTGATTATGATGTATAAAGTCTAATGCTTCCATTATTATATTATTCTGATATGGTTAAATTCATGCTTCTATGGATTTGGTTGTACTTGCTATCTAAGTTGTGCAAGTACATAATTTTCAAGATGATGAACATGTTTGTAAGTAAAGTTGATAAGCACGACGAAGAAAGTTATATGAATGATGATGGTCATAATGACATTGATAAGAAGGATGGAAGCCATGAAAGATTCTCTGATGTCATAGACAGAAGTTGATCTCCCTAAGTTAAGAGGGAGCCTCGATAGAAGAAATCTCCCCAAGTTGAGAGGGAAGGCATATTATGGCCATACATTGAAAGAAGAAATTGGAGAATGCACTTTGAGGTACTGCTGAAAGAAGGAAAGCAAGATCTGGTTGTAGAATATGTTGTTGCATAGGAAAGGAAGATGTATGGTTGAAGAATCCTCTGTCAAGATTTGTTTGAAAGTCCTACTGTGATAAATTGAGAAGCAACATCAAGATGTCTGAAATACCCCAGAGGTTTGTGCTTACTTATGTACATTTGAAAGTTTATTACTAATTGGGGTTGTGTTTGTACAGGTAAATCTCTCGAAGGTTTGATAGCATGTTTTACATGCTTCTTGTTACCGATCAATTTGATTGGGAGAGATTTGTTGTTTCTGATCAGTTTGATCGGGAGAGATTCATTACCGATCAGTTTGATCGGGGAGGATTTGTTATTGATTAGAATAATCAGGAGTGTTGAGGCCTTGTGTGTAATACACATTGTCTGGGAGGACATCTGGCTGACACTATGTGTTGATGTCTGGATCCCAAAGTAGGGAGGGTGGCGTTGGTAATAGAGCTCTGACTTCGTATACGCAGATGTATCATTGGGTTGATGGTTAGCAAGTAAGTCCGATGGTACCTAGAGAGACTGAAAGCTTTAGTCCATCTTAGTCCCGCCCGGATAGATTGCCCTGGTCAGGAATCTAGTTTGTGGCACCGTGAGTGCTTAAACTGTTTGAGATCCTTGGATAGATTTCCCTGCTCAGGAATCTAGTCCATGGCATTGCGGTGCCTAAACTCTTCGTGGTTCATGTGTTTTGAGATCTTCCTTGTACTTGTATGTCTCAATATGAATACCTCCCTAGTTAAAAGGGAGTGTTGAAGAATGATACTAGGTTCGGTCTTGATAATTGTATTTGAGTCATAATGAAATGTATTTATCAAAAGAAAGAAAAAGAAATTTTTGTTATTATTATTATGACTTATTAAAGCATGGGTTCCATGCTTGGGTCATCATGTTTTACGTCAAAGTCCCCATTGAGGACTTCTAGGATTTATACTAAGTCATTAGAGTCCTTGTACATTTAATGAGACCCTTCTTGGGTTTTTGAATCATGTAAAAAGATTTATCATTGAGCAAAATAGGTCATTTGTCACCTCCACACCAAGTCGACGTCAAGGAGATCAAGTCGGCCTCAAGAAGGGTAATTCGACCTCACCAGAAGCCTATATATTGACGCAGTTTGATTCACTTGGAATACACACTCTCTCAAAAGTTCGATATATAACAAGAAGCAGCGAAAAAAGTGTGAAGTTGGAAAAGGAGGAGAAAAGTTGCAAGGAAGATCTAGATCGAAGTTTTGGGCCATCTATCTCCCACACGTGTGGACTTTCTAAGGAGATCGAAGTCTATACTGTTGCATCGAAGTTGCTGCTTCCAGTTGTTGCAAGGTTGAAGTTGTTGTTGCTAGGTCGAAGTTGCTATTGAAGGGTTATCATTTGCAGAAGGAGGAAACGGTTGACTTGGTGTGCAGGAAGTGTGAGTCTAGGTCAACAGTCCTTGCTTATCTCGTGAAACTATTGAAAGAAGAGTTATTGACTGGTTTTTCCCTAGTTGTCTGCCTACTTCTGGTGTCCTTGATCTTCGTGTTATTGTTTTGGTAATTGCTTGATCAACTAAGATAAAAGAAGAACATAAGAAAGTTAATAAGAACACAAGAATCTCACAAGTAATTATCAACATAAGAAAACCTTTCTGTCTTTCTGATTTTCTAACAAAGATCTCTACTATGATTGAGATAGGCTTCCTCACCTAGTTCTTTTCAAGTCCCTGTTTTCATGTTTTCCTGTTGAAAAGTATAACTATCATGATAGGAATCATTAGAAGAGTAAGATAGGATGCATCATGGCATCATAGAAGCATTAGAAGCAAGAGCTTGTGACATCATCATAGGGAAGGATGAATGATTGTTGAGTTAGGTTGATGAAAGGATATAGCTCTCAGTAACCTCATTAGAAGCACTTATGGGAAAAAGAAAAAGGAAGTCATCTAGTACAAAGTTCATCATACATCAGAGGAATCATTTGTTGAATAAGGATACTTAAGATCCTCTATTGGAACCTTCATCGAAAGGTTCACTAAACAAAAAAAGAAGCAAGTGTTTCATCAGGAATTTCAACTTGTGAGAATTCATGGGATAATGGTATTGTTAATTTATGGTAGCATCGGATGTGCTCTAAGTCTCAAATTTGGCAGGGAGGCTTAGACATATGTATTCCAAAATACACAGAAATCGTTTTGGGAAATTCCACCCGGATGGGGTTTTATTAAAATAATTAATTATTTTTACTGGGAGCCTAAGTCTAAACTTAAGGCATTAAAATAATTAGTGTATTAATAGAACTGGGTGTGAATCTTCTAGAAAAAGACGAAGATCAAGTCAAATTAATCTTAGCCCTTGATTATGTCTTAATCTGGGTCGTTGATTTCTCAATGAGAAGATTATAGGAAGGACTTCGATGGCCATTTGGAAAATACACTAAGTGAGTCTAGAGATCAAATTTCTCAAGTGAGCAATGCAGAGCAGCAAAAGGATTTGATCGAGTTGATTCGATTGCAGTGAATGGCAGTGATAGTTCCAGTTGCAATATCTCTTCCTTAGCCAGGAATACTTTGCATAGAAGGCAAAGGGCAATACACAGAAGAGGCAGTGTAGAGCCTACGTTGGGCAGCGCAGAGCCACGCAGAGGTTGCGTTGTAGCCTTGAGGAGATTCGTTATTTTGTTGAGAATCAGTCAGATCTAGTGCTGGGGTGTCGGGGTGTGAGACCAGAGGGGCCATAGATCGGCACCCAGCCAACAGAATGACCAGCAGAAAGAGGTGATGCAGTCCCCACCCAGAGTGACGCAGATCTGCGCAAAGGCAACGTGAGGTTGTCCAGTTCAGTGTTGGGTCAATTCCGGACTTCAAGTGTTAGTGTGACGTAATCCTCACTAGTTCTTTGTGAGTTAGATTCTCTGTGGATAGCCAGAATTTGGGCATCCAATTGTATTCAGAAACTTCTACTTAATAATATCAAACCCTCATCTGCTGCACCAGTTTTCCCGCACTGGGTTTTTCTACAGACTTAGTCCAAAAATAACGGTGTTATGTGTGTTTAGTTTTCTTCTTGCTCAAAGATTGTTTCCACATTTATTTTCTGCAGTTTATTTATATAGTGAAGGTTGTAGTGTATTTGCTTCAGTATTTACTTGTAGAACATAGAAAATAACTTGCATGATTAATCAAGGAGAAGAAGTAATATCAATTTGTTCCAATAAGGATTCCGGGTTCAGGAATTTTCACATGGTATCAGAGCTTGTATAGCAGCGTAGGTGAAGCAAGAGAGCAGTCCAGAAGTGTTCAGCGTTGAAGAGGAGTGAGATCGAAGAGTTGCGTAGGCAACAGGCAGCAAATTGAATCCACAAGGGATTGCGCAGTCCAAGCCAAGAGGGAAAGATTTGCAAGGGAATCTCTCTCTGAGTGAGTCAACAGAGAGGTACGATTTACAATTTGCAATTTGTCAGTGGCAGAGGGAGCAGCGCAACAGTAGCTTCAACGCAAACCAATTTCTAGTGGCACACAGTTTTCTCAAAGCAGCAATTGCTGGTGCAGAAAGCATCAAAAGAAGGAAGAAGAAGCATACTAAGGGAATTCTGACCTCAGGGAATTTCTTGCCCAAGAAATTCTGATTTACCATGTAGAGGCAGCGAGATCGAGATTTATTTGGCTTACTCTAGCAAGGAGTGTGTAAAGCCAGTTGCGCAGAGGGTTAGAGGCAGCAGTTCGACATTTGGTTGGGTGAGATGGCAGCCACTAGGTTACATGATCAGGATCGGTCGGAGGGTGCCTCCAACTATGTAATCTGGAAGGCAAGGATCTCCTTCCTTCTAGATGAGCATGATCTCAAGAACTTCATCAATAGTGTGGAAGGTGTCCCTGCAGCCGCAAATCCATTGAAGGCCTACAAGAAAGATATGGCTAAATCTAAAAGGAATCACATCGTCTTACATATTTCTAGCAAAGGGGCAGCCAAGAAGATGTGGGATGCATTGGCTACGCTATACCAAGGGTCTTCCAAGCAGCAGAAGATGTTCTTGGAGGAGAAGATGCGATCTACAAGGATGAATAAGGGAGAACGCATAGATTCGTTCCTATCGAAGCTTCAGGATGTTCGACATCAGCTAGCAGTTGTAGGGTCAGCACCTCAGGCCACGGAGATGGTCAGATTGGCCCTTAATTTCGTTTCCGAAGAGTGGAAAGTCTTTGTCCAGAGTATCCTGGGCAGAGAGAAGTTGTCGAATTGGGAAGGAATGTGGCAGCTCTTCATTAGGAAGAGATGGGGAGAAACTCAGTCAAGTGCAAGCTTCATGGCAGCAGCAACAGTGGGATGAAGCCGAAGGAGGAGGATGAGAATGCAGCTCTTGCATCTAAGGGGCAACAGGAGCAGCGGAGGCAGAAAAAGGACGTCTCCGGTGTGGTGAGATGGGTCACTACGCTACATAGTGTCCTCTCAAGAAGAAGTTCAAGGATGAGAAACATGATCTGTAGGTTGCAACCGCACATATCTCCAGGGGAAAATTGGGGTAATCTTGAACTGTAGTTCGGAAGAGCTGCAATTGCGCAGGACCCTTGAGGAGTCCACCTCTTGGATCAATACGTGACTACAGGAACCCAAATTAGCAGTAGCAGGATGAACCAGTGTCAGTTGGTGCAGAGGAGTGCCGGAGTGATAGCGTAGTGGCTACTGAGCGCCAGAGTCTGAGCAGCGCAGGGCAAAGTTGGCAACAGTGCAGGAAGGCACAGCTTAGAATCAGCAGCAACGCAGCAACTTCATAGGGTTAGCGCAAAGCCTAGCAGCAGTCAGGGTTAGCAGCAGCATAGATGCAGCAACGCAGTAATTGGTGGTTAGTAGTGTTAGAGATCAACAACGCAGAGGGAGATGTTATAGAGTCAATGTAGTGCTTCAGCAGGATGCATCACTAGAGCACATTCCTCGCTAAGAGGGAGTGTTGATTTCTAGTAGCATTGGATGTGCTCTAATTCTCAAATTTTGCAGGGAGGCTTAGACACATGTGTTCCAAAATACCCACAAAGCGTTTTGGGAAATTCCACCCAAATGGGATTTTATTAAAATAATTAATTATTTTTAATGGGAGCCTAAGTCTAAACTTAAGGAACTAAAATAATTAAAGTTTATTAATAGAACTAGGTGTGAATCTTCTAGAAAAAGGCGAAGATCAAGTCAAGAAAATCTTAGCCCCTGATTATGTTTTAATCCAGGTCGTTGGTTTCTCAACAAGAACATTATAAGGACTTCGATGGGCATTTTGGAAGCACACTAAGTGAGTCTAGAGATCGAATTTCTCAAGTGAGCAGTGCAGAGCAGTCGAGGATTTGATCGAGTTGATTCAATTGCAGTGAGGGGCAGTGATAGTTCCGTTTGGAAGATCTCTTCTGAAGCTGGGAATACTTTGTAGAGAAGGTTGAGTGCAGTACACAGAAGAGGCAGCGCAGTGCCATGAAGAGGCAGCGCAGTGCCACGCAGAGGCAGTGTTGTAGCCTTGAGGAGATCCGCTATTTTGTTGAGGATCAGTTAGATCTAGTGTCCGGGTGCCAGGGTATGAGACCAGAGGGGCCAGAGATCAGCATCCACCCATCAGAACGACCAGCAAAAGGAGGTGACGCAGTTCCTAGCGAAAGTGACGCAGATTTGCGTAGAGGCAACGTGGGTTCGTCCAGTTCAGTGTTGGGTCAGTTCTGGATTTCCAGTGCCAATGTGAGGTAATCCTCACTAGTTCTCTGTCAGTCAGATTCTCTGTGGATAGCCAAAATTTGGGCATCCAGTTGTATTCAGAAACTCTTGCTTAATAATATCACGCCCTCATCTACTTCACTGGTTTTCCCACATTGGGTTTTTCCGGGGACTTAATACAAAAATAACGGTGTTAGGTGTGTTTAGTTTTCTTCTTGCTCAGATCTTGTTTCCACGTTTATTTTTCCGCAGTTTATTTATGTAGTGAAGGTTGGAGTGTATTTGCTTCAATATTTACTTGTTGAACACAATAAATAACTTGCATGATTAATCAAGTAGGAGAAGTAATATCATTTTGTTGCAATAAGGATTTTGGGTTCAGGAATTTTCACAGGTATGATATCAAAAGAAGTGAAGCAGATCAAGGGATTGAATTTCTTTCAATCAAGGAAGCTGTTGAAGGAAGTCTGGATGACCTAAAGGATAATGAGGTATGTATGCTTGTATTTGACAATGTAGAGTCATGTCATATGGTTGTAGGTAACATGATTAAATGCTCTATTTTGAGAGCATGATCAAAAGAAAGGCTCTCCTCCTCTGAAAGGATGCAAGAAGGCATGAGTCACACATTAACAAGATAAAATCAAGATGTCCTCATATGAAAGATGAGGTGGTTGACAGAAATTGCAGGAACTCTGAATGGAAGTTCCTGGAAGGAAATGTGTGAAGAAAGAAAGGAAGAGATCGCAGACTATGCAACCATGAAGAAGGCAGTAAACATCCAAGGATTGGAAGATTCAACTATGAAATCTCCATGAAAGATATTGACTCTATGAAAGTCTGAAAAAGAAAGAGACCCTTGACAAAATATATCTTTTGGAGATATGTCAATGTATATGCAGGATGTTGATGCAAACTAGAAGATGTCATGACGAAAGATCATCACAAAGGTAATTTTGATTTAGTGTTCATTTCTTGTTTGTGAACAAATATCTGGATGGGCTTATGCAAGGCTTCCAAAGGGAAGAGTTGAGGATGTCTTCCATCGTTGATGACCATGTAGTAGGATGAAAGATCCTTAAAAGAACATGGCATGAAGAAGCGAGCATAGCATGAAGGAAAGCCAGATATGGACTGATGGATCACTTTCCGATGAAAGGAATGATGACATGGCTCAAGGATGAAAGTGACGGATGGTTTATGCCCTACGAAGAAGTCCCAATAAATGTAGACTCCATGACAAAGAAGCAACTCATGACATTAAAGGAAGGAGTTCTACAAGCAGTTGGTTGTCCCATGATCTCCACCCGATGAGCTACTGGAAGCAAGTCCCTAGTCACGAGGGAGCTTGGTCAAGTCCCTATTTAAGAAGGAGCTTGGGTACATTCCTTTATAGGAATGGGCACATTCCTTCAGTGGGATGGGTATGTCCTCCCTAAGTTGAGAGGGAGAGATAGACACATCATTCTTGTCTTCACCTAGGAAGACAAAATGGAGGATTAGGTAAACATCTGGCATATGATTCTCTTTGAGGATGAGTTAGGGCATCCAAGATAAGAGCAATCATAGAGGACCGATATTCTTTGAGGACCAGGAATCCAAGATAAGAATAGTCCTGGTGGAACACACTTCGAGAACCCAAACAGAGTGTGTTCCGAGAGAGACAATGATGAGGGTGTCTATATATCATTGGTCTCGTCAGCATTGTGCTCTGATCTTGTGGATAGATAGAGTTGTTAGTCAAGGCCTTGCTATGTGACAATGTTGGTTGATATGATGCTAAGCAGATGGGTTACCAACTCGACTCTTCTTATGAGAATTCTTCAGATTGAGAATGACCAAGTACCACTATGAATACCTCCCTAGTTAAGAGGAAGTGTTGAAAAGTGTAACTAGGTTTGGTTTTCATAACGACGTGTGTAATTGTGATTTTATGTATTTGATGTAAAGAAGAAAAAAATAAAATTATTTTTGTAATGCTTGTATCATGGGTTTCATGAGCAAATAATTTTATTTTTAGTTAGGGCTCCCAGTGTGAGCACTTAGGATGGGTCATAAAGTCAAATTGAGTCAATATCATGTATGAAGGACCCTTCTTGGGCATGTTACATATGTATGTGTGTCATTGAAAGAGTCTAAAGACCCTCCAAGACCAAGCTCAAGCAACTCCGGCCAGTCGGCCTTAAATGAAATAATGGAGCTACACCAAAGGACATGTCAGCTTACCTACATCTCAAGTTGGCTTATTTCATGGACGAAACACTATAAATACGGCAGCTCGACTTTCATTTGAAGCATAGAAATTTGGCCAAGCAAGTCTGCAATGAGTGCGAAAAACACTAAGAAAGGAGCCTCATGACCAGCAAAGAGAAGGGAAGGAGGAGTGAAGTCTTTGGTGTGATTTTGGATCTATTTTAGGGTTGTTTTTCTGTCACACGTGTAAAGAAGGGAGGAATCATCTGCTGCAGGAAACGCTAAAAAGATTGCAGACATCTAAGGTAACCGAATTAGGAAAGAAGTCAAGTCAAGAAGGAAAGTCCAGTTGAAGGAAATAAAGTCTCCTTCTAAAGCGAAGAAGATCAAGGGTCAAAGTTGGTCAAATCACATGTGCTAGGGTTTATGAAATAGGGCCAAGAAGTGCAGTGTTGAACCGAGGACTGAAATCAAAAGGATAGCCAAGAAAGAATAAGCAACCAGCAGTTTGACTATCATTGACTCGAGAGGAGAAAGCTTTGTGTCTTGGTCTTGGAGTGGCAAATAGGTCAAGGGTCTTGGACTTGGTATTTGTCAATTGGAGTCTCTGTAAGAAGAAGAATTTGTTTGGGTTTTCCTCTCAAGTGGGAGAGGTTTTGGCCCTGGATGATAGCCTACATTTTTTGTCTCTTGTCTCCTTATTGTTTATGCATTGGTAGTTGTTTGATGAAGAAGAACACTATAACAATCTAAGTAAAGAGAAGATCATAATCTAATGAAGTAAAAAGCATTCACAAACAGTTAACATTAGAAGAGAAATCACCTAATCTTAATGCCCTAGATTTCTCAACAATAATTTCCTTGGATGTATACTCTCCTCCATTATCAAATCTTAGTATCTTGATTCTTCTTTCTGTAAGGTTCTCCATTTCAGCTTTGAATTCTTGAAATTTTGTAAATACTTTGTCCTTGGATTTCATCAAGTAAACCCAAGCTTTTATTGAATGATCATCTATAAAAGTGACATAATATAGATGGCCTCCAAGTGATTTAGGAGTCATAGGGCCACATAAATCAGAATGAATAAGATCCAAAATTTCTTTTGACCGTGAAGCACTGCTTCCAAATGGTCTCTCGATGTTCTTCCCCAATGCACATCCTTTACATACTCCTTCATGATCTTCTTTCAATTCAGGGATTCCATCTACTATAGTACTTAGAGTTGGAAGGATTTTGAAATGAAGATGACCAAATCTTCTATGCCAGAGTTCACATGGGTTGATTTCAATGTGAACCAAAGCCTGTGCAAGAGGAGATATCAACCTGTAAATTCTTCCTTCACGAATACCAATTACTCTAGCATTTTCCATGCTTGAGTTCTTACTCCATACCAATGTTGCGACATCGGCATTGGGATAAACTCAAAAAGGGTCTGGAAAACCAAGAAATCGTAAAAATCGAGAAAATATCGATAAAAATCGGCAAACAATAGCAAAATTAAGATACCATAGAAATATCAGTAAAAATCGAGAAAATATCGATAAAAATCAGCAAACAACAGCAAAATCATGATTTCGAGATAAAATCGAGATGTTATTGAGATGTTCGCAACACTGCTCCATACTACAACCTTTCCATCAATAAAAGCTACTCTATCACCGTTATCTTCTAGACTTGAAATTGAAAGTAAGTTCTTACGAAAACCTGGAACAAATAGGATGTTATTGAGATGAATGTTGCTTCCATTCTCCAGCTCTATAGAGGTTGATCCAATTCCTCTTACAGGATAGCTCTTTTTATCTCCAAGTTCCACTGAGTAAGAAAATTTTCCCTTTGAAAATGCCTTCAGTTGTTTGTGATGACCAGTCATGTCTAGATGCACCACTATCGATTACCCAAATTCTCTCGTCTTGGGATGTGCAAGTGAGTGCAGAGAAGAGACCTTTATCCTTTGCCCTGATTACTTCCTTCTTTGTAGTAAATAGAAGATTCCATGCTTCCATTATGCCTTTCTTGAGATAGCTTACTACCTTTGAACATTTCTTGAGGAACTTCTTCAATGTAGTGGAGATGTTCATAATGCCCTTAGCCAACCTTAGCTCTAATTCCAAGTTGAGAAATCTATAGGGCAATGATTAGAATGATTTCTCTTTACTTGATCACTGCTTGTCATGTCTTTTTACTTATTATCTTTGTTACTTATATTATGTGTGTGAATCATCAAACAGCTACCAAAACAAGAAGGACAAGAACATAGAATGTAGGTTGCAAGCCAGGGCCAAAACCTCTCCACTTGAGAAGAAGACTCGCAAATTTCTTCTCTTCCTTGTAGATTCTTCAATTAATGAATTTCAAGACCTTAAGACTGAGACCAATACCCTCCAAGACCAAGACCAACCTCTTCGGATGATGTGCTAACCTTGATTCAGTCAAACCCAATCAAATCTCTTCCAATAGCACTTCTTCGACCTTTTGCTACAGAATTTTCGGCCTCCATTGCAAATCTGAAATTTCGGCCCCACTGCAGTTGTTATTGCCACATGTTTGAGCTTCGTCTACCTTCTGAGCCTTCCTTTGAACTTCGCTTGCCTTTCTCTGAATTATGGAGCTTGAGGATGACCCTTGGTGACCTTCACTTGACCTTATTGCCTTCTTTTCTCCAAGATTGAACTTGTAGATAGAAACCCTAGATCTACTGCAGAAACCCTCGTCTGAGCTTCAAACTTCCTTTTGAGCCTTCCTTTGACCTTCACTTGCCTTTCTTTGACTTCTGGAGCTTGAGAATGACCCTTGGTGACCTTCGCTTGACCTTCTTGCCTTCTTTTCTCCAACCATTAGGGGAATTTTGAGGTCTAAAATGGGCCTCCTAAAGAAAATGTACAATCAAAATTCACTTTATGAGAACCAATCACATTTTAAGGGATGCCATCATCCCTAATGGTTGAGGTGGCATTGCTTGAGTTAAAAGTACTTATTTCTCACATTCTTAATGGTGAATAAAAATCATGGTTAACCATGGTAGTGCTCTAAGTACTTTTAAAGTCATAAAGTAAAGTACTCATAATAAATGTGATTTCACACTTTTTGAATAAAATATTATTATTCTCATTTCATATTTTTGAAACAAACAATTCATATCCCTACAATCTACACACTTTTCAATAAATATTATATTTGTACATTTTCAAATATTTATTTATAAATCAAATCAATTCAATATGTAATATAAATTTCATACATAAAACAATATATTATATTATATTATATTATGTTTATATAGTATATTAATTACATGTTATTATATAATTTAGATAATATAAATTTTAATTAATAATATTTATATAATTAAGAATTTATGAATTTATATTTATATTTTCTTTTAAGTTATTTAAGTACAAAGAACAAATGCATTAGTTGTGCAATGATAATGATTTTTTCTTGAAAATCTCTTCTTATTTATAGTTACATCAATACAATTTTTTTATTAATTTTATTTTAGTACAACTTTGAATTGAATTTAACCATGGTTACATGGATTTTGGTGCAAAAAGTGAATTGCAAATTCATAAATATTATTTTATTAGTTTAGCTATTATTTTATTATTTCCTTAGGAGGCCCATTTTAGACCTCAAAATTCCCCTAATGATAGAACTTGTAGATAGAAACCCTAGAACTACTGCAGTAACCCTAGTCCTCCTTAACACGTGAGAGTGAAAAATAGCCCAAACAAAAATCTCCTTCGTCCTCTTCCTTCTTCGTTACCTTCTTCTTCCTCTTTCTTCGCTAGAATTAGTTATGATTGAGAGTGTCTCAAGGAGGACGAGTTCCCTCCTATATATACACTCTTCAAGGTGGACGTGGCTCCTTCTTTTAGGCCGACTTGGTCTTGGAGGGTATTTTGACACTTTTAAGAATAAAAATGAATTTCTTTACAAGTTACAATGTGCTGAATGGGGTCTTCAACTTATAACAATGACTCTTTTGACTTCTTGACCTAGGAAAAACCCTAGAAGCACTCAATGGGTGCTCAACCTATAAAATCAAAGACCTTGAGCATGAAACCAATGCTCCAAAAATAATAATAATAATTTTTCTTTCATTTTACAATTTACAAGAATCAAAAGTACATTTCATATTTATTATTTATGAAGACCAAACCTAGTTACACATTTTTCAATAGAAAGGAGCACGACTCAAAAAGCCGGCGAAAGCAACATGTACATATCTATTATGCCCTGTTATAATGTATGTCATGTCTCTTTTGATATTTGTGCTGAATAAATTCCTCCCAAGTCTTGTTACAATTATAAATTATAAAGCCTACTACCTGAATTTTGTGGAATTCTCCTTATACACTAAGATTTTAAACACAAATCTTAGTTACAGTTATACATTAAACTTATGTTTAAAATCATATAAATTTTATATAAGCCCTTGGCGATCAACAACAAGCACTCCCACTTATTACGTGGTGTCATAGAAAGGTGCCGCAAAACTGTTGTTACAAACAAAGTATAGGCAAAGAAAATAGAAGTTAGCAGAAAGATAAACTTAGAAAATTAACTAATAGTTGTTGAATAAAGAAACATTAGCTACCAGGAAAATGGAGCACTACGATTTTAAATGATATCTAGGTGTTTAAACCATAAAGATGGTGTTGTGGCATTTGTTCCATTTCTGAAAACTTGACTCAATTGAATAATATCTCCAAATACATTCACAAACTGAAACATTGATTCTGTCTAGGAAGGATGCACAACCAAGATTTTACCATCTACGTTTACATAATCAAAATGCACTCACAAACTGAAACCTTGATTCTGTCTAGGAAGGATGCACTACCAAGATTCTACCATATGTGTTAACATAACCAATTTGATGCATGAAAAAGATGAACTACCAATCATGCTATTATTCAATTGTATCTCTAAAGACATTTGCAAGATGTTCAATCAAAAAGGCATCGCTGCAAACCTTCAAAAAAATTGTCTATTACAATCATTTCCTTGCACTAACTGTAGAAAATCCCTACATTTGAATGCAAATTTAGTACAAGATTTTTAAATTCCTGCACTCTTAGGTGTACATTTTTAAATTTTTAAGTATTTTAATTTTTAATTGTGTATTGATAATAAATTATAATTTAAATTATATATGCAGTCACACACTATAGCCTATAAGGCTACAACCTATAGAAATGGAACCATCACAACAGAGTGAAGGGGAAAACATCAAAACATACCCAAAATCTCGTCTATGGCAGTATGTGGAGATTATTGGAAAAAATCTCGGAGGTGGTTCATATAAATGAAAGTGCAATGAATGTCAAGATATCAAAAATGGCTCATATACTAGAGTGAAGGTCCATCTGATTGGACAAACTAACTCAGTGGTGCAAGTATGCATTGGGCCAAAAAATGCAAATGGCAAACCTGACCAAGGTTTGAGTCCTGGAAAAAAGAAATTCTATGCATCTTTACAAGATGTTGCTAATAGGAAGCTTGCTAAGGGAAAACACCCTATCCAAAGCTCTACAACTACACCTCCATTGCCATCTAAGCTTATTTCCACAACTAATAAAAGGCCCACTCTAGGCCCTCTTGAAGCATCTTTCAATAACTAGGGTAGAGACAGCCAATGAACATATAGCTCGTTTCATCAATGCAAATGGGTTAGCATTCAATTTGGTACGTTCTCCTTATTGGCAACAAATGATTAAGGCAGTTAATGAACCGCCAAAAGGGTACAAGAGCACTGGATATGAAAAGTTCCACAATAACTTTATTGGCATCATAGAGAAAATTGGTGGAAAGATAGCTACAGTCAATCCGAGATGCATAGGCAGAAACAAGGAGTGTCCAATTTCTGATGAATGGAAAGACCAAAGAAATCGCCCGTTAATTAATGTTATTGCAATATGCCCCCAAGGCGCAATGTTTTTGAAGGTTGTTGATTGCAGTGGAATAGAGAAAGATGCATCTTTCATATCTACAATTCATATTGATGCAATAGAAAGCATGGGGCCGCATAATGTTGTCCAAGTCATTACGGACAACGCGCAGGTTTGTAGAGCTGCAAGTTTGATTGTGGAGGGTCGATGTGATCACATCTTTTGGACTCCATGTACAGTACAT
Source organism: Pinus albicaulis (assembly GCA_034641835.2). Taxonomy (NCBI): domain Eukaryota; kingdom Viridiplantae; phylum Streptophyta; class Pinopsida; order Pinales; family Pinaceae; genus Pinus; species Pinus albicaulis. The sequence continues at coordinate 215,584,330 of CM076573.1, forward strand.
CCATTGAACCTTATGCTTGCCAAGATTGGTGAGATTGAATGGATTAATGAAATATATGTACCAACAAAAGAAATCCAAATGTTCATGACCAATAATTCAATGTCCCAAGCCATATATCGAGGTTTTGGAAAGTTGGACCTACTAAAGTGTTGAAAAGTGTAACTAGGTTCGGTCTTCATAATGACATGTGTAATTGTGATATTATGTATTTGATATAAAGAAGAAAAATAAAATTATTATTGTAATGCTTGTCTCATGGGTTTCAAGAACAAAGAATTTTATTTTTAGGTATGGCTCCCATTGTGAGCCCTTAGGATTGGTCATAAGTCAGTCCATGTCATGTATGAACTTTGAAGGACCCTTCTGTGAAAATTTATGAATTTAATTAACAGAAATCCTACAGCAGTAATCCGATTTACTTCTCCTACTTGTTTTATTAACTTAACAAGTTATTTTTCTGAATAATACATGACAAACATCGAAGTAATACACTGCTGCCTACACAAATATACAGATCAAGTATTGAAGAAATAAGCACATTCGACAAAGGACACAAGATTTTTCGAACAAATGTCCCCGGAAAAACCCAATGTGGGAAAACCGATGCTACAGCTCTTGAGGGTTTTTATTATTATGCAAATTATTGAATACAAACTAGGGTAACAGTAGTAGTTTACCCAACAAAGAGGAAATCTCGGCAGAATTACCTCTATCTCTGGAGACAAATATTATGGCCGATTCAATGTGAGAATGAAGAACCCCACAGGTGCCTACGCAGTCCCCAGCAAGCTATGCGCTGAGACTGCGTCACCATTCAATGTAGTTGAGTCACCCTTTCCGATCTGCTGAATACGAGCCTGATCTGACCTACTGAAACCCCAGCGCTGCCCCTTTTGGCTCTGCGCCAGCTCCTCTAGGCCTGCATCACACCTTTGGCCTTCGTGAGCCTTTACGTTGGCTCTGCGTGAGCCTGGCTGGGCCTGCATCACCCCTCCTGGGCCTGCGCTACTCCTATGGTGTTGATTTGCCTCTCTGCTATTGTACTCTCGGCCTTGGATCAGAAATACCACTGTCGAACTGTCGCTTGCTACACTGCAAGCTCACTCGAAAATTCTCAACAAATCGCGCCACAGAATTTCACCTTAGCTCAAGTGTTGCCACTATGTGTATGTTCTCCAACTAACCCCAAGTCTTCTTTTAATACTTTTCCTGTTGACGAATCAACGATCGTGATCTAATCTCTAATCGACAGCTAAGAATAGAAAAGACTTGATCCTCGTCACTTAAAACATTCTCACCCACATGTTATTAATTCACTTTAATTATTAAATTTCCCCAAGTTAAACTTAGGGTCTCCATCAAAATAATTAATTATTTTAATAACTTAAGCTCCAGGTGGAATTTCTCCAAACTATTTATGGGTCTTGGAGATCTCGTGTCCTAGCCCCTCCACAAAGTTTCGGAGCTAGAGCACATCTAATGCTACCCAAAATCAACACTCCCTCTTAGCGAGGAATGTGCTCTAGCAACACTTCAATCTAGAAACATTACTCTGATCCATGGCATCGGTCCTCTACATTGTTGATGCTCGACTTCTGCCCCTCATCCACTGCGTTGAATCCTTTTGTACTACTGCCCATGTCACTGCCACTGACAATGCCTCATTTATACTGCAGCGCCCTCTCAAATGTTGCATCATGGTGCCAATAGCACTGCCACTGCTAACTGTTGCACTACAACTCAGTTGCTGAGAGTTAAGAAAATGAAGGACGTCACCCAAAATCCTGACAGACAAGTCAGTCTAGCTCGATACTGAAACACCCTTTGCTGCTAATCTGCGTTGACCCTCTAGAGCCCTGCACTACTGCTGCTCTGCTCTGCGTAAGCACTGCCTCTGTGCTGCTGAAATCCGATCAACCTCTGCGCTGCTGCTTCTATGTTGTTTTTGCCTCTGCTCTGGACTGCTCCAGTCTTCAACATCCTAGTTCTGCGAATGTGCCTCTATAATCCTCTGCACCAACTGACTTCAATCATCCTGCTACTGTCATTAAGGGCTCCCATAGCTCGTATGTGATCCAAGAGTTTGGGCACCTCAAGGATCCTGCCCCTTCATCTTTAGTTCAAGAGAACTATAGATCTTTTTCGCCCCACCTCTTCTCTCGAGGCACATGAGCACTCATAGCCACATCCTCATCCCTCCCATCATCACCCTTAGTTGTTGCAACCTTTGAATCAGAATCTTCCTTGCCCTTCTTTTTCATAGGACAAGTTGTGGCAAAATGTCCTAGTTCACCATACTTGAAGCATCTAACCTTAGAAAGGTCTTCCTTCTTCTTTCGTTGTTTCCCATGTTATCCCTTAGATGCCAGAGCTGCAACTTCTTCCTCTTCCTTCTTGATCTTGATTCCTCCATTGCTGCTACCCACTTTGGTCATCCTCCTGATCTCTTCTTGTGGAAGAGTTGCCCACATGTCTTCCCAATTTGAAAGTGTCGCTCTGCCCAAAATGCCATGGACAAAGGTCTCCCACCCTTCACAGACACTGCATTCAAGGCAGTCCTGACCATTAGACCCTCATCAGGAGTGGCCCACATAGCAACGAGTTGATCACGAATCGCCTTCAATCTAATGAGAAAAGGGTCGATTTCCTGTCCATTATGCATCTGAAATAACCGAAGTTGATTCTCCATAATCATTGTCCTTTAGACAGAATTCCCCTGATACAATGTGGTCAAAGTCATGCACATCTCATTTGTTGTGTTCTTTTCAGCGATGTGTGGGACCACATGATCCTTGACCCCATCCATAATTAAGCGCTTGGCTCTTGCTTGCACTTCCTCATACTTCTTCAACGGATCAACGTCAACAGGAACAGCTACAACCTTCTCGGCGTGAAATTTGATGCGATATTCATCAAGAACTGACAGGATTTTGGCCTTCCAAATGACGAAGTTGGATGCTCCATCCAACCTGTCCTGACCCCTCAATTCATGTGAGGCCATCTCTACTCAAAAGATGTCGAAGTGGATACTCTTCTCCCTCCTTATGTTGTTTCCCTCAGCAAAAGACTCGGATCTGGGTTTCTTGGCGCTAGAAACCATCTAGAGAATATGCTCCCTCTGACAAGTGATTTCCCTCCCGGATATCCTCCCCCAACTGTTGTCGAATCAGCCCTCTCCAATCACTCTGTTGATCAGATCTCAGACTTCTTGGCGAGAAGGTCTGCTGAGGAACTGCCTCCCCTTACTTTGTTACACCTTGTTAGACACTGTTCTGCACCAATAGAAACAATGCCTCGCCAGCAATTTCTGAAGAACAAACTGCACTTCCAGCCACGGTAACCGAAAGGACAAGGACTCGAACCCTTTGCACTGGCTCTGCGTCACTTCCTCTCGGACTGCGTCACCCCTCCTAGGCTTGCGCTGCACCTCGTCCTAGATCTGCGTTGTCACTCAGGACAGTCGCCTTCTTGCAGAAATAAAAATTTAAAAAAATAAAAAACTCTGTCTCTTCGCTGATGCCTTCAGCTCTCCCTGATCTACAATACCTCTGATACCATGTGAAAATTCCTGAATTTACTAAACAGAAATCCTATAGCAGTGATCTGATTTACTTCTCCTACTTGTTTTATTAACTTAACAAGTTATTTTTCTGAATAATACATGAAAACATCGAAGTAACTACATTGTTGCCTACACAAATATACAGATCAAGTACTGAAGAAATAAGCACATTCGACAAAGGACACACAAGATTTTTCGGACAAATGTCCCCGAAAAAAACCCAATGTGGGAAAACTGGTGCAGCAGCTCTTGAGGGTTTTTATTATTATGCAGACTTCTAAATACAAACAAGGGTACCAGTAGTGGTTTACCCAACATAGAAAATCCCGGCAGTAGTACCTCTATCTCTGGAGACAAATATTAGGGTTGATTCAACGTGAGAATGAAGAACCCCACAGGTGCCTACGCAGTCCTCAGCAAGCTTACACCCAATCTGGCCCACCAAAACCCCAGCGCTACCCCTTCCGGCTCTGTGTCAACTCCTCTAGGCCTGTGTCACCCCTTTGGGCCTGCGTGAGCCTGGTTGGGCCTGCGTCACCCCTCTTGGGCCTGCATCACCCCTCCTGGACCTGCGCTACTCCTTTGTTGTTGATCTGCCTCTCTGCTATTGTATTCTCGGCCTTGAATCAAAAATCCCACTACCGAACTGCCCCTCGCTGCACTGCAAGCTCACTCGAAAATTCTCAGCAAATCGTGCCCCAAAATTTCAACTTAGCTCAAGTGTTGCCACTATGTGTATGTTCCCCAACTGAACCCAAGCCTTCCTTTAATACTTTTCCTATTGACGAATCAACGGTCATGATTTAATCTCTAATCGACGACTAAGATTAGAAAAGACTTGATCCTCGTCCCTTAGAACATTCTCACCCACATGTTTAAATTAATTCACTTTAATTATTTAATTTCCCTAAGTTAGACTTAGGGTCTCCATTAAAATAATTAATTATTTGAATAACTTAAGCTCAGGGTGGAATTTCTCCAAACGATTTCTGGGTCTTGGAGATCTCATGTGTCTTAGCCCCTCCACAAAGTTTCGGAGCTAGAGCACATCCGATGCTACCCAGAAATCAACACCGTCTTGGGCATGTTACATTTGTATATGAGTCAACGAAAGAGCCAAAAGGCCCTCCAAGACCAAGCTCAAACACCTCCAGCAACTCGGCCTTAAACAAAGCAATGGAGCTACACCAAAGGACATGTCGGCCTAGATCACAGTGAAGTCGGCTTATATACATGGGCAAATCACTATGTATAGGCAGCTTGGCTTCCATTTGAACACAGGGATTTCGGTCAAGGATACAGGACAAGAAAGAAGTACGAAGATCTTAAAGAAGGAAGCCTATAACCAAGCAAGGAAAGAACCATAATCAAGGTGATTTCTGATCTGTTTTGGGTTAAAATTCACTCCACATGTGCGAGGTATAGGTGTTATCTACTACAGAAGGAGTCAAGGTATTGAAGTCACTCTTAAAGGTCAAACCAAGGAGAAATTCTAGTGAAGGATCAAGTCAAGTTAAGGAAGAATAGTCTCCATCTCAAGCGAAGAAGATTGAGAGACAATATCTCTCTCAAACACTGCAACTAGGGTTTCTGAATTAGGGTCGAAAGTTGCAAAAAAGTAGCCGAGAAGGAGGAAGAATCGAGGAGTTTTGACTATCGTTGACTCAAGGAAGAAGAATCACATCAAAGAAACATTGTGACTTGGTCTTGGAGAGGTCAAATAGCTCTAGGGTCTTGGTCTTGATATTTGTCAATTGAAGTCTCTATAAGAAGAAGAATTTGTTTGGGTTTTCCTTTCAAGTGGGAGAGGTTTTGGCCCTGGCTGATCACCTACATTTTGTGTCTCTTGTCTCTTTATTTTTTATGCATTGGTAGTTGTTTGATGAAGAAGAACACTATAATAATCTAAGTAAAGAGAAGATCTTAATCTAAAGAAGTAAAAAGCATTCACAAGCAGTTATCGTTAGAAGAGAAAACACCTAATTACTATGCCCTAGATTTCTCAACATGGTATCAGAGCTAAGGTGACAATCTTAAGGAAGGGCATCTTATCAAAGGACACACAACCATTCAAGGATCAAATCTCAAAGGACCTCACAGCAAAATCAAGATCTACAAAGAAGTGTCAAAACCCTAGATCAAAGAAATCTACACCAGCAAAACACTTGGGATTCTCTAGTCATCATCAAAAGACCATAAAGACCATAATCAAGTTGAAGAGATCTACAAATCAAGGTAGCTTGAAGCCTATTCATTCAAGAGAAGCAAGATCAAAGGACGTTGTCATCATCTTCAAAAGGTTCCAAGGCAATCTCCTCCTCGTTGAAGCAAATATTTCACCTCAAAAGAAAAATCCTTGTCCTTGAAGAAGATCATCCAAGAAGCATCAACACATCATCAAGGAGTCATCATCAATCATCATTAACAAGGAAATCATCATCAAAGATCTAAAGTGATCTCTCTCTCAAGGATCACTCTTGAAGAGAACTATCTCCATCAAAGAAGAAGTTCTTTATTATCTACATTCAAGGAAGCAAAAAATGGAAGAAGCATCTTAACAAGTATGTTTATGTCCACATCTGAATCTGTCCACTTCAAGTGTTTATGGGAACAAAGAAGCTACTCCATTCCATGATTTCTGGTCTCTATGCAAGATTGAAGAATCTAGGATGAAAGCAAAATCTGATGTAGGATCAGGTGAGCAAAATCAAGCATACACTAGAATGATAAAAAGAAAAGGGAAATTTGGAAAGTTTGGTCCTCAGAAAAAGAAGAAGAACATGGCTAAGATTCAATGCTATGGATGTCAAGATTATGGGCATTACAAAAGAGATTGTCCTAAGATCAAGAAGGACAATATCAAAAGAGGAAGAGAAGAAGCCCATATCACCGAAGAAGTGGAGAAAGCTGAAAAGAAGAAGTCCAAGAAAGAGGAAGTAAAAGATCTCTATTATGATTGAGATAGTCTTCCTCACCTAGTTCTTTTCAAGTATATATTTTTAAGTTGTTTTGTTTTAAAGTATAACTATCATATTAGGAATCATTAGAAGCATGATAGGATGCATCATGTTAAGAGATGGCATCATAGAAACATACGATTGAAGGCAAGAGCTCGTGACATCATCATAGGGAAGCATGAATGATAGCTGAAAAAAGTCTATGATAGTTACCTAGGGAAGGATATATCTCTCGGTAACCTCATTAGAAGCACTTATGGGGAAAAAAAAAAAGAAAGCCATCTGGTACAAAGCTCATCGTACATCAAGTTAAGAGGAAACATCTGTTGGATGAGGATACTTAAGATCCTCTATTGGAATCTTCATTGAAAGGTTCACCAATCAAAAGGGACAAGTGTTTCATCAAGAATTCTAACTTGGAGGAATTGATGAAAGGATTATATGATGTCAATAAGCAGGTCAAGGGATTGAAGTTCTTTCAATCATGGAAGTTGCAGAAGGAAGATCACGTAAAAGAAGAACGAGGTATGTATGCTTTTATTTGATAACCTGAAGTCATGTCATATGGTTGCGGGAAATATGGATGAATGCTCTACTTCGAGAGCATGATCAAGAGAAGAGGATCTCCTCCACTGAGAAGAAGCAGAAAGGGATGGGTCACACATTGACTAGATGAAATCAACATAATATATCCTCATATGGAATTAGAGTAACTTTGATTGGAAGTTCCTGGAAGGAAATGTGTGAAGAAAGAAAGGAAGAGATCGTAAAATAAGCAACGATAGAGAAGGCAATCAACATCCAAGGACTGAGAGATTTCACTATGATATCTCCAGAAAAGATATGAAGACCCTGATGGAAGTCTAAAAACGAAGGAGACCCTTGACAATGTATATCTTTTGGAGATGTGTGAACATATATGCAGGATGTTGATGCAAAAAAGAAAGGTGTCATGATGAAAGACCATCACAAAGGTAATTTTATTTTTCAATTCATATGATATCTGGATGGGCTTATGCAGGGTTTGTTGAGATTTTGGGTAGCATCGGATGTTCACTAGCTCCGACACTTTGTGGAGGGGCTAGAACACATGAGATCTCCAAGACCCAGAAATTGTTTGGAGAAATTTTCCCGGTGAGAAATTTATTCAAATAATTAAATTTTTTAATGGGGACCCTAAGTCTAACTTAGGGAAATTAAAAAATTAAAGTGAATTAATTTAAACATGTGGGTGAGAATGTTCTAAGTAACATGGATCAAGTCTTTTCTAATCGTAGTCGTTGATTAGAGATTAGATCACAGTCGTTGATTTCTCAACGAGAAAAGTATTAAAGGAAGGCTTGGGGTCAGTTGGATAAGACACACAGAGCGGTAGCACTTGAGCTAAGTCGAAATTCTGGGGCGCGGTTTGCTGAGAATTTTTGAGTGAGCTTGCAGTGATTGTGAGGGGCAGATCGACGAGGGATTATTCTGATCTGAGGCCGAGAATACTAAGGCAGAGAGGCGGATCCGTACCAGGCAGCGCAGAGACCAACAGGAGGGACGCAGCCCAGCCAGACTGACGCAGGGCCTTCATGGTGACGCAGAGGTAGCACTGAGCCAAGAGGGGTGACGCAGGAGTAGCTTGTGTTGCACAGTGGCTCCGATGGGCAGGAGAAGATGACGCGGAGGGTGGAGTAGCAACGTTGGGGTTCCAGTGGGCCAGAAAGGGCTCGTATTCAGTATTTTTAGAGGAGTGCTTCCTCGGCTGAATCAGCGATATTTTCTGTCTCCAAGTGATAAGTACATCTATCGTTATTTCTCTGTTGGGCAAACTACTACTGGTTCCCTTGATTGTATTCAGATATTCTTCTTAATAAACAAACCCTCAAAGAGTTGTTGCATCGGTTTTCCCGCAGTGGCTTTTTCAGGGACATTGTCCAAAAAATATTGTCCTTTGTCATGTGTGCGTTATGCTTCAGTAAATTATCTGTATGTATGTGTACGCTGCAATTGTGTTTACTTTGATATTTCACTTAATATTTTAGAAAATACCTTGTTAATTAACTCAAACAAGCAAGAGAAGTAAATCAAGATACTGCAGTAGGATTTCTATATTCAGAAATTTTCACAAGGTTTCCAAAGGAAGAGTTGTGAATATCTTCCACCACTGATTACCATATAACAGGATGAAATATCCTTAAAGAAACATGGCATGGAGCATGCAGCATGGCATGAAGAAAGACCTGATATGGACTAATGGATCATTTTCCAATGAAAGGAATGATGACATGGCTCATGGATGAAAGTGATGGATGGTTTGTGCCCTACGAAGAAATCCCGAAAGATATAGACTGGGAAAGTTTCAAAACAGAAACCCTACTGCAGTGTCTTGATTTACTTCACCTACTTGTTTGATTAATTAACAAGTTATTAATTTGAATATTCAGAAAAACACTAAAGAAAATACAAACTGCGTCTACACATCTACAGATCATTTATTGAACAGCACGCACATGTGACAAGATTACACAGATTTTTCGGACAAATGTCCCCAAAAAAACCCAATGCGGGAAAATCGGTGCTGCAGCTCTAGAGGGTTTTATTATTATGCAGAATCTGAATACAACATTTTGGGCACTAGAAATGGTTGGCCCTACAGAGAAATTACACGGCAGATGTACCATTCACTCAGAGAAAGAAAATATGGTTGAATCACACCCTCAATCGGGATTTACAGATAACAAGCCCTTTCTGGCCTACTGGAACCCTCAGCTCTTGCACTGCAGCCTCTGCGTTAGCCCCTACTAGTCAGCGTCCCCACTACGTCACCCTCACTGGTACTGCGCTGCCCTGGATGGGCCTACGTCACCCTAGCTGGTGTTGTGCTGCCCCTGCACTACGTTGGTTGGGTCTGCGTCACCCTGGCTGGGCTTACGCAGCCTCTACTCAGTCCTCTGCTTGGTGTTGGTTGAACTGCGTTCTCCTGGCTGGCTCTGCACTATCTGGTACAAGCTACCTCTCTCTTGCTGTATTCTCGGCCTTGGATTAGATCATCCCTTGCCGATCTCTGCCCCTCACTGCACTACAAACTTGCTTCGAATTTCTTAGCAAACCACACCCCAGAAATTCGACTTAGCTTCAGTATTGTACCTATGTGTGTGTTCTCCAACTGACCCCAAGCCCTTCTCTTATACTTTTCTCATTGGGAAACCAACAGTGGTGATCTAATCTCTAATTGACGGATCAAATTAAAAGATTGCTTGATCCATGTCACTTAGAACATTTCATCACATGTGTTCAATTAATTCACTTTAATTTTTCTATTTCCCTAAGTTAGACTTAGAGTCCTCATTAAAAAAATCAACTATTTGAATAACTTCAACACCAGATGAAATTTCTCCAAATACTTTCTGGGTCTTGAGATCTCGTGTGTCTTAGCCCCTCCACAATATTTCAGAGCTAGAGCACACCCGATGCTACTCCAAAATCTCAACATAGACTCTATAACAAAGAAGAAATTCATGTCATCGGAGGAAGGAGTTCTACAAGCAGTTGGTTGTCCCATGATCTCCACCTAATGAGTTGTTGGAAGCATGTCCCTGGTCACGAGGGAGCTTCGTCAAGTCCCTATTTAAGAGGGAGCTTGGGTACATTCCTTCAGTGGAATGGGTATGTCCTCCCTAAGTTAAGAGGGAGAGATAGACACATCATTCTTGTCTTCACCTGGGACGACAAAATGTAGGGTTGGGTAAACATCTAATATCTGATGCTCTTTGAGGATGAGTTAGGGCATCCAAGATAAGAGTAGTCGTAGAGGACTGATATTCTTTGAGGACTAGGAATCCAAGATAAGAATAGCCCTGGTGGAACACACTCTGAGAACCCGGGTGGAGTATGTTCTGAAAGAGACAATGATAAGGGTGCCCACACATCATTGCTCTTGCTAGCATTGTGCTCTGATCTTGTGGAGAGATAGAGTTGTTAGTCAAGGCCTTGCTATGTAACAATGTTGGTTGATATGATGCTAAAAAGATGGGTTACCAATCTGACTCTTCTTATGAGAATTCTTCAGATTGAGAATGACCAAGTACCATTATGAATACTTCCCTAGTTAAGAGGGAGTGTTGAAAAGTGTAACTAGGTTCGGTCTTCATAAGGACGTGTAATTGTGATTTTATGTATTTAATATAAAGAAGAAAAATAGACTTATTATTGTAATGTTTGTCTCATGGGTTTCAAGAGCAAGGAATTTTATTTTTAGTTATGGCTCCCATTGTGAGCCCTTAGGATTGGTCATAAACTCAAATTGAGTCAATGTCATGTATGAAGAACCCCTCTTGGGCATGTTACATTTGTATATGAGTCAATGAAAGAGTCAAAAGGCCCTCCAAGACCAAGCTCAACTACCTCCAGCAAGTCAACCTTAAACGAAGCAATGGAGCTACACCAAAGGACATGTCAGCTTAGAGCACAGTCAAGTCGGCTTATATACATGGACAAACCACTATATATACGCAGCTCAGCTTCCATTCGAGCACAGGAATTTCGATCAAGGATACAAGACAAGAAAGAAGTGCGAAGATCTTAAAGAAGGAAGCCTATAACCAAGCGAGGGAAAAAGAACCAAAATCAAGGTCAAGAAAGAAGAACCAACTCCCAAAATAGAAGAAAAGAGAGATCAACACCTTAGAAATCAGCCACTTCAAGGAGGCAACCTCCTTTACATTACATAACTGAACAATTCTTGGACGATACAAATGACAAAACATCCTTTCTATATATAGGAGTCCATGGGGTCACAATATAATCCTAGCCAACCTAACAATCATAATGTAAGGGCACAACAATAAAAATAGTGGGTTTTTATGGGGCACAATAATAACAATATGGGGACTACATGGGTATAACAATAACAATAAGGGGGCTACACTAACAACAATAAGGGACTACAGTAGTAATATAGGGACCTAACATGCCCCTCTCCTTCAAAAAAGTGTTGTCCTCAACGCTTCAGTAGCTCTCGATTCTTCTATATAAAATTCTCATCCTCCTATGTGGAATCTTCAGTGGGTAAGTTCTTCCACTTGATGAGATACTCTGAAATTGATCGATTTCGTAGCTGTCAAGTTCTTGTTTCCATGACTGCTTCAAGTTCCAATATGATTTTTCCTTCTTCATCAAGTTCTAGCAGTATTGTTTGAACTGGAAGTTTGTCACCTATAAGCTTCTTTAAGCATGAAACTGGAAAACTGGGTGCACTCAAGAAGAAGCAGGAAGCTCCAATTTGTATGCCATAGTACCAATCTTTTGCAACACCTTGTAAGGACCATAGTTTTGGCAATAATTTATTATCCTTCTTAGCTTGCTTGAGAGACATTTGTTTGTATGGTTGTAGTCGTAAAAATACCCAGTCTCCTACATCAAAACTTCTCTCGCTGTGATGTTGATCTACTTGTTGTTTCATTCGATTTTGTGCCAAATTTAGGCTATCCCTTAAGAGTTGGAGAACTTGTTGTTGATGCTCGATGTGATCTTCGACTGCTTGAACCTTGGAATTTTCTCTTAAAGATGATGTGATGGACGATGGATGATATCCATAAAGTACCATAAATGGGGTCATTTTTGCTGCAGTATGGAAGGAAGTGTTATACCACCATTCAGCCATAGGTAATCACTTGACCAATTGTGTTTGTTTATCAGATACAAAACAACAAAGATATCCTTCCAAACATTTGTTCACTATCTCAGTTTACCCATCGAATTGAAGATGATAAGATGAGCTATGAGCTAGTTGAGTACCCAAATAAGAAAATAATTTCGTCCAAAAATTTCCAGTGAAAATGGGATCTCTATCTTTTACAATAATCTTTGAGTTTCCATGTAGCTTTTGAATTGTTTCAATAAATGCAATAGCAATTGTACTTGCTTTAAATGGATGAAATAATGCACAAAAGTGTGCATACTTGGTAAGTCTATCAACTACCACCATGATGACACTCTTTCCTTCGGACTTAGGTAAACCTGTTATGAAATCCATTAAAACCTCCTCCCAATGTTGACTTGTAATGGATAAAGGTTGTAGCAGACCCGGGGTCTCAATTGTCCTAACTTCATTTTGCTGGCAAACCAAACATTCCGCCACAAACTTTTGAATATCAGATTTAAGGCCATCCCAAAAAAAATATTTCTTCACCCTGTGGTAAGTTTTTAAAAATATCGAGTGTCCTCCTAAGGGAGAGGTGTGAAATTCCAAAAGAAAATTTTGTTTTAGTTGGGAATGTTGAGATTTCTGATGTGTTGGGGTAACATCGAATGTGCTCTAGCTCCCAAACTTTGTGGAGGGACTAAAGTACATGAGATCTCCAAGACCCAGAAAGTGATTTAAGAAATTCCATCTTGTTTAAGAGATATTTAATTAATTAATCTTTTTAATTAAGGACCCTAAGTCTAACGTAGGAAAATTAAAAGATTCAAGTTAATTAAATTAAACATGTGATGAAAATGACTTAATTCACATGGATCAAGCTTTCTTTTAATCCTAGCCGTCGATTCAAGATTAGATCACGGTCGTTGGTTTCCCAACGAGAAAAGTATAAAGGAAAGGCTTGGGGTTAGTTGGAGAACACAACACAGTGGTAGAGCATTAAGACTAAGCTTAAATTCTAGGGCATGGTTTGCTAAGAATTTCAAAAGTGTTTCAGCTGCAGCGAGGGGTAGCATTAGCGAGAGGGGTGGTTTGATCCCAGGCCAAGAGTGCAACAAGAGGCAGAGAAGCAGCAGACTGAGCAACGCAGAGGGAACAGCAGCTATGCAGCGCACCCACAACCTAGCAGAGGCAGCGCAGAGGCGTCAGGGGCTATGCAGGGCTTACGCAGGCCCAGGCTTACCCAGGCCCAGAAAGGGCAGCGCAGGGGCATCAGGAGGCCAGCAGTGCTGACACAGGCCCAGCCAGGGCAATGCGCGGGCAGCGTAACCCAGTCTAGGTGACGCAGGCCCTTCCTGAGCAGCGCAGGGGCTGACGCAGGCTAACAGAGCTAACGTAGAGGGCTTCAGATCAATGCTGGGGTTTCTGAAGACTGAAAAGGGTTGAGTTCTGTAAATACCGTTTGAGGGTCTGAATCAGTCCGTTTTTTTGTCTCCAGAACAGAGGTATAGCTACAGTTTTATTTCTATGTCAGGTTAACCAGTTGGTGCCCAGATTTGTTGTACCTGGAATCTATTTAATAAAAAAAACCCTCCAGCAGTCAGAAGACCGGCTTTCCCGCATTGGGTTTTTCTGGGGACAGTTGTCCAGAAAATCCTTGTGTGTCACTTTGTCATTGTGCATGTATTCAGTTTAGAGCTGTATGTGTAGGTTATTGATGTATTACTTCGATGTTAATGTTGAATATTTCACAATAATAACTTAATGTAAGTAGGAAAAGTAAATATGAAAATTAACAGTAGGCTTTCTGTTTAGTAAATTCAAAAATTTTCACATGGTATTAGAGCGATTGCAGATCTAGCCTGGATCTCCAACAAGAAGACTGAAGAATCTGTGTTGCAGAAAGTAGCAGAACATGCAACAGCAGCAAAAAACTGGACCAAAGAAGGCAGTGCAGCAGCAGAAGGAAGAAGAGGCCAGAGTGACGCAGTCTCCACGCAGGCCCATGCACTTGCTGCGCAGAGGCAGCGCAGAAACTGCACTGAGACTATCTGCTCACGCAGAGGCCAGCCAGGATGACGCAGTCTAGAAGCTGAGTGTTGTTCGGAGTGTCGGACGCTGAGTTGCAAAGCTTTAGCAGTGGCTGGTGGGGTTAAAATTTATGTCGGTGAAGAATTTAGCCTAAGCTAAGTTGACTAAGAGCAGGAGGAGAACAACTTCTCAAAATATTTCCAGCGAAATAAATCTGCAGATTGATCAGAGGATCGAAGAGCGCTGATTCGTTGTTATTTGGCAAAGGGAGTCAGAGGAAGCAGAGGGTTCTTGTCTCGCCAAGGGCCCTAGATCTGAATCCCTAGCATATAGAGGAGGATTAGTTCCGACACATTTTCTGAGCAGATGGCACCCCATGGACTACGTGATTAGGATAGGTTGGACAGCCTATCCAACTTTGCAATCTGCAAGGCCAAAATCCAAGTAGTCGTGGAGGCATACGGCTTGAGGGAGCATGCAAAGAAAGTCCTGGCCACACCAACTAATGCTCTTCTCCTAGCGAAGCATGATGAAGCAGCGGCAAATGCCAAGCGCTTCATAATGGATGGGGTCAAAGATCATGTGGTTCCACACATAACCGAGAAGAAAACGGCTCATGAGATGTCGGTAGCTCTAACCACGCTATATGAAGGAAGATCCTTCCAAAGGAAGATGCTTCTGGAGAATCAGTTGAGGTTATTCATGATGGCCAAAGGAGAGGAGATCGACCCTTTTCTTTCCAGACTACAATCGATCCGGGATCAACTGACTAGAATGGGGGTGAAGGTGGAGGACGATGTCATGGTGAGGACTGCTCTCAATGTGGTCACAGAGGACTGGGAAACTTTTGTCCAAAGTCTCTTGGGCAGAGCGAACCTTCCCAACTGGGACAATATGTGGGCGATCCTTGGACAAGAAGAAATATCTCCGATCACCAAGAGAGAGTACAGCACTGGGTCGAACAAGGTGAAGAAGGAAGAAGAGAAAGATGCAGCCTTGGCATCAAAGAGGCAACAAGGGAGAAAGAAGCGTGATCTGTCGAAGATCAAGTGTTTCCAGTGCGGCGAACTAGGACATTTTGCCAGCAATTGTCCTCAAAAGAAAAAGGACAAGTAAGCTTCTAGCTCCAAGGCTGTTGTGACAGACGATGTCTCAGAAGATGACGTAGCCATGAGCGTTCATGAACCACGAAAGTGGGGCGACATGGATCTATAGAGTACCTACAAAGTGAAGGGCAGGATCCTTGAGTAACCCAACTCTTCGATCACATACGAGCTACAAGAGCCTTAAGACGGTAGCGTGGCAAGTAGAGCAGTGGGTGCAGAGAATCACAGATAGAGCAGAGGCAAAGTTGAATGCTAAGAGGGAGCAGCGCAGTGCAAATGCAGTAGCAGCAGTGCAGAGGGGCTGATGTAACTTCAACAGCGCAGAGCAAGCTTTCTTACGCAGTGCAGAGCTATAGCAGCGCAAAGGCTTCAGGAGGACAGCGCAGCACAACAGCAGCGTAGGGGGCTTTAGCACAAAAGAAGTGCAAAGGAGGTCTGCTTACGTAGTGCATAGCTCCAACAGCGCAGCAGCCTCCAAATGACATCTCGGAGAAGGCAGCCTATGGAGCTTCAGTGATGAGATGTAGCCCAACTGACTTGTCTGTAAAAAATTGGGCAGGAGCTTCAATTGCTTACTCTCAGCAACTGAGTTGCAGTGCAGCAGTTGGCAGCACGATGCAACAGATTGAAAGGGAGCTGCAGTACAGATGTGGCAGTGGCGGTGGCAGTGTCATGAGCAGCAGTACGAGAAAGCAGCAGCAGCACAGTGATGAAGGGCATCAAGCCAAGCATCAACGCAAAGACCCACACCAGAGATCAGTGCAAAACTTTGGGGTGAAATATTGTTGCTAGAGCATATTCCTCGCTAAGAGGGAGTGTTGAGATTTCTGATGTGTTGGGGTAGCATCGGATGTGCTCTAGCTCCCAAACTTTGTGGAGGGACTAGGGTACATGAGCTCTCCAAGACCCAGAAAGCAATTTAAGAAATTTCATCCTGTTTAAGAGATATTTAATAAATTAATCTTTTTAATTAAGGACCCTAAGTCTAACTTAGGAAAATTAAAAGATTAAAGTTAATTAAATTAAACATGTGATGAAAATGACTTAAGTCACACAGATCAAGCTTTCTTTTAATCTTAGCCGTTGATTCAAGATTAGATCGGGGTCGTTGATTTTCCAACGAGAAAAGTATAAAGCAAAGGCTTGGTGTCAGATGGAGAACACACGCAGGCCCTTCCTAAGCAACGCAGGGGCTGACGCAGGCTAGCAGAGCTGATGCAGAGGGCTTCAGAGCAACGTTGGGGTTTCTGAAGACTGAAAAGGACTGAGTTCTGTAAATCCCGTTTGAGGGTTTGAATCAGTTAGTTTTTCTCTCTCCAGAACAGAGGTATAGCTGAAGTTTTAATTCTCTGTGGGGTTAAACAGTTGGTGCCCAGATTTGTTATACTTGGAATCTACTTAATAATAAAACCCTCCAGCAGCCAAAAGATCGATTTTCCCGCATTGGGTTTTTCCGGGGACAATTGTCGAGAAAATCCTTGTGTGTCACTTTGTCATTGTGCATATATTCAGTTTAGATCTGTATGTGTAGGTTGTTGATGTATTTACTTCGATGTTAATGTTGAATATTTCAATTTAATAACTTAATGTAAGTAGGAAAAGTAAATCTGAAAATTAACATTAGGTTTCTGTTTAGTAAATTCAGAAATTTTCACAGGGAATTCTTACAAAGATATAAGCGATCTTTGTACCATAAGGAATCATTTTTCCAACTAAATGTATCAGATGTATTGGGATCTTGCTGCAACTTTTGAACGAGTGTCCACACTTCTTCGTCATTCTTCCATTCCTCCCTTGTTTCGGTTATCCAATCTGATTGGATAATAGAAATGGCACAAAGCAATGCTTCCACCTCCTCATCCTTTCTTGAGAGTTCATCTGCAACAACATTTAGCTTCCCTTTTTTGTAGATGATTTCAAAGTCATAACCCAACATCTTTGTGACCCATTTTTGTTGCTCTTCTGAAGATAGTCATTGTTCCAACAAGTATTTAAGACTATCATGATCAATTTTTACCTTGAAGTGTCTTCCCGTTAGGTAAGGTGGCAATTTCTTTAGTGCATGTAATATTGCCAACATTTCCTTCTCATAAAAAGCTTTCTGTAAATTCCTTTGATTGGATGGCTTTCAAAAGCAATGGGTCTTCCTTCTTGCATTAAAACAGCACCAATTCCATTTCCTAAGGCATCAAATTCCACAATAAAGGTTTTTGTGAAGTCTGGCATAGCTAAGACCGATGCTAGGCACATTGCCTCTTTAAGATGTTCAAAGGCCTTAGTTGCTTCAGGATTCGATGAAAATGCATCTTTCTTCAATAATGTTGTTAGAGGTGTTGTTATTCTCCCATAATTCTTAAAAAACTTGCGATAATACCCTGTTAACCCGAGAAATCCTTGCAATTGCTTTATGGTTGTGGGGACTTTCCATTCCTTAATGGATTTAATTTTGTTATGGTCTACCTTAACACCCTCCTGAGATACAATATGACCCAGATATTCCACCTCTTTTACTCCAAAGAAACATTTGGAGGTTTTTACATATAATTGTTTCTCCTCCAATAGTTTGAGCACCCTATCAACATGTTGAACACGATTCTTCCAAGACCTGTTGTAGATTAGTATATCATCAAAAAATACTAACACAAATTTTGTAAGGAAGGGTTTGGAAATGGAATTCATCAACCCTTGAAATGTAGAAGGTGCATTGGTAAGGCCAAAAGGCATGACCAAAAATTCATAATGACCCTCATGAGTTTGAAATGTTGTTTTCGGAATATCTTCAGTCTTCATTCTAATTTGATGATATCCTGAACAAAGATCCAACTTGGTAAAATAAATTGCTCCATGTAATTCATCCAATAATTCATCAATCACAGGAGTGAAAAATTTATCTTTAATAGTGAGCTTATTGAGCTCCCTATAATCCGGACACATGTGCCATGATCAATCCTTCTTGTACACCAATACCACTGGAGCAGAGAAAGAACTTTGACTAGGTTGAATTATACCAGCCTCTAATATTTCTACAATCATACGTTTAATTTCGCTCTTTCAGACATAAGGATATCTGTAAGGCCTGATGTTTGGAGGAACACTTCCTGGAATCAAATGAATAGCATGATCATGATCACGAATAGGTGGGAGTCCTTTGGGAGTTTCAAACACCTTGGAATGATTGTCCAAGACTTTTTGGAGATCTAGAGAAATAGATGATTTTGATGTTGGAACTTCTAGTGAGCATAATTGTGCAAATACGCCTTGTTGTTCTTTCTTCAGAAGCTTTGTCATGACATTAGAGCTTATTATCTTTCTCGGCTTCCCTACGATACCCTGCAATTCAACTTCCTTTCCTTCCGAAAAAATATTCAAGAAAATTTCTTGAAAATTAAAAGCTATCGTCCCCAAAGATTGTAACCATTGTACTCCTAATACAACATCAGCACCTCCCATTGGAATGGAAAGCATTGGACTATTCAATATATATTCCCCTATGGTTAGCTTGATATTATGGCATTTTCCAGAGCAATTTATAGTTCCTCCATTTGCAACCATCACTTGACACTCTATTGCTGGGTATAGGAAGCAATTCAATTCCTTGGCTACCTTACAATGGATAAAATTATGGGCACTACCCAAATCAATCAACACTATTACATTTTTCTTCATGATATGTCCTTCTATCTTGAGAGTTTGAGGAGTGGTAATTCCTGCCAATGCATTACATGACATGGTCGGACTCATTTCTGCTTTCTCTAGGGTTGGTTCCTGTTGTATATCCTCTTCTTTTGAAGTTTCTTGTTTATTTTCCTCCTCCTCTTCACAATATATGTAAAATAATTTCTTCTCAGCACACTTATGACCTTTAGTGTATTTGCTATCACAATTGTAGCAAAGCCCTTTTGCTATTTTTTCTTCCAAATGTTGCAGTGTCAACCTTGTAAGTTGTGTAAGTCTAGGAGTAGCAACACTTACATCTTTATAGATGTGAGTGGTAGGCTTCTTTGTCGCCATAATTTTACTTACAATTTTTCTTGCCAACCTGAATGCCTTCTCTAATGAATTAGGTTCCGAAAGGTGAACCTCATGTTGGATGTTATCCTTTAAAGTCACTATGAAGACATCAATCCTGTGTTCCTCTGGAATATCAGTTACCCTTATATTCAATTTTTGGAAGTCCTTAATGTGCTCCACCATTGAACCCTTTTGTTTGAGATTTATCAATTGGCTAAATGTGTTGCTCTTTGTATCCTCATAATGTACTATCATTTCCTTCGTAAAAATTGACCAAGTGACAATTTTTTTACGAGAGAAAAGCCATCAATACCATACAAATGTATTTTGTTCTAAATATAAAGTTGCAACGCATACCTTTTGTGTGTTTTACACATTATGGAGATCAAAATATTTCTCCATCTGTAGTATCCATGTTACAGAATCCTTGCCATCAAACTTCCTCATATCGATCTTTGGAATATGGTGGGTCTTCAATCCAACATTAGAGTTTATGAAATCATGATTAACATTTATTTTGTTCTCATTATGAGTTTCCTCTACTACCTTTTCGCCATTAGTAATAATTTCTTGTATCAACTTTGTCAAAGCTTCCTTCAAAGCTTCCATGTTTGCTTTTAGATCATTCTTGATGTCTTCCATGTTGTCTTTCATTTTTTCATCGATCTTAGCTTCCATGTCATCCATCTTAGCTTCCATGCCATTCTTCAAACCATCCACCTTAGCTTCCACGTCTTTCTTCAAACCATCCATCTTAGCTTCCACAACTTTCTTCAAAACTTCCATTTCATTTTTTGTTACTCTTTGCGAGAGCGAAATTTGGTGCACTTGGTCTTGTAATTTTGATATATCATGTTGTATTTATTCCTCTTCATGAGTCATAGTAGAGCCTTCTGAGGGCTTAATGGGTGTTGAATTCTTTTTAGGGGCCATTTTAGAACCCAATACTGATATCTATGCTTCAATATGCCCTTGAAATCACTTCAAACTGTTTTTTAAAACAAGACATGCAATTTGAAAAAAAAATACACATTTTTTTCTTGCTTTTGAGGAGCTTGATATTGAAACTGATGTATCTCTATAATTTCGGATCCCCAAGTTTATCTTCGATCTTTTAGTAGCCCTCTGAATCTTCTTTCCAATGCCATAGTTCTGACCTAATTTGGATTCCTCAATGCAAAGTTATGCCCAATCTCCCGCATTGACCTAATTATGGACTGGTTCAGTTTCCACGTGTCATTGTTTCCTCCTTCGGCTCTGAAATTGATACATAGGAAACTACAGTTTGTGTACTTTCGACCACTTTTTACAGAATTCCAATCTGATGCTCAGAGAGAGAGTTAGGACGATTTTCCCAAGGTCACCTCTTTGAAATGAAATTCGGGAGCTTGCAAAAACCGTAACTTCCATAGATCATATCTCTGAAAATATTTTGAATCGAGATATGAAATTTTTAAACAACGTTCCTCAGGATTTCTTCGCAAATGAGTATTTTTTTTAGCTTTTGAACCTTCGTAGAAAAAAAATTATAGCGAAAATGCCACGATGACCTGTTTGAAGCAGCGAAACTCCAGAATCCAAAGCTCTGATTCCAAATGTTATGAAACCAGCTCCCAAAATAGAAGAAAAGAGAGATCTACGCCTTAGAAATCAACCACTTTGAGGGGGAAACCTCCTTTACATTACATAAATGAACAATTCTTGGATGATACAAATGACAAAACCTCCTTTCTATATATAGGAGTCCATGGGGTCACAATATAATCCTAGCCGACCTAACAATAATAATGTAAGGGCACAACAATAACAATAATGGGCTTTTATGGGGCACAATAATAACAATATGGGGACTACAGGAGTACAACAATAACAATAAGGGGACTACACTAACAACAATAAGGTACTGCACTAGTAATATAGGGGCCTAACAATCGTTGACTCAAGGAAGAATAATCTCATCAAGGAAACATTGTGACTTGGTCTTGGAGAGGTCAAATAGGTCAAGGGTCTTGGTCTTGCTTTTCGTCAATTGAAGTCTCTATAAGAAGAAGAATTCGTTTGGGTTTTCCTCTCAAGTGGGAGAGGTTTTGGCCCTGGATGATCGCATACATTTTGTGTCTCTTGTTGCTTTATTGTTTGCATTGGTAATTGTTTGATGAAGAAGAACACTATAATAATGTAAGTAAAGAGAAGATCCTAATCTAAAGAAGTAAAAAGCATTCACAAGCAGTTATCATTAGAAGAGAAATTACCTAATTGTTATACTCAAGATTTCTCAACATGAAGGTACTCTTTTTTTAATCATTATTATTTGTATTGGAATTTGGAAATTCTTAATTTTAATTACAAATTCATTTATGATTTTTCACTTGAGATTTGACTTTTTGAAACTTGTAGGTAGTTGAAACCTGTTTTTCCTCCCACACTCTTGTCATATAGAGGCTTGTGGAGGCGAGACAAGCATTACAAGCAATAGTCATTGACCTTCTTTGGTAATCATGGAGGAATTCCACTTCTGATAGAGGGAAAAACATCAAGTCCAACATTCTTGATGATGCATGGTGGGACAAGGTCCAATACCTTCTATGGTTTATTGAGCCAATCCTGACCTTGATCAGGGCATTTGACACAGATACACCTTGCTTGGGCGAACTTTATGAAAACATTGATAGTATGTTGTAGAGGATAAGGGAAATTATGAGCTTTGTACCAGATGAAGTAAGGCCTTGGATGGTGAAGTAAACAAACTTTGATCACTTGAAACCCTTCTTCACTAGATAATAAGCCTGCAAAACCAAGATTAGTCCACTAGATGACAAAAGTACAATGAGAAATCACTGCAAACCCTTGCCAAAAATTGTTTCGAGCGAGCAAAACAAAGAATTAGCCCTAAAAATCATTTGCAAAGAGGGCAATAGGCTACTTTAGGGTTGCAGCTAGGCCTTAGAGGCCTAATTAGGGTTGTGATCTACCAAGAAAGGCCTCCAGGAGGTTGCGGCTAGGGATTTAAGCCCTCTAATCCCCCCTACACATAGGCCAATCTAGCTTCAAAACGCTAAAAAATGCCCAAAAAATGACCTCAAATTTGAGAATCCACGTGCAAAACCACTTCAGCAATCTATTGCTCAAGAAAAACCCTAATTGCAACAGCAGAAAGCCCTCTAAGGCTATCGGCTTCCTCAAGGAGGCTGGATGTTGCAAAATTATCACTTAGGTCTTGCAAAACTTGGTCTCTAGACCCTAGGTCAACGCTTATAGGTTGTATGACTTGCCTCTTTTGGCTAGAGGGCTCCACTTTAGGATGAACACCCCTTCAAACCTTAGTTGTCTAGGCTAGGTGAAGGAAAAGACCTTCACTCTTAAATTTGTGTTTGAAAAGTTTGTCCTTTGGCACCTGCAAGATGAATACATAGAGCCCAAGACACAAGATCTAGAAGTTTCTCAAATCAAATCCCAAAATTATTATTTACAAATAAGAAAAATAATTTACAAAGGGTTAGAAATAATCTACAAAAAATATTTACAAATTATTTATCAATTATCTACAATAATTTACAAAGGATAATAGGATCTAATTAGCAAGTAATTCATTAATAGCCCAAGAATAAATTTTTCAAGATAATTTGATAGAAATAATTTTAATTCTAAAGCACAAACCCAAACTCTACAAAACAGATTCGTTGGATAAGCTCAAGGTCCGAACAAAATGCAATCGCCTTGAAGTCCATGTACTTGGTTCATACCCAAGGGCTAAACCTCTGAAGATCTCTACACATAAGATAGATTATTAGTTCCAGAGGGGCTCGATTCACACAAGAAGTCTAGAGACCTAGAGATACCTACTAGATCTGCTAGATTCAATGCACTTACTCTAACCCAGTACCTAAAGCAAGATACCTATGCTAATAAATAATCCAACCACTGGCTAATAAAACTCCCTAGAATGAAACCCTTTGAGAAGAATTATTGGCTTACCTAGGTGTTGTTACATGGCTTAAGAGTCATACTAGAATCATTTTACAATTCAATAGCAGAATTTGGGATTAATATGATAAAATTGAAGTTGAATGATGACAATGATCTTGAAAAAAAATTCTCCACTGCTTTGTACTCTACTTCTTGGAATTGTTGACACAGGTGTGGTCAACAAGTCCCAAAAGACCTAATCGTTTGATCAACTGTGAACATTCATAAAATGATTTAATCTTAACCTATCTGTTTATTAAATATTTAGATGAAGTAGTTCATTTAAGAGTTTGTGTGGCTCTGTTTATACTTTGATATCTGCAAATGGGGAGACAACTGCAGCTTCTAAGATGTCACAGCTTTCAGTGATGATCATAATTGATATTATTGCAGAGTCTTCCACATTAGACAGAAGAGCGATAGTATGTATCAGTTATTGGTTTTAGCTTTTTACCCCATACTTGCGCAGAAGCAAATGAGCAAAAGACTATTTGTTCCAGTAGAACAAATAAGTTGATCTAATTTTCTGTATGTTTAGCACATTTACAGAGGGAGATTTATTATGAGATATACCACAGTAGCAATCAATGTCTTATTTATACTAGAAAAGACATTATAATGCTTGGCAAGCTGTCACAATCTGATTAACACTCAATGATATGTTAGTTCTGCAGTAACATTTTGTGGATTATTTTATGCATTGTGGCTTGTGTTCATGAAAATCATAAATTGCAGTTAAATAGAAGCTTGAAGGAGTGTCAACATCCCTGTTGTCTGGACACTTTATTTCACTTATGGTAATGTGAATCTGGTCTGGCATAACTGAATAATAAATATACTGATCGTTGCTACATAGAAGAAAAATAATTAATGGAAATTAAGATTAAAAAAAAAAAAATTCATAGAAGAAACATTTTCTGGGCAAGCAGGAAAAGAAATTGTTTTGATGTGTAGGGTTTTATGTGTGATGAAACTGCATCTGTTAGATGAAATCATTGTTTTTGATGCAGTGGCAGCAGAGAAATTGTTAAAAAAATTTATGATGTTACCTTCTTATTTTGATTCACAATATGGAGATTCCTCATGATTTGTAGGCAATGAAATTGAAAAATAAAAGCACATTCTGTGATCTTTACTGATTTTAATGAAAAACCAGTGACTTTAAGGATAAAGAAATGGTTGCTATGCTTTTGGAAACGATCATTGAATTGCAAGACACTAAGGGTATTATTTTAATATTTTTATTTTGTAAATACCATAACTCTTCAAATGCAGTAAATAAATTTGGGTTTTAAATATTAAAAATTACTGCTATCACAAATGGATTTGGCTATGGAAAAGCTTCTTGCACATATTAATTTTTGTAATCTTCCAATTTACAGTTTACTCTGAAAGAATAACAGATGCACTTGGTTGCCCAAAATCATAACCCCAGATTACCAATATCCAGATTGAAAAAATACAAATAGAAAACGTACCGTGAACTTGGGGAGGCGAATTTTATAAACATCAACCAGCTCCATCATCAGATCGAACAAATTAGAGAAAGGACTATCCAACACCATCCCAGCAATTGATGGATCCTCTGCTCCATACAGAAGGCTGCAACATAACAAAGCTTTAGAGACAATGCAATCCATTTACTAAGTAGAAAATTGGATAATTCCCACTATCCAATATAGACTTGTGTCAAATAATGTTATAGTGTAATAAACATATATAAGTCATTGTGTACTTGCAGTCATTTAATGGCCATGTTGCGCAAGTCATCTGAATCTCACTGACCCATAGGACTCATGCTGTGCAGATGCATATCGTCCCTTAGACGAGTGGATCTAACAAGCAACTTCACATTGTCTTTTAGTGTGTACATGATTATGTATGTATTTTACCTGATCTATTATCTCCAATATATAATCTATAAATTATAATGTATACTAGTGTTGCAAACATCTCCGTCTTCTGACAATTTTTTAGGGGTTTCCAAGTTTTTCAGGTCCAATTTTATGTTGGCCTATTTTTTCTGATTATTTGCCCATTTTTCCTCATTTCGCGCATTCCAGACTTAATGACCCCTGCTTATTTTTTGTTCAAGTATTACAATACTGATTTATAAATGCAATCTTAGGCACATTACACAATTTGTTTGGAAAATAAGTCAAAATTTGCCAAATGTCAATCACTAGCAAATTCAATGGAAAATCATTCATAGTTGTAAGTATTTTATGAAGTTGAATCTTCCTCATGTTGTTTGACTGAAAGTTTTCTTGTATCCTTGGTTGTTTGCATGCATATCGAGAGCAAATATTTCATATGCTGATCAATTGTGATAACTACACAATTTTCCCAAGTGTTGACAGCATATGATTACTAGAAACTCTCCCTGGTAACTGGAAAGGCGCCAGTCTAGACTCCAAATGGAGGAGTGATCAGCAGTGACCTTAGGCTATTTGCTCATAGTTATTTCTTAAGTTTTCTTGGCACAAATCTGTGAGATAACACTGCCCATCCCATGTCATACCAATGGATTAAATAACCTTAAACAAAGCATAAATTAGCATTGCTGTAAAGCCTGTACATATCTAGCTTTATCAACATTACTCATTGGTTTTCATCATGTGACTCACCTACTAGGATATAACCAAAACATCCAAGATTTTCCTTCCTATTATAACACTTTCTTTCTCCCTCGAGACAAGTAACTCAAGCAAATCTTTGGGCCTTTTGGAAATTATGTTGGAAATAATTTTAAGGGTCATGTTATAAGAGGAATTAATGTAAAATTTCCAAGCTCATAGCCTCAAACATTTCTAGAGATGAAGCATAAAAGTTCAATTTGGGGATTTTAGCACTGTTACCCACCCAAGCAAGCAACCCCTAGGAGAAAAAATTTCTCCTATTTGATCACCTTGCCAAACAGCAGCCCTATGGACGATCCACAGATAGCTATGGCTCTGAGGTCTCCACATATATCCAGACAGTGCTTTCTTCCTCACCTAGCATACTTCTTAAAGGAAGGTGGGTCATTTATTACAAGGTACACTAACCATTTCTGTAATCATGTGCTTTCATTTAATGTTAAGAGCATAATAATATGAATCACAGGTTTATGCTTAACAATTGACTGTTATTGATTGTATCCTTGTTCCTGCACCTTACCTAGGAGGTTATCCCTTGCCCACGGTCCAGGGTGACCTTCCCTAAAGCATTTTCCTTTCCACTATTCAAGAGAGGCACAAATAGGAGGTTCTTATTGATATAGCATGCCCAAGGTAATCCATACTTATCACTTTCTATCAGTCCCTTGTATTCACTGTGATTCTTTGGGTTGATGATCATTTGTCACCAATACCGACACCCTTTATCCTCATCTTTGAGTAAAGGCCCAAAAACTTCACCCTTAAGAGGTTGATGCAGCTGAAAGAAAGATAAAAGCATATATAGCCACAAATGAAAGAAAATGTAAAATGCAAAGATGGCTAGGACAATTAAAGTGCATGGACAAAAGCCTAGCCTGAGTTCTAACTCCCTCATTAGCCATCACCTAGTTCCTAGAATATCATGCTCTATCTAAATAAAAGGAACTTATGAATGTCCCTATTGCTGCAAAATCTAACAGGTCTGGTGAAAGAACTCACCATGTGAGGGGCCAGACCTTATGACAACAATGACGAAGGATTGCCACTATCACATCAACAACCTTCCTCCTATTGTTTACTGGGATTTCAACCACAAGGGAGGATTCTCTATGTTACCTATAAGGTATTCTAATAATATGGCTCAACCTGACTTATTTTTGAAGGTCTAAGGGTGGATAGATGGTAGTGTTTGTAGCTCAGAGTCAGACAGGTGTTTCCATGAGGGTGTCTACTTATGGAAATTGTCATCAAAAGTATCTTATGGTTTTTCCAGAAGTTCACTTTATTAATTAATTAATAAAGTGAACGCGCATTTATTAAAGTGATTTTTAATTAATAAAGTGACTAAAGTGGGTCACTTAATAATTTAATTAAAAGAAAGCCATTGATCTCATGGTTAGATCCCAACTGTTAAAGAATAGGTTTTTGGCTCATGTCAAAGTTATAAAAGAAAGAGAGGGCAAAGGACAAAGACAAACAGAACATCCATTTCACAAGTCACGTGAGTGAAGGAGAAAATCAGAGATCTGATTTTCAGCCATTGGCGAGGATTTCAACAGTATTTTAGAAAGGAGAAAGCATTCAGTCTTTTGCAAGGACAAGCAGCCAGTTAGCGGCAAGGAAAAGAACAGCCTAATAGCCCAGCAGAGCAGGTTGTACCATCGTCCGTACGGATTATGTACCACCATACAGGTTCCATACAACCATAAGGATTTGAGAGCAGACTGCATCGATTTCCATGCAAATTGAAATTTTCAGCTTTGTTGTTCGTTTGATTAATTCTCAGAGCCATTCTTTCCTGTAAGGGAGCTCTTGTCAGTTCTGAAGAAAATTTTGAATGATGAACTGATCTAGAAGGGCAGAATATTTGTATATTGTGTGTGGTTGCTTTTCTCGTTTTCCATTGCATGCAAAAGTTAATATTACCAGCCAGTAACTGGATCTGATTTCTTTGCTTAAATCGTTGGTTTTAAGACATTTCAACATGGTATCAGAGCTCTAGCTCAAACTAAAAGCAGATCTATAATTTTCAGGTTACTTCAGCGAGCTTGAAAGATAAAGCTCAGGATAGCCATGTCAGTAACCAGTGTGAAAGTTGAGGATCGACTTGAAGGCGTTTCCAATTTCTTGCCATGGAAGGCAAGAATCTTAGTGATCTTGAAGGAACAAGACTTGTGGGAAGTCATATCCAACCCTCCTCCAGCTCCAACGCAGGCCTCAGGGAGCACTCAGACACCAGCACTAATAGGCCCTGTTGTGCAGGCAGTGTGGCATAAGAAGGACATAAAGGCACTGAGGGTGATCCTTGAAGCTATTAAGGATCCTCTTATTCCACATGTTGTAGAGAAGACCAGATCTAAGGATGTTGAGTCTTGACGCCTTAGTATCACTTTTTCAAAGTGATAACATGAGTCGAAAAATAATAGTCAAAACTAAGCTTAGAGAGTGCAAAATGAACCCCTCTTAACCAACTACCTTATGAGGATCATACAAATCCATGAACATCTTGCAGCTATTGGAGAAGTTGTGTTGTACGCAGAGCTAGTAAATGTTACTCTGAATGGGTTCACCAACGCTTGGGAACCATTCATCATGAGAATTTGTGCTCGAGAACATCTTCCCAATTGGGAGAAACTTTGGGATGACTGCATCCAAGACGAGACTCGTAAAGAGTCCAGGACCAGCAAGCAAGGAGGAGGAGCAGCAGATGAAAACTTGGCCCTAGTTAGCAAGACAAAGAAGACCAAAGTGAAAGTTTCTGTCAAGAAGGGTGATTGTCAGGGAGAGGTACAACAGTCCGAGCAGAGGAGAGATATGAACAAAGATCAAATGTTATATCTGCCATAAGAATGGCCACTCTGCTTCTCAATGTCCACAAAGGTAGAAGGTCAAGGGAAAGTCACAAACAGTTGCAGTGACAGCAGAGACATAGTTGAGCAAGCTTGCTTACAAGTTCAAGAGTGGCCTTTCACTTGTGTCTTTCCTATCTACCAGCACCATTGCTAGAAGCACCTCGTACTTGGACAATGGTGCCTCTTGTCATATGACAGAGGCTAGAAAGGCATTCAGTAGTTTCGTAGAGGACGACTCTGAGATCCATATTGAGCTTGGTGATGATGCCAAGTGGGTGATGTTAGTTTTTGTAGCATCGGATGTGTTCTAGCCTCGAGATTTGGAAAAGAGGTTAGAATACATGCATTCTCCAAAACCCAGAAATCGTTTCTCGAAAATCCACCTAGAGACGACTTAATTAAAATAATTAATCCATTTTTAATATTTCCTAAGTCTAAACTTAGGAAATATGATTAATTAAAAGGTATTAATTAAGTCATGATGCGAATCTTCTAGAAAATGACTTGGATCGTGTTCTAGTTAATCTTAGCCATCAATTAAGTTTTAATCATGGTCGTTGATGTCTCAACGAGAGATTATAAGAAGAAACTCGATGGGGCTTGGAGAATACACTTCAGCAATTCAATTTCACTGGCAGATCGATTTCCAGAGTAGCAGCATTGAGTTGTCGGATAGAGAGCTAGTGAGCTCGAAGTAGTGAGTACCATAGAGAGGTAGCACAGAGCCATGCAGAGGCAGTGCAATGCTTCATAGGAGATTCTATATTTTGTTGGGGAGAAGCAGTGATTCAGTGCCAAAAGTCGGAGAGAGAGTCCAGAGTCCAGGAGGATCCATTTCCCAGACAGCAATTGGCAAGATTGTGAGAGGGAAAGGAGTTCCAAGTTTGTGGGACGCAGTACTGCGTAGGCTGACGCAGTAACTGCGCAGAGGCGACAAGGAGCAACTCAACTTGAGCTAAGGCCAGTGTCGGATTGCCTATGGGAGTGAGATTTTTCTCACTAGATTTATTG
The DNA here is from genome assembly GCA_034641835.2 of Pinus albicaulis. Lineage (NCBI taxonomy): Eukaryota > Viridiplantae > Streptophyta > Pinopsida > Pinales > Pinaceae > Pinus > Pinus albicaulis. Next base: position 215,614,091 of record CM076573.1, read on the forward strand.
TTAGTCATTTCTTTGTATGAATTGCTAGATTTAAGCATTAGTAGTTTTGTACTCATATTTACTACTGCATAATAATCCAACCTTCAACTGCTGCACCGGTTTTCCCGAGTTGGGTTTTTCTGGGGACTTGGTCCAAAAATAACTGTGTATTTGTGTGTGTGCGCATCTATTCTTCGAGCATTATTTTTCTTCTGCAGTATTTCATTTGTGAAGGTTGGAGTGTATCAGTTTTGATATTTATCGTAGAACACAGTAAATAATTTGTTCAATTTATTTAACAAATCGAAGAAACCAAATCAGTTGTTGTAGTAGGATTCTGGGTAATGGAATTTTCACAGGTGACCCCTAGGAGAATGCTTTTCTCCTATTCATCCCTTCCAGTCGACATCCAGCAACCCCTGATAGCCAACTTGTAGCCGATCTGACGTGCCATTCATATCTCCACCACCTGCATCAATCATGTGTTCCTCGCCCATCTATTAAGAGCACATGTTGGAAGGTGTGATTCTAATCAAAAAGTGTTTTATTCATTTTGTAATTAGGTCTTATGCTTGTCTGTATTTGAGCATTTTGACATGAATTATGGGGTAACTTGGAAGAAAGAAGGGTCTTGGTCGTAGTCTTGTTTCCTCATCTTAAATGGGGGGTTAATTTTCAATCCTAGTTTGATGTGACTTCCCTTAATGGCCCATGGTTTCAGGAAGGGGCGCTACTTGGGAAACCATGATTGAGATAGTGTAACTCCATCTCTCCCTATTCCATACTTACCACTTACCATCTTACAATATGAGCCCTATTCCACCCCCCTTCTTTGGATCAACTAACCATTGGTTCTTTAGGATTTGGCATCCACACATCCACATACCTAGGTGGGGCTTAGAAATGCACCTTGGGAGGTTGACACAACTAAAAGAAAAAGAGCATATGATGGCCATAAGAAAAACAAAAGAAAAATAATAATGCAAAACATGGTCGGGACATACAAATTAGAACGCGGGCAAAAGCCAAGCTTGAGCTCTACCTCTATCATGAGGCCATCACTTGGTTCCTGAGCCAATGTTGCCCTATCTCATAGAAGACAAGGAACTCTTGCATGTCCCAACCCCTAATGGGCGATGAACTACCCCATCCTAAAAGGGGTAATAATTGTTATACATCACAAAAAACAAGCTCTCATTCCTCAAGCTACAAGCAGTAATATAAATTAAAATCAAGAAAAAGTAAAAGACAATATAGAGGGTTGTAAAAACAAAGGTTGAGGTAACTCATGCATCCGCGATTGCTCCCTCGTCACATCTATACACCCAGGGTGAGTTGTTCCATCATAGTCGGTCCCTTTGACCATGGCACTTCGCCATGGAGTCCTTTCCCCTTCGTTCCATCGTATTCACATGGCATCTATCAATTGAAGGGTAAACTAAGGACATGTCACTTCCCCTTGGGGGTTGAGAACACCTAATAGGGTCATCTCTTAACCACTTCTACCTAGGGAGGTAATACCATTACATGACTAAGGCCCCAATTTTGGAAAAGAAGCCTTATACGAAACATTAATTTTCCTATTTCTCTCAAGCTTGGTTCACTTGGATGCAATAATGATTCATGTACCTGATGGTGAAAGTTGCAGCATTGGATATTGTGTGTAATTGGTAGGTGGTTCCATCTATAGGTGTAGGCAACTTAACTATGGTCCAAGTCCTCCAAAGGGACATATTGACACCCACAGGTGATGCGTTGAGAGCCATGGCTCTCTAGATAGTTGTAGAGCATCATTCGTAGCCATGGGCACCTTCAAAAACCACAGCGTTCAACACCCACAGTGCCCTCAACATTGGAGCAGAATCAGGCTTATTCATCACTTGGAGACCCATGAGACCTAGTTTTGTGCCCCAAACCCATATTTCGGGGCTACAGGATGATTTTTAGACCTTGATTTTAGGAGAGATTTACACTTATCATGGCACCAGAGGAGCTCAACGCAAATACCTAGAAGGGCCTATGGCAGCATGATGTCAGCATTTCAGCGCTCTTGTTGGGAGATTTATTATGTTTTCCATTAGCTACAAGGTCAACTTGTGACCTTGATTAGTTCTTTCCATTATTTTATGATTAGAGGGGTTTGTAGGTAAAAATAGGACTTCATTTGTCACATATATATTAAAGATCTATTTATTGTGATCTCTTACCATCATCACACTTGGAATTTCAAATCTCTTGAGCAATTCGCACTTTTTTGTGTGGAGAATTTGGAGTACTCTTAATGCACTTTGACATTTGGAATTGATTTGTCTATCTTTGGAGTTATTATTTGGATGAATGGAATGGATTCTTTGTATATTATCTTGTAAGTGTAACTAGATGTTGAAAACTTATATCTCTTTCATGTCTAATGTATGGAATTTTGTTGATTCTAGCAATTGTAATTGTGCCCTAATTTGTTGAATATTTATTGAATGTTAATCTAGATGATCTATTGCATGCATTACTCATAGGTAATGTGTAAATGAATGTCCTTAGTGGTGAACTCTTTGGTATCTCTCCCATGAAAAATCCATCTTCCATTGCATAGGTAATTGTTGGAATTTTGCTTGCTAGGGCATCAAAATTTTGGCCTCTTTGGAAGCTCTTTGGTTGATCTTACACATTGAGGACTCCATACACCCAAGGAACAAGGGATTGGTCCATTTGGTTGGTGATCATATCCCAACTTATCCATTTTCTTGGTGGTTGAAGAGACTAAACCTCAAGAGGATAGGATTTGCCAAAAAACCTATCATTTTGGTGGTCATCCACTCCAATTTCGTTTATAAATTCTCTTGCCCTAGGTATATGCCCTAAGAGGGAAACCCTAGTATTTCCTCCCTCAACTTAAGGACTTCTTTGAAGGTTTCATGAACTTTGACTTAGTAAATTCCCATCATTGGAAACCTTTTCTTTTGACCTTGATCCTTCGATGCGACAACACTTGCTCAAATCATTAAACCCTAGGTCGTGTGTCTCATCAAATAGCTACCTCTAAGGAAAAGCATATTGCCTCCTCTAGGAGTTTTGCACCCTAAATTGAATCTTTCCATTGTTGACTTTGTGTCACCCCATACCTTAACACTTGTAATCTTACCATACGTGACATCTATCATACACAAGGACTCCTCCCATTCGTGAGAATGCGTAAACAACAAGTGGTTTTGGCTATGGTGACAGTAGGCTAGTACCCCATTATTGCTTCTTGGTCTAGATTATACCTTGTGGGGTTTCCCTCTTCAAGGTGTGCCAGATTTTGCGACAACATTTTTGGCATTGTTGCTAGGAACACAAAGTGTGTGTCTTGTTCCCATACGACAATATAGCTCCTTATTTGGCAACTCCGTTGGAAGAACGAAGCCCATGTTCTTCATTGAGCTTCATACTCAATGCTTGTAGGGCTCAACAAGCATCTCTCAAGGCATCTTAAAATTCACCTGGTGACTCTTGTTTAATTGTCATGCAAAGATCAAGGCAATAGCTCCATGGGAATTGCATGAGGTTAATATTGATGCGTTTTTGCATATAGAAGAAGGAATGTGGGAAATTGGTCATCGTTTTGACAATGATCCGAAATATGACACTTATGATGATCTTCTCTCTCTTTCATCCCCTTCATTAGATTAGTCCCTACATGTCCTTGAGGACACCCATGAGAATGATATGCCTGAGGTTGTTCTTCATCAAAACTTCATGAGCTTGATTATAGAAATCTCCATTCTTTGGTTGGAAGAGAGGATCCAATGGCTCAACTTGGATCCCTTTTGCTCTTCCAAGATTCTTTTTCATAAGGCATGGTCCCCTTATTTTCCCACCTCTCGCCCTTGCCATGCATCTGACCAATCTTGCAAAGGAAGATGTGATATTTTGCTACCTTGTTTCGCTAAGACTCATATGGATGGGAAGTGTTGTTATATTGATCGGATAATATGTTGGTTACATTGAGTGTATGATAACACTTAACTCATGTATTGGATGCTTGAAATGCAAGACAGTGTAGGTGCTTTGCATATTCCTTTTGCATAGCTAATATCATCATCTCATGTTCTCATGCTAGATTGGAATTGCACCTAGTTTAAATTTACTTTTTTGTATGGATTATTTCTTTATGAAAAGCTTGGGCAATACCCTATGCCAAGTGCACATGCTCCCAAATTGTAATGACCCATTTCGATTTATAAGCAAAATAATATTAGCATGTATACGACGTATGCATATGGTAGCTACACATGCATACATCGCATACACCGCACTAGTATACATACCTCCTAGTATTGAGAATAGCTAAGTAGGTTATTAAGTCAATTATCAAAATAGATCCTTAACTACCTTGATATAATAAATATGTCAAGTGAGATCTGTAAAAAATATCGGGGTAAAATGTAATATTCCCAATTAGCTTTGCTAATTGGAATATTTCATTTTTGCCTTATTTTACCGCTTTAGCTAGAAATAATAAATAAAGTGAGAAATAAGAGGGGTCACCTCACTTTAGTCATCTCACTTTATAAAATAAAGTGCTTTCCTAGTTGATTGACGTTGTAACTTAAAGAGGGGGCCTTGGGGGTCCACACGTATATGAGGGGAGGCCTCACGCTGACCCAAGGGTAACTGCAAGGTGAAGGACGCAGTTAAGGTTTTGGAGGGAGTTTAGCATTATAAAAGGAGGGGTTCCCACTTCATTTGGTATGCATTATTCTATATTGACAAATTTGACATGGAGAGCCAGACTACGCATTTTTGGTGCACGCTGTTTAGCCTGGCTCGCAAAGACTGCTAGGCGTGAAACCCAGTGCTCCCGTTCGAGCATCCCCATCCTGGTTTCTGGGACTTCTTCGAGTGCTCTGCCCCGTAAGAGCCGGTTTCACCCTTAGGCTTCGGACCCCCGAGTGCCCGCCCTAGGGGTAAGGTTAATTTCTCTCGAGTTTCCATCCTTCCGCCAGACAGCTTTCGGTGGAGATTCGGGAGGAAGGAGCTCCTCGGGGGCCGCGCGTATCTAGCTCATAACGTTGTTTCACAGAGGAAGGACGGCGCTCTTATCCCCCGGGGGGAAGGACGCCGTTCCGTAGGGAAGGAAGGACTTGCATCACCCTGAGGAAGGACGCTGTTCCAGAGGGAAGGAAGGACACAGATCTGAAGGCACATTGATAGATCCAGCTTTGGAGATTGTAGATCTGAGCAGATATTTGCAGATCTGGTCCCGTAGGGTGCAGATCTGGAGGGGTAGCATTAGATCCAGCTTGGGAGATTGCAGATCTGAGGAGATATTGGCAGATCCAGCCTAGATCTGAAGAGATAACATCAGATCCAGCCTCTGAGGGTGCAGATCTGAAGAGATATTGGCAGATCTAGCATAGATCTGAAGAAATAGCAGTAGATCTGATACAGGAGGACGCAGATCTGGAGGGATAGGACGCTGATCTGGATTGGAGGCTTCAGATCCAGCAGATCTGAGCATATAGGACGCTGATCCATCTGGGAGGACGCTGATCTGATGAGCAGGGTCATGTGAGCAGGGCTTGACAGCGTTTTCCATGGTCTTTGGCCTTGAGGAGTGGATCTTTTCATCTGGAGGGTTTTGTGACCAGCACTACACCTGTCTCAGCGCTGTCACTAGCAGAGACAGCGTTTTCCATTGGTAGGGGTTTGGAGTATTGATATCAGCTATCTTTCAGTCTTCAGCTCATAGTTCCAGTACAGTCCAGCTTCAGTCTTCAGAGCAGCTAGGACGCTATCCTTGTTGCAGCCATTATTTGTCTGAGAGGGTCTCCACTTGCCTAGGGCAAGGATAGGTGCACTCATTCTGATTTTCTTGTACTCCTCTCTATGTACTTTCAGATTAATAAAATGGCTCAGTTTTCTGGCATTCTAAGTGTAATTACTCCTTGATCTGGTTCAGCATTGTATTTTCTATATCTGTCTGGCATATTTCTGTTTATTACTGGTTATTTCCCTTTGGGGATATTACAGTGGTATCAGAGCATAATTCTGGCTCAGCCTGTGGTCTATGACATTGGGAGAGAGATCATACAGAGGGTTGCTGAAATTTTGGAGAGCAATAGCAGTGCAATACCAGAAACGCAGTTGGAAAAAGGGCCCAAATAAAAAGGGTCAAATTTTGAAGTTTGGAATTATGAGAAACGTTTTCTGGGTTTTTCTGGGTTTTGGACAAGGATCACCTTCCAAAATTCCTAGAATTTTCTGAATAGTTTTCAGTGGGTAAATCGGAGGTCGAAGTTAAGCAGCAGTATGGCTTTGCAGCAGCCGTGCAGTTTCTGAGGAGCCTGTAGGCACCTAGCAGAAAATGCCAATGGCAGGAGATGTGAGTCCAGCTCGATATGCAGCCGTTTTTGCAGAGTGGCAGAGCCTAGGTCAGGCATTCATGGATGCTTTCCCCTTGGAGCGCTATTTCCAGTATCGATGCGGCATCAAACCCCCTGAGCAGCACCAGCACAAGGGGCACGGATACCACCGTGATGACCACCGTGCAGCTAGTAGATTTCATTTGCCCAGGTTTGATGGCTCATCAAACAATTCGGCAAAGTCCTGGGTGGAAAAGCTGGACATCTATTTTCAGCTTAATCAGATGCCAGAGACAGAGGCCATTAAGATGGCTACATTACATTTAGAGGGTAAGGCTCAGGATTGGTGGTTTCATGGATTGGCGACACTAGGGCATTCCACAGTGACGACATATGCCGAGTTTACCAAGAGGGTGGTAGAGCGCTTTGACAGGAGGGATCCGGAGCAGCATTTTGGTGAGCTGACCAAGCTCAAACAGACTGGGAGTACAGAGACATACATTTCAGATTTCTTGAGGATTTCGGTGATGGTACCTGATTTATCGGCAGCTCGGATGGTTTGCATGTTTGTGGGGGGGCTGTCAGAGCCACTTCGTAGCCTAGTCCTGTCGAACAGACCGGCTACCCTTCAGGATGCCATCAGCAGGATTCGGGACTTATAGGATGTCTTACCCAGAACTCGGACACCTTATCCCCAGGGACAGGCCTTCCAGCCTAAGGGTAAGGACACGAGGGCTCCGCCACCCAAGGCGAATCCTGGACGAGGGCAGTTTGATGATGAGGCCAGGAGAGAGCTGAGGAGGGAGCGGTTGTGCTTCACTTGCCGGGAGCCATGGGCACCAGGACACAGGTGTGCGACAGGGAAGGCACACTTCATTGAGGTCTTCTCCGAGAGCAGTGGAGAAGAGGATGAGGGAACACAGGATTGCAGGGAGTTCGAGGATACACCTAGTGAGACACAGGACTCACCATCATTAGAGACATCCTTGACCGTGCCGGTTGATATCGTAGTGGAGGAGATAGAGCCTACCCCGGTAGAGCCATCCATCGAGGTGATGACTGGAGCCGTGTCCGAGTCTTCGGATGGTAGCGGCACACGACAGATGGGTGAGGTATCAGGAGATATATCCATTATCAATGAGGCACTAGGGGATACAGAGGTATCGGATGATGGTCGCAGACAGCGGTATCATCGGCTTCGGACGGACCTTCGAGTTTTGAGGGAGAAGGCCGCGTCAGTACGGGAGACCATTTTGTTGCAGGACCAGGAGCTGGAGGGTATGAGAGGGACTTGTGCCAAGTCGGCGGCCAAGTTGGTCCGCATTGGGGAACAACTGGATTCCCTGATGGTACAACCAGAGGGCACGAGGGAGCGTCAGATCATTCCCCTTCAGGCATGCATGGATGGGACTAGCAGTATTGTTGGGTCATCTCTTCCCATTAGAGAGAGAGAGGCAGAGCCACCTAGTCAGGTCTCATATGTTGACTTGGATAGTGGTATGAGACGATCAGAGTTGCACAGGGTACAACAGCCACGTGTTGAGATTGGATGGCGAGAGATTTTGAGTTGGTACTCGGTGGAGCAAACTATGGATGAGAGGGAGGTCTCAAGGAGAGATCTCACTGGGGATGCACTTCGACACACCATGGGGTGCAATGGCTTTTTTCCCTTCTCACAAGAGCAGATAGAAGATGGGGGACATTTTCGGATGGATAACATCTCTCATGCGTGTGATGGACATCCCTTGAGCCATACACATCATGATGGGAGGTTTTTGCCTACCACCTATTTGATTCTTGATAGGGTCTCATTGATCCTTGAGAAGTTTATATTCCAAAATCCCATGAAGTGCAAAATCAGAAATTTGATTTGGGAGGATGGTAGCCCTCATGGGAGGAGTACCAGGATGAGGAGAAGGAGGCATCCACAAGGGGTTGAGTGGATGGGGATGATGAGCAAGGAGCTAGGAGGCTACTTGCAGATCTATGACACCAGGCAGCAGGAGGCTTGGCTGCGCTGGTTACTCTTGAAAGAGTTTGGCCATCACTTGGCAAACACTCTTCCTAAGAGTAGGAGGATGGGGAAAAGATGGATGGATACTTGCATCATTGAGCAGCATAGAGTATGGATGCACGGTGTTGATGTGTTACTCATATCATTCATTGTGTCGTCATCACATGAGTTGCATGATGGAGGAATGGGGAGGCAACACAATTTCTTGTTGCTTTCCTTGGGAGAGCAAGGGCAGATTTGCTCCCACACGTTGCATGATGTTGCAGGAGGAGGAGATGGCACTATCTCCTTGGTCTTTGATTGGGAAGCACTTCCATCGTGGGAGGTATTCCATATTTGTTGCAGCATTATTAGAGGAGTCTTTGACAAGGAGCATGTCAAAGAACAGAGTCTTGTATTGACAGGAGCTTATTTGCATGAGCTCACAGCGTTGTCACCTTGGAGCAGAACGTTATGGATGAAGTGTGCGCAGCAGAGATATGGTGGATCTATAACCCATAGGTCCCAGGATCACTTCATATTTGTTGCACAAAGAGGAGGTAATGATGATAGAGACATCTATGGCATATTCTTCTCGACTTGGGTTTCCAATCATGAGGAGGATTATCTTCTTGCACCACATGAGACCTTCAGCATTTCCTTCATTTTGCTGCTGATCATGTCTTCATTTGCTGATATATATCAGATTTGTATGGGAGGCTTGATTATGAGGGAGACACGTGAGCTGGATGTGTCCGTGAGTGGGAAAAATTCTCACAACTTCTGCACTACATATTCTAATGGGAGCATGGGAGGAGGCATGGCCACCACTACTATGTATGCGTTCTCTTTTGATGTGGGCCATGAGATTGATATTTATCCATTGTACTGCCATGGGCAAGTGTTTGGACCTATGTTGTTGTCATATTCAGCCATTTACTATCCATTAGTAGATGTGATGGATCTTGTACATTGCTTGCCATGCGATTTTCTGAGGTTGCAGTGGATGAGACTGCGCTGTATCCTTGTGAGGGATTGTTTGCATGATGTATCCTCATATAACACCTTCAGCAAACATCTCATTAGGATGATCCATGATGACCATATCCTATTCTTCATAGATGAATTGTTTGGGGCCAGCTTGTTCTTCGTTGTTGGAGGGACCTTCTTTGGAGGATTGTTCTTCACTTTGCCATTGGAGGGCAATGATTTTGCAGCCCAAGATCAGCCTACACTCTACACTTGTCATGAGTGGAGAGAAGGACAGCATGGGGTAAGCTATGATGCTTGCCAAGATCCGACTATCCGCCCACCTTCATTACCAGAGCTTGAGGTGGAAGGAGATTTTCAGGAGTTGCCTTGTCGGGAGGTGGCTCATTTTGTTTGGATGATTGCTTGGGGATGGAGGATCCACACGAGAGAGATGTTCCTCACCTCATGCCTTGAGTGGAGAGAGATGATAAGCTGGTACACAGTCGATGGGACAACTTACACATTCATAGATGCAGAGCAGCAGCAGTCATGGTCTTTAGTCATAGCCAGAGGCAGTGAGCAGTCCGAGTCATGGGACTTGGGCGATTATTGGCCACAGTGGCGATGGGATCCGGGAGGACTATTGAGTGGCTGGTACCATGAGAGGCCAGTTTGGGATCCTGGCATTGAGATATCCCTTCATATCGGGGTGATGCAGGAGACAGAGAGGTTTCAGTGGGACCCAGGCACATTTTGCAGTATCGGCGGGGAGCATCAGCTAGAGAGTAGGCTTGTTCCAGCGTTGCTTGAGAACAAGCCATTTTTGCCGGATGAGGATGCCACGGGGGAGAGTAAGCAGACTTTACAGCATCCATCACTTCAGTTGCTTGAGGACAAGCAACGTTTTGCCGGGGGAGACTGTAATATTCCCAATTAGCCTTGCTAATTGGAATATTTCATTTTTGCTTTATTTTGCCACTTTAGCTAGAAATAATAAATAAAGTGAGAAATAAGAGGGGTCACCTCACTTTAGTCACCTCACTTTATAAATAAAGTGTTCTTTTCCTAGTTGATTGACGTTGTAACTTAGAGAGGGGGCCTTGGGGGTCCACATGAGTATGATGGGGAGGCATCAGGCTGACCCAAGGTTAACTGCGCAGGTCAAAGGAGAGTAAGGACGCAGTTAAGTTTTGGAGGGAGTTTAGCATTATAAAAGGAGGGGTTCCCACTTCATTTGGTATGCATGATTTTATATTGATATTGAGAGCTAGACTTCTGTCTGCTTCAGCATGCCGGTTGTTTAGTCGGTCTGCAGCACTGTTTAGTGCAACCGAGTGTCTCCGGTCGGAGATCTCACCCTTAGCCTCGGGGGACTTCGAGTGCCTGCCCTGGTAAGGTTATTTCTGGTTTCACCCTTAGCTTCTGGGGACTTCGAGTGCCCGCCCTAGTAAGGTTAATTTCTGAGTTCTATCTTTCAGTTTCAGTAGCAGTTTCAGGTGGAGAGTCGGAGAGGAAGAAGCCCTCTAGTGGCTGCGCAGATCTAGCAGGAAAAACGCAGTTCAGCAGCAGGAAGGACGTGCCAGCTCTTATCTCGGGGGGAAGGACGCGGTTCCGTAGGAAGGAAGGACGCGTACCGGGCCCCGGAGTGAGGACGTTGTTCCAACAGGAAGAGGAGGACGCAGATCTGAAGGCACCTTGATAGATCCAGCTTTGGAGATTGTAGATCTGAGCTGATATTTGCAGATCTGGTTCTGTAGGTTGCAGATCTGGAGGGGTAGCATTAGATCCAGCTTGGGAGATTGCAGATCTGAGGAGATATTAGCAGATCCAGCCTAGATCTGAAGAGATAACATCGCATCCGGCCCTCCGAGGTTGCGCATCCGAAGATATTGCGGCATCTAGCATAGGTCCGAAGAACAGCGTAGATCCGATACGTGAGGACGCGTATCCGGAGGGACAGGGACGCATCCGGATTGGAGGCTTCGCATCCCGAGATCCGAGCGTACAGACGTTGATCCATCCGGGAGGACGCCGATCCGAAGGTGGTCACGTATGCTGTGGCTTGGACACCGTTTTCCATGGTCTTTGGCCCTTGAGGAGTGGATCTTTTCATCCGGAGGGTTTTGTGACCAGAGACCACACCGTCTCCCGCCGTCACCAGCAAGAGACAAATAAGCCCATTGTGAGGGTTTGGAGTATCGATACATCGCCCATTCTTTGGTCTTTGCATCATAGTTCCAAAGGCAGCCCGGCCTTCCGTACCGCAGCGCTCTTCTGTACCAGCTAGAACGTTGTCCTTGTTGCAGCCATTATTTGTCTGAGAGGGCCTCCACTTGCCTAGGGCAAGGATAGGTGCATTTATTCTGATTTTCTTGTACTCCTCTCTATGTACTTTCAGATTAATAAAATGGCTCAGTTTTCTGGCATCCTATGTGTATTGGTTTCATGATCTGGTTCAGCATTGTGTTTTCTATATCTGTCTGGCATATTTCTGTTTATTACTGGTTATTTCCCTTTGGGGATATTACATAAAATCTGAGTTAGGGTAACGAATTGAATATCATAATGCATTTCTATCTCGCCAAGATACAATGAAATATCAAGCTAGGTACTTAACGTATACCGCTCTTATATACGTATGTGTGGTAAAGCGTTGATCAAAATAAATATAATTAAGAACAAATTATATTTAAGTGAACAAATAAAGTAATAATATAATTTGATTAAAATTATAAAGTTAATTTAATAAAAAAATATAATAAAAGTATATCTTAAAGTAATTAAACAAAATAATATCTACATAAATGACTTAATAATATCTACATAAATGACTATAAATATCTCCATAAATGATTTAATAATATCTACATAAATGAGTCCATAAATATCTCCATAAATGACTCTATAATATCTACATAAATGAAGGGGTGATTCAAAGTTATAAAAGGGAGGAATATGAATGAGGAAGGGAGGTTTTTCCTTTGCTAATTTTTGCACACAGAAGGAAACTATTGTCTAAAGAAATAGTGAGTGGTGTGAATTTGTTCTGAAGCGAGTCTTCACTGTTCTTGAAATTCTAGGCACGGGGGCAGAAGAGGTATCTTCTAGATCTAGGATTTCTTTGGAAAATCCTAGATTTGCTGGGAGGAAAGATTGATTTGGTAAGACGTCCGCTGCACCCACGGGAAGAGCCACAACCCAACAAGTCACCAAATTCGTTCCAGGTATTCTTCTGTGAATAAATTTGTCACATATATATTAGAGATCCATTCATTGTGATCTCTCATCATCATCACACTTGGAATTTCAGATCTCTTGAGCAATTCACACTTTTCTTTTGTGGCGAATTTGGAGTACCCTTAATGCACTTTGACATTTGGAGCTGATTTGTCTATATTTTGAGCTATTTTTTGGATGAATGGAATGGATTATTTGCATATTATCTTGTAAGTGTTACTAGATGTTGAAAAATTCTCTTAAATGTCTACTGTATGGAATTTTGTTGATTCTAGTAATTGCAATTGTGCCCTAATTTGTTGAATATTTATTGAATGTTAATCTAGATGATCTATTGCATGGATTACTCATAGATAATGTGTAAATGAATTTCCTTAGTGGTGAACTCTTTGGTAGTTCTTCCATGAAAAATCCATCTTCCACTGCATAGGTAATTGTTGGAATTTTGCTTGCTAGGGCATCAAAATTTCGGCCTCCTTAGAAGCTCTTTGGCTGATCTAACGCGTTGAGGACTCCATACTCCCAAGTAACAAGGGATTGGTCCATTTGGTTGGTGATCATATCTCAATTTTATCCATTTTCTTCTCTTAAATTTGGTCCTTTCAAGGCTAAGGCAGAGAACTAGGACTTTGTGTGAAATTCTAAGGAAGAGGTATTTTGGTAGTTGGAGAGCCTAAACATCAAGAGGATAAGGTTTGCCACAAAACTTATCATTTTGGTGGGCATCCACTCCAATTTCGTCCATAAATTCTCTTGCCCTAGGTGTTCGCCCTAAGAGGGAAACCCTAGTTTTTTCTCCCTCAACTTAAGGACTTCTTTGAAGGTATCATGAACTTTGACTTAGAAAATTCCCATCACTGGAAACCATTCCTTCTGACCTTGACCCTTGGATGTGACAACACTTGCTCAAATCATCAAACCCTAGGTCTCGGGTCTCATCAAATAGGTCTCTCTAAGAAAATTCTATTGCCTCCTCTTGGAGCTTTGAGCCCTAAATTAAGTCTTTCCATTGTTGACCTTTCGTCAACCCATATCTTAACACTTGTAATCTAACCATAGGTGACATCTATCATGCACAAGGACTCCTCCCATCGGTGAGACTCTGTAAACAACAGGGGGTTTTGGTTGTGGTGACTGTGGGCCACTACCCCATTGTTGTTTCTTGGTCCAGTTTATACCTTGTAGGGTTTCCCTCTTTAAGGCCTGCTAGATTTTGTTACAACAATAATTGGCCTGAAGAAGAACATTTGTCCATCTCAATCATGGAGGACAAAGGTTATGAGGTTAACTTCCAGAGGGGGCAAGTGTTCATCTGCCAAGGGGGACCCACTCCAAAGACCGCAGTGAGGATTGGAGATCGAGATGGGAACTTATATAGACTTCAAGGTCATCCTGCTCAAGCACTAGTGAACACCAGAGAGAGCATGTGTGAGCTTTGGCAAAAGAGGATGGGACATCTCCATCACGGAGCTCTACCCTTACTAAGACAAATGGTGATTTGGCTTCCATCCTTCAGTTTGGACCATCTGGGGGTGTGCAAAGGGTTGAAGCTAGTAATAGCTTTGGAAGGTCTTTTGCACAAGTTTAGTGCCTTAGCATGCGGGAGATAATTTATTCCCTCTCTAGGTGCTTGCATGGTGGAGAAAGTGATTTGTGTCTTCCTTCCTAAGTCTAACTTACAAAACATACAATAATTATAGTCAATTAATTATTGTAGACTATTAAGTCATTTTCTAAGGATAAATAATTTAATTATTTAAGTGACTTAGAAATAATCTCAATCGTTGATCTCTGAAATGTTTAGAAGGGAAATTAGGGTTAGGTATTTGGACTTAATGAAGATTATAAACAAATCCTAGTGAAATGGTGAAGATGCACAAGAACTTGAGAGAGTGTGTCATCACAGAGAGAAATTTTATCTAGTGTGAGTGGCTCAGTGGACTAGAGCGCAGAGAAGAACTAGAGAACTGAGGGTGAATCCAGAAGGTCGAGTTGAGGAGATTGCATGGCCGAATTCCTGGGAGAAGGGATTTTATTTGGAAAAAATCAAATTGTCAAGGGATCAAGTTTTCCTAAGGCGCAATGATAGCACGCAGGGAGGGTGCAAGTCGATTTGCCAACTAATTGGTGGGGCCAAATTTATACAAGCCAATTTCTTCCACAGGTTGATTTCTAGGTGGCCGAAATCCTTGTATCGAATTCATCCTGTGGGGTCGAATTACAAGTTCAAGTTATTGTATTTTTCCTTGTATCTCTATGGGTCGAAAACCCAGATCCTCTAGATTAATAGATGCCGAAGAATTTTTGTGGGTGAATTATTTTTTCAATGTGTGATTGATCTCTCTAAATTAAATTTCATTCCATATATTCATTTTTAGAAAGTTTAAAATTTAAAATATCGATGATTTTATTTTTCAATAATTCAGTATTTATTTGGCAAAATAAATAAATTATTGGGGATAATTTAAATTGTCATGAGAAAATAAATCTGGCTTGTATCTGGAAATTTTAACATGCTATTAGAGGTATCTAGAAGACTCTGAGATAGATATCTGAGGTCACGAGTATTTGCAGCCACAAGTTTCCTTTTCACTGCAGTAGAATTATTCTCTTAAAAAATTTTAGTTGCGTTTTGTGGTTGTGGTCGATTTGTGAAGATGGCATCTTTTAGGAATCTGCAATATGAAGCCAATTTGCATGGGGCTACTAATTTCAGTCCCTAGGAGCAAATTACCATGATCGTAAAGATGAATGATCTGTGCGATCTCGTAAACAAAGACATTCAGCTTCCTTCAGATTCAAACCTTGCAATGGAGCACAATCTTAAAGATATGAAAGCAAGGTGTAATTTTGGATGTTGTGAGGGATAACATAATTCCTCACATAGCAGGGAAGGACACTGGACATCAGATGTGGGTACCTCTTGTTAATTTGGTAGCTCAAGGACAAATTCCCTCCTTTGGACAACCTTCCTCATCTCGAGAAGCCCCTCTTTACCCTCGGAAGAATTTAATTTGGTCAAGGAACAATATAATTTTTAATGGAAAACCCACAAGTACACAAAAGGACATGTCGGCGATAATTCTAAATTTGGTCTCCAAAACCACATATAAATACACTAGACGTCAAATATGGTAGTTCTTGTTAATTTGGAAGCTCAGGGACAAATCCCCTCCTTTGGACAACCTTCCTCATCAAGAGAAGCCCCTCTTTGCCCTTGGAAGAATTTAATTTTCTCAAGGAAAAATATAATTTTTAATGGCAAACCCACAAGTACACAAAACTACAGGTCGGCCTAAAGTCTAAATTAGGTCTCCAAAACCACATATATGATATAAATACACATCAAGGTCACCTCATTTGGACATCATCGTCACACATCTCTTCTTCTCTCTCCTCACTTGATTGGTTCGTACAGGTCTGCAATTTGGGACTCTGAGCTCACACATGCAAAGGGAAGGAGTCTAATTTTGATTTTTGCGCTGATTTTTCTGCTTGGACAGTTTGACCAACAGTTTACTAGTTTTTAGTTGGCATTTTGACTTGGTTTGACTTGCAAAAATCTGATTTTTGGAGGCAAAATTTCTTCGTGAAGGAACTAGACGTTTTTGGCTCGGTTGACATGGATTGACCGCACTCCAAAACCACATATATGATATAAATACACATCAAGGTCACCTCATTTGAACATCATCATAACACATCTCTTCTTCTCTCTCCTCTCTTGATTGGTTCGTACAGGTCTGCAATTTGGGAGTCTGAGCTCACACATGCAAAGAGAAGGAGTCTAGTTTTGATTTTTGCGTCGATTTTTCTGCTTGGAGAGTTTGAGCAACCGTTGACCAGTTTTTACTGGGCATTTTGATTTGGTTTGACTTGCAAAAATCTGATTTTTGGAGGTAAAATTTCTTCGTTAAGGAACCAAACGTTTCTGGGCCGGTTGACATGGATTGACCACAAGTCTGTTGACTAAAGTTTGACCACATAATTTTGAAGTTTGACAGCAGGGTTTCTCTCTCCTTTGAACGAGTCTTTGGGGATTGTTTTGATGAAGATTTAACCAGCAAGGAAGGTTGAATTGTTTAACTGTTGACCAAGCTCTTTTGGAGGAAGTTTGACCATTGACTTGTGGACTAGTTAGGGCATCATTTGTGATTGTTGACTTTTGTTGACTTTGACAAAAATTGCAGATTTGACTTTGAGGCTCATCTTCTATATATTCATTGATTGGTCTCTTGGATTGATACATTGTATCTCTCTATTGAACATTTGATGACAATCTAATAGAAGAAGAATTTAAAAGGGTTTTCCCCCTTTTGGGGTTTTTCCCTGGTCTTTGACCAAATCTTGTGTGTCTTGTTCTTGGTTGTCTTCTATTGTGTATTGGATTTATTGTTCTATCTATAATTGCTCATTATCATTGGAAGATTAAATTTATTTAAAAGTGATTGTTAATTGAAGAAATAATTGGGCTAAGTGATTGTGCTAACATAGAATAGTGGAAAATTAACAACTTTGACTAGTCTTTACCAGAGTTCAAATGAAAATAGGAAAATGGTGTTGCGGAAGAAATTAAATAGCATCAGAATAAACATATTTGAGACTATGGCATCTTACCTCACAAGGATCCAACGGGTTCGTGATGTGCTTGTAGTTGTTGGGGAAAGTGTGAGTGAGTCGGAGCTAGTAAAAGTTGCTCTGCAAGGTTGCGTTATGCACTGGCCTACTTTTGTGGATGGGATCCTTGCTAGGCAACAGCTTCCTGCTTGAAGCCAGTTGTGGGATGACTTCATCCAGAAAGAGACCTAGGAGAACTCATTGACTGGAGGATGGCGAAAGGGTACTGAGGAGAAAGACAAGCTAGCTCTTGCTGCACAAGCAACAAACGGCAAAGCGAAGGCCAAGCAAAACTAGAGAGGAGGAGGATATTCACCGAACAAAATGAAGGACATAAGCAAAGTCAAGTGCTTTGCTTGTCACAAGTTCGGGCATTTTTCCAGTCAGTGTCCAAACAAAGAGGAGGAAAATGGAAAGATAGCTACAGTAGCCACTGCGCAGATGGAAGAGATGGCTGAAAAGTTTGAGAAAAACTTTGCCTTGGTGTTTTCCTTTCTGGAACCGTCACGAGAAGTGTCTAGTTCATGGATAGTGGAACACCTCGTCACATGACAAGATCTTGAGACATATTCACCAACATGACTAGGGGGCCTAGCGATGTACATGTGGAGCTTGGTGATAAGGCCAAGTATGCAATAGAAGGCACTGGCAGTATTGAGTTTCAGATGGACTCAAGTGGCATCATGGAGGTGAACGAAGTGTTGCACGTACCAGGTTTGGAGAAAATATCCTTTCAGTTTTGGCCATAGAAGACAAAGGACTAGAGGTCAGCTTTACGGGAGGTGAAGTGGTTGTTGGGCCAAAAGGAACTGATCTCAACAAGGAGTGATTGATTAGGAGAAGGGAGAGGGATCTCTATCTATTGAGAGGACAGCCATTGGAGGCTCTCATACATGAGAGTGACAGCCAAAGTGAGATATGGCATAAGAGGATGGGACACCTACACTACAGAGCTCTCTAGATATTCTAAAGGCTAGTTACTAGTTTTCCGAAGGTTAAGGTAGAGTAGGATGGATTGTGTAAAGGGTGTGCGCTTGGAAAGCAAGACATGGTTGTGTATCCTCATAGCGAGACCAGGCCTAAGGGAGTGTTAGACTTGGTCTGTGACATCGATTATGGGGTCTTCAAACTTTGCGACATTCATAGATGATTTTCCCAAGAAAACTTGGATCTACTTCCTGAAGACCAAGGATGAGGTCTTCGATTAGTTTCAAGATTTCAAAGCTCTTGTGGATAACCAGTCTAGGAAGAATATTAAAGTGCTAAGATTTGATAATGGAGGCGAGTATACCTCCAACAAGTTCCGGGATTTTTGAAGGGAAGTAGGGATTAAGAAGGACCTCACAGTACCTTACAACCCTCAACATAATGGAGTTGTCGAGAGGAAGAACGGGACCATAATGGAGGCAGTGAGGGCAATAATCTATGATCAGGAATTGCCTATGTTTTTGTGGGTAGAGGCCTGCAATATAGTTGTGTACGTGCAAAATAGGAGTCCTCATCGGATATTGGAGGACACAACTCCAAAGGAGTTGTTTACAAGAGTGAAACAAGATTTGAGCCAATTATGCATCTTCAGTAGTCTAGTTTATGTCCATGTTCCCAAGAAGAAGAGGACTATGTTGGAGCCCTTGTTAGAAAGGGGTATATTTATGGGCTACAATGAGAATTCAAAAGCCTACTAAGTCTACATTCCAGGATAGATGAAGGATGATCTTGAGTCTGGATGTCAAAATTGATGATGGCAAGACCTTTAGGAGATCTCATGAGAAAGAGCAAACAATGGTAGAGGATCAGGAGCGAGAAGCTGTTAAGGTTGAACAAGGACAAGTAAGGACATAGTCAGTAGGTCTGGAGGAGGAGTTCGATATTCCTTAGAGCACTACCAGGAGGAGGCCAAGATGGTCTGAGCAAACCTAGAGAGATGTTGTGGAGCATGTGGAGGCTCCTAGCAGCACATTCATTAAGAGCAGATCACCAACTAGACTTACTAGTTATTTGACATTGACAAGCAACTTCAATGAGTCCAAGCCTTCCACCTTTGAGGAGGCTAAAGATGCGTAGGTTTGGAAGGATGCCATGGTGGAGTATAGCTTCATCATAAGCAATGATGTATGGGACATAGTGCCGATACCGAAGGGAAATTCTATGGTCACTTCTTGATGGATCTATAAGATTAAACATGCAACTGATGGCAATGTCTAGAAGTACAAAGTGAGGTTTGTGGCGAGAGAATTCTCCCAAACAAAGGGAGTGGATTACGAGGAGAAAATTGCACCTATCACCAGATATGCATCTGTTATATTAGTTATTGTTGATTTTTGCAACATCAGATGTGCTCTAGCCTCGAGATTTTGTAGAGAGGCTAAGATACATGCATTCTACAAGACCTAGAAATCGTTTGGTGAAATTCCACCTAGAGATGATTTAATTAAAAAAACTAATCATTTTTAATGTATTCCTAAGTCTAAACTTAGGAAATGTGATTAATTAAAGGGTATTAATTAAATCGGGTGTGAATCTTCTAGATAAAGATAAGGAACGAGTCCAAGTTAATCTTAGCTTTTGATTAAGATCTAATCATGGTCGTTGATATGTCAACAAGAGATTATAAGAAGGAACTCGATGGGTGCTTGGAGAACACATTTGAGATTTGCAGAGATCGATTTTGCTGGGAGATCGAATTCTCAAAGTAGCAGCGCTGAGTTGCCAGAGAGAGATCCAGTGATTTTGTTGCAGTGAGGGGCAGAGATAGCAAGACTGGAGGAAGCTTTCCAAATCCAGGGAGTGCAAGGCAGAGAATACATTGAGAGCCACGAAGAGGCAGCGCAATGCCACGCAGAGGCAGCGCAGAGCTTCAGAGGGAGTCTGCTATGCTGCTGGGAGATAGTCGAGATCCAGTGCCAGAAGTCGGGGTGTGAGTCCGGAAGGCCAGGGAGTCAAGTTTCCAGTTGGCAAAACATCAGAAGAAGGGGTGATGTAGTTCCTTGAGTTGTGACGCAGTGACTGCGTAGGGTGATGCAGTAGTTGTGCAGAGACAACGTAGGGTAGCTCATCCAGAGCCCAGATCAGTGTCGGATCGCCAGTGATAGTGTGAGATTTTTCTCACTAACTCTTTGTCAGTTTTTCTCTGTATCAGATAGCCAATTTGGGCATCCAACGATTTGTACTCAGTGTTAGGGTCCTATAATTTATAGGATCTCAAGGTGATTGAGTATTTTCTTTCAGTAATCTTATATTGTAAATAATTTTCAATATGCAAATGATTTCCAAAAAAATATACATAAAAGAAAAATGAAAAGAAGATATATCTAAAAAAATGAATAAAAACAAAAAGACAAAAAGAAAGAAAGGTTGAAAAAGAATAAAAATAAAATCAGAATCCCACAAAAGAAAAAACAGAGAAAATAACATTGAACTTCCACTACTGGTAGATGGTTTTCTTTATGTCAAATGAAATAAGGTTGTGTGCAGCTTGTTTAAAAATGCCACAATGACTAGCTATTTGCTCAAACCATACAGCTTAATCATGGTTGAACAATTTTGATTTTTTTGTAAATTAAGTTAGAGAATAAAGATTTGCCAAACAGTCTAATCTTGGTAAATCAATAGTTAGGTAGAAAATGACATTGGTTCAACTGTTTAATCTGAATCAATAGGAGAAATAAGTGATAGAATAGAATAGATTTTTCATTAAAATAAAAAGGACATGGGTTTGCTAGTCTAAATGCACGCCTAGAAGAAATAAAAAATGTTAGTTTAACAAAAGAATGTGAAATTGAAAGGGTTGGTAGAGGTATTTTGGATTTTGAAAAAGGATTAAAATGCTTATATTCTAAGTTTCATTTCATTATGTATTTGGCACATAAAGGGGATAGTGAAAAAAAATCATTTTATCCTAAGTTTCAAAGTGACGGGCGCAAAAGTCATATGTTTAACACATTCATGCCATATCCTAAGTTTTCGACCCAACTTAGTGGTCGCTACCTGACAAGTTGTCAAATCATTTGACATTAAACCCCTCACAGTTGTCTGTCGTTTGATCCACCTGCTCCCCGATCGACAACCCTCATCAACCTTCAGTCCCCCTCCCCCTCTCCATCCTAGCTTTACCACCGGGGGGGTCCGAAAAAAGTAGTTTCCCCACCAGGACCCGCTACCACGTGGCCTCCTCTCCGCTATTTGCACCCCCCTTTGCCTAAACCGCTAACCACCTTTCCCTCCTAAATACTGTCATCTCTACTTGTTACCTCCGCCACTCCCATTGCGCCACGACACCTATTCGTTGCCAATCAAATCGACTCTCACGGTATTTTGTCCGTTAAAACATTTAATTAAGCCTGATGACCGTTAAATCAATGGATATGCACCATTTACAATAGAAAAACCAGCTTTTCCTATAAAACCCTGCAATTTTATCCTTTCATCCTTTACTGCTCTATTCTCTCTGCAAATCAAATTGCTTTACAAGTTTACTTTGCGCCCAGTTTTTACGAGTTGATTAACCTGCGACCAAGTGACAGCGCTTACCTTGTCTCCTTCAACCAATCACAGAGTTGTTGTGCATTCCCGGTAACCTTGTTCATCCTAATTCCACTCGAATTCCTCAAAATCGATTGAATATGCCTCCTAAAAAGAAAAACCAAGAGGAACTTTTCAATCCATTGGTCCACCCTCCTATAGATTTAGATCATGTTCCTCTAACTGATAGGGGTTATAAAATTAATGAAACACAGTGTGAATTTCAGTTGTTTGAGATGTATCGCTGGTTGGAAGATAAATGCATCGATAAATCTGATGATATTGGACTCTGGGAGTCCAATTTGCCTCATTATATCTTCCCTCACACATACAATGCCCCTAAAATTATCCGAAAGTGTCAAGCATGTTACATTCCTAGTCAGAGAGCAATCATTGCCCCTACTGGTGAAATCCTTTTCACCATCACTGCCCAGTCAATTGACCAGATGATGCAAGCTCCCTCTGTGGAAAATAGCACCCCTTTCTCCCTAGAAGCCCTAAATGAATTATACCAGAAGCTCGATTTTGCTAAAAGAGCTTAAATCTTTGACATTTTTCTACCTGAAAACACTCAATTGCCAAAGAAAAACCCTCCAAACCCTTCCTCCATCCTCCCTTATCAGGCTGAACATATTATAACAGTCGTTGCATACCTCATTGGCTATTATTCTGATCAATGGGTAGATGAACCCATTTTAGGCTTCCTCTCTATCTTTTCCACAGACAGTAAACCATCAATCATTTTCAATTTCAGCCAATTCCTGGCAGAAAGCATCCATGATCAATTTATCAAGTTTCAGATTGAAGAAGTGTTTAAATACTCCTATATTTTAGTATATATGTTTGTGTATTATCAGGCGGATAGATGCAAATTTGCCATGCAGAAGCTTGATGAAGATGGTAACCAGCAATCAGTCATCTTCTGGACATCTTTGGTGATGAAAGAACAGAAGGAATTTCCATACAAACAATTCATTGAACTGTTTGTTCATCCAGTTATGAGTGTTCTGAGCAGTACAGCTAAACCCAGAGTAACTGAAGACATAAAAAGGATACTTCATTTGTCAGATCAAGCCAAAACAGGAGAGTGGTACTTGTACCAGAATTATATAGAGATAAGAGTCTATGGGTGTGAGCTTGCTCCCTATAAACTCCCAAAATTCCTCCCCATGAGGATTTTTGCTCTTGAGTTTATCAGACAGATGTTGAATGCAGATGAGATTCACTTTGTATCTCCCAGGAAGAAGTCCCAATTTAGGATCAAGACACAAATTGGGCCCTTTATTTGTAATAGCAAGTTAGCAGGGGAGGAAGCGGATAAGATATTGAAAGAGATGAATTTCAGCTTGAGTTTCACTTGGTCCTATGATCCTCTAGGAATCATTTCAAAGCTGAGAGTAGAGAATAAAACTACTCTCTACATACATACCGAGAGGCATGAGATAGAAAAGCACATGAGCCAGTCAGAATGGGCTGAAAACACATTGCAGGAAGTTGAGGAGCAGCTAGTATCAACATCGACATCACAGACTCCTGTCCCACAGGAAAAGGCAAGGAAAAGGAAAAGAGAAGAAGAGTCACCTTTAGTGACTGATACTGCAGGTAAAGAATTTAAGATAATGTATAGAAAAGGAACAAAGCTAAATCCTAAAGTTGACACAGATAAAAACTCAGAGCAAGAAGTTGCTATGGTCACTAAAGAAACACCTACTTCTTCTCAAGTAGGTGGCCAATCCACTGCTTCTCCCACAACTTCTTCAGTGTCTCATGACCAGCAGCAAGCTATTCAAACAACTAAGATGGTCCAAGGTGAGAAGGAGAAGACATTTTTGATAGGTTCAGGGACATAAAACTCAAAAATGAAATCCTTAAGAACAATACCTATGCCCAATTCTGGAAGCAGACTTCCAGTTCTCAAAGCAAGTTGCTGTCAGTATTTGATTCAAGGGTAAGATGCAAATGGCCTTCCTTGAGGCCCAAATTCCATAGCCAAAGTCAGCATCCGACTACAAGAAGACAACCTTTGAATTTGACATTAAAGATATTCATCCCATTGATAAAATGGAGATGCACAAGCAGACAGGTGAAATGATCTCTTCAACTTTCACTAATACAACCATGAATCTTTCCAAATTGCAGGTTTCTTTGTCCAATATCTAGTCACAGTTGAAAATGGAGAAAATCTCCTCTTGCTAAGGATACATGGATTGAATCCTTAGAAGATTTAGTGGTCAAGATAGGATATGATCCCTCAAATATGAAGGCTGCAGAGGAGATAATCAAAAAGAAGAATGCTGACATAGCAACATTGAGAAAACAGCTGAAGTTGTCAGCTACTGAAGACCCTCTTAACAAAGATATTGAGGAGACAGAGATCCAGAAGACTGACATGATGAAGCCCATCATGGAGCAAAATGCACAAATAAGACAGATGGAGACTGAGTTGGAAAAGATGATCAAACAAAAGGAGCAGACTGCAAAAATTTCCATGGTTCCATTGGATGTTATTCCTCTTACATCTATTCCTATAGCTACAACTACTACTCCACAGACTACACAGACAACAGATGGTGCAGAACAGTTGACTAAGACAGCTAAAAATCTATCCATTCAGACATAAGAGATTAAGAAGCTGCAGGACCAGGTTAAAGTGTTGCAAGACCAAAGGACAAGCAGTGAAGCTTCCCATTCAGCAGAAGCACAAAGAGCTAAGAAGTTGATAGAAAGATTGCAGAAGTTAGAAAGAGAATCAGCAATAGGACAAACCTTGGCCCAAGCCAAGGAAATCATCTGGGCAGACATCATGAACTCCATTGCGGAAATCTGGCCCTGCATCATAATCTTTGAGCAAAAGGAGTTAATAAAAAGAGCAATTGATGCTATAATAGAGATCAAACAAGCTCTAGGAGAAATGCCTACCACAGCAACAAACATCAAGTTCCTAAATTCTAAAAACAAATATGAATTGGATGATTTGGGAGTAGATGACAGGACAGAAACTACTCTGGAAGTGAAGAGGATTCTTACTAAGAAGAATCTAGTTGTTCAGCTAGAAGAAAAGTGCCACAGTCTAGAGATAGAAATTAATAGATTCTTTACCAGAATTGAGCCTTTAACACTGAAGGGATTGCCTTCTTTAATTGTGATTAATGATAAGTTAATTGCTTATGAAGATTATGTCAAGAAATTAAAGGAGATCGCCAGCGACAACACCAAATTTGCAACCATCAAAGGCAGCATGACAGGCAGAGCGTTTTTAGAAGCAATGAGTAATGATTTCTTCATCCAGAATGAAGTAAATCATATTTTTGTTGTAAAACCCACTTTTGCCAGATACACAAAAGTTGATGAGATTTACCACAAGGTAATCAACTTGACCATACCAGATGAAGATCGATGGGATGAACTTTGAGTTACAAGATTAATTAGTAATTTGGAGACAGTCAGCATCAACCGGCGCATCAGCGAGCACATCAGCCAGCGTAGCCCAGAAATAAGTCTATTCAGCAACTATTTCCTCCAAAACAGTGCCAGCTTTCCCGATCATTGTCCACCTAGCCTATTATTTTGTAACAGTTAGATTTTATAGTTTGATATTACGTTAATAATACACTGTCGGTTGAGACAGTGATTCTGTAAATCCTTTCTTTAAATTAGTATAAATACCTCACTGTTCGAAGTATTAAGGGTTGATTACTGATTATTATTTCTGATAAGCATTTTGATTTCCAAGTGGCTAGAAGCATCACTAATACAAGAACGTTTTCCCAGGATTCATGTGGTGTATTCACTGGTGATGTTGTTTCTTTTGTAATTGTGTTATTCAGTGTTTTTCCTTTCTTTGTAATTCTGAAAATCTTAATTGTAGAACAGAAACTGTGATGAATAGGATATGTTAATTAGAACACCTTATTCTGGCTATTTGCAATTTACATGTTTTCTACTGGAGGTTAGATTGAAGAATACTTCATTTCTCTTCAATTTCTACTGAATTCTACACTTCTTCTATTTTTCATAATCCACTTAAAATCCTATAAGATTGAGTTAATGCAACCTAGCTTGCCCTGTGAGACTCCTTCAAACATTGATGCAGATCCTGTTAAATATTTAGACTCCATAGCCCAATGGAAATATAGCCATTTAATCAACCAAACAATCCAAATCAAACAAACAATCAAGTACGGTAATAACTACCCTAAAATTCACTCAAAACAAAGCTAAAATTTACAGAGAGATCCCTCTCTGAAGCTGGCAGGGCTAGATCCCAGCTTCCAAAGCGGTTTTGATGTTATCCTCTATGTTTATTCTCACAATCTCATAAATTACAGAACGGTAACACTTAGATTACTACTGCATAATAATAAAACCTTTAGTTGTTGCACTGGTTTTCCCAAGTTGGGTTTTTCCGGTGACGATTGTCCAAAAATAACGGTGTACCATTGTGTACGTTGCTATATTTCCTGTGTTTTATTTTCCGCAGTATTTTATGTTGCGTAGGTTGCAGTGTATTTGATTTCGATATTTACTGTGTAACACCATAAATAATTTGTTCAATAATTAACAAATAGGGGAAATCTAACCAAATTTTCACAGTTATGTCCATGGCTTCAAAGATGCGGTAAAGGATACATCACATGGATGTGAAGACTGCTTTCCTCAACAGGGTGACTGAGGAGGAGGTGTATATTGAGCAGCCTCGGGGTTTTGAGGTGCATGGGAGAGATTCCCGTGTATGCAGGTTGAACCGTTGAAGAAGGCCCTATATGGGCTAAAGCGGGCTCCATGCGCATGGTATGCCAGGATCGATGGATATCTTTTTGGTTTGGGCTTCACCAAGAGTAAAGCAGATCCCAACTTGTACTATGTACTTGTTGAGGGTGAGCCACTCATCTTGGAACTTTATGTGGACAATTTTTTCTTAACAGTATCGAAAAATTTCATAGAGATGTGCAAGGAGGATCTTGCTTCAGAGTTCAAGATGAACGACATCGACTTGATGTACAACTTTTTGGGATTGGAGGTGTGGCAACAGCCAGGAGAGATTTTCCTTGGAGAAGGCAAATATGCAATTGAGATCTTAAGGAGGTTCAAGATGGAGGATTGCAAGCCTATGTCTACATTGATGATCACTAACTTAAAGAGGCTAAGCACTTTTGAAGACGAGTTGGTGGATCCCAGGCAGCTTGATGTATCTAGTCAACACTAGGTCGGATATATGTTTTGTTGTGAACACACTTAGCCAATTCATGGTGGAGACGAGACAAGTTCAATGGGTGGCAGCGAAGCATGTGTTGAGGTACCTGCGAGGTACAGTGGACTCTGGACTAAGATATATAATAGGCAGAGGAGTGGAGCTGCAAGGGTACACAGATATTGATTGGGAAAGGAATGTAGTGGACAGAAAATTCACATCTAAATGTTGTTTTAGCTTGGGATGAGCCATGATCTCATGGTACAGTAGGAAGCAGCAGTCGGTGGCACTTCGTTTAGTAGAGGCAGAGTACATGGCAGGGAGTATGGCGAGTTGTGAGGCAGTGTGGCTTCGTAAGATGTTTGCAGGACTATTTGATTTGTAGAAGGGACCAACGGTGATTCACTGTGATAATCAGAGATGCATCAAGATCTCTAAAAATCATGTGTTTCATGATCGGTCAAAGCACAACGAGATCAGATATCACTTCATCAAAGATAAGGTTTGGAGAGGTGCTATGAGATTGCAATACATTTCTATAGAGGAGCAGATGGAAAATGTTCTCACTAAGCCTTCAGTGAAAGGGAAATTTGTGAAGTATCGTGATAAGTTGGGGATGGTGGAGAATCCCTTCCTTGTTAGGAGGGTGTATTGAAGATCGTAATAGCTTCAAAAGGTCTTTTGAATAGCCTTGGTGTCTTAGCATGTGAGAGATGATTTATAGCCTTTTTAAGTGCTTGCTTGGTGGAGTAAGTTATTTTTGTCTTCTTTCCTAAGTTTAACTTAGGAAAAGTAAAATAACTAAAGTCAATTAATTATTGTGGACTATTAAGTCATTTTCTAAGGATACATAATTTAATTATTGAAGTGACTAAAAAATAATCTGAACCATTGATTTGGACTTAATGAAGATTATAAAGGAAGACTAGAGAAAAGGTGAAGACACACAAGAAATCGAATGAGTGAGTCATCACAGAGATAACAATATTCTCTAGTGCGAGTGGGGACTGGAGCGTAAATGAGAAGTACAAGAGAATTGAGGGTGAATCCAGGACGTCGAGTTGTGTAGATTGTTGGGGGAAATTCGATTTGATTTGAAGAAATTCAAATTGTTAGAGGGGCGAGTTTTCCTAAGTCATAGTGATAGCACGTAGGGAGGGTTAACTAAAATCGAGAAGGGCCAAGACTAGACATGAGCTCATCACTTCTTTGAGCTTGTTGAACGTTTTCTTTGCTACTTTCGTCCGCCTAAATGCACCTTTCTTTGTCAAATCGATTAATGGTGTGCTTAACTAATAGAACCCTTTGAAAAATCACCGATAATAACTGTAAATCCCCAAAAATCCTTTCAACTCAGTCAGATTCTTAGGTGTGGACCAATCCAATATTGCCTGAATCTTCTCTGGATGAACACGTACTCCCTTTGCACTAATTATGTCCCAAATAGAGGATTTTCATCATTCCAAACTCACATTGTGATGCTTTGGCATAGAGTGATGTAAATTTATGTAGATGTTCTATGCTTGATGCAACTTTACTTTTCACTACAACAATCACATAAACAATCAAGTAAAATGTTGATAGAACATACCAGAGGATCTATAGAAGACAAGTCAGAAACAGATAAAAGTGATGGTGCGTTACGGCGGTCAACAGGATGCTTCAACCAGCAAAGACTCCTTGGTCAGCCAACCCAGCATGTGTCACAACAACCCTCAAAACAGCCACACGATCAATTCAAAGTCAACCCAGAAAAAGTCAACCCAGGACAGCAGCAAGAAAGTCAACGCAGCTCGGTCTTTGGTCAACCTTTTGACCTCGATTTTTGTGCCAATGTGTATGGCCTTCCAAGATCGAAGTCTCCACCAAAATTCAGCCTCTTTGGACCATGCATTGACCAAAGTCAACGTTGGTCAAACTTGCGTGGAAACCCTAGCTGCAGTGAATTTCGTCCAAACCCTAGCTGCAGCAAATTCGTCCTCCTTCCCACGTGTGAACCAAAATTGCCTCCAAGGAGTTCGTACTAAATCAAAAGAGGAGATGTTGTGTGAGGATGAGATGAGTGAGAAAGTCCTCCAACGTTGACTTTATTTATACCAATCACTGAGGTGTGTGACACATCTGCTGGGGGTGTAAAACCTTAAAGCCGACCTACACATATTTGAAATTATTAAAAATAAATTCAAAATAAATGTTTTGCTCATCAGATTAAGATCAATTTTAGATGGATCTTACACCTCTCCGAAAGAGGAACCCAATACAAATATTGGTATCTTCATCTGAGCATCACAACATGGAGTTTGGACCTAGTTGTCCAATTTTAACACTCCCTCTGAACTAGGGAGAACTCCATCCACCTGTGCAATCAAACATCGTGCGTCATCCCACCATAACTT
Source organism: Pinus albicaulis (assembly GCA_034641835.2). Lineage (NCBI taxonomy): Eukaryota > Viridiplantae > Streptophyta > Pinopsida > Pinales > Pinaceae > Pinus > Pinus albicaulis. The sequence goes on from CM076573.1 coordinate 215,643,341, forward strand.
GCTTTGCTGGCCTCTTTATTTCAGAACAGAAGTGGGTCAGTCACAAAGACATCATTCCCCAGTTGACAGATTCAGCCCAGAGGTCCGAAACCTATATTGGACTCACAAAGAGTCTCATACCAACCCGAAGTTGCTTTACCTGACCCGAAGTCAGTAGGAGGTCTAAAACCTCTTTAGACTTGATCCCAGATCAAGTGGTTGGACACGTGTCATTCTAGATAGAGAGTACGGCAATCTCTGATGCGTCCATCAGTCTTTGCTACTAGTCTCTAGCTTTTCCCACCTCATTGGCCAAATGAGAGGTACTTCCCACGAGTCCAGAACTCCAATGGGTAGGATGCATATGGGGCACAAATCATGAGAGGCGAACCAACTCAATCATCACGGTGGGGCCCAAGCACACCAACAAGGTTCGGCAAGCCTAGCCCCGTGATTGCTTATAGCTCCGAGAAGCTATCCCCAAAGCCCCCCAGAGCTCCCAGAGCTCATCGTCCAACAGGACCCTCAGAATAGGGTCATTCCACGATTCCAAGATTCTCACGGAAGGTTAGGAACATGACCTTCCCCAAGGGCATAGTGAGAATATCTGCGACCTGCTCATCAATTCCTATTATCGAGCCTTACGGTGCCTCGTTGTACCATATCCCAGATAAAGTGGTACCAGCCATCAACATGCTTCGATCGATCATGGAACATGGGATTCTATGATAAACGAATCCCCCTTTAGTTATCACAAAGGATAACGGTGGCATCGAGCACATGCTCGAACAGCTCACTGAAGAGCTTTCGCAACCAAGTGACTTCACAACAGGCCATACATGTTACAATGTATTCGGCCTCAGCGGTGCTCAAGGCTACCGACTGCAATTTCCTGCCCGAAGCAGATCTACGTGTGAAGTAGCATCCAGATGTGCTCTTGCGATCCACCACACTACCAGCCCAATCAGTGTCAGTATAACCAAGGAGTGTCATGCTCCTGGCAGTGTATCTTAGCCCAAGGTCTATCGTGCCCTAGAGGTATCTCAAGAGTTTCTTGGCACCAACCCAATGAAAGTTATGATCAACCGTGTGTTGACTCAAAGTGTTCACTGCAAAACACACATCCGGACGGGTGTTCACTAAGAACATCAGGGCCCCTACGAGTTGACGATACTCAGTAGGATTTGTCAATACGAGCCCAACAGCGCTGCCACTCAACTTCTTGAAGTTGAGCTCCATCGGTGTCGACACGGACTTGCAGTCCACCATACTAAATCTTTCCAGAAGCTTCACAATGTATTTTCCTTGAGAAAAGAAAATCTTGCCAAGTCTCTGCCAGACCTCTAGGCCTAGGAAGTAGTGCATCAGTCCTAGATCTTTCATCTCAAACTCAACAGCGAACTCCCTCTTGCATTGGTGAATGAGAGGGTCAGCACCTGTCAAGAAGAGGTCGTCCACATACAGCACCAGAATGAGAGGCTTCTCTCTATGAACCTTGAAGTAAAGGTTTGGATCAACATTACTACGAGTGAAGCCTAGCTTCATCAGGTAGCCATCTATCCTCTCGTACCAAGCTCTGGGTGCTTCCTTCAACCCATAGAGGGCTTTCTTCAACCTGCAGACATGGGTGTCCTGATCCTGGACTTCGAACCCCAGAGGTTGCTCCACATACACCTCTTCCTTCATCGCACCATGCAGAAGTGTGGTCTTCACATCCATCTAATGAGGACTCCATACTTGTGTAGCAGCAAGGGCTATGATAGATCAGATGGTGGTCACAAGTGCAAATATGTCATCATAGTCTATGCCTTCTTTTTGAGAGAAGCCACGGGCAACGAATCTTGCCTTGAACTTTTCAGCACTTTCATCAAATCCATGCTTGATCTTGTAAAGCCATTTTGAGGTGACAACTGCTTTGTCCTCCGATCTAGGAACCACATCCCAGACATCATTCTTCATTATGGACTCATACTCTTTGTGCATAGCATCCTTCCAGACTTGATGCTTTACAGCTTCCTCAAAAAGATCCAGGCTCAGATTGTACAATAGTACTCATGGTTGCTAGATACCCTTGGTATCTACTCGGCTTCTTGCTTTCACGGAATGTCCCCCTTGGAGCCATATGTCCCTCAGCATCCTCGAGAGTGTCCTTGAGCCATGATGGTCTCTTTCCTAGTGAAGGAGGTGAATCAATCGGGTCCATTGGTCCTTCAACATTAGGCATTGTCTCATCCTTCGGTTCCTCTTGATTTCCAGGCCTTGCTTCATGATCTTTCTCAGATCTCAGAAGATTGACTACTTTCCTCAGGGAAGCATCTTCATCAAAGGTGACATTGTGGCATATCTCCACTTCCCTTTGACCAGGCACATAGAATCTATAGGCCTTCGAAGTTTCGTTGTAGCCCACAAACATTGTGGTCTCCCTCTTGATGCTAGCTCCTCTACAAAAGTTCTTGAATTTGTTCGTCTCATATTTAGTGCCATTATCGATCTGTCGGATAGCATCTCATGTCATTGCTCCTAGTGGACTTCCTCCAACCTGGTAGAGTGTATCAATTCTAGACCCAAACGTGATAGCTTCCTTGAAGCTCTTCTTCCACATGCGCACCTTTCCATCAGTGAATGCCACATTGAAACCTTTGTCTTCCATGGCTGATATAGACATGAGGTTCTTCTTCAAATTAGGTACATAGAGTACATCCTGCAAGTGGAGGACTTGACCTTGAGACAAGTGGAGGGTCACAGTCCCTGTCCCTTTCACGGGATATGTGGCATTATCTCCAAGGATAATTTCCAGATTAGTATCCTTCTCAACCATATCAGAGAGTGCTTCCTTGAACCCAGTGAGGTGCCTTGAGGCACCACTATCTATCCACCAGACATCCATAGTGTCGGGTGGAGATGCAACAGAGAGGGCAGATACAAGAATGTATTCATTTCTTTTATCAACAACATTTGATTCCTCATACCTGGAATTTCTTGACCTTTTGAAAGGTTGATCATTTTCGCCAGAGGGAGCCTTCCTCTTTCCCTGGAACCTGTTGTTCCTTTGATTGTCATCCCTCTGGTTGTTTTTTTTGTCATCATCATCAAGAGAATCCTTCTTGAAAGGACATTCTCTAGCATGGTGACCAGGCTTACGACAAGTGAAGCACTTGCCCTTCTTTCCTTGGGCCCCTGCTTTTCCCTTGTTCTTTGGACCACCAGAGTTCTTCTTTCTAGAATGAGCAGCGTATGCAGCATTTCCTTCATTTCCATACTCCTTCATTCTTGATTCTTCTTGAACGCATCTTGACAGTATTTCGTCAAAGTCAGGTATCACATTATTATTTAGAATGGTAGTGTTGAACACATGCCATTCAGATGAGAGCCCTCCAAGTGCAATGAGCACCATCTCTCGATCAGCTATTGTCTCCCCAATAGCCAGCAGATTGTTCCTGATTTCAATCAGCTTCAGAAAGTATGATTGAACAAACTCATCCCTGCCTTTCTTTAGATTCTTCAATTGATTCTTGAAGAATAGCACTTGATTCACATTGTTGGCCTTGAACATGAGGATCAATTTATCATACATCTCTTTGGATGTGCCCAACTCAGAGATGTAGGCCACCAGACTTTTATGAATGGATTCCTTGATCATCAGCTTTGCTTTGATCTCCCCCTTCTTGTACTTTGTTTTGGCAGCAGCAGTAGCAGTGGATGGAGGTTCTTGGATTTTACCCTGCACATAGTCCATGACATCTTGGTCCTCCAATTTGAGATCCAATATCATCTTCCAAGCATGGAAGTCATCCTTCCCAGTCAATTTGTCATCCTCCTTGAAGCCATAGTTTGTGGAACCCATTTTCCTCTTTGGTGATTGCAACAAATAGGGCTTGTCTTCACCTCAGCTCTGATACCATGTAAAATTATGTAGATGTTCTATGCTTGATGCAACTTTACTTTTCACTACAGCAATCACATAAACAATCAAGTAAAATGCTGATAGAACATACCAGAGGATCTATAGAAGACAAGTCAGAAACAAATAAAAGTGATGGTGCGTTACGGCGGTCAACAGGATGCTTCAACCAGCAAAGACTCCTTGGTCAGCCAACCCAGCATGTGTCACAACAGCCCTCAAAACGACCACACGGTGAACTCAAAGTCAACCCAGAAAAAAGTCAACGTTGTCCAGAAAAATCAACGCAGGACAGCAGCAAGAAAGTCAACGCAGCTCGGTCTTTGGTCAAACTTTTGACCTCGGTTTTTGTGCCAATGTGTACAACCTTCCAAGATCGAAGTCTCCACCAAAATTCAGCCTCTTTGGACCATGCATTGACCAAAGTCAACGCTGGTCAAACTTGCATGGAAACCCTAGCTGCAGTGAATTTTGTCCAAACCCTAACTGCAGCAAATTCATCCTCCTTCCCATGTGTGAACCGAAATTGCCTCCAAGGAGCTCGTACTAAATCAGAAGAAGAGATGTTGTGTGAGGATGAGATGAGTGAGAAAGTCCTCCAGCGTTGACTCAATTTATACCAATCACTGAGGTGTGTGACACATCTGCTGGGGGTGTAAAACCTTAAGGCCGACCTGCACATATTTGAAATTATTAAAAATAAATTCAAAATAAATGTTCTGCTCATCAAATTAAGATCAATTTTAGATCGATCTTACACCTCTCCGAAAGAGGAACCCAATACAAATATTGGTATCTTCATCTGAGCATCACAACATGGAGTTTGGACCTAGTTGTCCAATTTTAACAAGTGATTGTTCCTACATGAGGCTCAAAAATTTATCCAAATGTTCCAAGTGGTCATCCCATGTCTTGCTGTAAATGAGAAGGTCATCAAAAAATACTAATATAAACTTCCTTAGCTGCTTGCTGAAGATGTTGTTCATGCAAGATTGGAAAGTGGCAGGAGCATTGGTTAGTCCAAACTGCATGACCAAAAACTCAGTGTCCGTAGTGGCATCAAAATGTTGTTTTCAACACATCTTGCTCTCGAACTTAGATTTGATGATACCCTGATCATAAGTCAATCTTTCAAAAATATACTGCTCCATGAAGCTTGTCCAGTAACTCGCAGATCCTGGGAATAGAATACCTATTTTTGATGGTTTTCTTGTTGAGAGCTCGATAATCAATACACATCCTCCACGTGCCGTCCTTTTTCTTCACCAAAACCACAGATGAGGTGAACGAACTTCAGCTAGGTCTGATATGGCCCAGTGCTAATAATTCTTGGATGGTCTCCTCTATCTCGTCTTTGAATTTCTTTGGATGTCGATATGGTTTGGTGATTACGAGTTTAGCCCCTTCTTCCAGTTTTATAGTATGCTCAAATCCTCTTTTAGGAGGCAATCCTGGGGGAATATCACCAAATATCTAACCATGCTTGTCCAGCACTCGTTGAATGTTTGCTTTGTACTGTGGTTTGTTACTTTTGGGAGTCTTTTGGCTTGTAATGTTGCATTCTGCTGCATATGCTACATCTTTGTGTCTAAATATGGACTCCATTCTTCTGGCAGATACGACTTGTGGGCCCCCATTAGTCACACCCCTCATATTTTGGCTTGTAATCCTGCATTTTGTTGCATATGCTACATCTTCCTGTCTAAATATGGCTCCATTCTTCTAGCAGATACGACTTGCGGGCCCCCCTTAGTCACACCCCTCATAACTACCTTACTTCCATTAGGGGCTTTAAATTCCATTTCCAAAGTTTGGTAGTCCATAGTGTGTTTCCCCAATGAACATAACCATTGAACTCCCAATACCATATCAATATCTGCAAGATCTATTACGTAAAAGTCGCTAGTGAAAGTATAATTACCAAGTGTTACACTCAAACCTAGAATAACCCGCGTGTAATCCAAGTTGTATCCATCTGCTACTATTACGTCAAGGCCCTCGAATTCTTTGGTGGGAAGTCCTCTCCTTGATACTAATGTTGCATCTATGAAGTTTTGCAGCTCCTCCATCAACCAATGTTGTGATGTGTTGTCCTTTGATGACTCTCATAAACCTGAAGGTGTAATACTTGGGCATGCCTGAAATGTTGCAATCTTAACTTTTGGTCGTGTCTTCTTTTCTTCTTTTCTTTTCTTCATAGGACATACAATGCTCATAGGCTAGGAGGACTCTAGCACTCTGATTCCACTATAATATCATAAGGATATTTTACGCTAGGTTTTTCCTTCAATAATTAGGGTTTCAAAAAATTCTTTTTTTTGTACAAGCAATATAATTCAATTCAAATAATATAATCTTCAATACATAGTACTAATTTCAATATAAAATAAACCCAACAGTATATCGATACAATAAACGTAGCTCCAACAGACTTTAGTGAGAGTTAAATTTGATTTGCATACAACCAATGCAACAGATGCAATTCCAGAAAACCCTTTCTAACTCGACAATACCATAGAAAACCCGGCTTATCTGCAAACTATATACTCGGGCTCGTGCTTCAACTATCTACCTTTGACCATATCAACAGTCTCGGTTGTTTTAAAATTAGAACTTCGCATTTCCCTAGTTACGCACTTTATTTCAAGGTTTAAACCTGTGGCATCAAATACCAGAAGTCTTACGTATCGGTGATGGGAGTGGCGGATGATTATTTTACCCTCAAAAAATGCTTGGTTTGCTTCAGGATTCCACGAACGCTTCCAGATATCTCGCCTTGTTTCAAATTATCGGTCCTTTATTTAGACATGATGGTTCAGTCTATGTGAACAGTTCCACGTATGCTAGTACACAGCGCCAGGACGTTGGATGTTACAAGGCACGATTATGTCCCAAAGTCTAGCTATGATTTGACTCCAAACTAATTCACAGGTCGATGCACTGGAGTTTCAGCCTCAAACAGAGAGAGAGAGATATGTGTTGCCTTCCGGAATCCGTCTAACTCAGGGATTGCAGCCGCTTCATCGAGATCTGACTATCAATACAACGATCCACCCAGACATTTAACTTCAGATGAACAGCTCATCCTGCCTCAAGAACACGGTTACAAAATTTAATTATAGAAAGACTTTGCTGCCCCTTAGACAAAGAGAAAACTTGTGTCAAAAAAACCCTCTTTGTCTTGTCTCCTAGATGACATCACTGTTCCAAAACCAAGAATCCAAGATCCAACAAAATTCGCTGTCCTTCCACATAGTATTCCAGTGCCAAAACAGAATGCAGAGAGGATAGATTGGTGTCAACAAGGGTGGAATCTTTCACTCCGAAATTGACAAGGGAGAAGGGGTCTTAAAACCCTCAGAGCTAATGCTCAAGAAACAAATGAATTGAACCACACTTGATAATCCAAAATGAATTCAATCCTCTTATATTTATAAATTTCCAAGAGCGGTCTCTTTTGCTTAATTGGTTGAGCAAATTTTACTCCAAACCCCAAATTTGGGTTTCTTTGCCCAGCTGCCCCAAAACTCGCCCATAATTGGATATTTTGGGATTTTCCCCTTTATTGAAAACTGTAGCCAACGAGGATCAATAGGCTATTACGTCCTTCATTCATCCTCAATTCGTAGAGGACATTACAAAAACAATAATTCAACTAGTTGTCACTAATAGTTTCCTTCACTACGTAACTATTTCAATGCATGGGACTGAAATACAACATGATAGAAATAGCAATACCTTGTCACAGCCCCCATTGATCGTCCCCAAAGTCCAATGCAGGAAACAAGTTTTGTATTTCGAAGGTAAGAAACAGCAGCTTTGAGGTCGTCTTTCTGTGAATTGAACAACAATGTTAATTGTTCGCATAAATATAGCTACAGCCTCAAATGCAGAGAACTGATGAAAATACTGACTTCTGGAATGCAAATTACAAAACAATCCATTTACCTCATGCCAACCAAGGCTCACATAATCACCATCAGAGAGGCCTGAACCCGAGAAATCAAGAGTAAAAACAGTTATGTTTGAAGGAAGGAGTATGACTGCTGCCTCATTTGCATCTGCTCGACAACCACTGCAATTGAACAATCAGAAGATTAAGAAATACACCAATCCTATTTCTTCAGAGAAAAATTGTGCTATAGCTAGAAAAATCACAAGACTGTCTATCTAGAAAGAGCTCAAATTTTTAGTCAAGAAATATTGTTCACGCTATAATGCACAATCAGGTAGCTACAAAAATGGGAACTTTCAAACAACTTCCCATTCTATATAAAGCTGTGCCTCACTGTAAGTCTGTAAGCAATTCAGCTTTTGCACAGTGATCGCATTAAGAGAATAAAAACACAAAGTTAAAACATGATTGCATCTAAGTTGAGTTGCATGTTTCGGGGATAAAAAATGTCAGCGCGGGAACAGGTAGAGGAATCTCAGAAATCTGAAAGCTATTCAGATAGTATATCTTTCCCTTCCATATAAAGAAAACTGACAGTTCATTTGCTACCTGTAAAAGACGCATCCAAATCTCTACTTCAAGTTTGCATGGATTATGCTGTGGAACAGTGCTTTAAATGAAGATGATATTAAATAATTCAAGACAATATGCATTTTCTCACTCCAATCCCTTTACTACTTTAGCATATAAAAACAAAGAAAACCATCGAAAGGATTTACATCTGCAGTCCCACGCGTCCAATTTCTTTGAATTAAGAGTAACTTTTTGCCAGCCTTACAGAAAGGAAATGCATGATTAGTTAGAATTACCGTATGGGTTACTTAGGCTAGCTTGCTCAGGTTCACAATTTATGTCATCTTCCTGTGCACCAAAAGACACCAACCAAAATGGGAAAACCAGCCTGTGCAGACACGTTTGAATGTCAGCTGACCAGATCATTTTCCAATAGAAAAGAGCTGCAGTTACATCTACTATTCTTGCGTTCATTGCCCCATTGAGATCGTAGAAGTAGCGCTCAGTTGACAACAAGCTGTATATTGATGATCTGTAACCTAGACAGTAGTGGTACCCTATCTTGCTTTCATCTTGGACACTTAGCATACTAGCCTGTAGAAACTGATATTTTGATGACAGTAGTGGTACACTATCTTGCTTTCATCTTGGACACTTGGCAAACTTACCTGTAGAAACTGATTTTGACATTTTGCCTCATCGATGAGGCTTTTGTTCTTTCATCCAAATATGCACCGGCTTCATATATTGTTGATGAGAAAATACCAAAGTAACCAGACTCCACTTGGCATAAGACCCAATTTAGTTGAATGTTCACACTTGACGTAGGGCTCATCAAAGGCACAAGGGTAGACCCAGCAAAGAAATGACAAATAGGAAAATTTTAAAAACACTAAATTTCCAGAAGATCTGTAGAGGTAACCTAGCAGGGCATGTCATTGTAGTAATGCACTAGCTGCATAGAGGTACTATCATAGTGCATAAAGCACTCTGAAAAATCTGCTACGAATTCCACTGAAAAAAAAACAAGTCAAAAAATAAGCTCGAATGGCCAATTTTGGCCTTCTATAACCAGTCAGACCATGGCAATTCTAACTGTATCCACAGACTCTGGCAGAGTCCCATGAAGCCCAATTCTATCAGAGCAGATCACATGTGTCCGTTAGACCAGGTCTGCCAAGTCAGGCCAGTTCAGGTCTGACCAGCCCAATTTTGATGCCAGGTGGGTGAAATTGCTAAGTTCAGGATGACTCAACCAAGTCTTCTGAGCATGCAAAATAATGTAGCATCTACATGATACACTAAGGATGATCAATGCAAAAGGCTTCAAATATAAGAACTCCAGAAAAATGGAGGCATGATTAAAATCAGGTCATGGATAGATAATGAGAAAAGGTGCCTTTACCATCCGGTACTCAATGTAATAGGAAGAGATGAAATCCTAATTTCATTGGCCCCACTTCATTCACAAGATTTGTATACAATGATTTCATTTTCCCTTGTTCAAGCCAGTGTGCAGAGGTTGCTAGCAAAGGATTCAGACTATTATATGATGCATGGTTACCAAGGAGTGCTTAAGTAAGTGTCAGTTTTATTTTTATATTTTTTTTTGGTAGTTTAGACTAATCCTAATCACCCACGGGTTTCGAACCGGTGACCTTGCAGACAGAGTGCCTTAACAGTGCACCCCATCACCAACTGCTCTACACCATGTGGGCTCGTAAGTGTCAGTTTATTGCTTCAACACATCATTTCCTTTGTTTGGTATCATTACCTATATTTTAGGGATTTTCTAAATTTTAAAGTTTTCTAATTTTAGAGTGCAGTGCACTAGTGATTAGTCACCATTGTGCAATTGTATTACTAAAAGTAAGGACACCTCACCATTGTTAAAATTGGCAACTAGGGACAAACTCCACCTTGGACAGGTCATATGATGGAGATGATATTTTTATTGGATTCCTCTTTTTGAGAGGTCCAAGATTGATCTACAGATCATCTCATTCAGACTAACAGAAGTATGATTTTGAATTTATTTTCACACATGTGCAAATTGTCTAGGTCCGCTCCAGTCATATATAGGCTCATGAAGCCCAAGAGATGTGTCTCCTGAGTCCTCACCCTCTGTTGGAAATTAATTCCAACTGCAATCTGAAACAGGTGGACAGAAATCTGATTTCTGTGGATATTTCAGAAGGACGGATGCCTCAAAGTCGTGTTTTATTTTTGCACTCCACTGTGCATTAAATTTTCTGAGTTAATGTCCCTACAACAGCCGACTTTGTTTTTTCCAAATGGCACCACGTTATCTCCCACTGCTTACTGCATTTAAAAGGATGATAAGATCAAAAGATATTTTTATTATTTTAATGTTTTAAGTCAAATATGTTTTTTCAACATATATATGTAATAGACAGCAGTAGTTTTAATGTTAGAGAAATAGAGAAAGATAGAGAATTAGAGACAGAGGCAGAGAAGAAGACAGAGAGCAGAAAACAGAGGAAATCAGAATCGCTGTGTTTTGTAGCGGCAGTGCATTTTCCAGAGTGTTTCAGCAACTGACTGTGTGTTTCAGCAACAGACTGTGTGGAGTTTTAGCAACTGACTGTGTGTTGCCGAAACAGAAATCTGTGTAAAAGCAGAAATTGAAAAACACAGTAAGGAGTATTTTGTTTATTCCAGAACTGTAGTTCTGATGAAAGTTTGTATTTTGTAATAGTCATTTTTATGGTTAATGAAATAGAGTTTTACTCCATCTCTTTGTCCACATCTCTATCATTAAATCTTTGTGTTTAGTTGAGGAACTTTGTTTCCTCTGTTTTGTTCGAAATATTCAGAAATTTCCATCATGGTATCAGAGCTAGTCTAGGCACTTGAGACAAAACAGAGTTCGTTTTTCCACTGCAGGAGCTGTAAGAAGCTTATTGAGCAGATTTCTCCAGCAGAGAAAGTTCTTGCTTGTTTTATTATACAATCAGTATCTTTTCTTTACTTATACAGTTAAGATGGCAGATGCTGGAACTGGATTGACAAATTCCCAACTTCCACAGTTTAACGGGAAGAATCATAATTATTGGTCCATAACTATGAGAGCTTTGTTTGCTTCTCAAGGATTATGAGAGCTAGTTGAAAATGGCTACCCTGAACCTGCAGATGCAGCAGTGTTGGCTGCTTTGACAGTAGCAGAAAGAGACCTGTTGAAGAGCGACAGGAAGGACTCCAAAGCCCTATTTTTTCTCTTTCAATCAGTACATGAGAGTGTTTTCCCACGGATTGCAGCAGCAACAAAGTCTAAAGAGGCATGGGATATTCTCAAAATTGCCTATCAAGGTATGAAGAAGGTGAAGACTGCAAAGTTGCAGATGTTGAGGAGAGACTTTGAAACAGTCAACATGAAGGAATCTAATACAATAGATTCATTCTTCACTCAAGTTATTGGGTTGATAACCCAGATAAGATCTCATGGTGAAGCTCTTGAAGAGAGAAGGATTGTAGAGAAGATCTTGAGAAGTTTACCCTCAAGGTTTGAAGCTATTGTGGTAGCAATAGAAGAGACAAAGGATATCTCACAGTTCACAGTAGATGAACTGAGTGCTTCTCTTATGTCTCATGAACACAGACTGAGTAGAGGAACAGATTCCTCTTTTGAGCAAGCATTCAAGACTCAGATGTCATTTGGCCGAGGAAGAGGTCGAGGCAAAGCAAATAACAGAGGTCATGGAAGAAGCCAAAACGGAGGCAGAAATCATCCTGCTAGCACAAGCGGAAGGAGCTGCAATCAGAACCAAGATGAAGGTTCAAGCAAACAGCAAGCTCATGGACAAAGGTATGACAAATCCCAAGTCCAATGTCATTATTGTAAGAAATATGGGCACTATGCCAATGAATGTAGGAAAAAGCAAAATGACATAAATCATAGGCAAAATGTTAATTTTGCAAATGAAGAAGATAAGAATCCAAAGATTGTGCTGTTAACATGTAACATTGCACAAGATAAACAAGAAGATTTTTGGTTCTTAGACTCAGGTTGTAGTAATCACATGACTGGAAACATTGCCATGTTTTCCAATCTGGATGAAAATGTGAAATTTGAGGTAACAACAGGAACTGATAGTAAGATATCTGTCAAGGGTAAAGGCAGAGTCAGTATCCTAGCAAGAAATGGAGAACAGATGATTGTGCCAGAGGTATACTATGTACCTGGTCTGAAATGTAATCTTTTGAGCATTGGACAGCTCATTGACAAAGGTTACAATGTGTTCTTCAAAAATGATGTGTGTACAATCAGAGACATACCTCCAAGTAAGAAGATCATTGCAGAGGTGCAGATGACCAGCAATAGAATGTTTCCTCTCAAACTCAGAGCAGATTTGAAGGAAGGAAGAACTATTGCAGCTGTAACACAAGAAGTCTTTCAAGAACAAGTGAAAGATGAGAATTGGTTGTGGCAATTGAGATTTGGACATCTCAATTTCGGAGGCTTGAATTTGTTGCACAGAAAGGGAATGGTAAAGGGATTGCCATTGATTGAGAAGCCGAACAGCCTTTGTGAAGGCTGCATCTTGGACAAACAACACAGAGAAAGCTTTCCAGCAGGAAAGAGTATAAGAGCAAAAGCACCCTTGGAAATTGTTCACTCTGATGTGTGTGGACCGATGCAAATACCATCATTTGCTGGAAATAAATATGTTTTAACTTTCATTGATGATTACACTAGAAAGACATGGGTGTATGTGTTGAAACAGAAGAGTGAAGTGTTTGAGAAATTCCACCACTTCAAAACTCTTGTTGAGAAGCAGTGTGGGCATTTTATCAAAGTGTTCAGAACAGATAGAGGTGGAGAGTACATCTCCAAAGACTTTCTGCGTTTCTGCAGAGAGAACGGCATACAAAAGCAATTCACCGCGAGGTATACACCTCAGCAAAACGGTGTTGTAGAAAGGAAGAATAGGACCATTTGGACATGGTCAGAAGTATGCTGAAGGCAAAACACTTGCCGCATGAGTATTTGGCTGAAGCTGTCACTTGCGCAGTTTACATCACGAACAAATGCCCAACTAAAGCTGTCATAAACAAAATACCAGAAGAAGCATGGAGTGGACGAAAGCAAACTGTCACTCACATGAGAGTATTCGGCTATGTAGCATATGCACATGTACTGGATCAACTAAGGAAGAAGTTTGACAGTAAGGGGGAGAAGTGTGTCTTTATTGGCTACTGTGATGAGTCAAAAGCATACAAACTCTATAATCCATCCACCAAGAAATTGATAGTAAGCAGAGATGTGCAGTTCATTGAAGATGAAGCTTGGGATGGAAGCTTAGAGAAGACAGTGAACGTGAAAACAATTGTGTCTCACAAATAAGAAGAGGAAGGAAAAGCAGCAAATAATCCTTCCTTGGTGGGTCCTCCTCCACCACAACAAGTACAACAAACCACACCACACGCTGGAATTCGAACAGCCTTGAGAAGTCAAGGAAGTGATTCTCCAAGCACACCGCAGGGATCAAAAACGCCCTCAAGTTCGAATGGAACTCCAAGCACACCAAGAAGACCAAGATTCAGAAATCTGAATGAGATTTATGAACAAGGAGAGGTAAGTAACAATATCGGTCTGAAATCTTTATTCGCTTTATATTGTCATGTTGATGACCCAATTCATTTTGAAGATGCTGTAAATGAAGATAAATGGATTGAAGCAATGAATGAAGAAATTGATGCAATTAAGAAGAGTAAAACATGGGAGTTAGTGGACCTCCTTGAAGGCAAAGATGCCATTGGAGTTAAGTGGGTCTATAAGACCAAAAGCAATGTTGAAGGCAAGACCGATAGGCACAAAGCAAGACTTGTTGTGAAAGGCTACAAGCAGCAACAAGGCAGAGACTATGATGAAACCTTTGCACCAGTAGCAAGGATGGAAACAGTCAGAACAGTGTTGTCTATTGCAGCACAACACAAATGGAAGATTTATCAGATGGATGTTAAATCTGCATTCCTGAATGGAGTGTTAAAAGAAGAGGTTTATGTTGAACAACCTCCAGGCTATGAAGTTGAAGGCCAAAAGCATAAAGTATGAAGACTGAAGAAGGCTCTTTATGGGCTGAAGCAAGCTCCAAGAGCATGGTATAGCAGAATAGATGCTTACCTGATTGAGAATGGGTTTGAGAAGTGTGATGGTGAACCCACACTCTACATAAAGGAGAATGACGGTAAGATACTTATTGTTGTTTTATATGTAGATGATTTAATTTTTACTAGCAATGATGCTTCTCTCATTGCTGATTTTAAAGCAGTCATGAAAAGAAAATTTGAAATGACTGACTTGGGCTTCTTAAGATATTTTCTTGGAATTGAAGTAGACCAAAGTGAAAATGGTGTTTTCATTTCCCAAGTTAAATATGTAGAAGCAGTGTTGAAAAGATTTAACATGCAGAACAGCAAAGCAGTTGTCACTCCAACTGTAATGGGGTTGAAATTGAGCAAAGAAGACAGCAACAAGGATTTTGATCCAAAGTTGTACAAGAGCATAGTTGGCAGCCTCATGTACTTGACTGCAACTAGGTCGGATATATTGCATTCTGTAAGTTTAATCTCCAGATTTATGGAAAGACCGAAAGAGACTCATTGGCAAGCAGCCAAGAGGATTCTAAGGTATGTGAATGGAACAAAGGAATATGGTATTATCTACTCCTCATCTGAAAATTCTGAATTAATTGGTTACACTGACAGTGATTGGGCTGGAAGTGTTGATGATAGGAAGAGCACATCAGGATATGTGTTTCATATGGGATCGGGAGCCATCTCATGGGCTTCCAAGAAGCAAGCAATTGTGGCTTTGTCAATAGCAGAGGCAGAGTATGTGGCAACAACAGCAGCAGCATGCCAAGCAGTATCGCTGAGAAGAGTTCTCAGAGATTTGTGTCATGAACAAGAAAATGGCACAACCATTTACTGTGATAATAGCTCGGCGATAGCTTTATCTAAAAATTTTGTTTTTCATAAAAGGACAAAGCACATAGACACCAAGTTTCACTTCATACGTGAATTGATTCACAATGGTGAAATTGTTTTGCAACATTGCAGAACAGAGGAGCAATTGGCTGACATCTTGACAAAACCATTGGGAAATAAAAGTTTTGACTATCTCAGAGAATGTCTGGGTATGCAAGATAGCAGCAGTTATAATTAAGGGGGAGTGTTGGAAATTAATTCCAACTGCAATCTGAAACAGGTGGACAGAAATCTGATTTTTGTGGATATTTCAGAAGGACGAATGCCTCAAAGTCGTGTTTTATTTTTGCACTCCACTATGCATTAAATTTTTTGAGTTAATGTCCCTGCAACAGCCAACTTTGTTTTTTCCAAATGGCACCACGTTATCTCCCACCGCTTACTGCATTTAAAAGGCTGATAAGATCAAAATATATTTTTATTATTTTAATGTTTTAAGTCAAATATGTTTTTTCAACATATATATGTAATAGACAGCAGTAGTTTTAATGTTAGAAAAATAGAGAAAGATAGAGAATTAGAGACAGAGGCAGAGAAGAAGACAGAGAGCAGAAAACAGAGGAAATCAGAATCGTTGTGTTTTGTAGCAGCAGTGCATTTTCCAGAGTGTTTCAGCAACTGACTGTGTGTTGCCGAAACAGAAATCTGTGTAAAAGCAGAAATTGAAAAACACAGTAAGGAGTATTTTGTTTATTCCAGAACTGTAGTTCTGATGAAAGTTGATATTTTGTAATAGTCATTTTTATGGTTAATGAAATAGAGCTTTACTCCATCTCTTTGTCCACATCTCTATCATTAAATCTTTGTGTTTAGTTGAGGAACTTTGTTTCCTCTGTTTTGTTCGAAATATTCAGAAATTTCCATCACTCTCAATGATTTGTATAAATAGGAGTGACCTCTCTCCTCATTTGGACATCACTCAACATCATCATACAGATCTCTCTCCTCTCTTGAGAGTTCATACAGCTTGGGTTCTCTCTCCTCTCTTGATTGGTTCATACAGCTTGGGTTCTCTCTCTTCCTCTCTCACACGTGTCGCTGAAGGACGAATTGCACGCCGAAAATTACAGGCAGATGACCAGCGTTGACCGAGGGTCATTTGACCTGGTTGACTTCGGTTTTGAGGCAGAAAATCCAATTTTTGGAGGCCACATTCATTGGCACAGAAATCGAGGAATTTGGGACAGTTTGACCAGTTTGACTTCAGGTTTGATCGAAGAAATTACAGCAGCATTTGACTGGGTTTGACTGAACTG
The DNA here is from genome assembly GCA_034641835.2 of Pinus albicaulis. Taxonomy (NCBI): domain Eukaryota; kingdom Viridiplantae; phylum Streptophyta; class Pinopsida; order Pinales; family Pinaceae; genus Pinus; species Pinus albicaulis. The sequence continues at coordinate 215,659,956 of CM076573.1, forward strand.
TTTTGGGTTGACTTTGACTCTCTTGGAAGGCCGAATTGGACTGCTGCTGACCGAGCTGCTTGGAGGACATTTTGGAGCTGATTTGACCGGCGTTGACTTTCTGGTTAGGGCTGCTGTTGACTGTTGTTGACCGCTGAATTTGACAGGACTGTTTTGGGCAAGTAAATTTGATATTTGTACTCTCTCTCTCTGCTGAACTATTGAAGAATAATAAGAAGAATTCGTCAAAGCGTTTTCCCCAAATTGGGGTTTTTCCCTGGCATCCACCAAATATTGTGTCCTCTGGCCTTGGCATGTCTTCTGCACTTTGTTTATGTTCTATCTGCATTTACTATAAATGTGATTAAGTTAATGTAATTGCTAAATTGGAATTTGATATTGGGCTACTAAGGAATATTGAAGTAAATTGTGCTAAGCATAGAACATACCATTATTATCTACAATTAACAGTTAGGTTCATCTTTCCTAGTGTGCCTCACTCCTATTGCATATTGCACCACACCAAGAGAAGAAACCTCAAATATCCATAAACTAGCTTGATGTATGTCAGTGAAGTTGAAGGAAGCTTATATCGTAAGTGGGTGCCCCTCCTAGATTAGTTAGTTTCTCAGTTTATAAGAGTTAGGAGTGTGTTTTAGCATCTCGCCTCTATCTGTTGGTTTGCCTCTATCCTCCATGTGTCTACTTGAAAGAAGCATTGGGAAAGTTAGATGGCAAGTTAACTGAGAGAACTCAAGCAAGGAAAGCACCCACTTACCCTGAAGGTAATTGTAATTCTAATCATTTGTTTTTGGTGTTAACTGAAGTTTAGGGTGTTGCTGCTGATAATCTATTTGCTGGTTTAGAATTTGGCAGGATAAATTCTCTGATCTACCACTCAATACTTGGTGGATTGATCTCAAATTCAGATACATTGTCTTTTTCCCTGTTCTATCATTCTACAGCATTATTTTCAAAAGAATAAGTATTGTTTGGTGTTTCATAAGTTTTTCATTTGCATATTTAGTTTTAGATCTAAGGAATCAGATCTGCATATCCATTAATTAAAAAATAAATACAGTAAATCTTCCTTCCAGCAAATGGAGAAAGCTGCTACTTGTGAGAGGGAGTTGTGATAAGGAAGATTTCAGGTGGAGTGAGGCCATTATTCTCCTGTGAGAGGAGGGTTCCATGCTTGTGAGGCTTGAATAAGCCATGAAAGGTCGATTTGCTTTAGAAGTCTCTGACATTCATTTACCCTATGAAAAGTTGTTGATTTGTTATCGGTAAAATAGATATCTTTCTTTTGTGATCCAAGGCCTGCAACAATGGTTACCACCAGCATGGCAGGTTTCAGGGAATGTAACCTGTTCACCTCTAAAATGGCATGTCAAAGTTCTCAGAGCTTTTCAGGAACAAATAATGGCAAAACCACAAATTTGTTATAAAACAAGGGAACTTTCAATTAATAAATCATGCAAGAATTAAAACATTGTAAACAGAAGATGCCCACATCGTTCACTAGGCTACAAAGAACCACGAGGCCAAATTTGACACCTAAAGTAGCTTTCCCGAACCCAGGGCGTGGCTTTTTCTGAGGATTTCCTGGAATTGTGAAAAAGCAACCAGGTAGCCATTTTGGCAAAACACTAATTTGCATATGAGGACCATGATGTGCATTTCTGAACATGTAGGAAGTTTGATCATAAGATACAACAGCACTCTGGCACTAGTTTACTCCACCTGGCAATGGTTTACTCGAGGAGTGCATATACTGAAGATGGAGTACATTTCTCAGAGACATGGCAAGCACATTTGAAAAAGAGAGTTTGCATGCAAGAATTTTCAATTTATAGATTTCTAACAGCAGTTACTTTTGAGCGAGCAGCAGGCATGAGGACAAGTCAATAACATTGAAACACATCGTTGCTATGCTTTTCCTAAGCATTTGTGGGCATTTATTAGCATTTGAGCGCATTTTTCTCAAGACTGGTTTACTTATGAAATTGTCAAAACATGAGAATGGCCATTTTTGCATGCCAATAGCAGGCACTTAGGCAACATCGTATACATTTTCAGCATATAGAAGGATGAGCCATGCAAGATAGAAGACTTTACTTTCCTCAGATTATATCAGAAGCTTAATTTTTGAAGGGTTGGAGTGCATTACAAAGGTCCATATCAGCATGGTTTGGAGAGATTTTACATGCAGTATATTTTCTTTTGTAACCGCTGGTATTTTTTGGATTGCGAGATGAAATCTAACCATATTTTTTGCTGTCAGGAATGGCTACGGACACCTTGCCCATGTTTCAGATCATCAAAGGAGTACATTGTTTTGCTTGTGCATGCATTTTACCACGAAGTGCATGTATTTTTGCAGGACTGTCAAATGTTTTGCAGATCTATAACTTGCATTAACCTGCATCTGGGCAATCTTCACCATGTGAGATACTCCATGTGTATATATATATATATATATATATATATATATATATATATCAATTTTCAGATTTCATCAGAAGTGTTTCTGTACAGCTAGGCATGCATTTTAAGAAGCCATGTCAACCAAATTTGCATATTCTGTTTTGGGTTTCTGTTTTGGGTCCAGAATCCAAATTTAATCAAACAGTCGGAAATCTGAGTGCTTGGCATTGATTTTGGATATGGAAGACGGTTTGTCATGGTAGATTACACATTCACAATGCATCATATCACTTCTGGTGTGCATTTGGAGCTGCTGGCATGCATTTTCATGCTTGGTGTTCATTTCTACCTTGAAATTTGAAACACAGCAAGCAAATTTGGAGGATGATAGATAGCATATATTGTGGACTTTTTGGAGCACAAATCAAGAAGGAAATGGTTATGGCGTGTTGCAAATCCAGATGGCGTCTCACACATGTGACATAGCACAGAGAGGTATAATGACCAAGGATGACTTGGCACATTCCCAGCATTAAGGAATGTTGAAAAAATATGTAGCTATGGTCAGCATTTTTCATTGTAAAATCATCAAGAAGAATTTAATTTTTGGTCTCCTACAAGTCGACTTAAATAGCCCAAGAAGTCAGCTTCAAGAAGGATTACATGTCGGCCACATTAGGGATAACTAGCCCTCACATAACACCTATATAATAGAGCTCGTTGATCCTCTTTTGAACCCATTAATTCATCGAGCAATTCGATCTGCAATTACAGGAAGAAGACTCCACACATGTGAGAAGAAAGAAAGGTTCACTTGATTTGCGTTGACCTATTTCTATGGAATGAAGTTGACTAAGTTGACCGAACTTTTTGTCTTGGGTATTTTGCTTCTGTTTGGGCTACTATCTTGTGTTAACTAGAAGGCCGGAAAACTCCAGAAACGTGGATACTTCTGCTGACTGCAACTTTGCTCCTTTAAGGTGACGTGGACCTGAAGCTGACCTAGGGTTTTGACTGCAATTATTGGGCCGAGATTGTGAACATTTCATTGACACTTCTGGGGTTACTTCAGGACCATTTTCGGCCTCTTGTGACAGTGACAACAGGCCTAAGTTTTGGCCTCTTTATGCAGACTTTATTTATTAAACAGAAGTGGTTTATCTCTCCTTCTATGAGCAGACTTTGATTGATGACTAATTTGGATTTGTTGGAACATTCTGATGTACTATTAAAGAACAGAATCTCTCTCTCATAAGGAAAGAATTTTGGGTTCTCTCTTGTGGGTTTTGCCCTGGCTGTGAGCCTAATCTTGGTGACTCTTGTCTCTTGCTTGTCTATAGTTCATTGTCTACTGTGATCTCTATTTACTGCTTTTGTTGAAGAATTAATGGTTCAAATTTTTCATGTATAGCTACTTGTTGACTAAAGTATAAAGAATGAACAATTTATATCAACATAAGTAGTTATCAATTGTTAAAAACTACTCTAGCCATTGCAACTCTAGAATTTTGACAGGGTATCAGAGCTAAGGTCAAGATTTCTGGCAGCTTGAAGATCACTGACTGCTCCAAGGTTTACACATTTCTGAAGTGATCACAGTAAAGAAAAAGGAATTCTTTGCATTAGTCTTAAAGGCTGAGACAGCTAGATCAAGAGCCGAATTGGAAGAGATATTTTTATGGGCTACTTTTGTGCAAATTACAATAAGATCAGACCTCTGAAATAAGGCTGCAGTCCTGGGCTTGGGATCTGAGGTTTCTGAGGTGTCTAGAAGGGCAGGATAAGCACACTTCAGGCAGACACATCATCTTTCAAGAAGTCTGACGTGCACAGAGAGAGACCCATTCTAGGCCAAGGATCCTGTGCATATGTACAAGGAAGAACGAGACCTGTAATTAGAAGTTTCTAACAAGTGAGGAAAAACACCTTGTAGAGGGATCTAGGCCGCAATAATTAGAGGCATTTTAGGCCTATTATAAAAGCATTTCAGTGACTGCTAAAAAGTCCTAACCAAGAAAGCCAAAGGTACTGTATAAACTTCAGAAGTTCCAAAGAATTGATAGAGGTACCAAACCTCTTGCTAAAAGATAGCGAAGTAAAGAATGACTGTGGTATCCCATTCAAAGTTTGTTTGAAGCAAGGAGCTGTAATGGAAGTCCAGTAGTAGCATCTGCTGCATACCCTAACCAGAATTCAAGAGGAGCAGCACTTAGTCACCTTGAGAAGAGCATCTTAGATCGCGACAACATTGGAAATGACAAATACTTTGGATTGTGAGATCAATATTTTGAGAAACATATCCTTTAAAGTTTGTTGTCTTGAAGAAGGCTTTGTAGCAGCTTCCAGGTAATCATGAAAGGAAAAGGTACGTGGTCTTTGTCTATAAGGTATGTATAATTGTTTTTATCCATGTAAGATGAATAAAGAGTCTGTATAGTTTCTAAAGAAAGTTATGCGTTAGGGCTTTGCCGCATGTTTTGAATCTAGGGTTTGTAGACATTACATTGTTTTTGGTATCTAGGGATTATAAACCATAGATGGGACTTGGATTAGAAAACCCTAGTTAAGTAAAAAAACTCTAACCCTAATTGAGTTGTTCCCTTATAGAAAGCCTAGCTCTTGGAAAATATCATCTAGGGTTTGCAAGATCTAAATTTTAGGCATGTGATAAAACCCTAGCAAGGGTTGATGTAAAATGAAACCTAGGACAAAGGTACTGTCAAATCCATAGTTACACCGGTACTGCTCCAGGCGTTGGAGAGCACGCTCCCCTGCTCCTAGGAGCTTGGGAGCTGGTAGGAAACAATCCAAAATCGTCGGGAGCTTCAACGAGTACTTTGGAGCTTTTTGGGAGCTTCACTACAACAATTGTTTTAAGTTTTGGGAGCTTCACTGCAATGAATAAGTGCAAACTTAAGGTGTATTTGACGCTGTTAGCTTGGGTGTTGCTTAAACTGATGGAACCATGCGAAGGGAAGGGCATGTCGCTGGGTCGAGATCTAGATATGAGTCTGGAACTAAGCAAAACAACCCGTTTATGGAAAGCTATTCATTCTCCTCGGATAAACGAATGGCGGATGTATATAAAAGCATTTAGGCAGATCGTTGGCCACTGGAAAAACCATCATTATTGCGCTTGGCTGAATGGACAAAAGATGGAATACTAAAGAAAAAAATGCATTGAAATTATGAAATATAAAATTTTTTTTTTGGTAAGTTAGGTTATTCTATTAATTTGAGAAACGAAATATTACATATGTTACAGGCGGGATTGGCAAGCTGCGCTTAACCAATCCCCGCCTTAGGTGCTTGGTTTCGGGGCTGCCTCAGAGGAGGAAACCAGCCCAAACTAAACTTGAGACAGAAAATTACAATATGCGCAGTAGCGCTAACATATCTAGATAGTACAAAATATGCAGAAACAAAAAACACGGATAGTGGCATGCTTGACAAAAAACATGGAAGAGTTACGCAGCAGTGTAGGCCTCAATCTTCATCTTCACCATCACTGTTTGGGACCTCCTCCTCAATGGGGCAAGCGGGTGCCTGCGCAGCCGCTTCCTCTGAATCTGCCACTGGACGCCTGGGTTTGGGGACAGGTGTGCAGAGGATGGGGGACTTTGGATCCTCTGCATCAGGGACACGCGTCCAATTGCCATCAGAGTCCATCACCCAGACATCCGATCCATCGTCTTCCTCCTTCTGAACTAACAGTGGATCAGTCTTGTGAGACAGGGGGTGTGCCTGGTGCGCTATGGTGGACTTTCGCGGACCGCGCCTACCTCTCTGCGCAGTTGGCACTAGAGCTTCTTCCTCCTGCTCGAGATCAGGGCTCCGTCGCGCAAAAGTGTCAGAGGAGGAGCCTTCCATCGACTCCAAGAGGTTGTCCTCGCCACGGTAATAACGGCCAGGGAGAGCACCTCTCTGTCCACCTCAGATGGTTCTCTAGCATAATCTGGGGGCCATTGCACAATGAGGCAGGGGGGGCTTCAAGGGAAGGGTACATAGCAGGGGGACAAACAACGTCAAGGACCAGGGGGTCAGAAGGGCCAGGGAAGAGGTGCGTACACTGGGAAGGCACAGCCCAGAGGGGACTGCGCAATGCAACGCTGAGAATGGAGTTGTGCAGCCGTCTGGAATCAAGGAAGAGCCAAAACAGAGTTAAAAATAAAGGCAGAGGGAAAATGTTATGGGTTGTTGGGGGCTGAGGGCTCATTCTTTTAAAGGGGCTTGATCACATGCGAGGAGGATGGCAATGAGTGTGCCTCGCACGTAGCTCCGTGCCATGACCGATTTCCTGAGCAGGCTCAAGGGAAAGGGGATGGCTGATATACCAATTAATCATGACAATCATTTATGGTGATAGTTGCAGATTGGTACCCTGGATCGAGTGACGTTGTTCCCAGCGTCTCATCATCATACCTTATCATGTTTGTCTCGTGCGGATGGCTAACAGTTTGAGGATCTGCAGTAGGTGAGACTCTACGCAACAGATCTCCGTCCTCCGACGTTTGAGAGAAATGATTGTCATTCGTGCCAGTTCTGTCACCCGCATCCGGGGTATGAAATATAAATATTATTAAAAATACATTTTTTAATTTAATTTTCATATTTATTTAAGTATAAAAATACATTTACTTAGAAATTTATAATTTTATTATACAAACTCTCTTTAAAACAACATTGGTTTTAAACTCTATTGTTTATATTTTTTAAATTATTATTAACATATATTTTATTTTTTCCTTATCTCTATTATATATATATATATATATATATATATATATATATATATATATTGTGGTAAGGTTACATCATGGGCAAGGAATTAAACCAGTGACTTAATATATAGTGTTGCATGAATCACCTAATAAACAAGTAATAACAACCTCTTTTCCGGTTTGGGAGTTTTGCATGTTTCTTTGTTGGGAAGGAATTTGATTGGCAAATTGTTGATGTATTAATATTTTGATTTTTTTTGGCAGTGTTTCAAAGTTCAATCTTTTACATATTTCTTTGCAAGACGGAATTTGATTGACGAGTTTTGGATGGAAATAAATTAATTATTTTATTTTTTATTTTTTAATATATATTAAATTTTAATATACTATATTATTGTCCCTCCCAACTTGACATTTCCTATAAATTTGGGTAAAACTTCTAGCCGTGTCGGATACTCGTTCCCTGTACTGGAAGTACCCATGTACCGAAAACTCATGCAACATAGGTCAAATCCCTGGGGCTAGATGTTTCTAAGATCCCTTTAAGGATAGTTCATGGGATATCTACAGTTTGTACCAATATCCTAGAAGCACACTTTTGAGAAATCATTAAAAAAAAAAACCCTAGATTGTCAAAATTGACATCATGCTCTTGTTTTTCGTATATTTTGCTTTGTTGTACTTGTCAATGAAAATTGCAGATACAAGATGATGATGAGCATGATGGAAAGAGGAAATTGGAAGGACCTTGATATTCATGATGTTGAAGCTTCCAATTGATTAAACATATTTATTGAAAAATGAAGGAGAACCTTGTTGCAATATGGTGAAGAAACATGCAAAGAAGTTTAGAGGGAGTTGTCATGATCTAAAAAGATAAGTATTTTTGTGCTTTGTTTTTATTTTTAAATCGTTACTAAGGATATGGACTCTTTGATGATGTGAAAGAATGACTAGACTCAAGAGGTCTAAGATTAAAAGGGAACTGAAAAAGGATGTAGGCTTGTTAATGATAAAGACTCATTGATGGTAATATTGATGATGTGGATTCATGATGATGATGAGAACTCCTTGATGATGATAATGTGAATGATGATATGGATTCCTTGAGGATGGTGATGTGGGCTCCTTAATGAAAATTATGTGTATTCTATGATGTTGATTATGTGTACTCCTTGTTGATGATGATAAGTACTCCTTGCTGACAATGATGTATGACTCATTGATGACGTGAATGATGTGATTGGACTCATTAATGGTGATCTGAACTCCCTAATGCTTACTCTTTGATGATGATGATGACTTGGATGATGATAAAATGGACTCGTTGATGACATGGATTCGTTGATGACATGGACCTGTTGATGATATGGATTCGTTGATGATGTTGACTCGATGATGATGTGGACTCCTTGATAACATGAACTCCTTGATGATGTGACGTTGTGAACTCCTTGACGATTGAACTCGATCTGGGAAGGCTAAGATCAAGAGGGAGCTGACACACTCTCAAAAGATAAGTATTATCTTGATTGTTTATATTGATTATTTCATTATGAGTCTCTTGGCTAGCTTGGTTGTTCTTGTTCTTCCATAGCCTCCTTGTGAGGATTGGTGTGGAAAATCGTTGGAAATATTGGAAGAACAATGTGACAAAAGACTCATGATATGCTCGTAAGAGGGAATTGCTTTTGACATGAGCTTGGTAGTATCTTGGTACAATGGACTGTAGGTCCATCGATAGATATCTCCCTCATAAATGATTTTAAAAAGTTACAAGACTCTGATGTTGACTTGGTTGATTCATTGATTAGTTCATTTATCTATTTGCTGAAGTTTATTGTTATCAGCTAGATTCTACTATGGTTGTTGATGCCTGCTTCTGTGAGAAGCCATTTATTATATGTTGGATTCGATTATGGATACTGACATTCCCTTCTATCAGAAGCCATTGCTCAGGTCTACTATTGTCTGTTGATAGTTGTTGATGTTTACTTCCAATAGAAGCCCGAGCTGAAGTTGAATGAACACTTGAATGTTGTTGTACCATGGCTATATTTCTAATGTTGAACTGTTGTTGATGTTTATATGAAGGAACTGGAATCACTGAGAATCCCCTTAAAAAAGGAACACTTATGACATAGCATCATATTGATGGATTCCTCCCGTAGGTTATGTGTCGTGAGACATTGTTGTCCGGGAGATGTATTGATGATTCCTCTTGTAGGTTGTGTGTCATGAGGCATTGTTGGCCGAGAGATGTATTGATGATTCCTCCTGTAAGCTTTGTGCCATGAGACATTGTTGTCTGGTAGATTTGTTGATGATTCCTCCTGTAGGTTGTGTGTCATGAGACATTGTTGTCTGGGAGATGTATTGATGATTCCTCCTGTACCCTGTGAGCCGTGAGACATTATTGTTTGGGAGATGCAATGGTAATTCCTCAAATAGGCTATGTACCATGAGACATTGTTGTCCGGAAGATGTATTGATGATTCCTCCTGTAGGTTGTGTGTCGTGAGACATTGTTGTCTGGGAGATGTATTGATGATTCCTCTATAAGTTGTGTGTCATGAGACATTATTGTTCAAGAGATGTGTTGATGATTCCTCCTGTAGGTTGTGTGTCGTGAGACATTGATGTCCGCGAAATGTGTTGATGATTCCTCCTGTAGGTTGTGTGTCGTGAGACATTGCTGTCCGCGAGATGTGTTGATGATTCCTCCTATAGGTTGTGTCGTGAGACATTGTTGTCCAGGAGTTGTGTTGATAATTCCTCATGTAGGTTGTGTGTCATGAGACATTGTTGTCCGGGAGATGTATTGTTGATTCCTCCTATAGGTTGTGTGTCCTGAGACATTGTGGTCCAAGAGAAGCCTTGTTGGTTCCTCCCTTAGGTTGTGTGCCATCAGACCTTGTAGTCGGGGAGATGCTTTGAGATGGATGCTATGTATCTTTCCTTATGATGAGTATGAAAGAGAGAAAATTGGGTTGTGTTCTCTACCTTAGGTTGTGGGTCGTGAAACCTATTGATTGGTTAGGAAGATTGATTTTCAGAGAGATGTTGAAATTTGATGACTAAAAAGTTTCCTGCATTCCCAACCCGGTTTTAATTTCACCTTGTCACTCCCATTCAGTTAAATGCCCTTCCCATAAACTTACATTCGACATATAGAATTCTGGAAATGAAATTTTTAGATTAAAACACATGGGACTGTCAACACATGCTGAAAAAAATATGGGCATAAAAAGACCAGCAACACATAAAAAAATACACAGATTTTTGGTCAACTTAGACCCAGGAAAAACCCCTTCAATCTTCTCCAGGGAAAACCTGTTAGAGAGCTCTTCAAATTTATTTATCTTTCAAGTTCAGGAAAAATACATTTGCGGACCAAAAAAAACAGCAAAATACAACTTATCTCTTCAGCACAAAACTCCTTGAAAACTGTGCCCACTTGAAGCTGAAAAATGTATTGTACAAATGCGGACTGTACGAATTTCCGTATCGCTGTACAGACTTTACGGATTTTTTTTCAATTTTTTTGCTCAATACAGCCCTTGAACTGCGTGCAACTCACAACATTAAATGCTTTTCGAATTGTACATTCTGCTATCTTCGATGCCTTGATTTACATGCCCAACTTTGCTCGGAAATCACTCCTTCAGCTTGCTGCAACAAATTTCTCTTTCAGAACTTTTCTCCAGCGCTCAGCCTCCTTTCTCCAATCTGTTCATGAAGAATGAATGAATGCAATCTCTCTTTTCTTTTCCCTCTTTTATTTCCCTAAATGAATTTTTGACAACCCTAAGATCTAATGGCTCAGATTCATTTAGATCAAGGGATGAGAATAAATGTGCATTTAATTCTCACTTTCTATTTTTTAACTCACCCATTAAATAAAGTACCCACGTTGTAATTTATGTCTAAAGTCACTTTTCACTTTATAATTTAACATTGACTTTACCACTTATAAAGTCACTTTCACTTTATAAAGTCACACTTCAGAAAATAATTATTTTGGAAACTTTTCCCTAGGTAGAGTCTAACCCATGGGAAAACACTTGTCCAAGGTACATTAAAAATCAACACTCCCTCTTACCGAGGAAAGTGTTTCTCACCACACCCATCTTGTCCCTGAAATGGACATGCTTGCCTCTTGGAAAGGACTTCGTGAGAACATCGGCCACCTCCTCATCTGTCGATATATACTCCAGCTTCACTGCCCCCTTCTGAACATAGTCCCCGATGAAATAATATCTGATCTCAATGTGTTTTGACCTGTCATGAAACACTGGATTCTCTGTGAGTTTAATGCAACTCTAATTATCACAATGAATAATCGTCGATCTCAACTCCTGATCAAATAGGCCATAAAATAACTTGCGAAACCAAATGGCCTCACAACTAGCCTGGCTAGCGGCCATATACTCAACCTCAGAAGAGCTCAAAGCAACTGACTTTTTCTTTCAACTGAACCACGACACAACTGCCGAACCCAATCCAAAGCAACACCCTGAAGTGTTTTTCCTATTAAAAGCACTCCCTGCCCAATCTGAATCTGTGTAACCTGCCAACCTCACTCCATCTCCACGCCTATAGTCCAAACCATAATCAACAGTCCTCTGCACCTAGCAAAGAATGTGCTTTGCAGCTACCCAGTGCACCCTCCTGGGCTCAACCATGAACTGGCTAAGTGTGTTCACTGCAAAGCATATATCTGGCCTAGTGTTGACCAGATACATCAAGGACCCAATAAGCTACCTATACAATGTGGGATCCACCAAACTAGAATTCGAAGTATGAAGCTTCTTCCAATTGGTGATCATAACTGTAGACATGGGTCTACCATCTGCCATGTGAAATCTGCTCAACACATCCACAGCATACTGCCCCTGCCCCAGAAAGATATGCCCCTCCTGCCACACCTCAAGCCCCAAAAAGTAATGCATCAGCCCAATGTCCTTCATCTCAAACTCCATAGCAAGATCCTCCTTGCAACCACTAATCAGTCTCTCTACCCTAGTAATGAACAAGTCATCAACATATAGCACAAGAATGAGCGGATCATCCCCTACAACAATGGATCACTCTTCGTGAAACCCATCTGCTGCAAGTAAGTATCAATCCTCAAATACCAAGCTCTTAGAGCTTGCTTGAGTCGGTAGAGTGCTCGCCTCAACTGGCATACATGGGTCTCCCGCCCAAGTACCTCAAAGCCTCGTGGTTGCTCAACGTACACCTCCTCCTCTATAACTCCATTTAGAAATGCGGTCTTCACATCATTTGATGGATCTCCCAACCCATTTTTGCGGCAATAGAAATAAGGGACCGGATAGAAGTGTACCGAGCTACGGGAGCGAAGGTCTCATCATAGTCAACTCCCTCTATCTGTGAGAACCATCTAGCCACAAACCTCGCCTTGAACTTCTCAATGCTGCCATCCGCAACATGCTTGATCTTGTAGAACCACCTCGAAGTCATAACTGACTTGCCCTCAGACCTAGGCACCACCTCCCAGAGATTGTTCTTAATGATGGAGGCATACTCCTCCACCATAGCCTCTCTCCAAACCTCCTTGTTGGTAGCCTCCTCAGAGCTTGTAGGCTCAGAGTCAACAATGTTGGTAGCCTTAGCTACATAACGACAAAACCACTCGGGTGGCACACTCTCCCTGTTCACCCTCTTCGAAGGACCAATGGACTCTGCTTCCTTCAAGGTGTCTTGAAGCCACTTGGGCCTCCTCTTCCCAGAAGAAGCTTCCCCATAGGGAACCTCATCCTCTGCCCCCCCAGTCTAGTGAACCTGAAGGTCTACCAACTGACCTTGGTGTGCCTGTACCAACACTTGTCCTCGAAAAACCTGTACTGGCACCTGTGCCTATCTCAGCTAATGTGCCATGTGAACTCTGTACTAGTGGACTCTCTAAAGAAGTGCTCGATGAACTTGCCACTAGTGCCCCAGATGTCACTGACACTGTAGTACCTCCTGTACTAGTCCATCCAAAACCCTGAGGTCCTGCTCCCTGTACCTAACCTCCCTGCTGAGGAGAAATTTGTGACTCCTCTCATCATACTCCCGTGATCTCCAATAGGCCCTCTCCTCCTTGAACTTCACATCCCTCCTAATCACCATTCTCCGTTTAGAAGGAATGAAGATCCAATAGGCCTTCGAAGTCTCTTTGTAACCCATAAAGATACCCTTCTCTGCCATGGGTTCCAGCTTCGTCCTCTACTCCTTGGGGATATAAGAAAATGTGAGACATCCAAAGATACGAAGATGTCCCACATGAGGCTTCTCTCCAGTGAAGGCCTCTGCCGGAGTCATATTCCCCAATACCCTATGAGGACTCCTATTCTGAAAATAAACAACAGTATTGCAGGCCTCAGCCCACAAAAATAAAGGCAACCCCTGATCATGAATCATCGCTCTAACATCCCCAACAATGGCTATGTTCTTTCTTTCAAACACCCCATTCTGTTGGGGGTTGTAAGGAACCGTGAACTCTCTCCTAATGCCCTCCTCTGCACAGAAGTCAGAAAACCCACCATCGATGTACTCACCACCATTGTCTGACCTCAAGACCCGAATCCTCCTACCTGTCTTATTTTCCCAATGTTGCGAACATCGGCATCGAGATAAAATTGACAAGTGTCCAGAAAACCAAAAATTCGTAAGAATCAGGAAAATATCGGTAAAAATCGGCAAACATCGACAAAATTAAGATACCATAAAAATATCTTTAAAAATGAGCAAGCATCAGCTAGGCCAAAAAATCGTATTTCGAGATAAAATCGAGATGTTATCGAGATGTTCGCAACACTAGCTTTTCCACAGGAGCTTTGAACTCTTTAAAGCGACTGAAGACCTCACCCTTGGTCTTCAGGAAATATACCCAAGTCCTCCTAGAGTAGTCATCAATGAATATAACATAATACTCATAGCCACCCAAAGGCACATGAGACATACAACCACTAACATCAGTATGAATCAAGTCTAGTATACCTGTAGATCTATCGTCGCTCGCTGGGAATGGTAACTTGGTGTACTTGCCCAAAGCACGCCCTTTGCAAACCTCATAATGCTCGACATTGAAATCAAGAACTCCAGTAGTGATCTCCCTCAGAACTCTCAAAGCTCCATGATGCATATGCACCATCCTCCAGTGCCATAACTTGCACAAGTCTCTATTGTTGGTGGGTACTAGTGTGAGTGCTACCAGATGTGCTACTCACCAATGCTCCTGCCGACTGAAAACTAAACCTGTATAGTTTCCCAGAGCGGACTCCAAACACTTTGGCCGAAGTGATGGAAGCTCCCCTGGGATGCATCAATACCTGCCCTCCTGAGAAAGTGATGTCAAACCCCTTCTCCTCCATAGCAGACACTGAAATCAAGTTCTTCTTCATCCCCAGAACATAAAAAACATCCATGACCTTCAAAGGAGGAGAAGACTCCCTCTCAAAGGTCACAGTCCCCACACCAACAGCTCTCACAGTGCGGCCATCTCCTAGTACAATCTCAATATCAAGTGCCCTCTCTACAAGCTCTGAAAAGAACTCTCGTGCACCTGTCATATGGCGAGAAGCATCATTGTCTATGTACCACACATCAGATGATGTACTCCTATTATATGTAGAAGTAATAAATGCAAAGTCCCTGTCAAACTGTGAAGCAACCTGCTCTACCTCTGCTGAAGCTGCAATACCCTTCTTCCCCTTGTTTTTCCTCTCAAGACATGTAGCAGCATAGTGTCCCATCTTCTGACATGCCCAGCATTTGACTTTGGACATATCCGTATCTTTCTTCTTCTTCTTCTCAAAGCCCTTAGCCCCATCTGATGAGGCCCCTTTCTTGGCCTTCCCTTTGTTCTTCCCCCTGGCTGTCAAGGCTACATCCTCCTTATCTGTTATCTTCACCCCACCACTGCCAGTCTTTTGTATCTCATGTTGCACACAATCATCCCAGAATCTATCCCAATTGGGAAGATTCTCTCTAGAGGTAACATTATTTCCAAAGACCTCCCAAGATTTAGGAAGTCCCGCTACGGCTATCCTGACTAACTCTATGGGTGCAACTACCTCACCAATAGCAGTCAAATCATCACGTACATGTTTGACCCTGCCAAGATAATGAACTACACTTTCAGCGTTTGTCATCCTGATGTTCTTCAATTGTTCTTTGAGTACCATCTTCCTGCTCTCATTAGAACTCTGATAAAGAGTGGTTAGAGTTGTCCACATCTGATATGCATATGTGTTTCCTCTCGCCTGAGGAACCACATGATCCTTCAGACTGTCCATCAAAATCGCTTTTGTCTTTGCATTATTTTTTGTGAATTCAGCAAGTTCATCTGCAGTAGTAGGAGATAGAAACTCTTGCCACACTATGTCCCAAACTGATGCCTCCTCAAACATTGTCTGAATTTTGTCCTTCCAAACGGCATAGTTGGATATCCCATCCAATCTGTCCTCTATAATTAACAACATGGCCATGACTGCTGTCCAAAATTTACAAAACCAAGAAAATGGATAAATGAACTTTCCAGCACACCTTGTTGTCCCATAAGTTTAGTCTGTGTGAAATTTCACCTGGTTGTCCCAAAATATCAGTTTGTTGTCCAAACTAAGTTTGTGGTCCAAAAATTGAGTTTGTTGTCCAACCCATTGTTTGTTGTCCAAAACTACTGTCTGTTGTTCAAACTGCAATTTTCAGTCTGTAGCTTTGATACCATGTTGAAATTTGATGACTAAAAAGTTTACTGCAATCCCAACCCGGTTTTAATTTCACCTTATCACTTCCATTCAGTTAAATGCCCTTTCCCATAAACTTACATTCAACATATAGAATTCTGAAAATGAAATTTTTTAGATTAAAACACATGGGACTGTCAACACATGTTGAAAATAAATATGGACATAAACAGACCAGCAACACATAAAAAAATACACACTGATTTTTGGTCAACTTAAGTCTTATACCCAGGCAAAACCCCTTGAATCTTCTCCGGGGAAAACCTGTTAGAGAGCTCTTCAAATTTATTTATCTTTCAAGTTCAAGAAAAATACATTTGCAGACAAAACAAAACAGTAAAATACAACTTATCTCTTCAGCCCAAAACTCCTTGAAAACCATGCACACTTTGCCTTAATTTTCGTCCCCACTTGAAGCTGAAAAATGTATTGTACGGACGAAGACTATACTGTACGGATTCCGTACGGACTGTACGAATTTCCGTACCGTTGTATGGACTGTACGGATTTTTTCAACTTTTTTTGCTCAAAAACTTCTCTCGAACTGCGTGCAGCTTACAGCATTAAATGTTGTTCGTATTGTACCTTCTGCAGTCTTCTATGCCTTGATTTTCGTGCCCAACTTTGCCCATAAATCACTCCTTCAGCTTGCTGCAACAATTTCTCTTTCAGAACTTTTCTCCAACCCTCAGCCTCCTTTCTCCAATCTGCTCATGAAGAATGAATGAATGCAGTCTCTTTTCTTTTCCCCCTTTTGTTTCCCTAAATGACTTTTAGGCAACCCTAAGATATAACAGCTCAGATTCATTTAGATCAAGGGATGAGAATAAATGTGCATTTAATTCTCACTTTCTATTTTTTAACTCACCCATTAAATAAAATACCCACATTGTACTTTATGTCTAAAGTCACTTTTCACTTTATAATTTAACATTCACTTTACCGCTTGTAAAGTCACTTTCACTTTATAATTTAACATTGACTTTACCGCTTGTAAAGTCACTTTCACTTTATAATTTAACATTGACTTTACCGCTTATAAAGTTATTTTCACTTTATAAAGTCACACTTAGGAAAAGAATTATTTTGGACACGTTTCCCTAAGTAGAGACTAACCCATGGAAAACCACTTGTCCAAGGTACATTAAAAATCAACAAGAGAATGAAAAACTAACTCCTTAGCTAAGAGGGTGTGTTGAAAATTTAAGTAGCTATGGTCGGCATTTTTCATTGTAAAAACATCAAGAAGAATATAATGTTTGGTCTCCTACAAGTCGTCTTAAATAGCCCTACAAGTCGGTTTCAAGAAGGATTAGATATTGGCCCCATTAGGGCTAACTAGCCCTCACAGAATGCCTATATATTACAGCTCGTTGTCCCTCATTTGTACCCATCGATTCATCAAGCAATTCGATTTGCGATTACAGGAAGAAGACTCCACGCGTGTGAGAAGGAAGAAAGGTTAACTTGATTTGTGTTGACCTATTTCTATGGACTGAAGTTGACCGAATTTTTTGTCTTGGGTATTTTTCCTCTGTTTGGGCTACTATCTTGTGTTAAGTTGTTAACTAGTAGGCCAAAAAACTTCAGAAACGTGCATACTTCTGCTGACTGCAACTTCACTCCTTTAAGGTGACATTGACCTGAAGCTGACCTGGTTTTGACTGCAATTATTGTGCCGAGATTGTGAACAGTTCATTGACACTTTTGGGGTTACTTCAGGACCATTTTCAGCCTCCTGTGACAGTGACTATAGGCCTAAGTTTCAGCCTCTTTATGCAGACCTTATTTATTAGACAGAAGTGGTTTATCTCTCCTATGAGAAGACTTTGATTGACGACTAATTTGGATTTGTTGGAACATTCTGATGTACTATTGATGAACAAAATCTCTCTCATAAGGAAAGAACTTTGGGTTTTCCCCTTGTGGGTTTCCCTGGCTGTGAACCTAACCTTGGTGTCTCTTGTTTCTTGCTTATTGTCTATTGTTCAGTCTACTGTGATCTCTATTTACTGCTCTTGTTGAAGAATTAATGGTTGAAGTTTTTCATGTATAGCTACTTGTTGACTCAAATATAAAAAAGGAACAGTTTATATCAACAGAAATAGTTATCAATTGTGAAAAACAACTCTAGTCATTGCAACTCTAAAATTTCAACAAGAACTAGAGTCATGGAAAAAAACTACAAATTATGGCCAGGTCCATATAAATGGGATATATAAACATTGTTCTGGGAATTATCACAGCAAGTAGATAGCAGCACTCTCCCACATGTTACTTTCTATTAATCAGAAGAGCAGAATAATGCAATAGCTCAAAAACTATCTATATCTCAATATCCCAGTGGTGCACCCTATCTCTCATTTATAGATAAGGAGAGCTAGAGTTTACAATAAATGACTGTGGTGCACCTAGCTTAGAGAAGACTAGAAATCCTAACCCTAATCCCAATCTCCCAGAGCAGTGCAGCTGATGCATGGATATACTTAACCTAGGATAGAGCACCTAGGAGAAGAGTGGACAAGCATGTACACAGGCATCTCTCTCTCCTAGGATTTTCTGCATCTTAGCTATTCCTGGAAACTTCCTTTATGCACAATGCATGATGCAAAAGTGGAATTACAACTGCATCTAACTGAAGATAAGAAAAGAAACTTCCTAAGTAAAGAAAAAAACAGACCTTGTAAAAACAGCAGCAACTAAGATAAATTATCCCTTCTAAAGACAGCACACGCTCCCGACAACCATGCATGCATCTTAGCCACAGTTATCTACTTAACTACTTTCATACCTACACTAAAGCTCCCTCCTCATTAACTGTGCCTCCAATTCAACTCTGCAATCTGCACAGGAATCAAAGCAAACAGGTCCTGCCAAAGTGTGCCAATCCACAGAAGGAGAATCAACTTTGGAGCAACCACATAGAGCTAACACTCCCTCTTTGCAAGGAAAGTGTTCTCCACCAAACCAAGTCACATCCTTTTCATCTCAAACCTCCAGAAGCTTCAAAGTGTGCTTCCCTTGTTTAAGGAAGACTTCATCAACAACTGCATACTTGGAATCAATCATTGATTTCACAGTGGGTATTGGGACTGTCTCCCGGACATCCTATTCCTCCGTCCTAGCATATTGCCATAACTACTCTTCTGCTGCCTCTGTTCCACCAATTCCACAGTGATAGAAGACATCAGTGCAACATAATTAGGAAAATTCTTCAGGGCATGACTCACCCATAAATAAGATTTTTCTGCTCCAACTTGGTCTTG
Organism: Pinus albicaulis; assembly: GCA_034641835.2. Lineage (NCBI taxonomy): Eukaryota > Viridiplantae > Streptophyta > Pinopsida > Pinales > Pinaceae > Pinus > Pinus albicaulis. The sequence goes on from CM076573.1 coordinate 215,679,102, forward strand.
TGCGTCCTGCAAAGTTTGTGTAAGCCATCTGAATGTCCTGTCTCAACTGGAGGGTAATGAGGCATTTGTTTCTTCACTAGAACCCTGCTGCTCTGAATCTGAGATTTCCTCTTTCTAAACATCAGCCTTTGGGACAGAGATCTTTTCTCCCTCCTCAACTTCTGTTAGAACTTAGAAGCTCCTGAGAATTAGAGGAGCATCTATCCTCATCAAATTTAACATCTTGACTTACCATTGTCTTCTGTTTTTTTGGAATATAGATCTGGTTAGCCTTGGACATCTCACTATAATCAACAAGTTCAAACTTCACCAAAAACCCTATGTTCATGCCAATAGCTTGTAACATCCCAAAAAGCACCCATAGATCCACAATTGTCAAGTCACAAAGAAAAGGAGATGCCTTCTCTCAAATTTGTACTCAAATGTTAGTCAAAGTGGAGGTTTTGTCTTAAGAATCGCAATGGTTGCACCTCAACATTTTCTACATCATTGGTAAAGATTCCCTAATATGAACATTCCAAGACTTTGCAATGTGACCGCTGTAGGAATCAGGATAGCATAGTTTCCTACAACATACATAGAATACACATATTGGGCTAGCTCAGGTGAAGCCCATAACATTTTAGTAAAAAAAGCTGACACAGATCATGTAGGATAATAATTGGTTATCCAAATGCAACTATGTCACCACATTCACATTCCTATCAATGTAATATGTCTATTATGCAAATTTAGAGTCTACTATGCTTGGAGAGAAACGATTGATAAAATGACGGGAAAAGTTTGATCCAATATCTGCCAAAGGGATCATACTTTGAACTTCTCCAAAGAAATCAAAGATATGAGATATAACTTATAAGAGGTGGAAGTTAAAACCTTTCTTCACATGGCTATCTTTGCACTCAACCCAAAATGATATACGGAAAGCCCAGAGAGATGGCCACTGTAACTTATTTGAACATGAAGGCTTCAAAAGAGACATCTAAAGGATAAGTCCCCTGAACAAGATGAGGATAATCCATTGGTAGCTTTTATATTTTGTTGTAACTTGCTCCCACAAAACAATAGAAGCAAGGGAGGAAAGATCAAGCATTTCCCAAAAACAACCTACTCAATGGTGAAGGATGCATGGGATGGAGTTCTGAAGATTCAATAGTTTGCCATTTGATTATTGTCATAGGTTATCATTTCCTCAATCGCAGAGAGGTATTGGCTCACTTTGAACATCATCCACTTTATTCGAAGGACAAAGCTTACCTCTAAAAGAGAAAAAAATTGACTACATACATAGAATCCTTTATCTTCATAGGAGGAAGATTCCAATATATATGCATGGACTGGCAATCCATTGGGAAGTGACTGTATAGGATATTATACACGATGAAGAGGAGCACCCTCTAGATCCACTTCCCAGTGCACTACTAGTCCCTACATCTACTTTGGCATCTTCTTCCTTTGAAGATATATGATATCAAACAAACTGATGAGGAGGACAAATGATCTTGGTTATCTACCATTAAATGACACGATAAATGATAATAGTTATAGTGATCATGCCAAAGTTGAAGAGATCCATGCTTATTAGATTAACCTTGAAGGGCAAGATAAGTATGCCTCTTTTAAGTTTCAAGCTTTCAATATGTACTTGTGTACTCCCCATAAATATTGGCAACTCTCTACTTACCCTCCCTCTTCTCCTGCCACCAACCCACTCTTCCATCCCCTCACACCACCTTCCTTTCTAACAAAGATCACATCATCTCTTACACCACCCGCCTTCAAGAGATGCTCCAACCCCCCCATCCAATTCCCCACTTTAGGTCACTAGACATAACCATAGCCAAACATGAGATACTTTCCTCTCTATCCTTGTGGACGCAACCCTTGACTCCTACCCCTACTCTACTCATCATCACACCTAGAAACCTACCCTTGGCTCCTACCCCGTGAAACATTGGTTTAATGATGAATGCAAATCCCTCCACAAACAACTTTGTATCACCCTCGCACACTACCCATCTCCCTCCCCTCAACTCCGCAAAACAAATTGCAATCTCCTTCATCGTAAAAAAAGAGCATTTCTCTTCTGAAGGCGATGGGAACCTTGCGATTCCCTCCAACACTCCACAAAATCCTTTTGGTGTGCCCATTTTCCTCGCTCCCACACTATTTCGCTTGACCTTGAACCCCAGACCATGTTATCCCACACTACCTCCCTTTACAATATTTTGGACAACCTCCCTCCTGCATCTCCTCTCCCCTCCACTTGCCACCTTTTCTCTGGTTGGAACATTAGAGAGCAGTCAGAGCTATGCGTACCTATTGACCATTGAAGCATACTTGAAGAATTGAAGACTTTGTGCTCGAGGATATGTCAAAGAATTCATGTACCATCAGAACTTATATGTTCTTTCTTCTTCTCATCTTCTTCTGCATTGTGCTCAGATTCTGCAAGCCCTACATAGATGTTGTAAAGTGATGCTAGTACGATGAATTGAGCCATGTAACAGGCCTGGGTAACTTGGGACATTGTCATAAAGTGAGTTCACTCTGCGGAGTTTTTTTTACTTGGTTAATTATTGGTACTTTTTAGCACTTAAATAATTAATTGAGTTTTTTCTCCCAGATATAACCCCAAAGCAGGGTGCGGCTTTGTTGAAGAAGTAACCAGTATCAGTCTTCATAATTATACTTGAGTCATAATAAAATGTATTTATCAAAAGAAAGAAAAAGAAATTTTATTATTAAATAAATTAACTTATTAAAGCATGGGTTTCACGCTTGGGTCAATTGTTTTTAGGTCAAAGCCTCCATTGAAGGCTTCTAGGGTTTATGTCAAGTGTCCTTGTCCATGTCATATTGTAAATAACCCTTCATGGGATTTATTCGTCAAAGAAGAAATTTATTTTATTGTAAAACAGGTCAATTAGGCCTCCTCCACCAAGTCGGCCTCAAACTGGACAAGTCGACCTAAACTGGGCAGCAGAATCACTATATAAAGGCAGCAACTCGACCTCAATTGTCACTCACTTACAACAAGTTCGATCTACAGTTTCTGGGCTAAGAAAAAGTGTGAATTTCAAGGAACAAGAAGAAGAAGGATAGCAAAGAAGGAGGTCTTTCTCAAGCATTAAAAGTCAATTCTCTCTCTTTTCCCACACGTGTGAAGTTGTGTAGTTGTTGGAAAGGGACCAAAATTCTGCAGTAATTGGGAGGCCGAAATTCTGTTGTTAGGGGTCAAAATTCTGCAATTGGGAAGTCGAATTTTTGGATTCTTGTTGGGTTGGAGTTGTTGGATAAGAAGAGACTACTATAACATCTTGGAAGGTTGACTTGATGGAGGAGGGAGGTCTATTGGTCTAGGGTCTTGGTCTCTCTCATTTGAATTACTGAAGAAGGAGTTCCTAACTGGGTTTTCCCCTATATAGGCATTTTCCCCTGGTTGTGCGCCTACATCTGGTGTTCTTGATCTTCGTGTTTTGGTTTTGGTAATTGCTTGATGAACTAAGATAAAAGAAGAACCTAAGAAAAATAATAATAACTCAAGGAAAACATAAGAAGAACATAAGAAAAATAATAATAACTCTAGGAAATCAAAAGTAATTAGCAACAAGAGAAAAACTTTCTGCCTTCCGTTTTTCTAACATGGTATCAGAGCTAAGGTGAAGAAGGAAGAAAAAGGCATCCTGAAGATCTACTAAAAGGAGAATCAAGAAAATAAAGAGTATAAGGAGACTTAAGAAGTTGAATAAGGGTCATCAAGAAAAGGGATCATATAAGGGGATAAGCCTACTATCTACAAGAACTATGTCTAACTAAATGAAGGGAGAAAACAAACTAGAAGGAGCCTCCAACTACAAGGCATGGAAAAAGAGGATAGATCTCATCCTCGAGAAGAATAAAGGTTTGGATCTAGTTCGAGGAAATGTCAAGAAGCCTACCAATGAATCAAGTGAAGCAGAAAAAAGCAAGGTTTAGAGAAACCGAAATATTGGCCATGAACATAATAATGGATGGATTAAAGGACAACCTCATTCCATATATATCCAACATAGATTCCGCTCAAGAAATGTACGAGGCTCTATCCAAATTAATCACAATCAAGAACATTGGTCAAATTGCAAGCCTCAAGAATGAATTGAGTACTATGAAAATGACAAAAGACGATAATGTGGCATCCTTCTTTATAAGGATATCTAGAATCAGAGATGAACTCCAAGCAATATATGAAATTGCACCAGAAAGAGAGATCGTGATCACAGCCCTTCTAGGACTGCCAACATCATGGAGTGTCTTTGCATCAAGAATCAACAGTTGGAAGGCTACTCCAACATTCGAACAAATGTGGAATGCATGTAGTCAAGAAGAAGCCAAAATATCATTAGTAAGCAACAAGAAGGAGAATGAAGAGGAGAACATCTCAAATGCCTATTCCACTCATCACAAGAATAAGGGAACCTTCAAGTAATACAAAGGACCAAAGAAGAAAGTACATCTATCAAAGATCGAATGTTACAACTGTCACAAGATGGGTCACTATAAAATCCATTGTCCTGAGAATCCAAGGAATAAGAAGAGAGATAGGGATCAAGCAAATATTGTCGATGAAGGTCCACCAAAGAAGAATAAAAAAGAGGAATCCGAAGTCAAAGTTTTATTTGCTAGAGACTCTTAGGGACATTGTCCCTTACATATCCTTCTTAGTCTTGTATTGCTTTCCTTTATGTTTTGATTTCTAGAATTAGTAGGTCTAACTTGCCTTGTTAGAACATTTTTGAATTATTTTGATAAGCAGTTGGATTAAGAGGGAGCCTCCACCAATTTACCAAAAGATAAGTATTGTGTTCTTTGTTTCATTTTTTCATGTTTGGTTTCCTCCTCACATCAAGACTGGTTTGAATTATATGCTAATAACCTTTCTCTTTATATTTTTCCCCGATTAGGAAAGCTTGTTGAATACTCGAGGGTTATGGAGAAGACTTCAAACTTCAAAGGATAGACTTGAAGCATGAAAGAAGTTCTAATGCCATACACTTCAAACTTCAAAGGATAGACTTGAAGCATGAAAGAAGTTCTAATGTCATACAAGGTTTGTTAAGGAACAGCTCGAGGTATGTCTTAAACTATAAGCTTTGTTATAAAGTTCTCTTCATGCAAAAGGTACGGTCATTCTTTCTTTTAAAATTTGCTTTACACTACTAACATTGTTATGTTTAGGGTTTTTAATCACAAAGATTCTTGTTAGGGTGATTAATCATTAGATTAAATCTACCCTCGTTATATTATATTCTTGTGGAACCCTAAAAGGTTCACAGTAAAACCCTAACCTAAGGGTGTATCGATACTAATATGGAAACCCTAATCTACTTTGGGTTGTTGATGAAATCTACAATTCCTATTCTTTTTTATATTGTTATGATAAAAACCCTAGTCCTTTAGGATTTGTTGTTAATATCTAAGGTTATGTATTGGAACGCTAGATCTTTAGGGTTTGAGGAATTAGGGTTTATGAGCAAAACCCTTGTAATATCTATAGTAAGCTCCTAGGAATGAAGCCCCAGGTGTATATGTGTTTGTCTAATTGAAACCCTAGCCTAGTCAAAATTATTGTATGTTTAACTTTAATGTATTGATATTTGTGGCTTGGGTTTACCTAGTAGATATTGTTGTGATATGTTAGTGCATGAAATACTAGATATGTATATATGCTAACCTAATTGTTGATGATTATAATTCTAGGGTTTGTAACAAAGCCCTAGTAGAAAATTGATATTCTAGGATGTGATGATATTGTTTCCAGTATGATGATAAAATCATCGTAGAATATAACATGTACAGTAGAATTGTTATTTGATTGAATTGTTGATATCTAAGGATTTATGTCTCTAAGATGGAATCTAAGGTTAGTAATGGATCATAGTAGTATCTGTCATATATATCTCTAAAAATAATATTGAGGCCCTACATAGAATGAGATTGATTTCTTGCTTAAATTGTTTTATGTTGTAGTCTATGGATCGTAACAAAACCCAAGCAAGAAGTTGAAGTTTAGAAGTATGTGCCTCTTGCTGATTATGAATCTAACTAGGCTTAGGTATTTGATGTCTAAAGTATTTAATTGTTTTGATGCTTCCATTATATTGACATAACTTTGATATTGTTAACTTCATGCTTCTATATATGTATTTGGTTGTACTTGTTATTAAAGTTTTGCAGGTACACAATCTTTAGATAATAAAGATGTTCATATGAGCATGATGAAGAAAACTATAAGGATGATGACGATCAAGATGACCTTGATACCGTAAAGAGGAATGGAGCCATGAAGGACTCTCCGGTGTTATAGAAAAAGGAAGTAGTTGGTCTCCTTAAGTTGAGAGGGAGGGCATATTATGATAGTCTTGATGGATACCTTAAAGAAGAAATTGGAGAATGGATGACAGTACTACAATGAATTGAGGGTGCCTTGGTGCTATTGAAGAAATGAAAATAGAAAATTTTTAGACTAGTTGCATATGAATAACTTGATATAAGTGGCATCAAGATGATTGAGGACCCTGAAGGTTTGTATTTACTTATATATATATATTTGAAAGTTTACTACTAATTGGGGTTTGTGCTTGTCTCTCCATAAACAGGTTGAACACTCAAGGAGCATGCTTGGACAAACGGATATATTTAGTTTAATAGGGAGAGTTGAAGCATCTAATGGTGGATGCTTGGGAAGACATCTGGCCGGCCTATGTGTGTTTTATGTCTAGATCCCGAAGAGGGAGGGTGGCATTGGTCTTGGAGCTCTGACCTTGGATACGCACCTAGATCCATGGGTTGATGGTTAGTTAGTAAGCCTGATAGATTACCCTGGTCAGGAATCTAGTCTGCAGCATTGAGTGTGATAGAACTCTTCATAGTTCATTTTGGAGATCTTCCATGTACCTCCATAGATATAGGTAATTATGAATACCTCCATAGTTAAGAGAGAGTGTTGAGTATTTATCAAAAGAAAGAAAGAAAAATATATATAATTAAATAAATTGACTTATTAAAACATGGGTTTCATACTTAGGTCAATTGTTTTTAGGTCAAAGCCTCCACTGAAGGTTTCTAGGGTTTATGTAAAGTGTCCTTGTCCATGTCATATTGTAAAGAACCCTTCTTGGTATTTATTCGTCAAAGAAGAAATTTATTTTATTGTAAAATATGTCAATTAGGCCTCCTCCACCAAGTTGGCATCAAACTAGACAAGTCTGTCTAAACTGGGCATCAAAATCACTATATAAAGGCAACAACTCGACCTCATTTGTCACTCACTTACAACAAGTTCGATCTGCAGTTTTTCAACTAAGAAAAAGTGTGAATTTCAAGGAAGAAGGATAGCGAAGAAGGTCTTTCTCAAGTATAAAAAGTTTAAATTCTCTCTTTTCCCACATGTGTGAAGCTGTGCAGTCGTTGGAAAGGGTCCAAAATTCTTCAGTAACTGGGAGGCCGAAATTTTGTTGCTAGGGGTTGAAATTCTACAACTGGGAAGTCAAATTTCTAGATTGTTGTTGGGTTGGAGCTGCTGGATAAGAAGAGACTACTATAACATCTTGGAAGGTTGACTTGGTGGAAACTAAAATTTAACCATTCATTTGCATGTACCTACTTGAAACTTTCATTTGAAGGTGCTTCTGGTTGGATGTTGCTCCTACTCCCGCTACCAAACCGACTTTTCCCCCTAGCCTATCTGGGGATCAATCTATCCGTTCCCCAGACCAAGAAAACTTCATATTTGAGGTCTTCTGGCCCCCGTGCCCAAACCCCCAAGAACAATTACTCAAATATCAAATTTCTCTCCATAGATTCACTCTGTCCCTCTGTCTATTACTTCTCTGTGTAACCTCCTTTGTCTTCGCTTCCTTAGTAAGACTCAGAAAAATCCTCTCCCACTCTTCTGAGAACCCCCTTCATATATTTATATCTGCTTCGGGTCCTTTCTCATTTAGCCCTCTCTTCACCGCCCATGCATATAGTCTTCTCGACTCCTCTCCACTACTTGCCACCTACAATATCCTTTCTGACTTTTAGTTCCCCTATCTTCTTTGCATTAAGTTGTATATATATATATATACTTAATGACTCGTGAAATTTATTTAAAATAATTGGGTTAATTGATTTGAGGTCGTCGCCTTTTGTTGACGACCGAGTCTTACTTTAAAGTTTAAATATCTCGTTTGAGTTATATTTCCCATTAAACTTTTTATGTTATATTTTCTTTTGATTATATAATGCCTATATTATGGTTTCTTTTTAGTTTATATATATATATATTATTTTCGTTTGTATAACAAATTAGTATAGATATTATAATTCCCTTTTGTATAATATATATTATATTCCCAGATTATTTTGTAAAATCCATTGTATTTACCTTTTATTTGTATAATATATTATAGCTATATATTATGGTGGCGATACACACATTAACTACCCCACTCAATATATACTTATAGTGACTTCGTGTTAAATTTAGATAACCATGGTGTTCTATGCTTGATGCAATTTTACATCAATCTTTCTTAGGCCCGATACAAAATAGCAATCACATAAACATGAAAGTAAAATGCTGATAGAACACAATAATAGATCAATAGAAGACAAACCAATAATATAGACCAAATTTGCAATTCCTTTTGTCCAGCAAAGATATGAGATATCGTTGCGTTACGGTAGTCCACAGGATGCTTCAGCCATCAAAGTCTTTCTCAGTCATCCAATCCTCCAAGTGTCACACCCACAGCCCTCAAAGACAGCAGCTCATCACAAGTCAACGTTGGTCAAACCAAAGTCAACGTAGTACAACACAAAAAAGTCTACGCATCAGATTACGGCTTCAGTCAAACAGCTCGGATTTCCTCGATTTCAGTGCCCAGCAGTACGACCTCTTAAAATCGGATTTTTGGCAGAGTTATGAGGTCAAACGACCAAGGGTTGACCACGGTCAAAACTAGTCAACGTTGTAGCAAAAAGCCCTAAACAGATCTGCATAAAATAGTAGCTTCAGCTCCACACGTGTGAGGGGAAAAAGGCTCCCTAAGGCTATCGAACCAATCAGATCACAATGAGAGAATGTGTGATGAGTTGATGAGCAAATGACCTCCAAGTCTCTCCAATTTATATCCATCAGTGAGGGTGTGTGACACATCTATTAGGCATGTGAGCCTACATTACAAATTTGGCCGACCTTGCACATGTGTGGAAAATAAATTCAAAATATATGTTCAGCTCATCCAATCAAGATGATCTTTAGATCAATCTTGCACCTCTCTGAAAGAGGAATTCAACAAAAATATGTCCATTGTCATATGAGCAGTGCAACATGGAGTTTGGACCTAGTTTCCCAAAATTTACACTCCCTCTCAACTAGGGAGAACTCCATCGTTCCACAAGTGCCATCCATCAGTACCATCATGTACTTTTACCAAACATCGTTCGTCATCCTGCGGCAACTTGCTTTGCTAGCTCTTGTTCTCAGATAGAACAAAAGGCGAGTCACAAATACATCACATGCAGCTGACCCAAAGTCAGATTAGAGCTAAAAACCTCTCTTGGAATCAAAAAGAGTCTCATACTAACCCGAAGTTAGTTTACTGACTCGAAGTCTGTTTAGATGTAAGAACCTCATCATACTTGATCCCAGATCAAGGTGTTGGACAAGTGCCATCCTAGACATAGAGAGTACGGCAATCTTTGATGCGTCCATCGGTCTTGCTCTTGGTCTTTATCCACATTTCCCACCCCATTGGCCAAATGAGAGGTACTTCCCATTAGTCTTAAACTCCATGGGTAGGATGCGTGCAGAGCACAGATCAAAGAGAGGTGAACCAACTCAATATCATAATGGTGGGGCAGAAGCACAACAAGGTTCGGCAAGCCTAGCCTCGTATGTGCTTATAGCTCCAAGAAGCTATCCCCAAGCACCCTGGAGCTCCCAGAGCTCATAGTCCAACTCAAGCAGGACCCTCAAAATAGGGTCTTTCCACGATTCCAAGGTTCTCATGGAAGGTTAGGAACTTGACCTTCCCCAGGGGCTTCGTGAGAATAACTCGACCTGCTCATCAGCTCCTATATGATCGAGCCTTACGGCACCTCGATGTACCCTATCCCAAATAAAGTGGTACCTGATATTAATATGCTTGGATTGATCGTAAAACATGAGATTCTTAGAAAGACAAATCCCACTCTAGTTATCACAAAGGATAACGGTGGTATCTAGCACATGCCCAAACAGCTCACTGAAGAGCTTTCGCAACCAAATAGATTCACAACAAGCCATACTCGCTGCAATGTATTCGGCCTCAGCGATGCTCAAAGCCACCGACTTCTGCTTCTTGCTCATCCAAGATATCGAAGCAAAACCCAAGGTGAAGCAACATCTAGATGTGCTCTTGTGATCCATCACACTGCTAGCCCAATCGGCATCAGTATATCCATGGAGTCTCAAACTCCTGGCAGTGTATCTTAGCCCATGGTTGATTGTGCCCCGAAGATATCTCAACAGATTCTTGGCACCAATCCAGTGAATGTGATGAGGATCAACCATATGTTGACTCAAAGTGTTCACTGCAAAACATACGTCCGGACGGGAGTTCACTAAGAACATCAAGGCCGCCACGAGTTGCTAGCATGGGCCCAGCAACGTTTCCACACAACTTCTTGAAGTTGAGTTCCAGAGGTGTCACCATACCAAATCTCTCCAACAGCCCACGACATATTTTTCTTGAGAAAGGAAAATCTCTCATGGCCTCTGCCAGACCTCCAAGCCTAGGAAGTAGTGCATCAGTCTTAGGTCTTCCATCTCAAACTCAGAAGCTAGCTCCCTCTTGCACTGATGAATGAGAGGGTCAGCACCTGTCAGGAAGAGATCGTCCACATAGAGAACCAGAATGAGAGGCCTTTCTCTATCAACCTTAAAATAAAGGTTCGGATCAGCATTACTTCGAGTGAAGCCCAGCTTCATCAAGTAGCCATCTATCCTCTCGTACCAAGCCCTGGGGGTTGCTTTAACCCATAGAGGGCTTTCTTCAACCTGCATACATGGGTGTCTCTATCTCGTACTTTGAACCCCAGAGGTTGCTCCACATACACCTCTTCTTTTATAGAACCATGCAGAAAAGCAGTCTTCACATCCATTTGATGGAGACTCCAACCTTGCGTTGCAGCAAGGGCAATAATAGATCGGATGGTGGTATAGCGGGCCACAAGTGCAAATATCTCATCATAATCTATGCCTTCTTTTTTAGAGAAGCCTCGGGCAACAAATCTTGCCTTGTACTTTTCAGCACTTCCATCAGATCCATGCTTGATCTTATCGAGCCATTTCGAGGTGACAACAAATTTGTCCTCCAGTCTTGGGACCACTTCCCAGGCATCATTTTTCATAATGGACTCATATTATTCGTGCATAGCATCCTTCCAAACTTGATGCTTTACGGCTTCTTCAAATGATCCAGGCTCAGATTTTACTATCGTACTCATGGCTGCTAGATACCCTTGGTATCTCTTCGACTTCTTGCTTTCACGGAATGTCCCCCTTGAGGAAATATGTCTCTCTGCATTTGCGAGAGTATCCCTGAGCCATGAGGACCTTCTCTTATTTGAAGGAGGTGGATCAATGGGATCCATAGGTCCTTCAACATCGGGCATCATGTCATCCTTCAGCTCTTCCTACTTCCCTACTTCTTCATCTTCTTTGTCTTCCTTGGAGCTAGGAAGATTTCTCACTTTCTTGAGGGCAACATATTCATCGAAGGTGACATTGTGACATATCTCCACTTCTCTTTGACCAAGCACATAGATTCTATATGCCTTCGAAGTTTCACTGTCCCCCACAAACATTCTCTTCTTTCCAAAAGCATCCAGCTTGCTTCTCTTTTCTTTTGGCACATGAAAGTAAATAGGACAACCAAAAACTCTAAAATGAGAAACATCAGGTTTCTTACCAGAGAAGACTTCTTCAGGAGTTTTGGAGTCCAAAGCGGAATGTGGGCATCTATTTTGAACGTACACAGTAGTGTTCGCAGCTTCTCCCCATAGAAACTTGGAAGACCTTGGTTACATAGCATGGCGTGGGCAGCTTCCACAATGGTCATGTTCTTTCTTTTAGCAACACCATTTTGCTCAGGAGTGTACGCAGTTGTGGTCTCCCTCTTAATGTCAGCTTCTCTACAAAAGTCATTAAACTCATTTGACTCATACTCGATCCTATTGTTGGTCCTCGAAACTTTGATTTTCTTCTCGGTTTTATTTTCCACCAAGGCCTTGAAGGTACAGAACCATTTGAATGCTTCATCCTTCTTCTTCAAAAAATATATCCAGGTCTTGTGGGAGAAGTCATCAGTAAAAGTCATGTAATAGGAACATCCTCCCAAGGATGTCACGGGCAGCATACCACATAAGTCAGAATGTATCAACTGCAAGATATCAGTTGTCTTTGTGACACTTGAGGGGAATGGTCCCCTTGTATGCTTTCCTTCGGCACAACCCTAACATATACCTTCATGATCATCTCTAAATTCGGGGCATCCCTGTCACCACCTTCCTTGCTTCGGGAAGGGCTTTGTAATGAAGCTGTGCAAACCTCCGATGCCATAACTCTGTTTCAAGAGTTGTATCACATGACATAGCCCCCAATGGACTTCCTCCAACCTGGTAGAGTGTATCAACTCTAAAACCGATAGAAAGAGCTTCCTTGAAGTTCTTCTTCCAGATAAGTACCTTTCCATAAACGAATGCCACCTTGAACCCTTTGTCTTCCATTGCCGAAATGGACACAAGGTGTTGAGAATTTGGAGGGCTGGAGATTAATTCAAAATTCTCTTCTTGATAATTACTTGTGAGATTAATTGAGTTACTTATGTCTTCCCTTCGTTAGCTTATTAAATCTTTCATCAAGTCAATTATCAAAAGACATGAGACACAAGAATTAGGTTCCTAGAGCCAGGGAAAAACCTCTCCCTCTTGGAGAGGAAAACCCACGAGAAATTCTTCTTATAGATCTTCAAATGACAAGTACCATGACCCAGACCTATGAATGCCCTCCAAGACGTTGTCATTACTTCTTTGCTTACCTTCAACACTGACCATTTTTCTTCTACACTAATCTGCACTGGTACTAGAGAGCTCAGTCTCTACTTCTCATTACTTAGTCAACAATTAGATACTTAATATTCTTCACCTTGTCCTTCTTTAAACAAATCCGTACTTTTTTCACTACCTCTAACTTTGCATATGATACAAGTTCTTTTCATAACTTGGTGACATAGCAATGGTATGCAATACTCCAGTGATGTGAATGTAGATTTCCCTGAGATGAGATCCGAGAACAACTACTGTGATATCTCAAACAAATCCGCAACTTAACCCTGTATTTGATCTCTGCAGTCTGCACTCATTTTTGTTCTCTTATACCTTCTAAAATCCACATCTCTATTACAGAACAGTCTGCAATTTCTTTAGACATCTGCATTTTATCTTCTTAAACAACCTCAAGAAATCCGCATTTTATCTTCTGAAACAGCCTCAGGAAATCCGCATTTTATCTTCTGAAACATCCTCAGGAAATCCGCATTTTATCTTTTGAAACTGCCTCAGGAAATCCGCATTTTATCTTCTGAAACAACCTCAAGAAATCAGCACCTTTTCTACAAGACAGTCCGCTCTTTTTCCACAGAAGAAACCACAGAGAGATCCGCAAATTTTTCTGTCCTTTTCTTTGATGGGGTATTTATAGTTGTTTGCCCCTGTATATAAGTTGACCTTACTAGGTGAACCGGTGTGACTATTTGAGAGCCGACATGACTATTTATTAGGTCGACTTCTGCAGCTGTTTGAAGGCTAACTTGACACATTATTTAGGCTTGTCTATCAGCGTTGTATGAGGGCTTAATAACAGCCATTCTTTCTCGGTTTCTGGACTTGGTCTTGGAGCATTTCTAGATCCTTCATATATGACACTTATTACATTTATATCAAGAAGACAAACCCTAGATAGACATCATGTTAAATTTGGACAACTAGGTCCAAACTCCATGTTATGATGCTCAGATTAAGAGGCTAATATTTTTGTAGGATTCCTCTTTCGGAGAGGTGTAAAATCCATATATAATATGTCTTAATCCGATGAGCAGAACATTTATTTTGAATTTATTATTCATAATAAATTATATGTGCAAGTCGGCCTTAAGGTTTCACACCCCCAGCAGATGTGTCACACACCCCAATGATGGATATAAATACAGGCAAAGTTGGAGAGCATTTCACCACAACACAACACACATCTTCTTCTCTCATCTGATTGAGTATGAGCTCCTTGGAGGACAATTCCAGCCCACACGTGTGAAGAAGAAGGACGAATTTCTGTACGGCTGAGCTGAAGGACGAATTGCTGCGGCTAGGGTTTTGCTGGAAGTTTGACCAGCGTTGACTTTGGTCAATGCATGGTCCGAATGGGCTGAAATTTGTTGGGAAGTTCGATTTTGGAAGGCCGTACTGTTTGGCACAAAAATCGAGGTCAAAGGGTTGACCAAACTGCTGATGCGTTGACTTTTAGCTTGTTGCCCTGCGTTGACTTTTCTGGACAGCGTTGACTTTTTTGGAGTTGACTTGAGTTGACTCGGTTGCTGATTTGAGGACTGTTGTGACACATTCTGGGTTGGCTGACCAAGGAGACTTTGCTGGTTGAAGCATCCTGTTGACCGTCGTAACGCACCACCACATTTTTCTGTTTCTGGTTTGTCTTCTATAAGATCCACTTATATGTTCTATATGCATTTTACTTAACTATTTGTGTGATTGCTGTAAGAAAAGTAAAGTTGCTCCAAGCATAGAACATCTACAAAAATTTACACATCAAGACCAAGTCTATTTAACCTCTAATAAAATCTTGCTCATGAAACCCATGAAGCAAGTACAGAATACATTTTATTATCTTTGTCTTCTTCTCTACATAGAATACATAATTACATAGTCAATATGAAGATCGACCTAGTTATACTTTTCAACACTCCCTCTTAACTAGGGAGGTATTCATATAGGTACATGGTCACTTTCAAACTGAAGAATCTCATAAGAAGAATCGGATTAGTAATAGCATATGTATAGCATCATATCAACCAGCATTGTCCTAGTACAAGGCCTTGACTAACAACCCCATCTCTCAACGAGACAATGGGCTACAATGTTGGCGAGACACATGACTAATAGACACCATAGTCATTGTTTCTCCAAGGTACATACTCCACCCAGGTGTTCCCAAAGTATGACCTTCTTGGACTATTCTTCTCTTAGGTAGCCAACCCTCAAAGAATATTGGTCCTCGACTACTCTTATCTTGAATGCCCTATCTCATTCTCAAAGAGTATCGAATGCCAGACGATTACCCAATCCTCCATTCTGTCTTCCAGGTGAAGACCAAAATGTTGTGTCTATCAATTCTCTCCACATGGCCTTCACTAAGACTTACAGCTATTAGTCTTGGTCTAGTGCATGACACATGTATTAGAGAATCACATATGTCACTCCCTCTCAACACAGAAAGGACATATTTCAAGTTTCTTCCAAGTAAGAAACTGACCACCAAGCTCCCTCTCCACCAAGGTCCTGACTCCTTCAGCAGCAATCCAGCTACTCATGAAAAATTCCTCCCCTTGATGTCATGGATTTCGATATTGAGGAATCTTCAACTTTTGGCTTCATAGGGCACAGATCATCCATCACTTTCAGTCACGAGTCATGTCCACTATCAGAAAGTTATTCATCAGTCATTGTCATCTGGTCCACCGTTATGCCATGTTGCTTTCCTTCAAATCATCTCCAAGGATCATGTATCATTTCTCAAGATTAGCAGCCCTGCACAAATTCATCCAGATAAACATATACATATGAACCTTTTAAAACAAAAGTTACCTCAGTTATGATCTTTCACCATGACATCTTCCTGTAAGCATCGGCATCCTCTATTCAAATTGACACATCTCCTAATGATATGCTTTGTCAAGGGTCTTCTTATTTACCAGACTTCTGTCAGAGTCTACATATCCTCCCAGGAGATCTCCTAGTCACATCTTCTTGGCTACTGGATGATAACTGCCTCTTGACATGGTTGCATTTCATGATCTCTTCCTCTCTGCACATTCTTCATTCCCAGGAACTTACAAATTTTCCAGTTTCTCGTTCATATACAACCACTTCATATTCCATGAGGACATATTATGTTGATTTCATCACGACGGTACCCGAAGTCCTTCTTGAGAGATCATACTTCTCCAATATGGAAGTTTATTACACCAACCATATGAAATGACTTCACAACATCCAGTGTCAGCATATAAATATATACATACCTCATACCTTTTTCCCTTGAGTCATCCTGTAGCAAATTCTATAGAATGAAGAGTTTCATTCCCTTGGCCTGCTCCATCAATATGTCATCACATCCCAGAATTATGTTTCCATGATGACCCTTGATCTTGATGACTGCTTTCCATTTGTAATATTCCCAATTAGCGATAGCTAATTGGAAATATTAATTTTGACCAATTTTGCCTTATTATAGTCGGAGCATGAATAAAGTGAGTAAAACATTAATTAACTCACTTAGGATAAAACACTTTCCTAAAGTCCGCTTTGAAATGGAGGGAGTGGGGCCTAGTGGCCAAGTGGACAGCGTAGGAGAGGGATGCAGACCACAGTGGGCAGCGTGGGGCCTACTTCACGCAGATGAGAGGGACAGCGTGGGCCAAGGAGCACGTGGAGATGGTGGGGCCTAGGGAGAGAGAGGCCTAGCATTATAAAAGGGAGGAGAGCCCCCTCATTTGAGCATTCATGTTTATGCATATTGAGCTAGTCATTTCGACTTGGAGCACGCTGGCTGTTTAGCTTGTCTGCAGCACTGTTCAGTGCATCGGGTGTCTCCGTTCGGAGATCCCACCCTCAGCCCCGAGAGACTTCGAGTGCTTGCTCGGGTGAGGTAGTTCCTTCAGCATTTTGCAGGTGGATCGGTGTTTGTGTTCGTGGGAGGAGCAGAGCCATTAGAGACTGCGCAGTCTTGAGAGGGAGGACGCAGTCCATCTTGAGGGAGCTCTGGAGTGGCACTATTTTGGAGGATTTTGGCCGGAGGATTGAGCAAGGGGCCAACCCTTGCCTATTAGAGGCATTTAGCAGAGCGGGAGGCCATATTTTGGAGGATTTCATTCAGCACCAGCGTGGCCCTTGGGAGGATAGCGTAGATCCTCAAGGGAGGCATTTTCGGGGGTCGACCATTTCAGAAACTCTCTCTGGGCTTTTCTGGGTATTGTGAGTAGAGGCCGATTCCAGAGTTTCAGCTTTTTCTGAGTAGGGGAGCAGCCCCAAATACTCATCTTGTTCCCGCAGTAGCAGCAGCACGGCAGTTTTCCAGCAGCTTGGACGTCCAGCAGAGAGCAGCCATTCCATTGATATTCTGAGAGTATTCCTACACTTGCCTGGTGCAAGTCGAGGTGCCATCACTCTGATCACCTCTTGTACTCATTTCTATTTCTCAGTATAATAAAATGGCTCAGTATTCTCTCTATTTCATGTGTATCTGCTTCATGTTCAATTTTTAGCATTTTGTATCTTGTTGTATGCTTTGTATTGCTGCCTATTTCCCTTTCGGGATATTACAGTGGTATCAGAGCTCATAGACTTGGCTCAGCCTGTGGGGCGAGTTGTCTATGACACTGGGAGAGAAGCCATATATTTGCTACAGAGGTAGAAAGTACCGTGACAGAGAGCGTAGGTTGCAAATCACCTACGAAGAGGGTGATTGCGTTCCAGTGGTGGACACGGAACAGGAGGAACCGATGGCATATGATAGTGATGCAAAGAAGTTTGGGGAAATGCTCCTCAAGTCAGTACAGGATCTGTCAAGGCAGATTGAGATGATGGGACAGAGATTCATTGCTATGGAGGCTAGACAACATGAAACCCCAAGGGGTTTCCAGATTGGTGAGGGATCAGGCACATCCCACCATTTGCAGGAGCACGATGCCACTCAGCACATGGCATCACATGCACCCACACACTCCACTATGCCCACTTTTCTGGCTACAGACAGAGGGGCAGGAGCACAGCGGGAGCAGGAGCCTGGCCACATGGGTGATTACTTTGTTGAGTATTAGGCATACGGGCAGGAGTTCAAGGATGCCCTTTCATTTCGAGATTTTGTTCAGCTCCAGCGGGACAGCAGACCCCGTGACCATCACAGGGGACACCGGCATTATCATGACAGAGACACCCAGTGTACGGTGAGCAGGTTCCACTTGCCTATGTTTGATGGTTCATCAAACAGTTCGACAAAGGCTTGGGTGGAGAAGCTGGACATATACTTCCAGCTCAACCAGATGGCAGAGACGGAGGCCATCAAGGTGGCAGCATTGCATTTGGATGGAGAGGCCCAGGATTGGTGGTTCCACGGGATGATTACACTCGGGCATTCGACAGTGACCACATATCTCGAGTTCACCGGAGGTTGATAGAGAGATTTGATCGAAGGGATCCGGAGGAGCACTTTGTTGAGCTGACGAGGCTCAAACAGACCAGGAGTCCGGATAATTATATCTCAGATTTCCTGAGACTTTCAGTGATGGTGCCAGATCTATCCGCGACACGGATGATTTACATGTTTATTGAGGGGTTAGCAGAGCCGCTTCGGGGATTGGTCAGATCCACTAGACCAACCACACTCCATGACGCAGTTGGCAGGACCCGGGATTTGCAGGATGCCTTACCTAGGACCAGGACGCCTTACCCCCAGAGACAGGCTTTCCAGCCTAAGGGGAAGGATGTGAGGATTCCGCCTCCAAAAGGGAATCCAGGTAGGGGATAGTTGGATGATGATGCCAGGAGGCAGTGGAAGAAGAAGAGGTTGTGTTTCACATGTCAGGAGCCGTAGGCACCAGGACACAGATGCGCTGCTGGCAAAGCACACTTTATTGAGGTCTTCTCCGAGAGCAGCGGGGAAGAGGATGAGTATGATGACGTGGAGGCAAGGGGCAACCATGCAACGCAGGACCATTTGCCACCTCCACCACTAGGAGCAGGAGGTGCAGCCTTTGCACCTACAGGGGGACCCTTGCAGCATTGCGGGGAGTACCCAAGTATCTGACGCTGCGTGTTCGAGGGACAGTACGGGGGCAGCGAGTATCAGTACTGGTGGACAGTGGGGCAACCCACAACTTCATCGATGCACAGATGGTAGAGCAGAGAGGTATACAGACAGAGAGCTTCGATTGGTTTTCAGTGTTGGTCCCAGGAGATTAGATGATGCAGTGTGCCAGATATGTTCTAGAGCTGGCAGTGACGATGGGCACCTACACAGTGACTGACCATTTTTTCGTGGTTAACATACCGGATACCATTGTGGTATTGGGTGTACAGTGACTTATCACTCTAGGGAAGGTCACCACAGATTGGGAGGCCTTGGAGATGGAGTGGGATGATAAGAAGACCGGGAAGCATGAGAAGATATGGGGAATGCACCTACACGGTATTTCGGCTCACCAAATGAAGCGGACTTAGGAAGGAGACATAAGTGAGCGATGAGGCGTGTGCATCGAGAGCGGGGACTGCGGGCGACCGAGTTCCGTCCCCGAGGAGATACAGACCATCCTTGACAGGTATGCCACGGTGTTTGGGGAGATACCACAGGTCAGCCACCGGATCGGGGATTTGAGCATACTATTGAGCTAGAGCAGGGCACTCAGGTCGTCATTACCACACCCTATAGGCACCCCAAGGCCTATCGGGACGAGATTGAGCAGGCTATCCGTGAGCTGTTAGCCCTTGCACACATTCGGCCTAGCACCAGTCCTTTTGCTTCTTTGGTAGTGTTGGTGAAGAAGAAGGACGGCACATTGCGGATGTGCATTGATTACAGGGCCCTGAACAAGAAAACCATGAAGAACAGGTACCCTATTCCTTGGATTGACGAGCTGATAGATGAGTTGAGAGGGGCACAGTTCTTCTCAAAGATTGATTTGAGATCCGGGTACCATCAGATTCGCGTGAGGGAACAGGACATTCCCAAGACCGCTTTCAGGTGCCATTATGGCCATTTCGAGTTCTTGGTGATGCCCTTCGAGCTAACCAACGCATCGGTCACCTTCCAGTCGTGTATGAACCACATCTTCCTCAGTCACCTGAGGAAGTTTGTGTTGGTCTTCTTTGATGATATATTGATTTATAGCAGGACATGGGAGGAGCATCTCCAGCACATAGAGGCAGTGTTGCGTATTTTGGAGGAGCAGCAGTTTTATGCTAAGCTCTCCAAGTACGAGTTTGGGTTGACGGAGATGCTATACTTGGGACACATTATAGGTGTGGACGGAGTGAGGGTCCACGAGGAGAAAGATCAGGGCCTTCAAGGATTGGCCAGAGCCGAGAAACGTGACGGAACTTCGGGGGTTTGTGGGTATCTGCACCTACTACAGAAAGTTCGTCAATAGTTTCTCTCAGCGTGCTACACCCCTTACAGATTTGACGAAGAAGGGGGCATTCAGTTGGACAGATACAGCGCAGCGGGCCTTTGACAGGCTCAAGGAGGTGATGAGCAGCTGTCCAGTGCTTGCATTGCCAGATTTCATGCAGCCATTCATTCTGGAGTGTGATGCATCAGGAGAGGGGATCGGCGCAGTATTGATGCAGGGAGGCCACCCTATAGCTTTTGAGAGCCGGAAGCTCCTTCCACATGAGCGATTGTATGCCATATACGACAAGGAGATGCTGGCCATCATGCATGCATTGGCCAAATTCCGGAAGTACTTGGTAGGTAACAGGTTCAGGGTGAGGACTAACCACAACAGCCTCAGGTTCTTCTTAGAGCAGAAGCAGCTACAGGAGAGGCAGCAGAAGTGGGTCAGCGAGATCCAGGCCTACGACTTTGGCATTGAGTATGTCAAAGGGAAGAACAATGTGGTGGCTGATGCACTTTCACGCAGACCAGCCGCATTGTCTTTGATGAGTTTGGACGAAGATTGGAGGGCTCGACTTTTGGTGGAGTACTCCAAGGACAGGTTTGCTTGTGAGGTTCTGGATGGACAGGTGACAGATGATAGATACAGGGTGATGGATGAGATTATCTACTACAAGGATAGGATCTTCTTGATTGAGGGCTCTCAGCTCAAGAAGAAGATATTGCAGGCTTCTCATGATTCACCATTGTCTGGCCACCAGGGGTTTACCAAAACCTACAGGGCCATTAGGGAGAGGTTCTCATGGAAGGGCCTCAAGGAGGATGTACTCCAACATGTCAGGGAGTGCGAGGTTTGTCAGCGCAACAAAGGGGAGATGAACCATCCAGCAGGTTTGTTGCAGTCTCTTCCCATTCCAGAGGGGAAGTGGGAGAGTATTTCGATGGACTTCATCACAGGGTTTCCCATGGTGCAAGGCAAGGACTGTATATTCGTCGTCATTGATCGATTGACGAAGTATGCACATTTTTTTTCCATATCCGCACATTACACAACAGCACAGGTGGCAGAGTTGTTCTTCCGGGATATCTTTAGGTTACATGGTCTTCCCAAGACCATTGTTAGTGATAGGGACAGCCGCTTCATGGGTGGATTTTGGCAGGAGCTTTTCCAGCTGGTGGGGACAGAGTTGACACCAAGTACCAGCTACCACCCACAGACAGATGGGCAGACAAAGATAGTTAACAAGTGGCTGGAGGGCTACTTGCGTAACTATGTCAGTGGGCAGCAGAGAGCATGGCTGAAGTGGATGCACCTAAGAGAGTACTGCTACAACAACACACATCACATGTCTATCGATATGTCTTCGTTCTATGCATTATATGGTTATCATGCTTTATCTTTTGTTGATGTGATGTTTGGTGCCAGCAAGGCTCCGAGAGCCAAGGATTGGATCCAAGAGAGTCAGGACATCCTCCGAGCTCTCAAGGATAACATGGTTACAGCACAGAACCAGCAGAAGCTATATGCCAACAGGGGTCGGGTGGAGAGACAGTTTGAGGTAGGAGACTTGGTCTACCTACGTTTGCAGCGATACCGACAGTCGACTCTGAAGCAGAAGGGGGCTGAGAAGCTCAAGCCCCGTTTTTATGGGCCTTACAGGGTGATACGCAGGGTTGGACAGGTTGCCTATGAGTTGGAGCTGCCCCATGGCAGCAAGATTCATAACATCTTTCACGTATCGTGCCTGAAGAAGGCTTTGGGACAGCAGGTGACAGTGACAGAGGAGGTTCCACCTACGGATGATGAGGGGCATTTGGTGCTACAGCCGGAGGCCATTATTGATACCAAGGAGAGGCAATTGAGGAGCAGGACAATCCGAGAATTCTTGGTGAGGTGGAAGAATTTGCCGGATGAGGATGCCACTTGGGAGAGTGAGAAGATCTTGTAGCATCCATCACTACAGTTGCTTGGGGTCAAGCAACATTTTGCCGGGGGAGACTGTAATATTCCCAATTAGCGATAGCTAATTGGAAATATTAATTTTGACCAATTTTGCCTTATTATAGTTGGAGCATGAATAAAGTGAGTAAAATATTAATTAACTCACTTAGGATAAAACACTTTCCTAAAGTCCGCTTTGAAATGGAGGGAGTGGGGCCTAGTGGCCAAGTGGACAGCACAGGAGAGGGACGCAGACCACGTGGTCAGCGTGGGGCCTACTTCCGCAGATGAGAGGGACAGCGTGGGGCCAAGGAGCACGTGGAGATGGTGGGGCCTAGGGAGAGAGAGGCCTAGCGTTATAAAAGGGAGGAGAGCCCCCTCATTTGAGCATTCATGTTTATGCATATTGAGCTAGTCATTTTGACTTGAAGCACGCTGGCTGTTTAGCTTGTCTGCAGCACTGTTCAGTGCATCAGGTGTCTCCGTTCGGAGATCCCACCCTCAGCCCCGGGAGACTTCAAGTGCTTGCTCCGGTGAGGTAGTTCCTTCAGCATTTTGCAGGTGGATCGGTGTTTGTGTTCGTGGGAGGAGCAAAGCCATTAGAGACTGCGCAGTCTTGAGAGGGAGGACGCAGTCCATCTTGAGGGAGCTCCGGAGTGGCACTATTTTGAAGGATTTTGGCTAGAGGATTGAGCAAGGGGCCAGCCCTTGCCTATTGGAGGCATTTAGCAGAGCGGGAGGCCATATTTTGGAGGATTTCATTCAGCACTAGCGTGGCCCTTGGGAGGATAGCGTAGATCCTCAAGGGAGGCATTTTCGGGGGTCGACCATTTCAGAAACGCTCTTTGGGCTTTTCTGGGTATTGTGAGTAGAGGCTGATTCCAGAGTTTCAGCTTTTTCTAAGTAGGGGAGCAGCCCCAAATACTCATCTTATTCCCACAGTAGCAGCAGCACGGCAGTTTTCCAGCAGCTTGGACGTACAGCAGAGAGCAGCCATTCCATTGATATTCTAAGTATTCCTACACTTGCCTGGTGCAAGTCGAGGTGCCATCACTCTAATCACCTCTTGTACTCATTTCTATTTCTCAGTATAATAAAATGGCTCAGTATTCTCTCTATTTCATGTGTATCTGCTTCATGTTCAGTCTTTAGCATTTTGTATCTTGTTGTATGCTTTGTATTGCTGTCTATTTCCCTTTCGGGATATTACACCATAAGTAATGTTATCAGAGAGATTTTCCCGGAGCTTATTCACCAAGAGCTCCTAACATGCCTTTTATCATTATGCTATAATATAAATTGCTTCCCATCGTACTATTTTACAACCAACAGAAATCTCTTTAAAGGAGAAGATGATCTCAATCATAGTAGAGATCCCTTGCTTCTTCTTCCTTAGATTTCTTTGCATCTGGTTCTTTCCTCACTTCTGAGATATGGGTTTCTTCCATTTTCCTCGTCCTTGTCAAATTTAGGACAATCTCCTTTATAATGCCCAAGTTCATTGCATCCAAAGCATCGCACGTTGTCCATATTCCTTCTTTTATTCTGAGGGCCAAATTTTTCAAATCTTCCTTTCTTCCTGTAGGTGGTTGCAAAGGCTTGATTCCCTTCACTTGCTCCTGTATCAGCTTTGGATTTTAGTCTTGTTTCCCATAGAGACCATAAATCATGGAATGGAGTGGCTTCTTTCTTCCCGTATAAACTTGAAGTGAAGTTTCCCCATTCCTCTGGTAGAGCATTCAGCACCATTACTTCTCCTAGTTCCTGCAGTTGATCTCTTATTTCAGAAATCCTCATAAAGTATGGGGTGATTCCTTCTTCCCTTGGCAATTTCATTTTATATAGTTCTTGTCTCAAAGAGATTGCTTCTCCTGCAATACTCACAAAGAATAGCTCTACCAATTTCTCATATATTTCTTTAGCAGACTTTAGTTTTGATACATAGGGGATGAGTGAGTCCTTGATGGATTCTATGAGAATCCTCTAGGCTCTAATTTCTCCCTTCATGTACTTGGCATGAGTTGGAGTATCTTCTTTTGGTGGTTGAATTGTCGATCCATCGATGTAGTCCATAACTTCATCTTCAATTAGATTCAAATATGTCCTCTTCTTCCATGAGCTAAAGTTTGATGACCCAACTAGCTTGTTGCTTTCTTTACAATAAGTCATCTTGACAGTATTTAAGTAAGGACATAGATACTTACTTGAGTAGAGTGGCTTGTAGCTTTCTTGATGATGACGAAGGAGTTAGGAGCTTCTTCTAAGATAGAAATCTTCAATATAGGTGTTCTTGGATCCTTGATGGTAAAGGATATCTTCAGAAGTTGAAGTCCTTCGTCTAACAATATCTTGAATGTGAATATTTGATGGCAAACTTTTCAACCCAAACTTTGATCTTCGCTTCCTGGAGTGTCTCCTTTGTCAAGCAGCCCTTGAGATTAGCACCTTAGCTCTGATACCATGTTGAGAATTTGGAGGGCTGGAGATTAATTCAAAATTCACTTCTTGATAATTACTTGTGATTAATTGAGTTACTTATGTCTTCCCTTCATTAGCTTATTAAATATTTAATCAAGTCAATTATCAAAAGACACGAGACACAAGAATTAGGCGCCTAGAGCCAGGGAAAAACCTCTCCCTCTTGGAGAGGAAAACCCACGAGAAACTATTCTTATAGATCTTCAAATGACAAGTACCATGACCCAGACTTCGACCCTTGACCTATGCATGCCTCCAAGACGTTTTCATTACTTCTTTGCTTGCCTTCAACACTGGCCCTTTTTCTTCTACACTGATCTGCACTGGTACTAGAGAGCTTGATCTCTACTTCTCATTACTTAGTCAACAATTAGATACTTAATCTTCTTCACCTTGTCCTTCTTTAAACAGATCCGTACTTTGTTCACTGCCTCTAACTTTGCATATGATACAAGTTCTTTCCATAACTTGGTGACATAGCAATGTTATGCAGTACTCCAGTGATGTGAATGCAGATTTTCCTGAGATGAGATCTGAGAACAAGTGTTGTGATATCTTAAACAAATCTGCAACTTAACCCTGTATTTGATCTTTGCAGTGTGCACTCATTTCCGTCCTCTTATACTTTCTGAAATTCGAATCTCTATTATAGAACAGTCCGCAATTTCTTGTTGTGATATACTTGCATTTAAACTATGTTCCAGTCTTTAGACATTCGCATTTTATCTTCTGAAACATCCTCAGGAAATCCGCATTTTATCTTCTGAAACAGCCTCAGGAAATCCACATTTTATCTTCTGAAACAGCGTCTGGAAATCCGCACTTTATCTTCTAAAACAGCCTCAGGAAATCCGCACTTTTTCTACAGGACAGTCCGCACTTTTTCCATAGAATAAACCACAGAAAGATCCGCAATTTTTTATGTCCTTTTCTGTGAAAGGCTACAGGGGTATTTATCGTTGTTTGACCCTGTATATAAGCCGATCTTACTAGGTGAACCGGTGTGACTATTTGGGAGCCGACATGACTGTTTATTAGGTCGACTTCTCCAGTTGTTTGAAGGCTAACTTGACACATTATTTAGGCTTGTCTATCAGCGTTGTATGAGGGCTAAATAATAGCCATTCTTTCACGGTTTCTGGACTTGGTCTTGGAGCATTTCTAGATCCTTCATATATGACACTTATTACATTTATATCAAGAAGACAAACCCTAGATAGACATCAAGAACAAGTCTATTTAACCTCTAATAAAATCTTGCTTATGAAACCGATGAAGCAAGTACATAATACATTTTATTATCTTTGTCTTCTTCTTTACATAGAATACATAATTACATGGTCAATATGAAGACCGACCTAGTTACACTTTTCAACACAAGGTTCTTATTCAAATCGGGTATGTACATCACATCTTGCAATCGGAGGACTTGACCTTGAGATAGATAAGGTTCTTATTCAAATTGGGTACGTACATCACATCTTGCAATCGGAGGACTTGACCTTGAGATAGATGAAGGGTCACAGTCCCTGTCCCTTTCACGGGATAGGTGGCATTATCTCCAAGGATAATTTCCAGATTAGTATCCTTCTCAACCAAATCAGAGAGGGCTTCTTTATAACCAGTGAGGTGCCTTGAAGCACCACTATCAATCAACCAGACATCCAAGGTGTCCGGTGGAGATGCAGCAGAGAGGGCAGATACAAGAATAAATTCTTTTCTTTTATTATCAACAACATTAGACTCATCGTACCTGGAATTTCTTGACCTCTTAAAAGGTTGCCCATTTCCACTACGATCAGAGGGAGCTGTTGTTCCTGCCATTCCCTCTCGAGTTGTTGTTGTCATCATCCCTGGGAGAGTCCCTTCTATTGGGGCACTCCCTTGCATAGTGACCAGTCTTGTTACAAGTGTATCATCTTCCCTTCCTTCCTTTGGGCCCCGCTCTTCCATGGTTTTGATTTCTCGGGCCACCATTGTTTTTCTTTTTTGCATGAGCGACGAAGGCAGTAGGGTCACTTCCATTTCAATTAGAGGCATATTCCATCATTCTTGTTTCCTCTTGAGTGCATCTCGTCAATATTTCATCAAAATCAGGAATCACATTATTATTAAGAATAGTGGTATTGAATACATACCAATCACGGGGTAGACCTCCAAGTGCAATAAGAACCATCTCTCGATCAGATATTGCTTCCCCAATAGCTAGGAGGTTATTCCTGAATTCAGTGAGCCTCATAAAATATGATTGAATAGATTCATCCTTGCCCTTCTTGATATCCTTCAATTGATTCTTGAAGAAAAGGATTTGATTAGCATTGCTAGCCCTGAACATGCTCACCAGCTTATCATACATCTCTTTAGATGTGTTCAGCTCAGAAATGTAAGCAACCAAGTGCTTATGAATAGAATCTCGGATAATCATCTTTGCTTTGATTTCCCCCTTTCTATACTTCGTCTTCGTGGCAGCAGCTGCATTTAAGGGAGGCTCTTGAATCTTCCCTTGCACATAGTCCATGATATCTTGATCTTCTAGCACCAAATCCAAGGACATCTTCCATGCATGATAATCAGACTTATCAGTCAATTTATCATCAGCCTTGAAACCCTTGTAGGTTGAGGAGGCCATTTGTCCTTGATAGGATTTCTTCCTACAGTGATTGCTTCTAACACTAGCTTGGACTTTGTCTTCACCTCAGCGCTGATTCCATGTTACATTTAGATAACCATGGTGTTCTATGCTTGATGCAATTTTACTTCAATCTTTCTTAGGCCCGATACAAAATAGCAATCACATAAACATGAAAGTAAAATGTTGATAGAGTACAATAATAGATAGAGCATGAAAGTGAAATGTTGATAGAGCACAATAATAGATCAATAGAAGACAAGCCAATAATATATTTCAGATTTACAATTCCTTTTGTCCAGCAAAGATATGAGATATTGTTGCGTTATAGTAATGAACAGGATGCTTCAGCTAGCAAAGTCTTTCTCGATCAACCAATCCTCCAAGTGTCACACCCACAGCCCTCAAAGACAGCTCATCACAAGTCAACGCAGAAAAGTCAACACAGGAGAGCAACAGAAAAGTCAACACAGTAGATTAGGGCTTTAGTCAAACAACTCAGATTTCCTCGATTTTAGTGCCTAGCAGTATGGCCTCTTTAAATCAGATTGTTGGCCGAGTTTTGAGGTCAAACGACCAAAGGTTGACCACGGTCAACGCTGCAGCAAAAAGCCCTAAACAAATCCGCAGAAAACAGCGGCTTCAGCTCCATAGGTGTGAGGGGAAAAAGGCCTCCAAAGGCTATTGAACCAATTAGGTCACAATGAGAGAATGTGTGATGAGTTGATGAGCAAATGACCTCCAAGTCTCTCCAATTTATATACATCAGTGAGGGTGTGTGACACATCTATTAGGCATGTGAGCCTACATTACAAATCTGGCCGACCTTGCACATGTGTGGAAAATAAATTCAAAATATATGTTCTGCTCATCCAATCAAGATGATCTTTAGATCAATCTTGCACCTCTTTGAAAGAGGAATCCAAAAAAAATATGACCATTGTCATATGAGCAGCGCAACATGGAGTTTGGACCTAGTTGCCCAAAATTAACAGTTAGGTATATACTTAGTACTTCAATAATTAATCCATTTACCCTATACTTGGGCATTTTCATAATCAGTTAGTATATATACTAGTGCAATGCATGTCATGCAGGCATATATAGATATCATATGCATGCATCGTATGCATGCTAATATTCCTATGCTCCCAGTAATTTGAGATGGGTCATTACACAAGGGAAATTCCAGGACATCACGATGAAACTCTATCTCATGGAGGTGATTATCAAACTCACAAATCTCTATGGCTAATCTGGGGACCAAGTTTGTTGCAAACAAACTAGACTAGAAAGAGTATAGACCTTGCTTCTCAGGCACATCATCAAATGTAAGCGAATATTTCCACAGCCCATCATTAAGGTAAAGTTTGGTGTCCACCCTTTCTGCCTCGAGGTCATTTTCTGCTTGGTTTCTTTCCTTCATATAGTTCAATCTCTTGAAGACACTACCACTAAGTGAGAGAGGTATCCCTACCTTCCACTTTGCTCTTTGGAGGCTCTCGCCTCAAATCCTTCCTTAGGGCAAGTGCGACATTGGTTCTTAGAGGTGTCTCAACTTCTTTGAACAATTATCTCCCCAAAGTGCCTTTCCCCCATTTGGATTCTTCCTTTATGCACCACACCATTTCTTGCCAACTAGATGGGTACTTAAAAAGGCTATCATATAGGATATCTATATATTTTACATTCATGTCACTTGGATCTCAAACCCGATGAGCCTGGGCTTGAAAATATCTTTCTACCTAGAGCACTTTTTGGAGTTGTGTGATGGCATGTTCATTTGCCCCCCATATACATGTAGAAATTGGATGCACTTACTTAGGATCCCTTTGGGACAGCTCCGTGTCAATTCCCATCAACATCGGATAGAGACATATGACCATATACCATAACTTTATAGGATCTACCAGGTGTGGCACCTTCAACAGTCAGAAACAAGGATGTTAAGTCACAAGGTTCATCAAACTTCTACATTGAGGTTCAAAATTTGGCAAACTACAAAGAAAAATTTAAATGCATATCGGTTCACCCATACATTCGTCCTAGTCTAACTTCATCAACTTGTTTCCACGTGTTGTTGTACAAGCAACCTATATGCTATGTCACACGATTCGGGTTCGAATTCAAGTTCGGCAACGATTAAGTTCGATTCAAATTCGAATTTTTCGTTGAGGTTCGCATGAGGTTCGGCATTAAGTTCGACTATATATATATATATATATATATATATATATATATATATATATATATATATCGAAATCAATCAATAAAGTTATATGAATAGTAATGAGAACGCATGAGTCACAAATCACAACCATTATTCACTTAACGCTCTGGGAGGCGGGGACAAGCAGCGTCTAGAAATTGAATTTAGGAAATTGCAGAGAATACAACACTGAGCACAACAGAGCGAGTACACTCAGGCTGAAGTTGGCTTGTGAAAATCTATCGACAACCATGGTAAATAAAGACAAACCAGTGGCCATTGCGGCAAATTAATTGGTGGGAAGCAGAACAAGAGAAAACCATATGTTTCTCATGGTTTTTCTCATAAACCTTAAAACAACTGACAAAAACTTCCCGAACTCTAACCTCAAACCCCAATTTTTTTTTTTTTTAAATTATAAAATTTGGCTTCAGGTTCGTCTTTAGGTTCGCCTTCAGGTTCGAATTTGTTAAAATTCGGCGAACCCTGTGACATAGCCTATATGCATTCTCTCCATACCACCGACCAAACCAATTCTAACCTTCGAACATCATCTCTATTGTGTAGCACTATGTGAATTGCAGCACCAAGTGACTAGTGACTCACAACACGTATTGGATAGAAAATGGGCCATGTGGTGAAAAACCAAGTGAATGAGACCAGGCCACATCAGTGGTGCGCCAAAATAGAGGCATCTATTACGAGTGTTCCACCTCATCGTCCAGTTCAAAAGTCCAGAACATCTATTCCTATTCTAAAGAAAATGTTAGTCGATGAACTCATTTATTCAACAAGTCACATGTCGTTGCACCACAATTAGGATTATTTATAATTTTTTATATTTTTATAGTGTATTATTTATTATGTTTTATATTTTATATTATATGTTAAAAGTTTATTGCACATAATATTAGTATGAGTTAATAAGTTATATATATTTAATCAAAAATATTAATAAATTATAAAATATAATTTTTTTCTCTACTATTTTTTTTTCTAAGTATGACTAATTTCTATTATGTATAAAAGTATTGATACAAAACTGCACCAGCGTCAGCTTGGTAAGCCTAAGCGCTGGGCTTGATAGTCAAGCAAGGCAAGCAAAGTCTGGACTGCCCAGAATGGGAAACCAGTCCTTTAAACCATAAAGTCTGAACCGCCCATGAGAGGGAAACCGGTTTTAAGTTTACAAAAAACAAAATAACACCAGAGCTGAAAGAAGTGAACTGCATGTTCAGCAAAGCAGTATAGCTAAGAAGCTTATGATTTCTACATAAACAGAACAAAAAAACCTGAGTGACGATGCAGCTGCTATCCATGAGTAGGAGAGGGAGACTCTTCGGTAATTCTGCAAGCAAACATATCGCTTCTATCTGCCTGGCCTTCGCTGAGAGCGCGTCCTCCACCTGTGCGCTCTGTCTCCATGTTGGACTCGTGCTGAGGAACAAAGGAGGCTGGAGCAGCTCGAGGGAAGCTGGAGCAGCTCGAGGGAAGCTGGAGCTGAGAGGGGGTGCTGGCGAAGTCGAGGAGCTGGGCGGAGCTATGTTGGGGACTTCTTCCCGAAGAGTGACAGTAATAAAAGCTGTAAGGGTGGCATTGCAGGAAGTGCAATCAAACCGTAGCTCAGCGCGCTGAGAGGTTTGACGAATGGAGGGCCGAAGGGGACATGGAGCAACGTGGGGAGACTCATGAGTGGAGGACGGAGGGGCGGGGAAAGCGACGGGAGAAAAGACAGAGTCGACATCAAGCGCAGTAGCAGGAATAGGAGGCGGGCGCCGTTGATTAGAATGCCCACGGCTTATGCCCCTTCTGCTTCTCATGCGCTCGCGGAGGCGAGGCATGGTGACCGGTTCAGGGCTGGGCTCAGCAAAACACGCAGAACTGACAGGGGAAGAATGAGAATCCTGGGCGCCACTGGGCGGAGCAGAAGAAGCTGGAGCAAGACCACTGAGACCACTGGGCAGAGCAGAAGAAGCTGGAGCAAGACCACTGGGCGGAGCCGAAGAAGCTGGAGCAAGACCACGTCGTTTGCACCACGGACTGTTGGAGAAGTGGTAATTCGGAACCAGCTCAAAACAAGCATCGATCGAACAGCGCCTCCCCGTATTCGTTTTAACACTAGCCTCAACGCATCCAGGCGAGCAAATCGCGTGCAAAGGAGGAGGAGATCTGCAGCCGTCCGCCACACCAGTCAAGCCTCTGCAAATACAATCCATGTCGAGAATAACCGCCATAACCAGGAGCTAGTTGAGCTGACCGAGATAATGAAAACTCGCGCAGGGTGGTGAGTAATGGACATAGTAAATGCCTGTACCGGGAGCCACATGGGCTACCCAGGCGAAATCCATCGGGAAGTGCACGATGTGCCACGTTCCCAGATGGTCATTAATCAACCGCATCCGGTGAATTTTTTTCTCTACTATTATAAAAAATTAATAATATAATTTAGTAAATTTTGTGTGTGTGTATTCATATCTAGATATGAACCTTATTCGAACCTAATGACGAAATTTGAGCTCGAGTAGAATTTTATTGTTGTCAAACTCAAATGTAAACTTGAACCATGTGAAATTGCAGAGATGCGCCTCATTTTTTGATGTCCCCTATTCTATAAGATTAGAGGACATTATCACTGCCTTTATATGGACTCAGGAGGTTCCCTCTCCACTTTCTTTCAGCTCCAGAATCAGAGATGCTTAGCCCTCTTCATTAGGGATATTTTCTACCACAGATCTCAACTATTGCACAGCATGTCCTGCCCGGGGAAGACCATCCCAATTACCTCATACTTCCCTATTGATTTGTCAGATCGTAGCAACAAATGGTAGGTGTTGACCACTGGAGTGGCACCTGATGATTATGTGAAGACTCCATGCCCAAGGATGAACCAGAGGACACGTGTGCCATCAGATATCATCAGTTCAACAGAGTTTTTAAACTCTACTTCTTCTTCTTATCATTTTCTTCTTCAGTCTTCAGATTTTGCAGCCCTACGGGGATATTGTATAAATGTTACTAGCATGATGAATAAAGCCATGTAACAAGCCTAGGATGTTGGGCCTCGATCAGCAAGTGAGTACACCTTGGAGTGCTTTTTTTACTTGGTTAATTATTCCTTCTTTTTA
Organism: Pinus albicaulis; assembly: GCA_034641835.2. NCBI lineage: Eukaryota > Viridiplantae > Streptophyta > Pinopsida > Pinales > Pinaceae > Pinus > Pinus albicaulis. The sequence continues at coordinate 215,711,955 of CM076573.1, forward strand.
GCGGCGAATAATTTCCTAGGCTTTTTCACTCGTTGCATTACCACAAAGCCAGGGTGACGGCTTGAAGGTTGAGCCCCTAACGCATCTTAGTGTCTAGAGTCAATGTATATTACCATGCTAGGTCATCTCTGAAATTTCGCAGAATTTGACTAGATCTAAGTAGGATTTTTTAATAATTAAAAATTTCTCGCAAAACGGAAAAAATTTTAATTAATTTCTATGTAATGATGTAAATAAGTTGCCTTAGGAAATGACTGGGGCGTGTGACTACTCGAAATTCATCCTCAAAGATCCAGCATTATCCTAGGACCTACTTTGAGGGTCAAATACGACTTATAGTCCTTCAAAAGTCGATTTTCCTAATGTCAGTGGTAAAAAATCGAAAAAATTCAATAATTGGAAAAATTCAGAAATTTTTCCAAAGTCAAAATAAGTCAAATTTTGACATGGGAATTAAGAGGCAGAGCAAAGGGTGATGTAGCAGCAATGTGGGGCCTACCACATAGACCACAACTCAAGTTCAAAGTCAAAGCCCATAAATTTCCAAGTTGTAAGGCAAAGTGGAAGCATATGAAATTTATATCAAGTTGATTTAATTTAAAGTGCCAGCCATATTATAAGGTTATAAATTAAAACGAGTGCGAAATGGACCCACCTCACCTTTCCATAGTGTACGCATAGTATTTGGAGAATTACACACATGCTAAAATGAAATATCCACGCAAACCCAGTCAATGCAACATCTACAACAGCACATTCGAAATTAGCTTTACGTGGAAGATAGTGAAAGCCACTATCACATGTACTCCACGCAACAAATTAGCACATTGTTTAAATTGTTTGATGGCAGAATCGATTAAGAAAATCGTGGAGTCTTACTTCCACTATTACACTTGTACGCAGCACAGTTGGTCAATATATACGCACAACAGATTTTCCTTTACGCTGGCAGCTCCTACACGCAATTTGTTGGCAACATTGGGTTCAAATTAACAGAGGTGGCGGCCAGGGATATCTACATTGATCTGTGGAAATGACACAAGCGGCAGTCCACGGAGAGTATGAACAGCAATTTGATAGAGGTGGCAGCCAACACAGATTTACGTGGGAGATTAGCAGCAGTTATATAATTGTTATGTGTCACTCTTCAACAGAAAAATGAGGGATATGTTTCCCTTCTTTCCCACATAGCTGCACACTTGTGCCACTTAACTTCATACGCTGCCATCCAAGGAAGACTACGCAGGCCATCTACATGTATGCTCCAGCAATTTGATTGCCATTTGGAGGGCTCATCTTCATTGGGATCTCAGCTATCGGCCACTTGAAAATTCATTTTTGCATTGGGATATCTTCACCTCTCCACTTGTCATGAGGTTTCTCATTGAGATCTTCTCCAATTTTTGTATAAATTGAGCCATGGGCTGTCATTGTAATCATGGTTTTACTAGCTATTGTGCTTGCAGAAGCGCTGCTGCCTTGTACACTTTTAGAAATATCAATAAAAACTGGGGTTTCATTCATGAGGTGTTCCTCCTTTTGGAGTGTGATGAATTGTTGATCATTGGTATAATTCCTTTTACTTATTATGCTTTGATCTAATTTGTTTCCATATGCTCCTGTAGATTTGTTAATGTAGAGCTATCTTACATTGACATTTGATTTAGGAGTATGCTCTAGGTATAAAATGCTCTAGTTGGTTTCAAATAAATCTCTAGAGTTTCTTATCATTGTTTATTATTAGATCTATATGGAACTAATCCTTGATTGAAGTTTTGTAGAGGGAACATCTTGTTGGGATCAAAGAATCAAGTGTTAGGGGAAGTCTTTGGAGATACCAACCCACTCTTGATACATTCTCAAAGGAGCTCTCATTTGTTCTTTGAACATTCATAGTCTTATCTTACAGAGTGGTTTTGCAAGGGTTTTGGGACATAGCTTGTATACAAGCCGTATACTTCTAAATTTGAATATCTTTTAAAACATTATACTTCATTGCTTTCATTTGTTATCTAAGAGTTTGAAGATGCCTAAGCAAAGAGGAGAGTTTATTCAAACTCTTTGGCTTGTCCCTTTGTAAATTTTTGTGCAATATTTTGTAATTTTATCTGTCTAATATTTGATGGGTTTTGTAGCCCTCTTTCCGAACTTTTTCTTGTGACAGCTTGAGTGGACAACTACAAGAAATTACTAAGTTGTTGCAGGACTTTTGGGCTCTGAATTTCAAATGAGGAAGATAACTCTCTCTTCTTTGGTTGTGGGCATAGAAGAGGCTTAGCTTCTCTTCTCATATTATAAAGTCCAAATTCTTTTGAGTTTTTTTTAGAAATTCTCATCGAGGAAAAGTCTATGGTCTCAATTTTCATTTGTAAAGACTTTCCTTGGTTTAGAAGAGGCCTCATGGTCATTTCCTTCTTGTAAAATTAATAAAAATTTCTGTTTTTGTTGTGGGAGTGTGGGTTTTACCCATTGGCATTCCTATCTCTCCATTTCAAATGAGAGAATTTGTAGAGGGATTGACTTAGTGGTTTTGACATTTCCATTTTCTTTCACATCACATATGCATGCTCTAATTGGAAAGTAACACAAATCGCATTTCTTTTTCCTAAAGTTTGCTTCACAAATCTCAAGCCACATTTTCATTTTAAGAACATTGAAGCATTGTGCATTTGACAAAATTTGTCTTTCAAAGCAGTCACTTATTTTCATGTCAAGCTAATTTCCTCAAGTTTAAAGTTCCTTTTGCAAAGCTATTGTGAGCACAAATCTCGATTTCATTTTTTTAAGCATTGCAATTTACTTCACATGCAAATTAATTGCTTATAAGCATCAAGATTTTAATTGATTCATCACAATTTTAAATGTTCTTGAAGCTTATGCATCTTATGTTTAATTGAGCAAATATATAAAGTGATCTTGTGGAATGATCTTACTAAGAGCATTTCCATTTTTTACATAGCACTTGCAAACTTACTTGCATATCATAGTAGTCATTCTGACTTAGTTTCATATTTAAAATTTACCTCCAAGCATAAGCTTGGTTGATAGAAATCATAGGAAAAAGGCTTTCTTGGAAAATTCTTCCATTTGGTACGAAGTAAGGTAAAGGTGTGTGACCATGCAGTTATGAAGGTGGCTTGTCCCCTTGTAGGAATGAAGGCACACGCTGGCTCGTAAGACTCAGGGGATGGATATTGTTAATGATGCCCCCGTGCCCTCGCCCCCTCTTTCTTACAGTCACCCCAATTTTTACCCCTTGGTAAGAATATAAGAGGAGGACTTCTCACCTAGATTAGGCATTTTAGATTAAAAGTAACCAAGATTAATGGCATCCAAATCTAGTTTATTGCATCTCATGCTTTCATTCAGAAATCTATTTATCTTGAAAGAATTTTACTTCATTTAAGCAAATACATTTTCATTTCAAAGAGCAATACTCTGGAGGCACTGGTTTCTCATATGTTTCATGTTTATCTTATGTATTGATGGTTATTGCCATATCACGTTTTTGCTTACAAATCTGAAGAAGTAATCTATTTAACTCTAACAACTCTCCTAGAAAACTCACATCTGTAACTTAGTTTTTCGTTAGGGACCACCCCCCATAGCTAACCTAGGAGATAGCTTAAACAGAGAGAGTCGGGAATAGGTGACAGCCCCTTCTCTGAGTTCCTTGCCACCAACCACACCTGGTGGGGTTGAAGGTTTTTCCCACTAACTTGTAGGTAGTGTAGGCGGCAAGCGATAACAGTAGGTAGAGTTCCAAAGCGCACCAAATGTCATGATTGTGAGACCCCCAGTTTCTCCTTAACCTCCCCCTTGTGAAAACCACCCGATATTATTGAGGCCACTTCAGAGGTGTTGATACATACATCAAGCAACACATCCTCAGAGCGTTAGAGAGATCAGCTCTAGGGGAATCCAAAGTAGAACACACCTCACCCGTTAGACTACCTCCCAAATCTAGAGGAGTAACTAGAGATCCATTTGGAGTTTCCTTCTTCCAACCTCGGATGTAAGGAATACCCCTTGCCCTACATCCCCATTGGATCGTGCAACTAGGCTCCTTGATGGTTCCAGAAGACTCCAACAGCAAGTCAGTGCAGAATTCGCCCCCTCACCCTCAGCCATCAAAATCATGAAACCTTGACATCATCGATTCCATCATCCAATCTCCCTCTCTCACTCTCTCTCTCTCTTGACAGGTTCTGGGGTTAGGTTTCCCACCTTTCCAATCTTGGACAAACTCATTTAGTGTTTTGTATCACAGTACCTTGTTAAAAAATTTATGCATATGTTCTGAAGTTATACTTATGTAGGTTTCTTTCTTTGTATTATTTTCACCATTTTTTAGGAATTGTGCTAGCACTCCCACATTATATTCACACTGGCTGTCCTCTTCAGTGTCATTGACCTACTTTTGTGGTCATTTATCAGGCATTAATAAAATTATCTTATCTATGAGTTGATATTCATGTATGAATTGGATTGACAGATATGAAGTATCATCTTATTCATGTTTTCACTACTAATGACAAACCTGATGTCTCATCCACTATCATACATGGCCAGATATTTTCAAATTCATTTGGCGCATTCAATAATCATAGATACAGTGAACTGCATAACCATTTCTTATATCTTTGAATTCTATTATTTTGTAATGTTTTATGTTCCCCATTCATTGTCATGCATGCTGATATTTGAGAGTATCCACCCACTTCCCCCATCCCTCCTCTTCCCCCCATCCACAACCCTTGTCCAAACTTGAAAGGCACGATAATGGCCAGCATATAAACAAATCAGGTTACAGAAAATAAGACCAGTTTATGGAACTCTGAGAATAAGATTTTTGAAACATGCCTGCGACTAATTCTAATTCCATATGAAACCATAGATTTTAAACATAACCCTCATTACTATTTCAAAATGTGTCTGCCCCTCTAAACATTTAAAGGCCTTTCAAATGAAAGGGATTCCCGTTACACAAGCTTGTAAGCCAAGAGATGATTATGTCTGCAAATTGACCGGCCAATTGGTTCTATATCCAAGTTCTAGTATGGTGTCTGGAGCACATGCATTGGAATTTTCCAAGAAAACACCTTCTCAACTCTCAGTAATTTGGAAACCCTTGTAAATAGTGACATTCATAATTTCCTGTGATAACCTTGAAAGGAAAATTTTAACTTCAATGTGAAGTGCAAGGACAATGATAATAAATTTTAAGCAACAAAGGCTTATTTAAGAAAAGTACAGCTGTTATGGCCATTCTGAATTTTGTGCATGCTGAGTAAGTACATGCTGTATGACTGAAATTTTAACTTCTAATTTTACAAAAGGAACCTTAGTAAAAGTGTCAATTGTCAACCCACGGGGCGTATAGCTCAATTGGTGATCGCCTTGTTTCGAAGTCATATGTAAAACAAGAGATTCAGTGTTCAAATCCCCATGGGTTAGACCAACAAAAAAAAGGGTCAATTGTCAACATGGTAATCAGATCATATTACCTTACATTACAAAACTGATCCAGAGATTTTGACCTCACCTGTTTCCATGGCAGTAGATAACACAAGGAAGTGATGTGCCTTCTGGGAGAGGCAATGGAAGATAGTGACTACATTGCAAGACATGGCCCCGGTCATTTCTGATCTGCAGATAACAAGAAAAAAAACAGGCTGTGTAATATAGGAGAAAACAACTTCTGACTTAAAAAGCAAAAATGTTACTCATTCCACAGTAATGAAGATAAGGTGCTGTTTAAGTGAGTAAAGTAAAACACAACTTGCTTCCATCAGACTTGCCTCCAAATCCTGTCTACAGTACTTCCTCCCTGCAAGAGTAAATTCCTTCTCCCAAAGGTACTGATCTGGATTGTATTCTGCCCTGAAATAGCAAACCTTGGACAAATAAATTGCTAAGCCATTTCCAATTCCCAGGACAAACAAGAATTCTTCTAGCTACTGATAAATTGCACTTAAGACCCCACTTTCTTGACTTTTTAGAATGAACATATTCTGTGTAACTGACAAGAATAGAATCATAATAAGTCTCAATAAGAAGGAAGATGAAAACAATGGAGCAATGGCATACATACACATCATACAGACCATTGTGAAAACAGCAATTATGTAGTTTTTGGATGAGATTTGATCTAATAGCAGCAAAATAGCATTTGCCAGGTGGCCCCAGATTAATCATGTAACTGCCATCATATAAAACCCTGGTACTGGCATCATATGCACATCATATAGGCCTTGACAACAATGCCAACCATTATATGCAAGAAATTGCCCATGATTACTGCAGTCCCAATCTTGGAGCAACAATCATAACCACTAAATGTTTAGTTATTTGCAGTAACTCGAAATATTCAAGCTTTACAAAGCAAGCTTGATCAAAGGTTATAAACCACAAATTCAAATTCCCAGAAAAGCAAGTTTGAACTGACATTTGAAGAAGTTTTTTGACAAATGATGATACTGATGCCAATCATTTCCATATTTGACAAATTCAATTCTTTCACATTTTCAAAATACAGAATTTGTTACTTGCTGGTCAGGAGCCCCATCTCCACACAATCTAAAACTGCCATTGGCACCAGAGATAAGGTATCTAATTAAATACCATTAGGTTGTGTTTTTCTTGAGTTATTTTACCAGATTGATTCTTTTGAAATCACAAAATTATTTATGTGAAAGAGAAGAGAAGAATTTCCTGTTCATTCTTATAGCAGTCATATTTGACTTCAAATTCAGGCAAGACAGCAAAAAGGAGAAACAGGTTGAAGAACCATATCTCCAAATAAATTGATAAAGTGGAGGGAGACAAAGCCACCCATCGAAGGGGTGTGGGGGCATAGCCACCAATACAACCATCTTTTCATTAAGTCGTAATATAATATTAATTTATAATGTCATTTGTCAAAATTGACTTTTCTTTAGCAATGATAACACAAACTGTATACATTTCAATACTTTCTAGGGGAGATTTAGCACACGACAAAAGATCTAAAGCTTTCACAAAGCATGCTTAGCATAATGATTAGCAATAGGCCATTTGTTAGTTAAGAGAAAATACAGATTTTAATCTATGAGATTGAAAGATAATGTAGAACAACACCAATCATTTGAATTAACAAAACCAACTATAAGGTTTGGTCCATCAATAAGAAATTGATCATTTTGGTATCCTGGAAAGAAAATTTGGTCAATTCCTTAGTCACTAATTTATTCCAAGTGTTGCAATAAACTTGATGCCAATTGAGAACATTTTAATTCTAAACAAAGGCAAAGAACCCCCTCAGTAATATCATCGATAAATGGAAGAATGTGTTAAAATATTGAAATAGAAGAGTGAATTCTACAGATTATCAACATTTTCAAATCGCCCATGGCTTGTCAAAACCCGACAAATAGAAAAAACTTAAAATATAGTTAATTGTGTGGAACTCGCAATTCTAGTGAGTCTAAGCTGAGTTTTACAAGTCTTAAATCTCACAAGTCTCACAAGTCTAAGCCAAGTCTCAAGATTCCCAACATAGGTGGGCTCTCGCTGTCTTTGCACATTGATCGAGGTCATCCCTTGATTCCCCTATGTAAATAAAGGGATGACCTATGGACCCCATCAATTGAGTGCATCTGTAAGGATAACCCCTCAACCATGCCCTCAATAGTGGGCAGTCGAGCCTCACTCCTCAACCTACAAGTGATTGTTGTATGCCATCGAGGTACTTGTCTTATCAATTGAAGAGCTTGCCTTTTGACTTCCACTGGAAAGGTAAGCAACGTAAGCTATAGAGTAGAGATAGATCGATCAATATAGTAGGTGTTACGGCAAAATCTAGCACCTTAGTGCAAAGCCTCACTAAGCAACCTAGATTGAGCACAACAATGTACCACTATCACCTCAGCAACTACTCTCATTTCTATGGTTGGACACAATACACTACAACGAGGCTTCTCTAGTAGATGTTAGATATCAATTAACCCAATTAGACTACTTAGGCTAAATGCCACCTAAGAGTTCTACAACAATATTTCACCCAAGGATAAGTTTACAATGATTAAGGTTTTCGGTGATTTATGGTATAATTCCAAGAGAGTGAGTTCAAGGGTTATTATGGTTCAATCTAGAGGGCATAAGTTAACCAATAGAGACTTGAGTATGTTCTCAAACACATGCAATCATGAAATTACGCTTGGCTATTAAAAACTAGGGTTGTAACCAGCAATTTACAGCATGCAAATAGTCTATAACAACAATAAAATAAGACCCAAAAATCTATGATAAATAAGTGCAAAATTAGTACTAAATAAAGAGTAAATAGAGTAAATAATTACAGCAATTTTCAATGGTTGAAAACAAATAACAGCACAACAGATCCTAGACGTCAATCCAAAGTTATGGCTGAAAATGCATGTAAAATGATATTTTTATTTTTCCCAAAAAAATGCTTAGAAGTCCTAACCCTAAGACAATAATATCCGAGGCAACTAATGCTGAGAATAAATGATTTTGTTGTAATCTAACCCTAATTCACCCTATAAAACATTAAAAAAATATTTAGGGTTTCTGAAAGATTGGCAAGAAAGATATGACCAATGTCTTTTTCAATCTAGAGCTAATGGAGTCTAGGAGTAAAAAATCTTTGGAAGAAGAGATGGATGTGGATTCAAAGGAATTGAGGAAGACAAACCTATTTTTCTCAACTCTTTAACCCTAGAATCCTTCTATATTCTTTGAAGATTGGAAAGGGAGGGAATTAAACCTAGGTCACCTCAAGAGAAACCTAATAAAAATCTTGTGCAAGGAGATTTTAGAACCATAAAACATTAACAAAACCTTAGCGAAAATTTCATTAAACCTTAATTCATCAACAAAAACAAGATGGAAGAAGATAACTTACACTAACATAGCACATATCATCAAAGAATCATAGCACATATCATTAAAGAATCATCAAAGAATCATAGCACATATCATCACAGAATCACCAATAATCATCCGAGAGAGAGAACCATCAAAAATCCTCCAAGAGAGATTCACTACACTATTGCTCTATAGTGCACAAGACAAAAAAGACAATCTTCTAGAGCAAGTTGTCTCCAAATGTGAGACTGAATCAAAGAAAGGAATCAACCTCCTATTTGTACAAGCCTAGGTAGATCGATTTCCTTTAATTTGGCTTTCAGAAGCCCTAAAATACAACTAACCCATGATACAAGCGACTAAATTGATCTCAAAGATAGACAAAATTACATTATATCATGAAATTATGCCTCAAAATAGTCGACATGTGTGAGTAAAGTGTCATTCATCCTCCAAAAGTTGTCTATCCAAGAAAAATTGAAGGGATAGATCCAAGGGGTGCATCTTTGTTAGGATATTTAGACACTTAGGAGGTAGTTAAGTTCAACTAGGTCTAATCTATCTATTAGGTACAAGTGTGTTTCTTTAGTATCCATTAGTTGCATTGTAATCTGACGGTCACAATATGTTCTAGTGATAAGAGTAATCCGATCACTCATATTCTCCTCAATACTAACGGCTATTGATTTGTGGCCTAACACCTGATTGGTACATGATCTCTATTTAAAGAACATGGAGGGTCATGGCTAATGATCAATCGTGATAACACTCTTATGTAAAAAAAATATTTTGCATTAATAAAATTACCTCAAGTGGCTACGTTGGTTGGGTTCATGGACTGCTTTAACCATGTAAAATGTTATATCTTTGATATTGTTGTGTGAGTGGTTACTGGAAGTGTTCTTCCTATATGGAATACCCTGTTTTCCTAAACATGGTATCAAAGCTCATTTAAAGCATTTCTCTTGTTGTTGATCAAGATCTTGAGCCCGTATTACCACATTTTCGATATCTGCTATTTCTATACATTTGTGGCCTGAACCAATGTTGCATGAAGCAACGACGAAGTTGTTGAGAAATACAAAGAGTGGCAAGTTAATTGATTTCTCTTAATATGACATGATCTTGTGATGTTTTTCATTATTATTATTCTTTCTTTCGATTTATCTTTTCTTATCATCGAGACTAATGCCAAGCAACAAATAGAAGAGGACACAAGATGTAGGCACGCATCCAGGAAAAAACCCCACTCTAGGGGAAAACCCGGTCAAAATTCTTCCTTCAGTAGATTCAAAACAAGATGAGACGACCAAGACCCTTACAACCTAGACTAGGGAGTCCCTCCATCAAGTCAACCTTGTGAGTAGTATTGCATTCTTCAATGTGTTCTTCCTTGCAACAATGAGATGATGCATTAGACAAGCTTCGATTATCATTATGATGACACAGTCCAGTATTATGCTTCATATAGTAGTTAATTGATAACTTGGTCACATAACAAAGTTATGTCTCTGTGTAACACTGTAATACATGTTTCGGTCCAGCAATGATTATCAACATTGTAATATATGTTTCGGTCCAGCAATGATGATCAACAATGTAATATACTTCTGCCCTCGGTCCTGTGGTGACTGCCCTAAACTCATATCTTAGTCCTGTAATGTCCTCACTGTAATATACCAAGACTTCATCACTGAGGTAGCACCGAACTTCATCACTGCAATAACACCAAACTTCTACACTATGATAACACCGAACTGCACTTGCTTTTGAGCTCACACGAATTCATCTCTGAAATTTTATCCGAATTTTCTCACTGTGATTTGCACGGAAATTATACCTGTAATATCTGCACCTACTTCAGAGATATCATGAATTATTCTCTGTGTTTGAACCGAAATTTTGTCTCTAGTCTCCACCAGGAAAACTTCTCTGAAATCTGCACTTGCATCTCAGAAAGATATACCGAAAATGTCTCTACGGTTTTGAGCGAAGTGGACATGCCTATATATAGTAGTTTCCTTTTGAAATAGGTTGGCATGAGTTCGTTGAAGATCAGTGTCTCTATGTTAGGCCAACATGAGTTCATTAAGGGAAGTCGACTTGATGATGATTCCTTTTGAGGCCGACAGCAAGGAGATTTTGATGGAGGAGTATTTGACCAAACAAGCTTTGACTTTTGACTCAATTAAATAGTCCTAAAGCCTACAATGGAGGTTTGACCTATAACAATTGACCCAAGCATGAAACCCATGCTTTAATAAGTCAATTAAATTAATAATAAAATTTCTTTTGCTTTCTTTTGACAAATATTACATTTTGACTCAAGTACAATTACGAAGACCGAACCTATTTACATTCTTCAATAGAAGTAGGGATGTTTTTTGGAAGCGAAGCATCAGAGGCGTCATTTTCCATTGTCGAAAGCGAAGCATCTCGAAAGCATATATATATGCTCTAATAAGTAATAATTAATCATTGATGTATATATATATATATATGCTCTAATAAGTAATACTTAATCATTGATATATATATATATATATATATATGCTCTAATAAGTAATAATTAATCATTGATGTACAATGGATGCCATATATATCTTGATTTATGTACAAATATGCATGTTTTCATTTCTACAACTATTTTGGTATTCTAGATGTTTTTTTTAATACATCAATTGTACATCCATAATACATCAATGATTAATTGTTACTTATTAGAGCATCAACCATCTAGATTCTAGCAATTACAAGCAGACATCAAATTTTTAAGCATGTCATAAACAATAGAAGGTAGAAAGTACCAAAATTTTAAGCATATAATAGAAAGTAGCCATCTAGAAGATAAAATCATAAACATTCAAATAAATTGTCTACCAAGTGAGCAACTGTCAACGTGAGTCATGGCCAAAATTCAAATAATAATGTTTACAAAATAGGCCACCTTGCCACCACCAACTACACACTGAACTAGGAAGAGTAAGACAAAAAAGTCCAAATTTAAAACACTAACACTCTAGAGTCCAATCTATGACAAAAGTAGTGAATTGTGAATATATCTACTAATCTCTCCTCCTTACACCACAACCATTACGTGAGCCTCCAAGTGGTGGCAGTCAAGAAGATGGTGGTCGTGGAAGTTGTGGAACTGCTGACCCTGAAGATGCAACCCTACTACTAGTGTTGAAGAATGGAACCTGGTAACCATGGGATCGGATGGGGGTGTTGTCTCAGATCGAACATCATCATCATCCTGGATAGGAGCATCCTCCAATTGCTCTAATTGTAACACTCCATCCCCCAAATTGGCCTCCTCTGAATTTTTTCCCAAAGCTTAAGGTCTTTATTATTCTTTGCATCCTCTCAGTAATGGGACAACAATCGCAAGTTGTAATGCACATAAACCAAGCTCTCTGCCTGATCTACATTTAACCTGTTCCTTTTAACACTATGGATGAAACTATAGGTGCTCCAACACATCTCTGCAAAAGAAGTGTTTACCACATATGATAGCACTCATACTGCCAAAGATTGTAAAGTGGAGTAGCACCTCCATGCATGTTCCACCACTCAAGAGAAGACAAATTCCTCGATCTCTAATTGCATGATTGGTCCCAAATGCACCAATGCCAAGGACGTAGTGCTCAATTGTTTTCGTAGCATGTCACACTCCTCCTCATCAGGGACTTATTTATTCAATGCTTTCATATAACCAGATTGAACCTCTGGATCTTGGTGTGGTTTTTTCTTGGTCCCCCCACCAAGTGTTGGTGTTGAAAGCCATGATGGATGATAATATTTAGGTGTCAGAACATATGCTAAGGTTTGTAATGGAATGTTTATCATTTTGTTGAATTCTCCTTAGGCCCTAGATTTGGTCTGAGGCTAATCACGCACACAAACACACTAGAAACCTTCAACCTTCTAACACTTTTCACAGCAGAAATCTTCAGCAATGAAATCAATTAAGTACACAGAGATTTGAGCCCAAAGCTCGATTATTTTATTAATCCATTAACAAAATAATCATGGGGCTCCCGTACCAGGGCTCATGGCCCTCGATCACTAGTACAACTAGTATACATAATATACAAGTTGGGGCTTGCAATCTGCTACTTCAGATCTGCAATTTTCCCAATGAGAAGACAAGAACAAATAACCAACTTACTTGTTGGAGAAGCCCTTCTCCTTCTCTCAGCCCTTTTAATACTTGTTGTCCTTGAAGCCTGGCAAGTCCTTTTCCTCCTTGAACCACAGAGAGATACCCATTTGTCCACCAGTTGCCCACTATTAAATTGATCCTCCAATTACACAGTACATTAGCTTCCAAGTAGATTTGCCACTCATAGTGAATTAGCCATATAATTCAATATATATTTGGCCCTCAAACAGCTGTCAAAACACACCTTAGATGAACAAACTTCTTTTTATCAGTGGTATCAACCCTACACAGATCAACAACCTCCCTTCTATCAAACCAAATTACTCAACCAGTCAAACCAACATTGTCCCTTACGAAACCTTTCTATTGGCTTCTTTACAGAGTTTGAAACCCTCGGTCTGCTCAAAAATAGTCTCGGTCAGGTATATCTTAGTCCTAGAAACCCTCAATCTGCCTAGGCATTGGTCTTGAGGCCTTCACCCCTCTTCTTAGGGCAACGGCTAAACTTCTCACACTAGACAGATTGCGGTCAGGTCATATTACAACAGAACTCGACCCTTTTCTTAGAGACAGGACACCTCCTCTTGGAGACAGAATCTGACATTCATACATTAGCTTGCAAACTCAGATTAGCTCCCAAACTAGCTCCTTGAACAACTATCCTCTTGCTCAGCTAACTCTCTAGGTTGTGGCTTCCTAAGGGCACTTTCTATTCACAAGATCACACACTTGCTCTGCCTACGTCCTAGGCTTCAACATGTCCATACACAAAGATCTATTCGCCCTTCTCTGCTTGCAGACTTGAGGCCTTATGGCTCTGATCTAGGGTTGCGGCCCACTTACAAAAGCTTTTGCACACTAGGATACCTTTCAGCTTTCTTCCACTTAGCAAATCAAATGTCCAATAGCCATCTTCTAGGGCTTCGACCCCCCTCCTCATCACACAACAAACTCTCGGCTTGGATATTTCTTTCACACAGCAAATAAAGCTACTCAGCCTCTCCTAGAAGACAGATGCTTGGCCTTCTCCTATCTCGAATAGAAATCTTCTTGCCCATTACAAAACCAGACCTCCGTCTCCATCTCCATCTCCATCTCCTACTATGGCCCTTAATCTTGAAGATCACGGCTCTCTCCTTGGGCTACATCTTCCTCAAGGATGAGATTACCATTCTATATCATGAGCATCTCCGTAGGCTCCTTTTATACTTTTCCTTTAGGGTTACTTAGGAAAACTCTAGAATTAGGGTTTTGGCCTCTTAACCCTTAAGAATAAATAATAATTTCTCTTTTGGTCCTAAACCCATATCTTGGGTCCAAAACCCCTCTTTTGGGTAAATCGTCCAACAAACTACTTTTTGGTGGGTTGTCCTCTCTCAAAAATACCTTTCGACCTACCCAACATCTAACACATTTCCCATCATTTTTCCACCTCTACACATTTATAATTGTACAAGGTGATATCTTTAGGTTCAACAATGTCTTTAATCCCCCAACATGCTATCCATATGTTCATACACCTCCCCAATTATTGGTCAATCTTAATCTGCAAACTTGATCTTGTAATAAATTGGTTTTGTGAATTGCAAAACATATTTAATCTATGACCGAAAGTAACTGTCAAGAGCAGTGTCCTTGACTACATTAGCACCATCTCTATCAGTGTTCATCTTATCCCATGAATCACATGTCACCATAGTAGTTAAAGCTTGTCTCAACTTCACTAGCCGCCTAAAGTGAGGTAATAGCTTGCGAATCTAGTTTCTGAAAGTTTAAGCAAGTCCAACTTGGAGTAAGTGCCATAAAAGTAGTTTACCCTTGTATGCCATGTGACATATTTAATGAGTTACTTCCCTTTCTTGTAAAGTTGATTAATCCATCCAGATTTATTGTGCTTCACAATATCATGCATCAAAAGGTTCAAAGTGTGCACCAAGCACTCAGACCAAAATATGTGTGGATGAGTACGCTGAATGATTTTTCCTCCTCCCTTACAATTTGTTGCATTATTAGTGATCACTTGAACCACATTATTAGGACCAACATCTTTGATTGTTTTGAATATGAGATCTGTAATGTTTTGAGAAGTTGCACTAATGGAGGAGGAGTCAGGACTTGCAAGAAACATTGCATCGCTAGCAAAACACCAAGAACAATTATCAAATGTTGGTTTCTAACATTTGTCCAACCATCTAATACAATGGATATCCCACAATGCACCCACTCATTTGTAAAATGTGTCAAAGCTCTTTGAACCTTTTCTTTTTTTCTTTCTAATAACACATTTCTAGTTTTCTCATAGTTGGGAACTTGGGGCTCTTGTATCCTTTTGGGGCTTCATTGATGGCCTTAACCAAATCATGCCAATAGGGAGAGCGAGGCACATTGAATGGTATACTGCAAGCAGAAAGAAAATGGACCACTTTTCCATCCACATCATCCCTCCCACCAACATTAAAGAAATTTGTTATTATTCTTCTAGATTCAGAGGTTGCAGATGTATCGTGAGGAGATGAGACACCAAATCTAGAGGATGCAGTTTCACTTGATTCAAAATTAATATTTTGTTTATTGCTTTTCTTTTGTGTAGCCTCCTCTACTCGGATGTATTTTCTTCTTTGTTCCACTAAAACATCGGGGCAATCTCACATCCCTATGGGACCCTTTTTGTCATCACTATCCAACACCCCACAAAGATGACTCCTCACACGAGTTTATGAACCAGTGTTGAACACCGCAATCTAATCTAGAAATCACGCTTTTTTCAAAGCATCGATTTTTACAGCGATTTTTTCGCTATGAAAAATCGTAAAAATTGCGATTAAATTGCGCTTCAACCCTAAAAAATCACTGATGCAGACACAACATGCTTATAAAGTTTTTTGATTGATTTTTTTGTGTCATTTTACAAATAGAGGTCAAGTTAGAAAGCAAAGGAGGAGGAGAATGAATCCACTAAGCCGAGAGAGGAGAAAACTAATGGTATTTAGGATCCCACTCAAAGAAAATTAGATTGTGGACAGAGTTTCCTCAACAGGCCGCGGATTTGCAACTATGGGCATCAAATTCGACCCTTTTTTCCTTTTCTCCTTGTTTTTCCTTGGGTTTCAGTCATCCATTTATTTTCCATGATTTTGCTAGTGCGGGGAGTGTGGTCTTTTGCCATTATTGTTTCATTAAGTGGAGAGGGATTTTTATTGTCAAAATGTTGATTTTTAATTTTATTTTTTTTAAATTCTTCTTGTGCCCTAGGCTCAATCTTACATTAAAGAAATCAATAAACATGCCAAGACATTTGGACCCTCTGTAGGAATATGGTGAGCTCGATGGGGGGTTCAATAGAGCAAATTTCAGTTGCATGTTGTGTGGGAAGCATATGACAAGGGGAGTATTCCAATTGAAACCACCTTACACAAATTTCGAGACAAGAAGTAGGACTTTGCCCAAACGCGTCTCCAAAAATCATTTGTATCGCCGCAGATTTGCAAGCATCAAATTCGACCCTTTTTTCTTCCTTTTCTCCTTGTTTTTCCTTGGGTTTCAATCACCCATTTATTTTCCATTATTTTGCTAGCGCAGGGAGTGTGTTTTTTTGCCATTATTGTTTCATTGAGTGAAGAGGTATTTTTATTGTCAAAAAGCTGATTTTTAATTTTATTTTTTTAAATTCTTCTTGTGCCTTTGGCTCAATCTTACATTAAAGAAATCAATAAACATGCCAAGACATTTAGACCCTATGTGGGAATATGTTGAACTCGATGGGGGGTTCGATAGAGCAAATTTCAGTTGCATGTTGTGTGGGAAGCATATGACAAGGGGAGTATTCCAATTGAAACCACCTTACACAAATTTTCGGACATGAAGTAGGGCTTTGCCCAAACGTGTCTTCACAAATCCTCTGTATTGCCCTCAAATCATTAGATGATAAAGAGTTGGCCAAACTTAACAAGGAAGCTATGAAGACTCAAATGGCAAGGGGTGGAGTGATGGTAGGTGACTGTGAAAGTGATTCTTCTTCAGCATCAACTTCTACAATCAACCCCACAGCTATCTCATCATTTTTTGTTCCTAGAACCACCCCCTAGTGCACAACTGTCTATAAAGTCAACTTTAAAAAAAAAATAAGGAAGAAGCAGATAAGCTGGTGGGTAAGTATTTTTTATGGAGTGACATTGCCTTCAACATTGTCAGGAACAATCCATTTCACCAGCCTATGGTTGATGTTATTGCTACTGTTGGCCCAGGGTACAAAGCCCCTTCCAATGATGACTTGAGAGGGCATATTCTTCGAAATGAAAAGGTTGATTGCACTACTAGATTCGAGGAATTCAAGGCATCATGGAAACACAAGGGATGCACAGTGATGCCATATGGTTAGACTAATCAAAAGGGTAGAACCCGCATTAATTTTTTGGTTAATTTGTTGGACATTGGATAAACCAACGCTCCCCATGTGTTTCGCGACATGGACTAACCGCCTCTCGTGGATCCTTATATTTGGCGATGCGATCGTTGACTAACACCTGCGGGTTTTGGTCTAACGGCAATCGTGATTCCCAACAAGTGGTATCAGAGCATAGGTCACGAGTTCAATCCACACTCGGCTCACGTTGGGGGGGAGATTGTTGGACATTGGATAAACCAACGCTACCCGTGTGTTTCGCGACATGGACTAATCGCCTCTCGTGGATCCTTATCTCTGGCGATGCGATCGTTGACTAACACCTGCGGGTTTTGGTCTAACGGCAATCGTGATTCCCAACATAATTATCCCAAGGGGGCAATGTTTATGAAATCTATTGATGCATCTGCACATATCAAAGATGCACGATTATCATGTGATTTGTTGGACGTGTTCATTCAGGAGGTAGGTCCACAACATGTTGTCCAGGTCATATCAAACAATGCTATAAATTTTGTTGTTGCTGGAAGGATGCTTATGGAGAGGCATCCTAACTTGTTTTGGACACCTTGTGTTGCACACTATATTGACTTGATGCAAGAGGGCATAGGAAGAATTCCTTATGTCAGGGATATTGTTGAATGATCAAAAAGCATAACAAAATTTACATATAATCATGCATCTATGCTTCATTTGATGAGAATATTCACCAATAACAAGGAGTTGGTGCACCTTGCTATTACACGATTTTCCACTCGCTTCATATCTCTTCAATCTCTCTTGAATTCTATGTGGGATGTGAAGAGAATATTTCTTTCAGAAGAGTGGCATGCTTTATCATTTAGCCGCAAACCAAAGGGAAAGGCCATATACAAGCTAGTTTCATACTAGGAGAGCTTTTGGGCAAGAGTGCAGGAGGTTTGCACCATTACTAAACCTTTGGCAAAGGTTCTTCAATTAGTTGATCGAGACAAGCTCGCAATGGGCTACTTGTATGAGGCCATGGATAGGACCAAAGAATCCATTCGTAGCTATTAAGAGGACAAGAGGGATAAAGAGTTTAAGAAACAATAA
This sequence comes from Pinus albicaulis, assembly GCA_034641835.2. Classification (NCBI taxonomy): domain Eukaryota; kingdom Viridiplantae; phylum Streptophyta; class Pinopsida; order Pinales; family Pinaceae; genus Pinus; species Pinus albicaulis. Next base: position 215,730,464 of record CM076573.1, read on the forward strand.
TTGATATGGAGAGTGATTGATGAGTGATGGGACAATACACTCAATCGTCCCATTCATGCTGCAAGGACCTACCTAAACCCCGCATTTTCTTTCTCCTCTGGTTTCAGATTTGATGTTGAGGTCATGGATGGATTCTTTACTCGTGTTCATAAGATGGTGTCATCTCCAGTAAAACATGCAGAAATTTCTAAAGAAATGGAGATATTATGTATGGCAGGCGACACATTTAGCTTTGACATGGCTATCCAGGATAGGAAGAACAAAATGCCAAGTAAGCTTTAGTTTGTTTCAAATTTCAATATCTTCATTACTTTGCTTCAACTTTCAAATTTCAATTTTTTTCCGGTCTATACTTGTATTCTTCATTCTTTAGTTGTATGTGATCCTTAACGTGATATCAATACCTTGTTATAGGTTGTCCTGTGCACACCTTGCACCTTCACTTGACCTTAAAGGCTGGTCTTCAACGTACACATGTCTTGATTCCTTTTGATGAACAGTCCACTATAATGATACCCTTACTGATGCTAGATTACTTCGTTGAGCATACATATCATACTTCGCACTACTAAACTCAGTCCTCCAACTTCGCACTAGGTACAGTCCTGTAATTTCGCATTTTAACACAGATCTGTAGTTTCGTGTGTATATATATCAGTTTGTCTCTTTTCTTCACTCTAAACATAGTTATGTCCTTGTAATTATTGCATATGTATAACACTGAAGTTGACCCAGACTTGTCCGCACTTCTTCCTGCAATTCTATCTGAAAAACTCAGACCAAAAATCAAATTATGTTACTTCTGTTTCCATGCAGTTCAGTGGGCTATTTATAGTGGTCGGCCCCTATAATTAGCCAACTTGACGGTTTATAGATGTGACTGTTCGTTGAGCCAACTTGACTGCAGATTGTAGGCCGACTTGTAGAGGATTTCTTCCAACGTTTAGTAGGTTGTCTTGAAGGGTGTATTCATCACGAATTATGCTGGAGTTTAGTACCATTCTTGAGCCACATGTTGAGCTTCTTTGACAAGGTCTTTGAGCCATACTTCATTGACTTGACTCTTCATATACATGACTCTTAATTATTACAATTATGACAAGATGACAAATCCCTAAAAGACATCAAGGAGTCTTTTGACCTATAATAAAAACCTTGCTCATGAAACCCATGAAGAAAGCATAACAAGAATACATTTTATTATCTATGTCTTCTTTATTACATAAATACATAATTACATAGTCAATATGAAGACCAATCCTAATTACACTTTCCAACACTCCCTCTTAACTAGGGAGGTATTCATAATGGTACATGGTCACTTTCAATCTAAAGAATCTCATAAGAAGAATCGGATTGGTAATCGCATCTATATAGCATCATATCAACCAGCATTGTCTAGTGCAAGGCCTTGACTAACAGCCCCATCCCTCAACAAGACAATGGGCTACAATGCTGGCGAGACACTTGACTCATAGACACCATAGTCATTGTCTCTCTAAGGTACATACTCCACTCGAGTGTTCACAGAGTATGACTTTCTTGGACTATTCTTCTCTTGGGTAGCCAGCCCTCAAACAATATCGGTCCCCAACTACAATGACTTTCTTGGACTATTCTTCTCTTGGGTAGCCAGCCCTCAAAGAATATCGGTCCCCAACTACTCTTATCCTGAATGCCCTATCTCATTCTCAAAGAGTATCGGATGCCAGATGATTACCCAATCCTCTATTTTGTCTTCCAGGAGAAGACCAGAATGATGTGTCTATCCATTCTATCCTCATGGCCTTCACTAAAACTTACGATTGTTAGTCCTGGTCTAGTGCATGACACATGAATTTAGAGAATCATATTCGTCACTTCCTTTTAATTCAAGATTGACATGCTTCAAGTTTCTTCCAAGTAAGAAACTTACCAGGCTCCCTCTTAACCAAGGACCTGCAGCAACAATGGTGAGACACCCATCTGCTAATGAAGAATTCCTCCCCTCGATGTCAAGGAATTCGATATTGAGGAATCTTCAACATTGGCTTCATAGGGCATAAGATCATCCATCACTTTCATCCATGAGTCATGTCGTCCACCAAAAAGTGATTGATCAGTTTTTCTCATCTGGTCCATCTTTATGCCATGCTGCTTTCTTTTGAACCATCTCCCAAGGATCTTACATCCTTCCACATGATTGGCAGCCCTGCATAGACTTATCCAGACTAAACATATACATAAGGACTTTTAAATCAAAAGTTACCTTAGTGATGATCTTTCACCATGACATCTTCCTGTAAGCATCGACATCCTCTTTTCAGATTGACACATCTCCTAAAGATGTGAATTGTCAAGGGTCTTCTTGTTTACCATACTTCTATCAGAGTCCACATATCTTCCCACTGCCCAGGAGATCTCCTAGTCACATCTTCTTGGCTTCCAGATGATAACCGCCTCTTGACATGGTTACACTTCATGATCTCTTCCTTTCTTTCTCCACGCAGCTTCATTCCCAGGAACTTTCAATATCCAGCTCCTTGTTTGTATACAAGCACCTCATATTCCATATGAGGACATATTTAATTTCATCTGTTAGTGGCAACCTGTACACTAAAAGAGATCCTCGTTCCATAGATCATACTTCTAAAGATAGAAGTCCATCACCTACAACCATATGACATGACTTCACAGCATCCGATGTCAGCATATAGATATATGTACCTCATCCTTTTCCTTTTGAGTCATCCTATAGCAATTTTACTAGAATGAAGAACTTCATTCCCTTAACCTGCTTCATCAATATGTCCTCGGGTTCTAATTCCCGAATTCTGCAAGATAGAATTCCCAATGAAACCTTTTGCTTTCTTTCTAGTCAGTGAATCCAAAGAGGACTCCATTAGAAAAATGTCAGCACCTGTTTCAATATTGATTATTGAATGATGACCCTTGATCTTGATGACTTCCTTCCATCAATGTTGTTATCAGTGAGGTTTCCAAGAGTTACTTCTTCAAGTGCTCCTTCCATGCTTCTATCATAATGCTATTAATATACACTACTTCCTATCATGCTATTTTACAACCAACAGAAATCACTTAAAGAGGAAGATGATCTCAATCATAATAAAGATCTTTCGCTTCTTCTTTCTTAAGATTTCTTTGCATCAAGTTCTTCCCTTTCATCTGTGACATGGGCTTCTTCCTTTTTTTCCTCTTGTCCTTCCGAGATTTAGGACAATCCCTCTTATGATTCCCAAGTTCATTACATCCAAAGCATCGTACTTTGTCCATATTTCTTCTTTTATTCTAAGGACCAAATTTACAAAACCTTCATTTCTTCCTGGGCATGGTTGCAAAGGCTTGATTCCCTTCATTTGATCATGTATTAGCTTTGGCTTTCAATCTTGATTCCTCTATTTTACATAGAGACCATAGATCCTGGAATGGTGTTCCTTCTTTCTTCTCGTATAAGATAGAAGTGAAATTTCCCCATTCTTCCGGTAGAGCATTCAGCACCACTGTAAGCATCTCACTATCAGACATTACTTCTCCCAATTCCTGTAGTTGGTCTCTTATTTCAGAAATCCTCATAAAATATGAAGTGATTCCTTCCTCTCTTGACAATTTCATCTTGTATAGTTATTGTCTCAAAGACATTGCTTCTCCTGAAGTATTCACAGAGAATAGCTCCACCTGTTTCTCATATATTTCTTTTGCAATTTCCAGATTTCATACATAGGGTATGAGTGAGTCCTTAGTGGATTTTATGAGAATCCTTTGGGCTCTGGTTTCTCCTTTCATGTACTTGGCATGAGCTGAAGCATCTTCTTTTGAGGCTTGAATTATATATCCTTTGATGTAGCCCATAACTTCATCTTCGATTAGATTCAAATCTGTCCTCTTCTTCCATGCACTAAAGTTTGGTGACCCAACCAATTTGTTGCTCTCTTTGCAATAAGTCATTTTGACAGATTTAGATGAGGTCATAGATACTTACTTGAGTTGAGTAACTTCCTCCTTCTAGTAGCTTCCTTGATGATGATGATGAAGATGAAGGTAAGAACTCCCTCTTAGATTGAATTCTCCAATGTAGATGTCTTCAAAGTGTTGGATAATGTTGGATGGTGCTTGATGATGTGTCTTTCCACAATGTCTTCAGTGTCATAAATCTTTGATGGCAAAGATTATCTCCTTAATGAGTGGATGCTTTGAATGAGATTGAAGGTCTTCTTGAAATGGCTTGAAAATCTTCCTTGCAAACTGATTTGACTTTTCAACACAAAGTTTGACCTTGACTTTGATTCTTGCTTCCTTGAGTGACTCTTTGTCAAGTAGCCCTTCACCTTAGCACTTTAGCTCTGATTCCATGATGAGAATTAGGTAGGGCAAAGTTTAATTCAAATTCTCTTCTTGATAATTACTTGTGAGCTTACTTCTTTTACTTATGTCTTCTCTTCTTAGCTTTTAGTAAGTCTTTCATCAAGTCAATTACCAAAAACACAAGAGACACAGATTTAGGCTTTTCAAGCCTAAGCCAAAACCCGTCCCTCTTGGAGAGGAAAACCCATAATAAATTTTTCTTATAGACTTTCAGATGACAAGTACCATGATCACTATTGAGATTTTGTGTATTTGAGGTAGCATCAGTAGTGCTCTAGGTCCCAAATTTTGAGGAAGGACTAGAGTTCACCTGATCTACAAGACCCAGAAATAGATTTGGGAAATTTCATCTAGTTTAGGAGATATTAAATTAATTAATTATTTTAATGTATTTCCTAAGTTAAAACTTAGGAAAATAAAATAATTAAAGTGAATTTAATTAAACATGTGATGAAATTGTCTTAAGTCACACGGATCAAGCTTTCTTTTAATCTTAACCATTGATTAAAGATTTAATCTTGGTCGTTGATTTGTCAACGAGAAAATTATAAAGGAAAGGCTTGGGGTCATTTGTAAGACACACAAAGGCAGAGCACTGAAGCTAAGCTGAGATTCAAGGGCGGGGTTGCTAAGAATTCTCAAGTGTTTCAGTTGCAGAGAGGGGAATTTAGACCAAGGGGATGATTTGATCCCGGGGTCTAGAATACACAAGAAGCAAAGAAGAGATCAGGAAAGACAACAAGAGAGGAAGGCAACAGTTATCAAACAGCATCTAAGAACACAAGAGTGTACGAGCAACAAAGAAAGCAGCTAGCGACATGCGTGATTTCGTGAACCCTTCAGGGTTACGAGACTTAGGGGCAAGCAGGTAGTGGATCGGTTGGCCACTCCGGCACTGGGTAACGCAAATTCTCTCCTGACAACACAGCATTTGGAGGGAAAGGACCTTCAGAGTACAACCAAAGGTTTTTCAGAGCATATCCGGGTTTCTAGGCCCAGATCCGACCGAGTTCGTAAATACCGTTTGAGTGTGTGGGTCGTGGTCAGCATTGTTGGTCTTAGATCAGCCTGTGTGCTAGAGAGCCCAGTTTTCTTCCGTAGGGTTTTCCGTATCCGGAAGCCGCAGTTGGGGTATTCGGAAATATTCTTAATAATAGAGCCCTCCAGCAGCCAGAGACCGGTTTTCCCACATTGGGTTTTTCCGGGGATAGTTTGTCCAGAAATAACTGTGTCACTTTGTCTATGTGTGCATGTGCTTATTCTAGATCTGAATTGGTAGAGATCTATTATGTGTTTTGCTTTGATGTTAACTTGAATTTATTCAATTGATAACTTGTCTTGACCCTTGTATGCCTCCAAGACCTTGTCATTGCTTCTTCATTGACTCCTTGAGCTGATCATTCTTTCCTGCACCTTTCTGCAACAAGATTAGAGAGCTCGGTCTCTACTTGTATTCTTCATTCTTTAGCTGTATGTGATCCTTACTATGTTATCAGTACCTTGTTATAGGTTGTATTGTGCACACCTTGCACCTTCACTTGACCTTACAGACTGGTCTTCAACATACAATGAGGGAATGTGTGATGAGATGATAGAAAATGACCTCCAAGTCTCTCCAATTTATATTCATCAATGAGGGTGTGTGACACATCTCTTAGGCATGTGGGATAAATCTGGCCGACCTTGCACATGTGGAAAATAAATTCAAAATCAATGTTCTGCTCATCCGATCAAGATGATTTTTAGATCAATCTTGCACTTCTGCAAAAGAGGAATCCAACAAAAATATGGCCATCGTCATATGAGCAATGCAACATGGAGTTTGGACTTAGTTGCCCAAAATTAACACTCCCTCTCAACTAGGGAGAACTCCATCTGTCCACAAGTGCCATCCATCATGAACCAAACCAAAAATCGTGCGTCATCCCATCGTAACTTGCTTTGTTGGCTCTTTATTTCAAAAAAAAAAGTGAGACACAAAGACATCACACATAGCTAACTCGAAGTCGGCTTAGAGGTAAAAACCTCTCTCGAACTCAAAAGAGTCTCATACTAACCCAAAGTCAGTTTAGAGGATAAAACCTCATCATACTTGATCCCAGATCAAGGTGTTGGACACGTGCCATCCTAGACACAGAGAGTACGGCAATCTCTGATGCGTCCATCGGTCTTGCTATGGTCTCTATCCACATTTCCCACCTCATTGGCCAAATGAGAGGTACTTCCCATGAGTCTGAAACTCCATAGGTAGGATGCGTGCGGGGTACAGATCAAAGAGAGGCGAACCAACTCAATATCATAACGGTGGGGCAGAAGCACCACAAGATTCGGCAAGCCTAGCCCCGTGAGTGCTTATATCTCCAAGAAGTTATCCCCAAGCCCCTTGGAGCTCCCAGAGCTCATAGTCCAACTCAAGCAGGACCCTCAAAATAGGGTCTTTCCACGATTCCAGGCTTCTCACGAAAGGTTAGGAACTTGACCTTCCCCAGGGGCTTCGTGAGAGTATCCGCGACCTGCTCATCAGTTCCTATATGATCGAGCTTTACGACGCCTCGATGTACCATATCCCGAATAAAGTGGTACCTGATATCAATATGCATGGATTGATCGTGGAACACGGGATTCTCAAAAAGACGAATCCCACTCTAGTTATCACAAAGGATAACGGTGGTATCTAGCACATGCCCGAACAACTCACTGAAGAGCTTTCGCAACCAAACAACTTCACAACAGACCATACTCGCTGCAATGTAATTGGCCTCAGCGGTGCTCAAAGCCACCGACTTCTGCTCCCTGCTCATCCAAGATATCGAAGCAGAACCCAAGGTGAAGCAACATCCAGATGTGCTCTTGCGATCCACCACACTGCCAGTCCAATCGGCATCAGTATATCCATGGAGTCTCAAACTCCCGGCAGTGTATCTCAGGCCATGGTTTATTGTGCCTCGAAGATTTCTCAACAGTTCTTGGCACCAATCCAGTGAATGTGATGAGGTTCAACCATATATTGACTCAAAGTGTTCACTGCAAAACATACGTTCGGACAAGAGTTCACTGAACATCAAGGCCCCTACAAGTTGTCGATACTCGGTAGGATTTGCTAGCATGGGCCCAGCAGCGTTTCCACTCAACTTCTTAAAGTTGAGTTCCATCGGTGTCGACACAGACTTAGAGTCCACCATACCAAATCTCTCCAGCAGCTTCACGACACATTTTCCTTCAGAAAGGAAAATCTCGCCTCGCCTCTGCCAGACCTCCATGCCTAGGAAGTAGTGCATTAGTCCTAGGTCTTTCTGTGAAAAATCCTAGATCCGAATTCCTACTGCAACAAATTTGAATTACTTCTTCTATTATGTTTCATAATTATTTCATTACAGTGAAATATCAAAGCAGTTACACAAATAATGTTGCAGAATAAATCTAAGCGCGGAAACAATCTGAACAAAATACAATGAAAAACATCCACATGTGACACAGTTATTTTTGGACCAAGTCCTCGGAAAAAACCCAACTTGGGAAAACCGGTGCAACAGATATGAGGGTTTGTATTATTAAGCAGCAGAATCTTAAATACAACTAGGGTGCCAACATCCGACAAACCCTTCAGAGAAATCTAGACAGCAAATATAATTGTGAGATATACCTCACTCTGCAAGTCTCTGGCTGATCTAAAACAGCGCTGGTGAAGCCCTCACTGCCTCTGCGTGATTACCTACGCTGGAACTGCGTAAACCTGCGTGGGCAAGCTTAAGGAACTACGTCACCCCTTTCTGCAACTAATCTAGCTAATCTGAGACAAGATTTTGGCCCTCCTTGCTCAGAACCCCAATCTCTAGTTATCTCCGGACTGACTCCAAGAGACACTGCGTTGCTTCTGCATGATTTCCTGCAGGGACTGCATCACCCCTCCTGAAAACTGCGTTGTCTGTCTTCTGCGTAAATGCTGCCTCTCTCTGAAATGCACTCCTGGTCCTCCTGACCAGTCTCTGCTTCTACCCCTCTATGGATCTGATCACTGAATCTCAATCACTTAGCAAACCCTACCCTAGTGATTTGATTCTTGATCAAAAGTTGTCTCCTCACACAAATTCGAAAATGCTCAATGGCTCAAGTGTCTCAATGTGTTTTTCCATAGGCCCCTCACCCTCCTTATATTCTTTTGTTGAACCTTCAACGGCCAAGATTAAAACATAATCAAGGGTTAAGATTAACTTGGAGGCGATCCATGAATTTATCTAGAAGATTCACACTTAGTTTAATTAATACCCTTTAATTAATCAGTTTCCCTATGTTTAGACTTAAGAAAACATTAAAAAAAGATTAATTATTTTAATTAAACCATTTCTAAGTGGAATTTTCCAAAACCATTTCTGCGTTTTATGGAATACATGTGTCTTAGCCTATATACAAAGTTACAAGGCTAGAGCACATCCGATGCTACCACAAATCAACACTCCCTCTTAGCGAGGAAAGTGCTCTAGCAAAACAACTCAATCTGTTGCTCTGACTTCTGGAACATCTGCTGCTGTGCTGTTGATGTTGCTCACCAACACTGCCCAAGAAAAAGTTGCAACTGTACTGTTGCTGACTCTGCATGTTGCTGCCAACTGCCACTGTACTGCAACTCCCTCTAAATTCTGCAACCATGCTGCTGCACTACATGAGCACTACTCTGCACTGCGTTGCACTTCTTATGCACTGCGTTGTTGCTACTCATCTGTTGTTGCAGCTCAACTACTGCTGCACTGTTGCTAATTGCAACAGAAAAACATCCGAAATTGGACAAGTAAATCTGCAACTAAAAAATAAGACTGATTGCTGCTAGTTTCTGCACTAGCTCTCTGAAAACACTACGTTGTTGCTGCTCTACACTGTGTGAGCACTGCACTGCACCAGTGTGCACTGCACTACTGCTGCTCAACTATTGATGCTGTTACTCCCTCTCTGCGCTGATTAGGCTCTAGTACTGCTAGCCACTGCACTGTCTTCTCATCTTCCGCTGCAACTATCCATCCTGCAACTGTCTTTAGGCTGTCGTAGCTCACATGTGATCCAAGAGTCCGGAAATACTCTAGGATCCTGCCTCCTTGTAGATTCTGGATCTACAACTCCAAGTCAGCCCACTTTTCTCCTTTCGAAATGTGAGCTAACATAGCACAATCTTTTTCTGCCTCAATCTTGGCAGCTCCTGCTTATGGATCTTCCTTTTCCTCTTTATCCTTTTTCTTAAGAGGACACTATGTAGCATAATGCCCCATTTCCCCACATTGGAAGAACTTGATCTTGGACAAATCTTTTTTCTTCTGCTTTTGTTGCCCCTTTGATGCAAGGGCAGTGTTATCTTCTTCCTCCTTCTTGACCTTTGAACTGCTACTGCCATCCTCCAAGTGGACTTTGAGGAGATCTCTCCTCAACTCTTCTTGTTGTAAGGCTGCCCACATCGCTCCCCATCCTAGAAGTCTTTCTCTGACCAGTATACTTTGGACAAATACTTGATAGTTCTCTAAAACAGAGTTCAGAGTGAGCCTTACTAGCTCTGAGTCTCTAGGAGCAGATCCTACTGCTAACAGTTGATCTCGGTTTTCCTGAATACGAGACAAGGAGTCAAAACACTCTCCCTTCTTCATCCTGATATTACGCATCTTCTCTTCAAGGTACATCTTCCGCTGCTCGGAAGATCCTTGGTATAGCTTTTCCAGCCCTACCCACATCTCTCTAGCCATGGTCTTTGCTGCTATGTGGGGTACGATATGATCCTTCACTCCATCTAGGATCAATCGCTTGGCTTTTGCCATATTCTTCTTGAATTGTCTCAGATGTGCTGCATCCAAGGGTTTTGCACATGCACTCTCTATGAGGGCCTTCATATCATGCTCATCAAAGAGAAACTTTATCCTTGATTTCCAAATAACATAGTTGGAGGCACCTCCAACCTATCTTGGTCATGCAGTCCATCGCTGGCCATCTCCTCAACTTGTCGAAATCTTCCTCTAACCCTCTGCTCAGCTAGACTTACGCACTCCTTGAGGAGTAAGTCACTACTTTTGCTGCTGCATGGGAAAAAGTTGAGTTTCTTTGAGTAAGAAACCCTCTGAGGTCAAGAAATCCCCAACTGTGTTTTTCAGAAATTTTCTGACGCTTATGCACTAGCTCATACTGTTGTGCAGTAACTACGTCCTTCAGCTACGCTGATCTGCTACGCTGCCTCTTCTGCAGCTGAAAAAGCTTACCCCTCTGTCAACTCTCTCAGAGGGAGCCTTTTCTACACTGGAATGCCCTCCTGGCCTGGACAGCGTAATTTCTGGGAGGGTCTACTGCTGCTTACACAGACCCCAGACTCTTCAACGCTGATCTGCCAGTTCACTTGTGTTTCCCCTCCACTTGAGCTTGAATAAGCTCTGATACCATGTGAAAAATCCTAGATCCGAATTCCTACTGCAACAAATATGAATTACTTCTATTATGTTTCATAATTATTTCATTACAGTGAAATATCAAAGTAATTTCTGAAGCAGTCTACACAAATAATGTTGTGAAATAAATCTAAGTGTTGAAACAATCTGAACAAAATACAATGAAAAACATCCACATGTGACACAGTTATTTTTGGACTAAGTCCCCGGAAAAACCCAACTTGGGAAAATCGGTGCAGCAGATTTGAGGGTTTGTATTATTAAGCAGCAGAATCTTGAATACAACTAGGGTGCCAACATCTGGCAAACCCTTCAGAGAAATCTAGACAGCAAATATAATTGTGAGATATCCTCACTCTGCAAGTCTCCGACTAATCTAAAACAGCGTTGGTGAAGCCCTCACTGCCTCTGCGTGATTGCCTACACTGGAACTGCGTAAGCCTGCGTGGGCAAGCTTGAGGAACTGCGTTACCCCTTTCTGCAACTGATCTAGCTAATCTGAGACTAGATTTTGGCCCTCCTAGCTCAGAACCCCAGCCTCTAGTTATCTCTGGACTGACTCCAAGAGACACTACGCTGCTTCTGCGTGATTTCCTGCAAGGACTGCATCACCCCTCCTGAAAACTGCGTTGTCTCTCTTTTGCGTAAATGCTGCCTCTCTGAAATGTACTCCTGGTCCTCCTGACCAGTCTCTGCTTCTGCCCCTCTCTGGATCTGATCACTGAATCTCAATCACTTAGTAAACCCTGCCCTAGTGATTTGATTCTTGATCAAAAGCTATGTCTCCTCACACAAATTCGAAAATGCTCAATGGCTCAAGTGTCTCAATGTGTTTTTCCATAGGCCCCTCACCCTCCTTATATTTTTCTGTTGAACCTTCAACGGCCAAGATTAAAACATAACCAAGGGCTAAGATTAACTTGGAGGTGATCCATGACTTTATCTAGAAGATTCACATTTAGTTTAATTAATACCCTTTAATTAATCAGTCTCCCTAAGTTTAGACTTAGGAAAACATTAAAAAACGATTAATTATTTTAATTAAACCATTTCTAAGTGGAATTTTCCAAAACCATTTCTGGGTTTTATGGAATACATGTGTCTTAGCCTATATACAAAGTTACAAGGCTAGAGCACATCCGATGCTACCACAAATCAACACTTTCATCTCAAACTCGGAAGCTAGCCCCCTCTTACACTGATGAATGAGAGGGTCAGCACCTGTCAGGAAGAGATCATCCACATAGAGAACAAAAATGAGAGGCCTTTCTCTATCAACCTTAAAATAAAGGTTTGGATCAGCATTACTTCAAGTGAAGCCCAACTTCATCAAGTAGCTATCTATCCTCTCATACCAAGCCCTGGGGGCTTGCTTCAACCCATAGAGGGTTTTCTTCAACATGCATACGTGGGTGTTTCTATCTCGGACTTCGAACCCCAGAGGTTGCTCCACATACACCTCTTCCTTTATAGATCCATGCAGAAAAGCAGTCTTCAGATCCATCTGATGTAGACCCCATCCTTGCGTAGCAACAAGGGCAATAATAGATCAAATGGTGGTATAGCGGGCCACAGGTGCAAATATATCATCATAATCTATGCCTTCTTTTTGAGAGAAGCCTCGGGCAACGAATCTTGCCTTGTACTTTTCAGCACTTCCATCAGATCCATGCTTGATCTTATAGAGCTATTTCGAGGTGACAACAGATTTGTCCTCCGGTCTTGGGACCACTTCCTAGACATCATTCTTCATAATGGACTCATATTCTTCATGCATAGCATCCTTCCAAACTTGATCCTTTACAGCTTCTTCAAATGTTCCAGGCTCAGATTGTACTATCGTACTCATGATTGCTAGATACCCTTGGTATATCTTTGGCTTCTTGCTTTCACGGAATGTCCCACTTGGGGCAATATGTCTCTCGGCATCTTCGACAGTATCCCTAAGCCATGAGGATCTTCTCTTATTTGAAGGAGGTGGATCAATGGGATCCATAAGTCCTTCAACATCGAGCATCAGGTCATCCTTCGGCTCTTCCGACTTCCCTACTTCTTTCATCTTCTTTGTCTTCCTTGGAGCTAGGAAGATTTCTTACTTTCTTGAGGGCAGCATCTTCATCGAAGGTGACATCGTGGCATATCTCCACTTCTCTTTGACCAGACACATAGATTCTATATGCCTTTAAAGTTTCACTGTAGCCCACAAACATTCCCTTCTTTGCAGAAGCATCCAGCTTGCTTATTTTTTCTTTCGGCACATGAAAGTAACAGGGCAACCAAAAACTCTAAAATGAGAAACATCAGCTTTCTTACCAGAGAAGACTTTTTCGAGAGTTTTGGAGTCCAAAGCGGAATGCGGGCATCTGTTTTGAACATACACAGCACTATTCGCAGCTTCTACCCATAGAAACTTCAGAAGACCTTGGTCACATAGCATGGCACAGGCAGCTTCCACAATGGTCCTGTTCTTTCTTTTAGTAACGCCATTTTGCTCAGCAGTGTACGCAGTTGTGGTCTCCCTCTTAATGCCAGCTTCTCTACAAAAGTCATTAAACTCATTTGACTCATACTCGGTCCCATTGTCGGTCCTCAAAACTTTGATTTTCTTCTCGATTTGATTTTCCACCAAGGCCTTGAAGTTACGGAACCATTTGAATGCTTCGTCCTTCTTCAAAAAAAATATATCCAGGTCTTGCGGGAGAATTCATCTGTAAAATTCATGTAGGAACATCCTCCCAAGGATGTCACAGGCAGCATACCAAATAAGTCAGAATGTATCAACTGCAAGATATCAATTGTCTTTGTGACACTTGAGGGGAATGGTCCCCCTGTATGCTTCCCTTCGGCACAACCCTGACATATACCTTCATGATCATCTCTCAATTCGGGCATCCCTGTCACTACCGTCCTTGCTTCGGGAAGGGCTTTGTAATGAAAGTGTGCAAACCTTCGATGCCATAACTCTGTTTGAAGAAATGTATCACATGGCATAGCCCCCAATGGACTTCCTCCAACCTAGTAGAGTGTATCAACTTTAAAACCAATAGAAAGAGCTTCCTTGAAGTTCTTCTTCCAGATAAGTACCTTTCCATCAACGAATGCCACCTTGAACCCTTTGTCTTCCATTGCTGAAATGGACACAAGGTTCTTCTTCAAATTAGGTACATACAACACATCTTGTGATCGAATGACTTGACCTTGAGATAAATGGAGGATCACAGTCCATGTCCCTTTCACAGGATAGTTGGCCTTATCTCCAAGGATAATTTCCAGATTAGTATCCTTCTCAACCAAATCAGAAAGGGCTTCTTTATAACCAGTGAGGTGCCTTGAAGCACCACTATCAATTAACCAAACATCCAGGGTGTCGGGTGGAGATGCAGCAGAGAGGGCAGATACAAGAATAAAATCATTTCTCTTATTATCAACAACATTAGACTCATCGTACCTGGAATTTCTTGACCTCTTGAAAGGTTGCCCATTTCCATTACGATCAGAGGGAGCCTTCCTTTTTCCTTGGAACCTGTTGTTCCTGCCATTCCTTCTCGAGTTGTTGTTGTCATCATCCCCGGGAGAGTCCCTTCTATTAGGGCACTCTCTTGCATAGTGACCAGTCTTGTTACAAGTGTAACATCTTCCCTTCCTTCCTTTGGGCCCCGCTCTACCATGGTTTTGATTTCTCGGGCCACCATGGTTCTTCTTCTTTACATGAGCGGCAAAGGCAGTAGGGTCACTTCGATTACCATTAGAGGCATACTCCATCATTCTTGTTTCCTCTTGAGTGCATCTCATCAATATTTCATCAAAATCAGGAATCACATTATAAATTAATGGTTAAACAAATTGGGGGGGAGGGGAGAAAATGGAGTATATTAGGTGGTTTTATTAAAGAGAGAAACATCATTGCCCCTTGAAAAGAGAGGGGGAGAAGGATGATAGAGAGTTCAAGCATGGCTATAACCTTATGGCTTTGGTTATTGGCTATGACCAGCTGGCTATGATGGGGACTATGACTAGGGGACCATTACTATAGGCAATCAGCAATGATAAAAGACAATTACTTCTGGGTGGGGGCTATGTAGCAGCAACACTATATGGATGGATGGACACAACCTATAGCTTCTTCGACGGTAGCTGCTCATGGGACTAGCTAGGAATAAATTACACATAGTTAGCTTATCACTACTAATGGGAAATAGTGGGGCAATATCATTTCTATTTCACTACTATGGCACTGCTTTGCTACTGCTCAGAATGGGGCAATCTTATTTCGGGATAATTCACTACAGCCAATATTGAGAATAGTGGTATTGAATACATGCCAATCACGGGGGAGACCTCCAAGTGCAATAAGAACCATCTCTCGATCATATATTGCTTCCCCAATAGCTAGGAGGTTATTCCTGATTTCAGTGAGCCTCATAAAATAGGATTGAATAGATTCATCCTTACCCTTGTTGATATTCTTCAATTGATTCTTGAAAAAGAGGATTTGATTAGCATTGCTAGTTCTGAACATGCTCACCAGCTTATCATACATCTCCTTAGATGTCTTCAGCTCAGAAATGTAAGCAACCAAGTGCTTATGAATAGAATCCCGGATAATCATTGTTGCTTTGATTTCTCGTTTTCTATACTTCGTCTTCGTGGCAACAACTGCATTTGACGAAGGCTCTTGAATATTCCCATGTACATAGTCCATGACATCTTGATCTTCTAGCGCCAAATCCAAGGACATGCATGATAATCAGACTTATCAGTCAATTTATCATCAGCCTTGAAACCCTTGTAGGTTGAGGAGGCCATTTGTCCTTGATAGGATTTCTTCCTTCAGAGATAGCTTCTAACACAAGCTTGGACTCTTGGACTTTGTCTTCACCTCTGCTCTGATACCATGTTAAATTTAGATAACCATGGTGTTTTATGCTTGATGCACTTTTACTTCAATCTTTCTTAGGCCCAATACAAAATAGCAATCACATAAACTTGAAAGTAAAATGTTAATAGATCAATAGAAGACAAGCCAAATATAGATCAGATTTACAATTCCTTTTGTCCAGCAAAGATATGAGATATTGTGGCGTTACAACAGTCAACGGGATGCTTCAACAAGCAAAGTCTTTATTGGTCAGCCAGCACTTTCATGTGTCACACCCATAGCCCTCAAAAGACAGCTCATCACAAGTCAACGCAGACAACTTCAAAAAAGTCAACGCAACAAACTAGGGCTTCGGTCAAACAGCCCGAAATTCCTCGATTTTAGTGCCCAGCTGTACAACCTCCTAAAATCGGAATTTCTGTAGAATATTGAGGTCAAACGACCAAGGGTTGACCACGGTCAATGCTGCAGCATAAAAGCCCTAAACAGATCAACACATAAAACAGAAAGCCCTAAACAGATCAGCACAGAAAACAACAGCTTCGCTCCACACGTGTGAGGGAAAAAAGGCCTCCAAAGGCTATCGAACCAATCAGAACACAATGAGAGAATGTGTGATGAGATGATGAGAAAAGGACCTCCAAGACTCTCCAATTTATATTCATCAATGAGGGTGTGTGACACATCTCTTAGGCGTGTGGGATAAATCTGGCAGACCTTGCACATGTGGAAAATAAATTCAAATCAATGCTCTGCTCATCCGATCAAGATGATCTTTAGATCAATCTTGCACCTCTCCGAAAGAGGAATCCAACAAAACTATGACCATCGTCATATGAGCAGTGCAACATGGAGTTTGGACCTAGTTGCCCAAAATTAACAAGGTTGCTCAATAAATTGATCCAAAACCGGTCAAGCCTTTGACCCAACACACGACACAATTGTTGCTCCAAGTTTGTTGTATTGTTGTCCCTGGTTAGGGCAAGTGCACGCTGCAACAACCCTTAGAAACCCACTCAATAGCCTCTCTTTTGCTGGTAAGGTGTCCTCCAAATGTGTTGTTCTGGGCATGTGGCAGCCCTTGACACCTCCACGTTGGCCTGTTTTGGAGTGGCTAGGCCTGCGACCTACCACAGTCCTCTGCGGCACCCTAACAGCCCTCCAAAACAACCATCCCTTACCTCTTTCAGCCCTCAAACAAACCCACAAATAGCTCCTCAAAGCCTCGGCCTTCCTCCGACAATTCGGATCCCTGAACTAGGGCAGAAATAGCCCTCTCCTTCTTCGTTGGCCTGCCTCTCCTAGCTGCGGCCCAAAACAGGAAATCCTTCTCCCTCCAACGAGCTCTTTTCTTTTGTGTGATGCACAAATGGATGAGGAAATAAGTCCTCCATCACCTCCTAGAAATACACATAATAAGCGCTCCCTTGGACGTTATTCTAGGGCTTGACAAGTTGTCACAGGCCTAAATAATTATTTGAATTCATTTATGATTATGTTAATATTCAAATTGCAGCTAGCTCCATTAGTGTATGGTGCAAATTTAACGTGGAAAATCTATAAAGGTTAGCAAGCAATGTTGTAAATTGTGTAAATTTGTATAGGACAAGTGTTGTGTTACAATGACAACTCTACTAATACCACTTGGATTATTTGGTGTTGTTTGTAATAGTCGTGAAAGCCTAAATTTGCACCAATATAAGAGTTGATAATAATCTAGGTGTGTTTATCAAAGTGTGTAGTGCACTAATAGACCTTTGTCGTTTTCACTAGTCTAACACTAAGTATAAGTGTCAAAATTTCAAACAAATAAACCTACCTTCTAATTACCTTTCATTATTATTTTGTGTGTGTGTGTGTGTGTCAAAGAGAGAGAGATCTATCGAGTTATCGTCTAGCAAGGACTTGGAGTGGTTGTTGCCATGACAACCCATGCTCAAATCTTTGTGTGTATGGTATATATCTTATATTGAGTTGCGGTATAGTAGAGACTTGGAGTGGTTGTTGCCACAACGACCTAGGTTCAAGCCTAGGTGCATATGATCCACCCCTAAATGCTAGTCACTAGCTCATAGTTGTGGCAATGCCACTACATTCAGATTAGCGGCCTACCCTTTGATGTAATAGTATGTCAATGTATAATAGCAACCTTTCCTCAATAAATATATACATGTATAGATAGATAGATATACCAGGTTCAAACCAACCTTTCCTCAATAAATACATACATGTATAGATAGATAGATATACCAGGTTCAAACCTGGGTGGGCATGCTCGTCACTAGCTCATTGTTGTGGCAACACCACTGCATTCAGATTAGTGGCCTAATCACCCTTGATGTAATAGTGTATAGAACCTCTTTGAAAGTTTATTTGCCAACAAGCAGTCATTATTTCATTCTGAATGGGATTCTGATCTGACCAACAAATATACACATAAAGCGTCCACCTATAAAAAGGACAGCCGATTGCTGCATTAGCTCCACAAAAGGGTAAAGTTGCACAAAAACCATGTATCAAATGTAAACCCTTCTCCACCAAATCACATTGACCTACTTTTGTGGTCATCCAGTGGACATTAATACATTTATCTTATCTAAATACATGACCAAAATCCGCTTTCACCCTGCAGATTGTCCCCTCCAAGTGATATATCATAGTTATATTCTCCAAATGCCTTACAAGCACAGTATGGACGATCGTCCCTGCAAATCTGCCCACGGTGCTCTCTTGACTGACTTTAGGTGAACCAGCTGGGAGCACACTTAGAACCGTCATCATCGATGCAATTTGGACTGAACAGAAATGGTTTAATGGTAAACAACTAGTGATATTTTGCCAGACAAATATAAGCCCTAATGCGAATGGCAAACGTGAAAAGTGACCACACAACCGGTGCCTGAATTGGATCGGATAAAGCACATCGCTGTTCTTATATAAAGAGAAAAAAACAGAAAAATCCTGCTCACTTCAGGTTGGCTCATAAATAAAGAAAGAAAATGCGTCTTTTTAAACTTCCCCGTGAATTAACTTTGATATGAATTTATCGACGGAATGTATATCTTTCTTTGTGGAAGAAATCTGAAATTGAGCTTTGAAACTTGTACAGATCAACTTCAACAGATATCACTTTCAAATCGAACTGCATTTCGAATTTCGCCAGGAATTAAGGCCGTAAATGTCCCTTCAAATCTAAATTTAATGATAAAAAATTCCCAAAATATGACATAATGTACCTAATGACCATTAAAACCCCAAAAACGATAGAATGCTTCATTGCGAATGCAATAACTTTCAAATTCGTATATATAAATTTTAAAGATGTCATTTTAAAGTCGAAATGCAATTTGCATTTTATTATGAATTAAGTATGAACTATCAATTTAGCTCTCCGCATTTAAAAATTCCAAAATATCATATAATGGGCATAATAAAATCCAGAAAAATCTACTTCAAGATCTCTTATACCTTAAATTACTGCTAAGCATATCACAAAATTTCAAGAGAAAAACGATTTTACAGTTCTGAGACATGCCTGGGGGGCCGAATGACAAAATTGATAAACTGTTCGATCATCTTCTCGTCTTTCAGAAACAACGCCGTAGAAGCTTCCCCGAGGCCTTTGAAACAGCCGTTTTCTGCACTGTTGCGGCAGGTTAGTTACAAAATGCGTGCTTTGCTGCTTAAATGCCCCGGATTTGCTCCTCTCCCTCTTCTCTCCGCTTGCCAGAGAGAAAAGAGAGCCGAGAAAGAATATCACTCTCCCTGATACAACAACAACAGAAAATGTGCGATATTTCGCAACGCCAAGGCATTTAACCGCCCCGGGCGGTAAGCGAAGCGACGACGGGGAAAGAATAAAAGACCAAAGCGCAATAATAACGGCCTGAGAGCTGACAAAAGCCAGAGATAAAGAAAGGAGAACCCAACAGAGCAACGGCCCAGGCAGAACAAATAAAACCCGCTGTCTCCAAAAGGTGAAAACGCCTGCACCTCAAACACAGCCAAGCCCACCCCTACCACCATCAGCGTCCCCAGATTCAAAGGCCTGGGGCCGGATCCGTGAGCGTCGATTCCATTATCTGACCTAGACCGGGGTCGCGAGTTCCAGTCCGCGTCAGGAAAAGCTTTTATTTTAGCCTCTGCGATATACCCTTTCACAGGATTAACAACAACGATGTGTGTGAGCCCCCACTGCTCTGCGAGAAAGCAGACAAAGATGGCCGCTGGCCTGTCACGCCGTTAGTACGCCGTTAGCTGCAATACTGCCAGCTGGAATGGCGGTCCGCTGCGGACAGCGACGCCTGACGACGAACGCCTCGACAGCACGGCAGACTGGACGGAGAACTAACGGAGGCGGCGGCGATGACTGCCGTAGGGCCTCGTCCATCCTCAATATCTCGCATTCAATTTCACATCGCTCGTCGTTAATATATTACGGGATATGCTTCTCGCTTTCAGAGAGTTCCCGACTCCCGACGCCCCGGGGATCGAACCCGCGACGTCGAGTTCAACGGTCCTGGAGAATATGCTAATGCAATTTCAACGCATGTGACCCCACGAGGGGTTTAATCGGCATCGACGTTACTTTCGGTTAAAGCCGTGCTCGACATTATTAAGGCCAATCATTAAATCCGGGAGACAATCAATGGGTAATCTTGGCAGTCAGCCAACTCTAAGTACTCTGTGGCACAGTAACAATAGAAGTCTAAATACTATAGGATTTAAGGTTTTTATTTGAGCAGTTTAACTCTTTCATGTTTTTGGTTTTGGTTTTTTCAAGCTAATATTTTGTTTGTTTCCAAGGTATTTTTGAATGTTTAAATTAATTTAATATTTTAAAATAATTTAGACATTAGAATTGTATAGATGAAATAGTTTTTTTCTTTGACAATTTTTTGGTTAATTTTAAAAAATTTAAATTTAAGTTGTTTGATTTCTATATTTATAATGTGTCGTAGTTTTTCAATATATTGAATCTATTTATATATTTAAAAAAATATTTACAATAAAAAATAAATTACAATTTCTATTGATATTATATGAAAAAGTCATTGTCTCTAAATTAAACTATGCCCATTAGAATTATACAAATTCCTTAATTCAAATTTCTTATTATTAGTATTTCACCTTAATTTATATTATTTCAATCACTTATAATTTTAATTTTAATATTTAATACTAAAAAAATTTGAGAAGAAATTATTAAACGAAAATATTAACAAATTGTCTTTAGTGCCAATTTTTTTGAAAGTTTTTTTAGTAGATTTTTCTGATCTAATTTCTCTATCATTCGCATATTAATACTACTCCAAATATTAATCTTAATCATTAAACTCAGTTGTCCAAGTAATTTTGGCACCCACCGAATTTAAGTTTCCCATGGATTCTTGAATAATTTTTTAGTTAAAATGTAATTTTTTTTATAATAATTATATTTTAAAATTAATAAACAAATTTATGGTTTTAAGTATTTTTCATTTTACATTTTTTAATCATTAATATTTATAATTCAATAATATTTTTGTTTATTTAAATTAATTATGTTTATTATTTTAATTCATTTTTAAATTGTTAATTAAATTTAGAAAATATAATTTAAAAATAAAATAAAAATTATAAAAATTATAACAAAGTTTCTCATCGAGGTGGTTAATGAAGACATACATGACATTGGGGTGAGCTCCCTACCCTATCGCTTTACAAAACATTTAAGAAGGGTGTGGTGTGGCTTGCTCCCCACATGTAGATGCATGCAAACACTTTCTTTCCAATTTATGAATATGGAAAGATTTCATTCAGGATTTAACTTTGATGATTACAGTGTATCCCTGATGTGATAGACATGGAAAGAAAGAAAGTATTTTTAACGTCCATGAGGCTAAAAATAGCCTATGGGACAGATTGCTTCTCCATATGGCTCTTGTATTCGACCCTTTTCCTGTGGAGTTTTACAATAAACGCTCTCAGCTTCTCGACAAACTTTTCACTGAATAGATTATCCCATGAGCAAGCCGCCAGAATATGCGCATAATTTTCCTTGTTGTCTTTGAAGGCCTCACATTCTAAAATGAAATGTTTTTTTGTTTCCACTTTTCTGGAAGAGCAAAAAATACATACTCTTTCCTCCCACATTTCTTTTGGCCTTTTCCAGCGCCCTGTTTCACAGCGAAGTTGATGAGAATTAGTCCTTGATTGATGGTGTAATTCAGTCTTTCCCCCACCATAGGTGGAATTTTCTCTGGAGTCTTACAGCATCGAGGGGCTTGTGCATGTCATTCACTCATTTTCTTAGAGGATTTCCTTTTGTTTTTACAGAATTGTGCCTGTCATCCCCAAACAATGGAGTTGTGGTGGTTAGGATTTGTTCATTCTTTGAATTGGATAACGAATTTTGGATGATTGGGTGCTCAAGGAAAGAGTGGGATGGTGATTTAATGGGTTGTGTCGACGAATTTTATCTTGGGATGTTGCAGCTTCATTCGAAGTTGGATTTTCTTTCTGTAGCATCTGCCTCACCATCTTTAGTTTGCATCTTTTGCAGGTTGGGTCATCGTGGGACATTTGCATTGGGGTACTCTCTATGACTCTTGACTCTGTTCATATCTTCTTTGGTCTTAATTTTGTTGGTTGCAACTCTGGATGGTGTTCGACTTTTGTTGGCTTTTGGCTTCATGACCTGTGGTGTGTGGACAATGGTTTGGACTTATGCCCTACTCGAGGACCTTTGCTTGCCTTCATTCCTCTCTGTCTCGCCTTTCTTTACTGGCCTCCCTCATTTTCCTAATTCTAGCTTTTGATGGGAAATCAATGTCTCTGCTTCTCTTCCCTTGTTGTGTTGATTTGTGGCCCTGCATTTAGCTTTATCTTCTCTTGAGCACAATGCCTAGGCAATGTATGTGCAACCGCTCAGAAGGGTGGGGTGGACATGGACCTCAAGGTAGAACCCATGCCTAGACAGAAGCACAAGAGGTTGCAACCATCTACCGATATGTTGTCCCTCCCGAGATTTGTGTTGATATCTCTAATTTAGAGTCCCTTTTTGTTGAAGACCATCAGTCTTTGTCTTATTCTAGCATCTTTGAAGAGGAAGTCCATAGCATCCTTGACCTTGGTCACACTAGAGGAAAACAGAAACAATACCTTAACTCAATTACCCTTGAATGGTAGTTGAAAAGCCTCATGGGTAGAGTTTTGATGGAGAAACAAGAGGAGTAGTATGGCATTGTCTCTCCCCTAAATGACATCAAAGGTGCCCAGTGGTACCAAAGTTCGTGCTTGGAGAGTTTGGATGTCAGGATAACCCACTTGGAGTGTCATCTTCAGTGTGAGGCAAAGCCTTTAGCTCCTTCAAGTTCCAATGCCAAGGATATGATTCCCATGATTTCCTCAAACTTATGATTTTATGTCATGCAAACAATAGTACAATGGCATTTCTATTTGTAGTTTCGTAGATGATAGACTTGTTTTATTTTCAGTAGTTATTTTTATCTTGCTCAGACTTTCTCTACCATAGGCAGTCAATATATCAAGTTTCCCTTATGGAAAATTGAGACATTGTTTCCCTTGTGGCAAATTGAGACCACCTACGGTGAACTCAACAAAATCATGGACCCTTGTATATTAAGGTTTTGATTTTTTAAGATAATACTTATATAAATTTAAAAAAAAAAAAAAATGTATAAAAATAATTGAATTTTAAAATTTAATGAAGATGCTACATATTCTACCACAAAATATTTAATGTATTTTAAAAACAATATTTATTTCATTCTTTTTATTTATTGTTTTTTATATTAATGTCAATAAACATAGTCTATTTTAGAATAAGATTTCCAAATTTTCCATTATTTAAAAATAAAAAATTATAAATGATCTAAATTTAATAATCTAAAAATATTGATATATAAATTAATAAATGAAATCAAGGATTCGCAAAACATTTTTCTATTTCCTACTTCTATTCCTATTTTGACCTTACAAATTCTTAACATTACCAATAACACATAAATATTAATATTTTGATAACTATCAACCTTTGTCAACCATTTAATATATATAATTATACCATCCAAATACTTATATCTGAAATAAATGCAAATTGCAATTTTGTTCTTTGCCAAGTAAAATCAAATATCTAAATCAATTCAAATGATTAAAAATTAGGATTTTAACAACGAAAATATATAATTTTAACAATTTAAAAACGACCCATTTAAAAGAAATCCCCGAAAAAATGATACCATATCAGTACCAATCTTACAACACCGGCAATTTGACTTCACTATGACTGTCCCGTGCTTGTGGTGGGGTCGTCCTTTCTCCCTCCGGCCATCCGTTTGGTGACGTGAAGAAACTTCCGTTACTGCTGCTTTTGTAGTTTCAGAAATTATTGGGAATTTAAATATATTTCCCGTTGCTCCTCCAATTCGCAGAATGAATGATTCACTTTGTTTGAATAAAGTGAAGCAACGGGGACAGTGGATAATATTTGTGCCGTTTACTCGGGCCATGATACTGCAGCTCGATTCACGTATGAATCCACGCTTCTACCTTTGAGGGCATGAAATTTGATGGTCAAAGTTTCGTCCGTAATTATAGTGAAAATTTTCCACAGTTATTAATAAAGATAATTCGAATAATGGCATATCAATTGATATGATTGTTATGTCCGGTAAGGAGAATTATTTCAAATTTCAATTTTATACAATAGATGGAAATTTTGATTTTTATGATCAGAATTTTTTAAAAGAATTTATAACTAATTTTATGCAATTGATAAGACTCTTGATTATGAAATTTTGATTTTTAACCTTATTTATTAATGGTTATATATATATATATAATTAATTAATTTAAAAAAAAAACTTTTCTATTGTGGGTGTTCGAGCATGGATTTGTGCTCCAAACTAATATAGGTATGTCAAATCTAAACATATTTTAACATACAATGTTCAGCTAGTGGCTCGCATACAAAATACAATGAATGGGATGGTGAAGACGAATGTGAAGGTGTGGGAGTTATGGTTCATCATGGCGATTAAGTGTGCGGGAGTCCTTGGAAGGACAACTTGATCTATTGGCCACCTACAACTCAATTTCTAGTTTAATTATGGACGATTTGATGGAGAGGCTTAGAAATCTTTACCTAGAATGGAGGGGGAATTCAAGATCATAGGTTTTATGTTGAAATTGGTTAATCATCTAGTGGGAGCAACGGCATGGAAGGTTAGTAATGAGTTTATTAGTATTCAGCCATCACCTTAAGGCATATCCTCACCTGAATTTAGGGAGATTTTCTTAGAGCTTCCTTTTTATATTAAGCCTTGGATGCTCTTGGACTCTCTATGGCCAACTCGATGTGTTTCTACAAAAAGAAATATCCCTGATTGTTGGCTTCATTCTGGCTTTAATATAAGGTCAAGTTTTGTGGATGCAAGTTCGCTGACTCCAGACTTGGACTTTGGGTGGCTTTGTGCTTTGGCTTCGTGGTAATCTCTATATCTTATAGTTCATGCTTCCCTAGTTTTTCAGTTTTGCATTCTCAATTCAAAGTTTGTTTTGTTGAAATTTGCAACCAGAAACAGTGAAATTGGCATCCAAAAACAACACACACACTAGTGTGGGACCACATGTCACACAGTGATGGATCCTAGCAACACATTAGTGTGCAGGCCATTTTTTAATTAAATTGGAAAATTAATTTTAATCTTATCTTATAACAACTTGTAATAGTTAACTAAGTGTGATAGACTTAGTTAGCTCAATAATTTCGAGTTTAGGATCAAAGGATAGTCATGTAGAGTGATTCTATTATTAACAGGGTCCAGTGGCAGTTGTAGCACTAGTGTAGTGTGAGTGGGATCAGTTAACTCACATTAATTGAGTTAAAATTAGTTTAACTAGTTCTAACTGATTGATGAGCTAGTGAAATATCAAGTGAATTAGAATAGATTTAATTCACTAGTACCAAGTAACTTATGATTCACTATTTATAGCTGCATACATGCTAATTCTGGTGGAGACCCAGTTGAGACAAAGGTTCAAGGCAAGTAAACTATCAGTTGTATTTTTAGCAAATTGTCCAGATGGAGTTATAAAACCACAGAAAGCCCATGATGAATTGCACAATCAAGGAAGGTTGAATTTCCTATTCAATAGGGGTTTAATTCTCTAGGGATTGTGTAAGCAACGTAGGCTGAGGGTAGGTTAATAATTGGCTATGTGTTTGTCAATTTTTTCCTAGATCAACGTGAAGTAATTGGTAGAGTGTATGAGGTTGTGGTGAGCACAAATACATTGTATTGTTTCATGATTCCTTGGTTGATTATACAATAAATATGGAGGGGTTTGAGGAGTTGCTTTCCCCGGGAATATCTAGTGTTGTGTATTGATTTACTTCTTTCTCTTACTTACATGTGATTGAGTGATCAGAGTGGGATCAGGGCCTAAGGATTAGCTAAAATTTCAAAGTGCTAAAAAATGCTTCAAACCAAGATGAGAGTGTAGATCTTGTCACCAGGATTCCAACACAACTCGTTTCATCAAATTCTGAGTTCGTATGATTGAGTTATGGCATGTTGTTCACTTTCCAAAACAAGTTTAGAACCGGATAGACCAGCAGAGTGGGATCCGAATTGGTGGTTTTCATGGAGTATTGAACTCTGCATATAGAATTAGGGATTGCACAACCGCGGAAATGTTGCAGGTGGAACGTACGGCCGTGATCCAGTCAACAACGAGGGTTGAATGGTGGTTATTAGATTGCAGAAGCAGTAGTGGGAGATCAACAGGAGAGATCTCATCGCAGTGGAGAAACATCGCACATCTCATAGAACATAGTTTACCGTTAAAGAGTTTCGCAAAGTTAAATTGTTTAACCTGTGATGCGAAATGAGGAGGTGGAGATATAACTAGGATCATCGGATCAAGGACCAAACCAATGGTGGAGATCATAGCGCACGGGAAGCGACTTCACACTTCGCAAGGAATAAGGTTTAATGGTATAAAGTTAAAATTGCGAACTGCGACAAGCTATATGTACGATAAGCCAAAGAGCAATGGGTTAAGATTTCCAATTTGCGAAACTTAAACCCTACGATCTGCGAAAAGGGTATTTCGGTCAAATTATGATGTGGCGATGCGATTGCAACTTCGCATCGACACTTGTATTGTTTAGAAGTTAAGGGTATTTGTTATATTTCGCGACGTACGATCTACGAGATTGTATGTCTCCCGATCTGCGATGTACCTTGTATTACGGTTGTGAATTTGTTTGATATTGCGAAGTCCCATAAAAGGGATATGATGTTGATCGCGAACATATGTATGTGTAATGAAACTCTGATATTGTATTCTGTTATTTCCGCTAACGTATAAGCCACTTACCGGTTGGGGGTGCACATGTGGCCACCACCCTAACCATAACTTTTAATGCACGAATTAATTGGTGGAGCAGATAAGGGCGCGCCAAAATTGGGTGGTCAGCCCTAATCTAACTCCAGTTAACTGGAGTTCTCCACATTTAGTGGAGTTTTCCTAGCAGATATTGGGAAAAAGTGTAGAAGGCTCAATTTTCGACAATTATGAATGAAGGAAGAGTCATTCTTGACTAATTCGAGCATTCTAGAGCCATTGGTGAGGCTTGCATAGCCAGTTGAGGACTTATGAGCGTGGTTTGCTTCAGAGAAGTTCCAAGGGCCACCAGGAGCCAACAGGAGAATGAGGCCTAGCCAAGGCAACCAGAGGCCATTCTCAAGAAACCAATGGTCATTTATAACTATCTTGAACCTTCTGAATCTAATAATGGGGTTTGCAGAAGCATTTGGAGACTTCTAGAGCCGAAGAAGCCACAGGGAATTTTGAGGGAGCCTAGTGCCACCAGGTGTTGGAGGCATAGAATGGGGAGCCTGAGTTCATTATGAGCAAATGAACAACATATTTTGGATGATTGATATGTGTTGGAGACAGTAGAATAGGTTTCAGGAGCAGAAGAGGACTTCTAGGAGATTTTGTGCCGCAAAGAAGCTCAGGGAAGCTCAAGGACACCGACCGAAGAGGTCAAGCCCAAGGGAGCCTAGGTCCATTTCAGAGATTGAGCAGTCAATCCAGGGGTATTTTGGTATTCTAAACCCATTGGTACAGTCCAAAAAACCATTGGAGATGAGAATCAGCTTGTAAAAGAAAGTTACCATCTTAATCCCAAAGAGCCAAGTCCATTGACGGAGGCTCAAGGAGACGTAGCCCAAGTGTTGATGGTGAACTCGTTTATTATGTTTGTTGTTATGTGTTGATGGTTAATTCGCTGCAATTTATGGTTGTAGTACATGTTTTTAATCAACTTAAACAAATTTTTAACTGCTCACACATAAAGCCTTAAACTAGTTAAAACACATACACCTGAATCAAGAATTCAATTCCACACATGCATGTATAAGCAAGATCCTTAATTTGTTTTAATTGTGTGGGAGTGCTTGCATAGAAAAATAAGTCAGCCACCCATATCAGATCATTGAGCGACCATGTTTATATTCCGCAAATATTGTAAAAGGATTCAGTATCTTTTTTTAGTACATTACATGATCGGATTGAATCCATTAGTGTAATTTCTACATGGTATTATAGATATTTTCTACATGGTATCAGAGCAGGATTTTTTTTGGCAGCGAGTTTGCAGAGAATATCTGAAAATTTTGATGCAAAATTTTCAAAAAAAAATAGCATATTTGGATTCCTTGTGAAAAAATACTCAAATTGAAAAAAAAAATCGGTCGAATCAGAGCTTAGATGAGGGAGATATCGTCGATTTAAAATCAATGTTTTTTTTAGAAAATTTTGCGACGGTAGGACGATTACAATGTGCGCGAGTCAGAAAAGGAAAGAAAGCCAAGGGAAAGAAGTCCCAAGGCAAAGAGGGCAAGTCCAAGATCAGATGTTTTCACTGTCACGAGCATGGGCACTATTCTTCGAATTGTCCACAGAAGAAGGCAAGCAAGAAGGAGCATGCAGTAGCAGTGGGTGAAGCATTGGCTTCACAGTTCAAGTTTGATTTTACTCTCATTGCATGCATGACCAGCAATGTAATTGGATGCATGTGGTATCTATAGAACAGTGCCTCGTTCCATATGACGGCGAATAGAGATCTCTTTAGTGACTTGGAGGAGAAGGACCTCCAGCAGAACATAGAGTTTAGATATGACGGGAGGTATAGCGCGACCGGCATAGGTACAATTACCTTTCAGAGGGAGTCTGGCTCCCCTCTCAGACTAGCAGATTTTTTGAATGTTCCAGGCCTAAGGAAGGATCTTATCTCCATAGCGATATTGGAAGACCGTGGTTATGAGGTGATGTTTAGAAAAGGAAAGGTGTTCCTTAAACACATAGCCACAAGACAGGTGAAGCAGATCGGTTCAAGAGTCAAGAACCTGTATGCTCTTGAGGTTGAGGATGCATGCAAGGCTTTGAGGAGAAAATAAGTGGTTAATGACTTGGTGGTTGAGAGGGAGCAATTATCTCTCAACATGCAGCCTCAGAAGCAATCTCAGAACTTTGTGGAGCAGCCACAATTGGAGAAGTAGAGAGGAGACAGAGTGGAAGAGTCCACTCAAGTAGAGACCTCCAAGAGGGGGAAATTTCGAGCCGGAAAGGCAAAGGGAGTACATGGAGCTATACCTCTAGGTGAGAGGTGGGGCGATGTGCACAATTAATCCCAAGAAGGAATTTGGGCAGGGTCCATTGAGATGGTGTGTCTCATGGATTGAACCTGGCTACAAAGAGGCCACAATATAGCAGTAGCAGGAAGGATCGGTTAGATTGATGCAGCAAGATGTGAGGAGGACAAAAATCAAAGTGACATGTATCAGATACTGGAGCGCAAACCAGAGTTGGCAGCAGTGCAGAGTGCATGGATGCATATCTCAACAATGCAGAGAGTCTAGTAGACATGTGCAGTAACTAGTAGCAATAGAAGACTTTGATGATGGGTGCATTATACTGATTCAGTTGTTTGGAGGCTATTCAGTTTCAGGAGAGTTTCATGTGCGAACAACACTAGAGCAGTGTTGCATGCAGAACATTCCAAAGGTACCAGATCGTGACAGATTGATTCCTTTCTTGTTGAGAGGGAGTGTTGAAATTTGCAACAAGAAACAGTGAAATTGGAAACCAGAAAAAAACACACACACTACTGTGGGATCACAGGTCTCACAATGATGGATCCTAGAAACACATTAGTGTGCAAAGCTATTTTTAAATAAATTGGAAAATTAATTGTAATCTTATCTCATAACAACTTGTAATAGTTAAATAAGTGTGATATACTTAGTTAGCTCAAGAATTTCGAGTTGAGGGTCAAATGAAAGGCATGTAGAGAGATTCTATTAGTAACAAGGTCCAGTTGCATTTGTAACACTAGTGTAGTGTGAGTGGGATCAGTTAACTCACACTAATTGAATTAAAATCAGTTTAACTAGTTCTAACTGATTGATGAGCTAGTGGAAGATCAAGTGAATTACAATAGATTTAATTCACTAGTAGTGATCTACCAAGTAACTGATGATTCACTATTTATAGCTGCATGCATGCTAATTCTGGTGGAGACCTAGTTGAGACAAAGGTTCAAGGCAAGTAAACTATCAATTTTATTTTTAGCAAACTACCACAATGCAATTATAAATGCACAGAAAACCCATGATGAATTGCGCAATCAAGGAAGGTTGAATTTCCTATTTAATAGGGGTTTAATTCTCTAGGGATTGTGTAAGCAGGGTAGGCTGAGGGTAGGTTGATAATTGGCTATGTGTTTGTCCAATTTTGCCTAGATAAGTGTGAATAAATTGGTAGAGTGTATGAGGTTGTGGTGAGCACAAATACATTGTATTTTTTCATGATTCCTTGGTTGATTATACAATAAATATGGAGGGGTTTTGAGCAGTTGCTTTCCCTCGGAAATATCTGGGGTTGTGTATGTGATTGAGCGACCGTGTTTATATTCCACAAATATTGTAGAAGGATTCAGTATCTTGTTTTAGTACATTACATGATCGGATTGCATCCATTGGTGTAATTTCTACATGGTATTATAGTTGTGTTAGAGATTTTCTACATGTTTCTTTGGTTGCTCATTCAGTTATCAGTTCTTTGGTCTTTTTATATTATTAGGGATAGTTTTCCTCTAACACTTTTACTCCTCCCCGTGTTATTAGTTTTCTTTATTGCCCCCTATCCTTCGTGGCCTTTATATGAAGGTATCTCTGAAGGTTTATCAAGTCTTGGAAGCCTATATCTTTCCACTTTCTTGTCCTAGGTCTTTCATTTTCCTATGATAAGTCTTCCTCTAGAACTATTTTATGTTTACCATTTCTTTGGGACTGAACCAACTCCCCTATATTTTGGAACATATAGTTTTTTGTTCCCCCTTGCATATGGCATGAAAATAATCTCCTTAAGTGGTAGACAAGGGAGAGGGAGCAGAGCTACTCCCTCTACAAGTGCGGATTCTCATCATTTGTCTTCCTTTCAACCTTACATCTAGATTACAACTCATTGCTCTAGGGATCATTTTTATGGACGTGATTCTTCAGATGGTTTAATGAACCATGTCAGAAGTGGAGGAGGAAGTTTGATATGAATGGAGATTCATTCCTGATCACAGGTTGACAAGGAAACTAGGAGCTGGATCCTTGAGATTTTCACTTTCTATTCAATCTTGACAAACCTCATACATGCAGGTAGTCAATCTCTATTAACATATAAAAATGATCACGGGGAGAGTTCTCATTAAGAGTCTAAAACTCATTAAGAGACAGTTGTTTGCATTGTAAAGATTCTGGATAAATTACAGAAAATAGATAATGAAGTCTCTATTTTGACTAAGGAAATGATAGGCAACACCTTTACCCAACCACCAATCTAGGTGGACCCTGAGGATGACATGATCAAGTAAGCTTATGTTTTTGTTACAGTTTTCTATAGTGGCACTAGTTTAATTGTGCATGTCAGTATCTAGTAATATATTTTTGTTAGCTATCATTTTACTTTAAATGATAGAATTATAGCTTTAATTATACGTAATGTAAAAATTATTCGCAACCACCAATTTAGGTGGACCCTCACGATGACATGATCAAGTAAGCTTATGTTTTTGTTACAGTTTTCTATAATGGCACTAGTTTAATTGTGCGTGTCACTATCTAGTAATATGTTTTTGTTAGTTATCATTTTACTTTAAATGATAGACTTATAGCTTTAAAAATATGTAATGTAAAAATGACTCACAACCACCAATCTAGGTGGACCCTCAGGATGACATGCTCAAGTAAGCTTATGTTTTTGTCACAGTTTTCTATAGTGGCACTAGTTTAATTGTGTGTGTCAATATCTAGTAATCTATTTTTGTTAGTTATCATTTTACTTTATATGATAGACTTATAGCTTTAATAATATCTAATGTAAAAATTTGGAGACTCTGCTACTTTCCCATGTAGCAAACCAACAACTTTTGGACATCAACTATCTATATCTTTTTTTGAAAATTGATATCAAATACCTAACTATAATAATAATAATAATTATTATTATTATTATTTATCAAAAATTTAAAAAGTAAAATTAAGTGAATGAAATCATAAATGAATGTGTAAAGATGGTGAAGAATACTTGAATGATTTGTTTGTTACATTCTCTTTTTCTTAGGTCTATCTGAAATGAAATATAACCATATCAAACGAGAAAAATAGAGAGGACAAGGACATTTGGTGAAATATTAGCATTAAATGAATGTGCAAAGATGGTAAAGAATAAGTGAATGATTTGTTTGTTACATTTCATTTTATATTTTATATTTTATATTTTATTTTATTTTATTTCATTTTTTATATCCAAAATGAAATATAACCATATCAAATAAGAAGAATGGATAAGACAAAGACATTTGGTGGAAATATTAGTATTATTAAATGAGGAACTAAAACAACAGTGATTGATGGTTTTTATTTGAAAGTAATATATAAATTTAAAATATTTTTCTTATAATATTATTTAGTGGTTGATACAATGGGGTGCTATTCTCTCCACTTAATTTCAAATCTCAAAAGTAAACATCCTCATAAAATCTCAATTTAATTTTATGATATATCCTAACTTATAAGCTAGTTGCTAGATTTATAATAATATCTTAATAAATTTTTAGTTTTTATTATAATAACTACTCCACTAATTATAGTTCTAGAATGTTTTCGAGAATGTTTTTTTTTTTTTTTTTAACTGAAACGGGTGTATCTTTATTTATATTGGAAGGAATTTGGACTTACGCCACTGCTGCCATCATTACATTGCATCTTATTCTGTTCCATGTTACATGTTGCATAATCCTCATGGGTTACATAGATGAATGGAGCTATCCCCATAGATGGGTTACATAGATGAATGGGTTACATAGATGAATGGAGCTATACATGGGTCAATTATAAATTAAATTAATAATTATATAAAATTCAAATATGTAATTAAATTTAATTATAAATTAAATTACAAATATAAAGAATATTTTCAATAAATTATTATATATATAATTAAGGTGGTAAGGTGAAATGGTTGTTATTTTCCCTATTCAAATTTAAGTCTTAACTAGTGAAATGGTTGTTATTTCCCTATTCAAATTTAAATCTTAATTAGTGAAATGATGAATTATAAAACTTTGATAAATATTATTGTAACGACTTTGTGCCTTGAATATTGTTGAATTACCTTGTGTATACTTGTGGGCTAGCCTTATCTCAACCTATCCCTTGTTAAGAATTTTTTTTTCTATCACATACATATATATAATATAATTTAGCAATATATGAATTAACATATATATAATTTAATTTAGCAATATATGAATTAACATAGAATTTAGTTAAAAAGTATACCAATTGTCTAAATAAGTTATTTTATTATAAAAGAGATCCTTATTTAAACAAGAGTCGGGTGGTGGCATTGTCCCTGTTTTGTCCACATGAATTACTTGCATTTCTTTTTAAATACATTGAAGTTTGCATATAAATCTGTAAAAATCTATAAAAAATAAAAATAAAAATAAAACCACAAATATCAATGGTTAATATATATTTGAAAGTAAGAAAATCACTGATGTTCAACAAAAGTTGTGATTGCATACATAGAACAAAATACCATTCCTAGTTGTACTTTATTTGGGTGCATATCCTTGTTTTTATCATATTCACATATATTTAGAAACATTAATACAAATTCAAAAAAAAAAACTAAAACTAAAATAATTTTTCTATACAACCATATACTTATTACATTAATATCTAAATTTGTTATTTTAAAAATGACATTTACAACTTGAAATAATAAATTCGAAGAAAATTACAGATTAAATGAAATTCAAATTAAAAAGTTTAATGAAATTTTGTGTAAATAGAATGAATTAGAGTTTGTTAGTTTATGTAGCATCGGATGTGTTCTAGTCACGAAATTTGGTGGAGGTGCTAAAATACATGAGATCTCCATAACCCGAAAATCGTTTCTGGAAATTTCGCCTAGAAATGACTTAATTAGATTATTAACTTATTTTTTAATGTTTCCTAACTCTAAACTTAGGAAAATTGGTTAATTAATCATAATTAATTAAGCCAAGGTGAATTCTCTAGAAACTCATATGGATAGACTCTATTATGATCCTAACCCTTGATTAAGATTTAATATTGGTTGTTGGTGCTCCAACAAAGGATTATAAGCAGACGTCGATGGGCACTTGAAGAACATACTAGAGACACTTGGAGAATTCAATTTTCAAGAGTAGCAACAGTTAGTCACCGGAGAGTTCTAGCTCCAGTGACGGAGCAAAGTCAATGAGAGGCAGGGACAGTGCTCCGGAGGAAGATCTCCAGATCTGGAGAGGCAATAGTAAGAGGTTGAGTTATTCCCAGTGAGGCAACACAGAGGGCTGCGCAATTGCTTCAGAAGAGAAATTTGATTTGGCTGAAGGAAAAATTGATTCAACTTCCAGAGGGCGGGAAAGTCTTCCAAAGGGCTAGAGAATCAGTTTCCTCAGTAGAGACAGGAAAAACGATTTGATCAAAGGCAATTTTAGACTAGACATCCAAGGGTCTATGCAAGCACCGCGCAGAAGCTGACACATAGGGTTCAAGAGGATGCATTTTCTGAGGTAGAGTTGTGTCGGGGTTGCTTATGGAGGAAGGGAAATTCCCTTAGGGTTGCCAGTTGGGCATCCATAGATTGTACTTAGATTTCACTGCTGCATATAATAAAAAACCCTCAGTTGTTGCACCAGTTTTCCCAAGTTGGGTTTTTCCAGGGACATTTGTCCAAAAACAAATGTGTTAATTATTGTGTGTGTGTGTTAGTATTTCGTAGTTCTAGTGCTATTTTCTTCTGTAGTTTATTTGTGAAGATTACAATGTGAATCATTTGATATTTGTCATAGCAGATAAATTGTGAAATAAATTAACAATTTGAAAAATAATTTCAAATATTGTGATAAATGAATTATTCACATGATATCAGAGCGTAAGTGATCATCCAAGAAGCTCAGAAATAGAGGCGAGAATTTCGTTGTTCAGAGGGAGCAACAGGTCGAAATTCTCAGAGGCTACATAGTACCCATACAAGGAGGTCGAATTGTTGGGGCATGGGTTTGATTTTTCAGGTGCAAGCTCGCAAAAAAATTGATTTGGTTAGGATAATGATTCCAGTAGTCAAAGGGAGCAACAACAACTCAGATTTTTCGTTGAGCAAACTTCTAGTTGGACGCAAAAGGGTTTGTAGTATCAGAACCAGTATCGGGTGGAAGACAAATTGCAAACACAGAGGGTTTCTAGCCAATAAATCTAATTTTCCCAGTTGTAAGTGGTAGTAGGAGCTAGTAGTACCACACATTCTAGGAGTAAGTGCGAGTAACAAAGCAGTAGCCTAACAAAGGAAGAGGGAGTTTCCAAAATAGATTAGACATGGCCACAAGAGGGCTCAGAGACCAAGATAGATTGGAGGGAGCCTCCAACTATGTCATATGGAACGCAAGGATGATATTCCTTCTAGATGAATATGGTATGAAGACCTATGCAGAAAGTGTGATAGCAATACCCCAGGATGTCGATAACCAGAAGGATTACAAGAAGGAGATGGCGAAGGCCAAGAGGTTGATTTTCGATGGAGTCTGATATCATCTCGTCTCACATGTGGTAGAGAAAGGAACAACCAAGGAGATGTGGGATGATTTTTCTGAGTTTTTTGAGAGTTATTCTGAGCAACAAAATATGTACCTCTAAGAGAAGTCGAGGAACACCAGGATGCAAAAATGAGAGAGCATAGATGCCTTTCTCACTCGGATTCAGGAAGTCCAAGATCTATTGTTAGTTGTTGGGTCAACACCTCAACCCATGGAGCTTTTACGATTGACACTAAATAATGTCTCAGAAGACTAACAAGTATTTTTTTAGAGTATCTTGGGTAACCTTGCCAAGGTGGGACATGATGTGGCCGGATCTGTAACAGGAAGAGTTGAGACGGGCTCTATTGAAGAGCACCATCAGTGGAAGTAGCAGTAAGGGTGTGAAGAGTGAGGAGGAGAATGTGGCCCTTGCATCTAAGGGTCCCAGTCAGGCACAGGGGGAGAAGAAGAAGAAGAAAAAGGATATGTCAAAGGTCAAGTGCTTCAGGTGTGTTAAGTACAGTCACTACAACACGCAGTGTCCTCTCAGAAAGAAGGACCAACAGGCAGCGTCAGCTGAGATCAACAAGTTTTCCTCCAGGTTTAAGGAAGACTTCGCAATGTTGGAAGTTATACTTCCAGGAGTGAGGTGGGATGACTTGGAGTTGTATCCTTGGAGAGCGACAGGTTTGGGCAGGGTCCATTGAGGAGACCACCTCATGGATCATTACCTAGCTACGGGGCCCACAATATTCAATAGTAGGATGGACCAATGTCAGAGATGCAGTCAGATTCTAAAGTGACACTTGCAGACTGGTAACAGTTAGATATTGGAGAGCGCAGTGCAGAGTTGGAAACAATGCAAAGTGGCACAATGTGGAGTTAACAATAGCGCAAATTCTTCAGTGATAATGTAGAGGCTAGAAGCAGTCAATACTCGGGTGACAAATGCACCATATTGAATACAATTGATTTAGTATTTCATATGCTTCTTAGTTGCAGTAGTTGCATTTGCAGCAACAACAGATGAGAGGGAGTTGCAGTGTAGATGCAGTTGATTTATTCCTAGTGAGGCAGCGCAAACGGTTGCACAATTGATTCAGAAGAGCAATTCAATTTGGCTGAAGGAAAATTCGATTAAGCTTCCAGAGACTAGGAAAGTCTTCCAGAGGGCCATAGAGTCATTTTCCACACCATAGACATGAATAATGACTTGATTAAAGGTAGTTTCGAACTAGAGGTCCAAGGGTTTGTGCAAGCATTATGCAGAACGCTGACACAGAGGGTTCAGGAGGACGAGTTTTCTTAGGTAAAGTTGTGTCGGGGTTGCTTATGGACGAAGGGAAATTCCCTTAGATAATTTTGGTTAGATTTACTTTTTTGGATTTCTATTTGGGCATACATAGATTGTACTTAGATTTCACTGCTGCATAATGATAAAAAACCCCGAGTTACTGCACCGGTTTTCCAAGTTGGGTTTTTCCAGGGACATTTGTCCAAAAATAATTGTGTTAATTATTGTGTGTGTGTGTGTGCTAGTATTTTCTCAGTTCCAACGTTATTTTCTTCTGCATTTTATTTGTGAAGATCATAGTGTGAATTATTTGATATTTTCCGTAGCAGAAAATTTGTTAAATAAATTATTAGAGAAATATTTTATAGTTGTTGTAATAAATGATTTTTCACATAGCATTCATATCTTACTATGACAAAATAATCCAAGGGTTTAGTTCAAAAAACTACTACTAATTAAGAAGTGGAACTTATGTTAACTCATTTACATTCAATTTCGAGATCTTGTTTACTCAAAGAAAGAAATACATCAACATTTACAATAATTCTTTCGATAATAAAAAGGACAAGCTCAATATCAATTTGAAAATAAAACAAATAAAAGCTCTAGCTTCATTTTACTCTTTCTAAACATAGAATCAAAATGACTCACTTCTTCGAATTAAAAGAGAAATTTACAGTAGTACAACAAATCCTTCTTTTTTTCAAAATTTCAGAACCCTTGAACATGGGTTCGAGAGAGTCTTGAATAGTTTTTCAAACTATGAAAGGACTAACTAGAATTTGGATATTCCCTCAACCAAAGCAAAACGTAGTAAAATAAAATAGTAAACAATTGCAATAGTAACACTAAAAAGAGATCGAACATAGTTACCGATCAAATGAGAAAATTACCAATTACACGTTTTTTTGAGGTAGCAAAATAAGATATCGATTTTGAAAAGTGGTGATGCAAAATCCTTTTTTTTTTAGCATATTTTTGGCACTTTAAATTTTTTATGCATAATTTTTTAAAAATTGTTAGTGATTTTCATGTTGATTTTGAAAAGTGGTTATTCAAAATATTTTTTTTTAACATGTTTTTTGCACTTTCAATTTTTTTTAATCGTTAGTGATTTCCATACTGATTTTGAAAAGTGGTTATTCAATATATATATATTTTTAGCATATTTTTGGCACTTTAATTTTTTTTTTATATATCAAGTTTTTTGGAGCATATTTTCATGTTGATTTTGAAAAGTGCTAATGCAATATCAACCCCCTTTTTTTTAGAGGACTCACTTTTTACACTTTAAATTTTCAAATGTATTAAGTGTGAATAATTTTCTTTAAATGTTGAATTTTTTACAATTTTTGTCTTATTCATCTTCCACTTTTTCCTCTTAAGGATATTTTTAAGGGTTTTCCAAACATGTGTTTTTTGCTCTTCTTTGCAATGTTTTTTTTTATAATGAAAATTTTAATTTGTTTTGCAAGATTTGAAAAAAAATAGTAACATTAATATTTTGAAGTTGTGATTTTTTATATATTTATATATTTATATATTGTTAATTAACACTTCAATACACATAAAATATTTATCACTAAAATAACAATTTTAAACACTCAACAAAAAATACACAATTTGCATATAAATATAATTTAAAAAATATGTATTTTAAGACATTTTTGCTAAAAAGCTACATGTTAAATAAAATAATTTATGAAAATTGAATAAAATAGTTCAAAAAACATCAAACTTTATGAATTTATATTCAAAGATAATGACATTTTAAGTTTATTTTCTAAAAAATTATGATTCAAATAAGATTTAAAGTAAAAATAACAAAAAGAAAATATAACATATAATTTAAAAAACCAATAAATTATATAAAGAGAAAAAAAAAATAAAAAAAAAAATTATAAACAGAAAAGTGAAAAAAATAATAAAAATTGGAAATTATAAAAAATAAAAAAAATAGCTACAACTCTGCGCGCTTGACCTAGCCGTGCTGCTCTGAGCTTGCGGCTACATGCTTTCCATGGCCCCTCCGATTGATTCCACGGAGGGGGGCGATGCTCAATCGGCGTTTTCAGCACTTATCAATTCCCTGCCGACTCAGCGCCCTCACCCTTCACTGTCTAAGTTCGTCAAGAAGCTGGACGGTTTGCAAGAGGTTATTCTGCCTCCTTCTTTGCCTAGAATGGCTGCTCTCTCACTTGCTGAACGGGGGCTTATTGGGAAATTCACTGGCCTATGGCCATCCCCCAAATCTGTTCAACGCTGGATTGAGAAGAACTGGGCGGACAAAGTTAGTGGCAAAATCTCTATTCGCTTATGTGGGAAAGGATATTACACATTCCACTTCGAAACAAGAGCAGACAAGGACTTAATATTCAGAAACGACCCTTATTTTATGGACTCCAGAGGGCTGTACTTGAACAAATGGACTCTAGACTTCGACCTCGAGCTGGATGTTCCTAATGTTGTCCCAGTCTGGGTTTGTCTTCTGCATCTCCCGCTCCATTGCTAGGGTGATGGCTCGGTTCGAGCCATTGGCAATGCTGTTGGGAAGTACATCAATCGGAGCGAGCCCAAGGACAATATGCAAGCCTGCGCGCGTATTTGCGTTGAAGTTGATCTTGGCAAGGGTCTCCCAGAGGCCATCAAGCTAAAGGTTGATGACTGGACACACATTCAGCAATTGGACTACGAACAAATTCCATTCAAATGCAAGGTATGTCACGAGTACGGTCATTTTGCCAATCATTGTTCTAAAATTGTTAATGATGAAAATGCTCAACCTGAGAAACAATGGGAGACTATCAAGAGGAAAAATACTGCTGCTGCGCCGTAAGCTGAAGCTCCTCCCAAATCAGCTCCCTTCAAACCCAACCCCTCCACCTCGCCGACTCCTCCGCCCTCCCCTCCCAAGAAAACCTTTGAATCTGCCAATCCCTTCTCCTCCATTTCCCTAGAAAATGATCTCCCCATCCCTCCATCTCAGGGAGGCTCTCTTGCTCCTACTCCCCCTTCTAACCCCTCTCCATCATTTTCCCATGATCCTCCTACATCTAGATCAACCAGAAGCTCTTCCAAAGAACACGGTGCCAATCTGGATACTAGCAGAAAACAAGGACCAGGCAGAAGATCCACCAAACAGCAGAGAGAAGAAAATGCACAAAAATATATTGCTATGT
The DNA here is from genome assembly GCA_034641835.2 of Pinus albicaulis. NCBI lineage: Eukaryota > Viridiplantae > Streptophyta > Pinopsida > Pinales > Pinaceae > Pinus > Pinus albicaulis. Next base: position 215,770,770 of record CM076573.1, read on the forward strand.
GTACTCAAAACCCCATAGAAACTTACATCCTAGGGAAAAATAGCAAGGAAACGGCACATAAAGATCAGGGAGGGCGAGCAACTCTCCGTATCCCTCTCACTCAATGATGAAAGCCCTATCCTGGAACAACAGGGGATTCGGGCACCCCTCCAAAATCAAAGCTCTAAATGATCTGATTGCTCAAGAAAAACCAGGAATTCTTATGCTACAAGAAACTAAGCAAGGTTGTCATGAAATGAGAGGGATTATTGACCGCCTTAAGTATTATGAAGGAAGTATCTACGAGTCTAGGGGAGCTTCAGAGGGAATCACTACCCTCTGGAACCACACTGCTTGGAGGCACAAAACTGATACAATTAACCAATTTTCGATTAAAGTTGTATTAGAAAACCCCATGAACAACCAAACAATAGTCATCTATAATGTTTATGCTCCTAATCACTACAGGGACAAAGCGCAGTGTTGGAATTCACTCCAAACTGACATTGACGATGAAGAAAGCAGCAACGTTATTCTTGGAGGAGATCTTAATCTCATACTCCACGCCAACGAAAAGAAAGGGGGCTGTTTTACACACCACCCCTGCAGAACGCAACTGGAGACTATTATGCAGGACCACGATCTCATTGACGTTGCTCCCAAAAATAGAAGGTACACATGGAATAATCACAGATTGGGCATGGCTAACATTATGGAGCGGCTAGACAGGTTTCTGGTGAATATCTCACTCCTCTCCTCCTTCTCCACGGCATACTCTGTTATTCTCCCATTCGCAGCTTCAGATCACTATCCCACAGCGCTAACACTTGATACCCATAGCTCTCTAGGCCCCATTCCGTTTAAGTACAGCCCGCTGTGGAACAATTTGCCTATTGTTGATCAGATTGTTAAACAAACATGGTGTCAGCACATTGAAGGATCGTCGGGTTTTATTTGGGAAAGCAAATTAAAAGCGCTTTAAAAGAATGGGGCCGGAACCACTATAAGGAGCCGGAGAAAGTAAAAGCTGAGATCAAAAATAAATTGGAACAGGTCCATAGTACCATAGAGGAACAAGGTCTGTCTCAGGAATCCAAAGCCAGAGAATGTGATCTTTATTTTCAGCTCTATCGTGCCAATCGTATGGAGGAGCAGAAATGGAGAATCAAATCCCGTCAGCTGTGGCTGCAAGGAGGGGACAAAAAATCCACCTTTTTCCAAAAGCAGACCACAGTCAGAAAAATTAGAAACAATGTCACCTCCATCACCGATGATGAAGGCCAACTTCAAACCTCACAAGATGCTATAAAAAAAGCTGCCTCAAAACATTATAGCATGCTCTTAACCGAAACCAAAGAAGTTGAAGACTATTCAAATCTGCTTCAATATCTTCCCACAGAAATCAGTGCAGAAATTAATGCAGAGCTTACCAAGGATATTGAAGAAGATGAAATTCAAAGAGCCATTTGGGCTCTTCAGCTAGACAAGGCCCCTGGCCCCAATGGCTTCCCCATCAGTTTTTATAGATCCCACTGGGGGACCATCAAAAAAGATCTTATCAAGATGATAAAATGGATCCAACGCAAGAATAAAATTGGAGGCTTCACCAATGCCACTCATCTCGCCCTTCTCCCTAAAGAAAATCGACCCTCAACCTTCTCCTGCTTTCGGCCCATTTCCCTTTGTAACTCCTCATATAAAATCTTGTTAAAAATCATAGCCACTCGCCTCAAACCTATCCTTCCCTCCCTCATCTCTGAGAACCAAGGAGGCTTCTTAGCCAACAGACAAATTTCCAACTCTATTCTGCTTGTGCAAGAGGCTATACAATCCAGTCAAGTCAGAAAAGAAAAAGGTTTCATTCTAAAACTGGAGTTAGCCAATGCTTTCGATCGAGTAAGACACTCTTTCCTTCTTGTTGTTCTTAAGAAAATGGGATTTGCCCCATCCTTCATCGATCTAGTCCATGCATGCATCTCTAGTCCTTGGATCTCCCCCCTTATCAATGGCAGGCCAGGGCCTTCCTTCCAATCTTCTCGAGGATTACGTCAAGGTTGCCCCCTTTCCCCCTACCTCTTTATCTTGATGGCTGAATCCTTCAGCAGGGCCCTTGACCACAAACGCTGCACCGGTCTCATCACCGGCATTAAATTTGGGAATGGAGTCAAAAACATAAACCATTCTCAGTTTGCTGATGACACCTTGTTAATGGGAGGAGCCTCCAACATTATAGCTCGCCGGTTCAAAACACTCTTAGACAAATTTATGAGTTACTCATGAGGCATGATCAATCACCTCAAGAGCTGCATTTATGGCTGGAATGCAACTGCTCAAACTCTTCAGAGCATTGCCAGCATCTTCGGGGTTCCCTGTAAATTAGATTGGGGGCACTTCTCTTATCTGGGCATGCCAGTGAGTGTCGGCTCTCTGAAAGCTGAAGTTTGGGACACTATTATTGACAAAATGAAAAGGAAAGTGCAGCAATGGGGCTCCCTCTGGCTTAACCCAGCAGGGCACCTTATCCTTATGAAATCTGGCCTATCTTCACTGCCCTTGTATCAATTCACGCTGCTGCGAGCCCCAACTAGTTTTCATCACAAAGTGGAAGCCATCCTCCGTCACTTTCTCTAGCAAGGGGGGAAGACTGAAAGAAAGAAATACAATCTTATAAATTGGAAACAGGTCACCCAACCCTATGAATATGGTGGATTGGGGATCAGATCTCCACAGCTACTAAACCCGGTCTTCAGTGGCAAGATAGTCTGGAGGCTCATCAATGGAGACTCTGCTTGGTGGAAGAAAGTGCTGGAAGTCAAATATTTAAACTCTCCAAGGTAGCTTCTATTAGATCATGACACACCCATCAGAGCTTGCACCAAAATCTGGGGGCTGTGCAAAAAAGTAATACCCATTCTCGCTTCAAATGTTTCCAAGGTCCCCAAGGGGGGCAACAGCACTAGATTAGGAGCAGATAAAATAATGGGCCATCAACCAATCAGCAATAGGCCCGGAACCCAGCATATTCTCTCTTACCTTGCCAATAAAGGGATTCACAATTTGGCTCATATATCCAAATGGGATATTCATACTCATCTTTGGACAGGATGGCAATTTCCTGATATTCCTGAAGAGCTACGATCTAGTCTGGATAATCTGCAGGTATATCTCCACGGCATCGCACCCACCAAACAAAATGATGAGGATTGTTTTTGCTGGGACCCTACAGGCACTATCTATACAGTCAAGGCCACCTACCAGCATATCTGTAACAGAGATCATCCGATGCCCAAATGGTCACAATGGAAAACTGTTTGGAAGTCAGAGACCCTCCCCAAAATTAAATTCTTCATTTGGGTTCTCTTAAAAGGGAGAGTGCTAACTTCAGATAACCTCAAAAAACGCGGTGTTTCAGGTCCTTCCTGCTGCCCAAACTGTTCTGCAGCCGAGGAGACTATTCAACATCTCTTCATAAGTTGCTCCTACGCCACTGCTTGTTGGAAAGAAGCCTTCCAGCAGGATCACCTCCCCTGGGGTTCGCAGAGCACTATCGCTAAACTCTTACATTCATGGAAGACGAATTACCCTTGGCAGCGCAAGAAGAATCATGTGGCAAGAAGAGTCTGGAACGCTCTTCCTTACACCATGCTGTGGCGTATTTGGCTAGCTCGCAACCAAATAATCTTCAAAGACAAGAAAATCGACATCAGAAAGCTACATAACAAGGAAAGAGGACTCGCCATGGAAGCTGTAGCTGTCAATTGCCAGCGAAACATTGATACGGTGGGGCTCTTCTTTTAAGAACGGAACTTCATAGGAAGTATGCTTGATCAAAGCAATAGAGACCTCTGCAACGAGCAACACAGAAATGACACCAGCAGCATTCAAACTCCTAGCAGCAGTTGGAAAATCAGAATGAAGGATAAGGAGTTTGCCTTCTGGTTAAAAAGCTGCAACACTCACTATTTATTTTTTGATGGAGCCTCCAAGTCAAATCCTGGTAAGGCTAGGGCGGGCGGAATCATTTGTAACGCCAACGGAGACATCGTTCTTGCTTTCGAATGGGGATTGGGCTCCATCTCCAATAATAAAGCAGAAGCTCTCGCTCTGTATCAAGGCCTCATTCAGCTCCAAAATCTTGGCATTTTCACATCAATAGTGATCGGAGATTCGGCAATCATCATCAGCTTAATGGTCCACAAGCGAACAACAACCAATTTACCTCTCCAACAAATTTTACATCGATGTCATGAACTCACCCAACAAATGCAGAAAGTTCGATTCATCCACGTCCTTCGTTCCCTCAACAAGGAGGCCGACGCTTGTGCAAACAGAGCTTGCTCCAAAGCTTTGGGCATTCTCAGTAGAAACGCCATAGAATCCTTCTGTTTTTTGCCATGATTTGGAACAATCAGATCAGTTTGTCTGCAGAGGCAGCAGTAGTAACCATGTCCAAGAATTCGATGGCAACCAGAAATCCTCTTTGGGCAGCAACGAGCCCTGTCTCAGCTCAGCAAATCCAGGATCAACAGGCCTTGAAGGCGACCTATTGCAGGATTTACAGGTTCTGAAGACAACATCGTTTAAGCATGTTTTACAAATGTAGTTTTTTGCTGTCTCAATTTGTTCGAATCTATACTAGAACTGTCTTCTTAGTAATCAAGCATAATCGGAGCGCTCAGGAACTTGGTTTCGCTGAGGTTCCCCCCCTCCTCTTCTCTCTTTCTTATAGCCCTGTAACATTGGAGCTTAGACTCCCATTTTCTTCTTTTTGAATACAAAACAACACCCGATTATGTCAAAAAATAAAATAAAATTAAAACCCAAGAAAAAAACGTCAAAACAAGTAAATACAAACTCAACAAATAAATAAATTGAAAAAATAAGTTATTAAAATTAAAATAAAAAACATAAAAGAAAATTAATAATATAAAAATAATAATTAAAAAAATAAAAACATATAAAAAAACAAATTATAAACTATTAAAAAAAACATTAAGAATAATTTAAAAACAAAAAACATATTAAGAAGAACAAGTTAAAAAACATATTAGGTCGACATAAATTTTTTTAAATAATAATTAAAATTAAAAATACATATAAAAAAACAAAATGAAATAAAAATTCATTTAAAAAAAACATTAAATAAAAAAAAATCCATAAAAACATTTAATATATAATTAAAAAAAACATAATAATAAATAAAAATATTAAATAAAAAACAAAAACATTTAAAAAAAATAAAAATAAATAAATTTATAAAAATATTAAAAACATAAACATAAGCAAACATTTTAAAAATAAATAAATAAAATCAATAAAAATTTTACAAAAAATCAATAAAAATAATTTAATATATAAAAAAATTTAAAAAAATAATAAATTAGGGCTGCCTAGGTTGCGGCGAGGACCAGCCCCTTGTTTATTGATTTTTTTTATTTTTTATTTTCATTTAAATGTTTTATTATATATATATATATATATATAATTTTTCTAAATTTATTATTTTATAAATGTTTTTTTTTTTTACAAATGTTTTATTTATTATTTATTATTATTATTTCTCCCTGGGTTTTATATTTTTTTTCAAATTTTTTTTTTTTTTTTTTTAAATTGTTTTAATTTTTTTTTTTTTTAATTGGTATATTTTTTTTTTTTTTTTTTTTTTAACTTTTAATATTTCTAATTGTTTTAAAGGTTTTTTTTTTAATGTATTTTCTATTTTTTTTTAACATTTTTTTTTTAAATTTTTACTTTTAATTTTATTTGAATAATTTTATTTGAAAAAAAAAAAAAAATAATGTCATCATCTTTGAATATAAATTCATAAAAAGTTCATAAAATTTGTTAGTTAAAACAAAAAAATGTATTCAAATTTTTTCATAAAAATCTTGTAATTAACATGTCGTTTTTAGCTCCTGCCCAAGCAGAGTCTCATTTCGATTTTTTTTTTTTTTTTAAATATTGTTTTAAATGGTTTTTTAATAAATTTTAATTCATTTTTTCATTTATTTATTTTATTTTATTGTTTATTTTATAAGTTTAATTTTTTTTAATGTTTTCTTTTTTTCTTTTAAAGTTTTTTATTTTATTTTAATGGTTTTTATTATGTTTTTGTTTAATATATATATATATATATATATATATATATATATATGTTTTTCTTTTATAAATGTATCTCATCAATATTATTTATTTGTTTTTTTTGGTTTTTTTCAAATTTTTAGATTATTTTCTTAAATTATGTTTTTTTAAATTTTTTTTTTTTAATCATGTTTTTATTATTTCTTTTCTTTTCTTTCTTTCTTTCTTTCTTTTTTTTCTTCTTTCTTTTATGTTTTAATATATATTTTTATTTACTTGTTATTAATTTTTTTAATTTTTTGTGTTTTTTTTGTTTTTTCAATATACATATAAGTTTAGGATAACATTTTTTTGTTATGGTATATTTCTTTAGTGGTAATGACAATTTTTTTTACATAATCTTTAATATGTTTATTAGTTTCGACTTATTAAATTGAAAAATATAATTTTAATATATATATATATATATATATAAACAATTTGCAAATTTCAAAATCTTAAAATTATTTAAAAATAAAATATTTACACAAATTTCCAAAAAAACAAATGTTTTAATGCAGAGAGTATCAAAGATTCCAAAATCACATATAAATTCATTTGTTTTGTAAAGTTGTTCATTCATCATAACTGAAGTGTTTCCTATGGAGTGGTTTCAATACATTATATAAAAAAACATTATATTTAATAAATTGTTATTAATAAGATAAACTTAAAATAAAAATAAATTAACATAAATTAAATGGTAATAATTTTTTAAAATAATATTAATACCATGGGTGAAAATTGTTGGAATTTTAAGGATTTTCATAGAGGTGATATTTTATCTTTAATGTCATCATTGGAATTTTAAGACTTTTTAGAGACATGATATTTTATCTTTAATACCATGTCTAAAAATCGTTGGAATTTTAAGATTTTTGATATTTTATCTTTAATGTAATGTCTATCATTGGAATTTTAAGACTTTTGATATTTTATCTTTAATGTAATGTCTATCGTTGGAATTTTAAGATTTTTCAGAGTCGTGATAATTTATCTTTAACGTCATTATTAAAATATGTTGACAATTTATCCCAAAAAAAAAAAACGTTATTCCAGCATCAACACTTTTAGCTTTTAGGGTGTTTTTTGCACAAAAAAAATTGATGACGTTATTCCAACATCAATACTTTTCGTTTTCAGGGTGTCTTTTGCACAAAAAAATTGGTGACGTTATTCTAGCATCAACACTTTTCGTTTTCACGGTGTCTTTTGCACAAAAAAATTGGTGACATTATTCCAACATCAACACTTTTCGTTTTCAAGGTGTTTTTTGCCAAAAAAAATGGTTTTTACTTCCATTTTTAAAAAATGTTGAAAATTTACACTGAAAAAAAACAGGTTATTCCACAATAACACTTTTCGTTTTCGAGCTATTTTTTCATGTTTTTTGGATGCTTTTTTAGTTGGAGTTCTTGTTTTGAGGTAATAGTTCTCGTTTGATCGGTAACTTTGTTATCATCCATGAGTAGGTGAAAGTGATGGCGAAGACTGATTGAAGGCTTACAATTGAGAATAAATTTTGAGAATATTATCCAACTCAAGAGGTGACTCTGGACGAATGTTAACTTGACATGTCACAACCCAAGCTTCTAGTACAAACAATATCTGAATAATATGTTCATTTAGGGCCTCGGTGGTTTGATACTCACTGAAGGGTTTAATGAGGAATTCCCAAATTTTATCGAAACTGGTAGATGTCAATTGATCAATTCTTTTCTTGAACTCTTCCCTATTTTCATGTACCTCAAGCCTTAATTTGTCAGCTTCCGAAAGAAGATAATTTGTATATATAATCGAAAGTTTAGTGTGTTTTAATGATCTTGCATAGTCGATTGGATAAGTGAGTCTTGAAGCCTTTCTGTATCTTCTACCATTGGTTTGAGGGTGTGCAACTGAGCTTTCCATGAATGCATTACAACATACTTTTGAAATTTGCTAATAGTGGGTAGGTTGGAAGAATTTTTGTCTGCATCCCGCTACCATTGCAACAACTCCTTAAGTTTCTTCCTTGAATCTTCAAATATTTTTTTGTGTCATAAAAATCATTGATTAAAACATCCACTTATTTTTCCGTAACTTGCAATTTTCCCAAATGATCACATAACTATACCTGAACATGTTGAAGTGTTTGATTAACACTAAATGCCCCGTGTTTGAATTTCGTTAGGTTAATTACATTGGATTTTGTAGCTTCTATTTTCTGCAACAAGTCATTAACCTAATCCTCTTTCTGCTTTATGTATGTTTCTAACCTAGTTTTCACTCCAACAACCTGATCATTTAACTGTGCTCTCAATATTGAACAATCTTGTTCCAGTAAGGTCGTATTCTCATCCTTTTTCTTGAAGAATTATTTAACTTTAGTCACCTTATGGATGCTTGCATTGGCACATTCTCCAACATATTGTGCCATTTCTTCAAAATATTCATCCAGGGTGGAAGAAGAGGTTTCCCAAAAAAATTCTAATGTTGTTGTTGAGACGGAGGTGGCAAGTGAATTTTTTGTTTATGAAATATTTCTCTTCTTCCTATTCTTCCTTAAAATATCTTGTTGCTTAGTGTTGTAAAGCACTTCAATTGGAGGAATTTGTTGAATCTGAAATTCAAAATCTTTACTTTGTTGAGATACTTGTCCCGAAATAGGAAAAACGTTAATAAGAGTTGAGATAATAACATCAATATTAGAAAGAGTAGTGTCTATCACAACTGGAGAATTCATTTCCATCTGTTGTTTCTCAATAACTTGGGTAGACAAAGAACTAGAAATTGGGTCTAGCGTAGATTGAGTTTTATCTTAAGTAACATAAGTTGAGATTATTTGATTATGCAATTTCCATTCTTCGTCCATTCTGGGGTCAATAAGGAGTTCGGGGGGATTTTCCCTATGAGGCACAATATTCTCTAAAATATTCTATTTTAAAAGAACAATTTCTTTATGAGACTTTTATTTTATAGGATCAACAATTATATCTTTAGATTTCTTATGGAGGGATTTCTTTTGGACATTAGTTGACTGACTAGTAAATTTTTGAGTAGCAATTTCTTTAGGTTGAGTGTTCTTCACAAAAACTTCTTGGTGATGAGTTTTATATTTAGTATTCTTTGGGGTGGTGGACTTCATAGTTGCACTCAATTGAATAGATGAACTAGAAGTTTGTACTACAATTCTTTCACTGCCAGGTGATTGTAAAATTGGAGGTAATGTGGCTCTCTTGTCCAAGTATATTATAAAATCATGATGTAGGTTTGGTGGTAATTGATTCACTCTTTCAAGCATTTCATGATAAGAGGATGCATATTTAAATAAATCGTCAAATCCAAAATTTTCATGAATATACTTTTTAAGACCAAAGGATACGGCGATATTTAAAACTTCTTTCTTAGGGTCATGGTGTTTAAGAGAAATTGTAGCTAACTCGAGAGCTTGAAAGATAATTAACTCTTTTTTTCCATGAGGATAATTCATAATAGAGTATAGACCCACTGAAATAGGGAATTCAGGCCAAACCCTTTTGGATGCCTTTTTTAATTCACGAGTAATTCTTGTGCCAACTGTTTGATAAGTAACCTCCCTGCATATGAGTCTATCTAGAACACATATATGGAGAGCATGGGGGGATTAAGATAGCCCAAAATCATGATCTAGGTAAATTTCTCCTCACAGTATGACCTGTATTTGTAAACTTGAAGGTTTTATGAAATGTGCAAGTGACATTTTATGTCTTTTAGGCAATTAATCAATTTGCAAAAGCACATAGATTAATGGTTTTTAACTCAGTTTGCGGCATAAAAATGGAGACAATAATACCATACACAAAAACACACAACAAAATTATAAAGGAGTTCACCCCTCCTGGGCTACATCTCCTGGTCCAGCTTCCAATGTTGGGCCTCTTTCATTAAGTGCTCAAATATGTGATTTCATGGATTTATAGTGCTCAAAATGAAAAAATAATGTATCCAATGGCTTCAGAATAGTAAAAAACCCCAAGTTGGGCTCTTGTTGGGCTCAATTTGGTAAAAAACCGAAGAAGTTATGCTCTAGATAAGTTTTGTTGCTAACTGCTCTACAAACTGGACTCCTCTACTAACTGTTCTACAAATCTGCCTTTTCTGGAACCGCCAAGCTAAATTTTCGCCCAGTGCTGGTGATATTCGCGCTAAATTGGGTGCAAATTGTCACTTGGGTTAAATGTATAATGACCACTGTGAGCAGAAAAATTGGGCCACGTAGGCCATTCTCCTGGCGTTATGCCCAAAAATCTACACTGATCCCCGTACTTACCTGTTCTTGCACCCTTGGTGAGGTTATGTGGGAGTACCAGAACTTTGGGCTGGGGTTAAGCATGAGCCCTCGGCTCCTTTCTGCTTACATTCTTATGGTTGGAAGGTGATCGGGGACCAGGGCTTAGCCTCGACCCCGTCTCCCATATACTAATACATGAAACTTTAAATATGGGCTATCGCCCATATGGGTTAAGCAACACCCGTGGCACTACAGTAAAGCGTTGCCTTGTCATGTGCTTAGTCTTGTGTTCGATCCCTTTGGAGGTTAGTTGGGACTTAACCAAAATTTCACACGACCCTTGGGAGGCCATGTGGATGCCTACCATTGGGCCACGTAGCTCCCATTCATAGGCCCACATAAACCACAATTCGACCAATCAAAACACACCAATCCAAAACCAATACGGTGAGGCCACTTGGAAGTCTGTCATTGGCCTAAAAAGTACAGTTAGCTTTCCCAGTCACAATGCCCAGTCAACAGTCCTGTATCCAACCTACAAAATTTTTAGTTGTTTAGGAAAACGATCAAAACGTGATATCGGAAGCATACGATATTGGTTTTGAGTGATTCAAGTTACGCTGGATTTAGGGAGACGAGATCTACATTTTGGAACTGGTTTTGAGCATTTTTAAACACTTTTAAACACTTTTAATTTTAAGCACTTTACTGATCCATTAGATCACAATACCTATCTCCAATTTTTTTAGACAATTGATAGCTAGTTGAGAAATCTTGGGGGATTTGTTGTCAAATAGGACTTCATGAACAAGAATTAAAACTTACTGACAAATGGCATACAAATATTGAAAGTAATTTTCCTCCCAAAGCTGATTGTGATAGATATGGATAAGGGTAGGTTCGGTAGGTATCCATTTCTAGCCCATATCTGGAAAGGTTGTCAACCAACATCCGGCATCCATGATAAAAGTAGACATATAGAATGGAGGTTTAGGAGTCGATGTTTAATCTTCTTGAAATGTAATGACATGTTGGGAAATTTTATTTGACAGTATTTCAACCCAATTAAAACGGTTACCCTCGAAAACTCTTTGAATAATAGGGACTCGATCAACAGCAAAATGATTAACATTTTTGCAACCAAATAAACGACATAACATGGAAGCAAGAAAGAAAAAGGATAGCTAAGGGAAGAAATGGGATAATCACAAGCATCTTCTTACCTATGTTTCTCAGGGACATTTCTCCAATCTTTTATTAAAGTGATAAGACTTATATCAAGTTCTATGCATTTTGTTTTCATGAAACCAACAATAAATCTCTCATTGAAAGTTAAACTAGGGATGGGCAATATTGAGAAATCGAGAGGCTTGCAGATTAAATTAGATTTATCTTTCTTTGATAACTTCTTGTGAATTTATTTGGCTTCTTATTGATCTTTACTATGTTTCTTTCATCAAACAATTATCAAAATACAAGCATGAAGATCACAAGAGAACAATGAACACAAGATATAGGCTCCAAGCTAGGGCAAAGCCCCTCCAAGTGGAAAACCCAAAAAAATTATGTTCTTATAGAATTAGATCAAAGTGAGATATCCAAGACCCATGACCAACCTTCTAGATGCCACGTCAAACCCTCCTTTTACACAACAAATTCATCAACAACAAGAGACCAACAACAAATCTTCAACAAGAGATGCGATAAGGTAGAACTTCCACAAATCAAACTTCATGAGAAAATATTTTTCAATCTCAAACTTCACACGTCGTTCTTCTGCAAAATTTCAGAACCAAACAAATGAATTACGTGTGTGTAAATGAGCTCAATTCGTCCTCTATTTATATTGTCTAGAGGGGTGTGAATAAACATGTTCTTTGGGGTAAGGTCGACTTGATAAGTAGGATGACTTAGCATCTAGAGGGGCGCGAATAAACATGTCCTTTGGGGTAAGGTCGAATTGACAGGTATGCCAAATTGACATCTAGAGGGGTTTTTTACCCAAATAAAATATTAAAAAAAAATAATTTTCCTTTTTCTTTACAATAGGTCCAAATAGAACTTTGACACTTTGAATCAACAAATCTTAGAAGCATGAAGAACATGCTTATCTATTAATATAATAATAATAAAATAATTCTTTTTCTTCTTCTTTTTTTACATAAAATATAGAATGATATAAGTACAAAGATCATTATGAAGACCAAACCTAGTTATATTTTCTAATAGTATATTTGTACACACTCTAAATATCATTTGGCGTGAAATACCCAATGACTGTACCCTTTGGAGTGATAATATGGAATTTTGGAATATTGATGAAGTCGATGACCCATCAAATTAGTTTTGTATAAGGCATCAGTCTTGTTCTAGCGACAACTTTATGTAACTTGTACCTTGTTGCGTCGAGTAATCTGTACACCAGATCATTATTTCTTTTAGATGCATCGTCAGGAACTGTTGCACCAGTTTCTTCCTCTAAAGCATCTTCCAATTCATCTTCCATTAACTTGTAAATTCCATCCGAGGTTGATGTTTTGGCGTCCTAAGTAATCATTGTATCTAAATATAGGCTAGTTTCAAGAATTTTATCATCAAACTCTTCTATAAATGGCCCTCGAGTTCTTGGAGGAGACGACATTTTCCTTGGTCTGCGCATTGTTGATGATTACACAAAATGTGAAAGAGAATCCTTTTTTATAGAATTGAAACTACTTGAAAAACTGGCTCATTGCACACAGATGCCAAAATTATTATGAGTTCACGAAGAAAAATTAACCAAGTGTTATTAAATAGAGAAAATTAACCAAGTGTTACTAAATATAAAAAGGATAGTAAATGAAAATTAATGAGAAAATACATGGTAATCATACTTGTGTGATTTTTTCCAAATGCAGCGTTGACCATGTGAATATGCGATATGGCATGTACGAAACAATCACCTTGCCTTGAAATGACATGTGATGATGTGACAATGCCGCCACCTCAGGAGAAATTAGTCAAGAAGGAACTCATGAAGTATTTCCTAAGAAAATATTGGGGGCACGTTATTCGGGGAGACATGGATGATGAGGTCAGCTAGGTTTCATGGGCTGTTGGCCTATTGGACACAAAGGCGACAATTACTATGAGTTCACAAAAAAAAATTAACCAAGTGTTACTAAATAGTTAAAAAAAAAGGATAGTAAATGCAAATTAATGATAAAAGACATAGTAATCATAAATGTGTGCTCGTTTTCAAAGATGACGTCAGCCATGTGAATATTCCAAATGGTATGTGCGAAAAAATGGGTTAGAAGTCACATGTGATGATGCGACAATGTTGCTGTCCTGGGAGAAACTAGGTCGGACGAAACCAACGAAGTGTTTCGGAAAAAAAATTGGGGAACATTAGTTGGGATGATGTGGATGATGAGGTCAACTAAGTGTCATGGAGAAATGACTAGGAAAAGGAAAGGCCTATAAATATTACCCAACCAATATTTCCTCGTGATGAACTCATGAATGAAAGATATGTTTATTGCAGGATTGGTTATGTGCGATATACATATGAATTCGGGACCAGTTTTGTCAGCGAGAACAATTCCATCCTGGAGGAAACATTCTTGAATGAATAGTGCGGGGAACAATCGTACCTAAGTTCTGAGGAGACCTGCACTCATGGTTCCTGTAGAAATTAATAGAAAATTGCTACTATTGATGTATTCAAACTGAAAACAAGAGATTATAAATTTTCCCTACTATTCTGCAGAATGGAAATCACAATTTAGAAACATGTGCAATGGCATGCAACCATAAAAACCCTAAGAACACAACGATTTACAGGGGAACCCAACTGGGAAAAAACCCTCTGCTTCTTTGCATTAATAAATATGAAAAGAGAAACAATTACAATGTCTTGCTTCAACTCTGAAGCACACCCTGCACTGCAATCCTGTTCTCCTTCTTCCTGACCTTCTCTGGCCAACACTTAGCCAATTCAAGCCTCAACCAACCTCCTATTTCCTTGCACAATACTAGAGGAATTAGCCTCTAAAAAATAGGAAATTTTCCTATTTCCTTGCACAATCCTAGAGGAATTAACCCCTAAAAAATAGGGAAATTTCCTATTTCCTTGCACAAATCCAATGGGAATTGATCACCTGCTCAATGTAAAATCATGTACACTCAACAATATACAATTATAAATACAATGTGCCTTTTCCATCCAATCAAATAGGAAATTCAAATTCCATGCATGAATACTCATATGAACTTCAACTGACTAAACTAATGACTAGAGCTAAGTTAACTAAGTTCAACTAACAATAACTCAACTAGATTCCTAGATTTTAGGAATAAACCCACACACAACTCTATTTCTAGCATATAGCTCGAATATACTGACTTAAATAGTAGACAAGGCCATGCCACTCTAGCTAACTGCATTCCAAGTCATCTTGTTGATGTGGAAAATCAATTTTTCTCCATTTTACTAAGGCACTAGACAAATGAAGCCTTTTCTTGCTACAATTTCAACACTCCCTCTTAATAAGAAAAGTATTTTGCACAACCCCAATCTTGACCCAGTGGAATGTACTATAACACAACTCCATCTCATTGTTGTTGGTACTACAACAACCACAACTGAGAAGCATCCAAAATACTGAATCGACTGTGTCTCTAAGCTACAACTATCTCCCCAGTCTTTGACTGCTACTAGCGTGCAACCGTTGCTCAAGATTTGACTGCATCAACTGACATTGATCCTTCTGCTACTAAATATTGTCGGCCTTTGTAGCAATGTTGATGGTCCTGCTGCTCTCCTATGGACCCTACCCAAATATTTCCAACTTTGGGACTAAGGCTTTACATCTCCCCACCTCACTCCTAGAGGTATGTCTGCATGCATTACAAAATCTACCTCTAGCTTGTAAAGTTTTTTCAGTCTAACTACAATCTGTTTCACTTGTCCAATAGCAACATGCTTCAGAAATGATTTTCTCTTACTGAACACAACATCATAACCTCTGTCCTCCAATACAGTTACAAAAATAAAATTTGTCTTCATCCGAGGCACATACATTACATTTTTCAAGCGAATATGGGAGCCTTACTCCCTCTTAAAGGTGACAGCACCAATTCCTTTGGTACTATACCTCCCATAATCTCCAAATTCTATGTGCAATTTGAGATCCTTCTCCTCTAGGCTACTGAATAATTGCTTGTTTCTTATCATGTTGGTGAGAAAGGAGGTCTCTGAGTAAGACCCAGGTTCAGGATAGAGGCCAACAAGTTTTCTGCAGTAGTCTAGCACAACGCCGAAATTTTAACTCTACTCCGAAGAGCAGAGAGTCTCACTTGAGGCATGCTGTGACCTTAGTAAGGTTAGGAAAAGATCAGATATCAACTAATCGCAACTATAGAGAAAAACAGGCAGAACTAGGTACTCCAAATAGGTTTAGCTACCTTGCACGAGATACTACTCATGAACATATTCAAGATGCAAAATCAAAATTTAAAAGCGGCCAATACATTCATCATAACCAAATTCTCATCACAAAATTTAGGACATCAAACCTAGATAGAAGTATATTTCATTAACAATAGCGGATAGTAACATTAATCCTTAGAGTGATCACAGCAGGACTGATTACAATATTACATAATAGAATAGAACAGAACAGAGCGAATAGAACGAACAGAACGAATAGAGCTCTCCTACGACTCTCTTCCTCAACTCCCTACTGCACCAACCTCTTGTCTCTGTTGGCTGATTTCCTATTTGTTCCTTTTCCAACGCGACTGTCAGTTTTCCCTTCTTTTCTGCTCTGCTGTTTGCCACATCTCCCTGATCATTGGGAGTTCTGTTGCTTTTTCTTGTTGCTCCTTCCTGCCATCTGTGCTAGTTTCCGCAACTGCTGCGCCACCTGCTCTCCAACTCTCTGCAACCATGACAACTCCCTGTCTATCGTGGTTATGCTCTACCACCTGTTATCCGCAACTCAAAACCATTTAATTTTCAAAACAAGGGCCCCAACAGGCCCTAGCCACATGCTATTGACTTGTCTCGAGTCAATCCTTCTTTTCTGCCTCAGTCTCCATTGGTCTGCTTGCCTCTGTGGATGGCCCTATCTTCTCCATTTCCTCTCCTTGTCCAAACAAGGGCCCCAACTCGGGAACCTTTGCTAGCGCTAAAGATTTGATTTTGGCGAAGTCGGTAATGGCCTGTTGCCATTCCTTCATGAGCTGGTCCGTTCCTATGACGATTTTCTCAACTTCCTTCTCTCCTACAATGACCGACAACTTGCTGAATACTTCCTTAATTTTGATTTCGGCTTGAGCGGCCATTTGTTGTATGGTTCGTGCAATAAGATTTACTAGTTGTCTCAATTCTCGAAGGACTTTTTTGGTGGCAGCTGAATGCTCTTCAATCTTCTGTATTTTAGTCTCCATCTCCTCCGCTTGGTTGTACAACTTGTTAAGGTCGGGTCTGCGACATCCTGTATTTCTTGTGAGATTTGCTGCAGTTGTGCCGAGATTGGTTGAGCCTTAATAGTTCGTGAGGTTGAACACTTATGCAAATGCTTCAAAAGGTTGTAAGATTCTTTTACTGTGGTGCCTAGGGTTTCTTGCATCTCGGTTACTTGTTTCTGCTTCTCTCTGACCCTCTCAGCATATACGACAGTAGGATCTGGCAATGTCGGTTTGGTCGCGAGCATTTCCTTTAGCTCCTAGTTCTCCTTGCTGAGATTTTCCCAAGCAATCTTCATGTGGAGAGACCTTTCAACTATAGTGAAAACCATTATGTCCCCTGGTGTCTGGTCACCCTGAGCTATCACAGTTGGCCATAGATCCTTAAAAACATCTATCACCTTCTCCAGTTGCTCCTACAGACTTTCCTTTTCTCCCTTCAATTGGTCACGCTCTTCAGTAAGCGCACTAATATGCAGTTGTTGTTGTTCAAACCTTTGCTGGAGGTCATTGTGGAGTCCTTGAGCCTGTTGTGCCGCATGCTGGATGAAATTATACAACTATTCTGTGCCCCAGGTCTGCATACTCTCAGCTCTGAAGATATCTTGGTTCGACAACCTTTCTTTGAGTGGTTTCCTGCCAGCTATTGACCTGGCTGAGTGTTCCTATGGTGACGTCAGTTGGTCTTATTGTGGCAGCTGATTTATTGGTGTATTCATGCTTGTGGTTGGCTGAACCTGTTGCAGTATCAAATTTGCTTACTGAAAAGGGTTCAGCTCCTTGGGTGAGGGAATTGTATCTGTGGTAAAACATCCCCCTCGAATTGAAAGATCCTGGAAAGTGCTCCGTCCAACCAGGGGTTGGCTAACCTCAGGTACCAATGTTGTACTTGAGTTAACCTCTGCCTCGTTGTCTCCATTTTTTTAAATTTTTGTCTTGACCGGGTCTGAAATGGTCGTGGATGGAGTCTGGGTGGAATGGTCTTTGGAAGTGAATGACGTGTGAGGTGGAGATGTATGAGTGTGGGGTGGAGATGAAGTTTGAATATTCAAGAATGAGAATGGATTGAACATAGGTAGCTCAGAGGTTACTTGGGGGGGCACCTCTGGCTCCTCTTGAATTGGTGCCCCTGTGTCCATAGGCTACGTTTGATCTTCCCCAGTGAGATCAACCACCTGCTTAGGCACCATGACCCTTGTTTTCTTGGCCTTAGGAGAAGCTACAGGTGGTTTAGGTGCCTTACTCTTTTTGACTGGAACTACTGTTGTGACTGGGGGTGAGTTAAACATTGAGGGCGGGAGGGAAGTGAGTATGGGTGTAACTATGGTGGGTGATGTAGAATTTGAGGCCTGAAATTATGAAAAAGTAGGAAACAGGGGAGAAGCGCTAGTGAGAGTTTGCATTAATCGATTGAAGCCTTTTACTCTCGGGTCTAGCTCCTCCAGTATTGGTTTTAGCCGCAGCCGCGACACTCTGTTCAGTGTCTCATCCAGTGTCTCCCCTAGTAAATGTTGCGGCTTCATACCCTCAAACGAGTAGTGATGGACTCTGCTTCTGATTTCCATTCCCACTTTTGGCCAGGAGCAAACTTCAATGTGGAACACCTTTTCATACACTTGAAACTTCAACGGTCTCATTCTAAATGTTGTTTCATCCACATACGTAGGCCTTATGTAGGTTTGTTTGTGAGTGACCCTGAACCATATTTGAGACAAATAACTGTCTATTAAACTCCTCGGGACCCTTTGTTGCCTCGCCACTATGTCCACCATCTACCTATACCAGAATGTGAACGCCTCTTCATTCACCTCCTTTGTGCTTGGGTCTCCCGAGAACTTCCAGGGCCTAAACTTCATTGCTGGCGGCTGACCACTTGTGAGTTCCACCGGCTGTCTGAATCCCAGAAAAGTCCATTTCCACATTGCGAATGCCATGATAAGGTAGTCATAGATGAACCCAATGGCTCTTTTGTAGTTATCCTCATAGGCTTCAAACAATCCATTCAAGAGAAACGTACACCAATTCAGCTAGGTTCCCTAGAGGCAGTGCTTCGCAACTGAGATGGTGTCCAGGGTGAATTTTCCCTTTGTATAGTGTCTCATGGTTTTGCCTTCAATCAGGTAACATGCAAATTTAATTGCTGGGTTTTTTATGAGGTCTATCTTCACCCCCTTCCCTCCTCTTTTGGTGTCACATTTCTTGTAATAGTCACAATCTCCTACCTTCTTTGCTCTTTTGGAGACTGTCTGGAATGCTGTGGAGACATCCCTCCCTTTTGCTGATAATCCCATCAACCTATGAATATCTTCTGCATGCATTGGTATCTCCCTCCCTAGCCAAAGTGACCCATTTTGGAGTCTGCTTAGCAGGAATTTCATACACTGCATCGCGGCTCCTGTGGTTCCAAACACAGGGAGGTTCCTCACGTTTAGAATTGTGGACTGCTGGATGCCTCTGAACTCTGGAAGCAACCTTGCTACTTCTTCTCCTCATTCAGTAGCGTAATTTTCTATATAAACCTGCCTCTTCATCACTGGAAATTGGTAAGAATCCATGAAGTCTGTGTCGACCAACGACACATTGTCATATTTTCCCACCAGTGACTCCATTCTCTGAATTCTCTTGTCGACCTCGGGCTCGACGACTGTTGGTGCTACCTTGGTCATTTTTTCTCTTCTTTGGTACACTTGCAATGCTACCCCACTCTTTCTCTGTAAATTCCTACTATTTCATGCTCTCTCTCGACTTCTTTTGATGAGATTTCTCTCGCTTCTGCTGTTTCTTGTTTTAACTCGGAATTCTCTGACATTCTCGTGCTTTCTTCTTTCATGCAGGTTATGTAAGTAACCGACACGAATGAGGTTGATAAGACCACATAACTAATTAATTTTTTTCTACCTCCCCTCGCAGCTATAATCGTGTGATTAGTTACCGTGATGAGGTGGGTTCTGACATGGCTGACTGTGACTTCGAGATTTGGGCAGACGTGATGGGTAATGATTATGGCCTAATATGGAAATTTTATTACGGTATGGATGATACTAATTATGGAAATTACTTCTCAAATCTAGGTAATCCTACTGACTGACATGGGAATGATGGGTCATGATGATGGAATGATGTTTGACATGTTCCGCTCTCTTACATGGATGACATGCTGGAAACTACCCTCCCCCCAACCACAATCAGTTGCGATGTGGTCTCTGCATCGCAACTATGAGCTTTTTCTGTTAATGCAGGTTTTGCTTTATTGGGATTCCTATCTATTCTCTTCTCGGGTGCGACAGAGTTATTGAATCTACCTATTCTATTATACCCTACTGACTCCTCTCGGTTGCGAGAGTTATTGGAAAATGAAATAATAGAACTTACTTGTGATAAGGCTTCAGGCGTGTGCCATTCACCCATATTGGTAACACTTGGACGTCCAGTTGTGCTAACCAAACTAATCTTGAATCTCGTATTTCAATCACATGGTACGGTCCCAGCCAATGCATTCAGAGTTTACCTGGGAAATTTTTGAACTTGCTATCATACAGTAAAACTTTTCCTCCGTTCGTAAAAGTTTTACGCTTAATATGGCAGTCATGCCAAGATTTTTGTCTGTCTTTCTGGACAGTCTGATGAAACTCCGCTAGAAACCTGTCCTCTTCAGGTTCTTGTAGCTCTTGTAATCGTTCTTTCAACAAGTCTTCCTCTGATAACTGTAATGTTGACGTGATTAGCAGGCTCGGTATGACAAATTCGACCGGTACCACTGCTTCCCTCTCGTACACCAGCTGGAACGGAGTCTGGTTGTTCAGTCTTTTGATGGTTGTCCTGTACGCCCACAATGTTGCTGGTACGCGCTCATCCCAGTCATCTCGATCAGCGTTGCAAATATTCGTCAGCCCCTTTTCAAGAATCTTATTAAATTCTTATATTGTACCATTTGCTTGAGGATGGTATGGACTGCTCTTATGACGTTGTACCATGAAATTTTCTAGCAGAGATTTGATCATTGCATTGATAAAATGTGTACCTTGATCCCTGGTTAGAATTCTGGGGCAGCCAAATCTGCTGATGATATTTTCAAATATGAACCTGGCTGTTGTTTATGTCATGAAATCCTTCACTGGTACTGCTTCTGCCCACCTGGTAAGATAGTCTGTTGCGGTAATGATGTACCTGGCCTGTGAGTATCTTGCGATTGGTGCTATCGGTCCTATAAAATCAATGACCCACTTATCAAATGGCTGCAATGCTTTTACAGGGTGGAGTGGTAGCTCATCTTTGTACGATGGACGTCCTGTCCTCTAGAAAACATCTCATTTCTTTACAAATGCCTTATTGTCCATGTGTACTGTGGGCCACCATATGCCTGCCTGTAGTATCTTTCTCGCAGTTGATTTTGCACTGACATGTCCTCCTGCAACTCCACAATGGCATTCCCACAATATATCTTCCCTCTCATGATCCAGGACACATCTCTGCAAGACTTGGTCTAACCCCATCTTATACAGGTGTCTCGCTATTAGCTGATACTCTACTGCTCTGAATACCAGATGTATTTTCTGGGCTGCTATATTTTCAGCCATGCATTGTCCTGTTGTCATATAGGTTGCTATCTGGTCTAAGTAGTCTGGAATGGCTTCTACTCTAAAAATATCAGCACCTGGTAGCTGATCATCCAGGGACCCTCCATTTTATCCATTTTCTAGCCTTGACAAATGGTCAGGACCCACATTCAGTCTCCCTGGCTTCACTATCATCTCGAAGGTGAACTCCTGAAATAGTAGGAGCCATCTACAGATCCTCCCTTCCAGGACCGGTTTGTAAACTAGGTACTTTAAATCTGAATGGTCCGTGAAAAATTTAAACATACCTCCTAATAGGTAGTGGCGAAACTTTTGAAGGGAATACATCATGGCTAAAGCTTCTCGTTCTGTTGTGGTGTAGTTCCTTTCAACTATCGTTAACTTCCGGGTTGAAAAATAAACTGGGTGATCAATTGAAGTATCTCTTGGTTGAGCCAGAACTGCTCCTAGTGCAAATTTGGAAGCATCAATGTGGACGTGAAATTGCTTGTCCCAATTAGGATGAACTAATATGGGCGCGCTCGCAAATTTTTCTGTCAGGGTATTAAGTGTAGTAGTACAGTCATCTGTCCAAATGAATTGCTCTGATTTCCGGAACAGCTTCTCCAATGGGTTGTTATCTTCGCATAGTTGCGGATAAATCATCTATAGTAGACGGTGTGGCCTAGAAGGGACCTTAACTGCTTCACGGTTTCTGGTGCCTCTATGTTGATTATAACTGCCACTTTTGCTGGATCAATGCAAACCCCTTGTTTGCATACAACATGTCCTAACAGCGTCCCGAAGGGTACTGCAAAGATGCACTTCTTAAGGTTTACTGAAATCTGGAGTTTCCTGCACTTGTCAAACATTATCCTTAACAACGTTGCATGATTCTTTAACAGGCTGTAAACTGTCTAGTCATCCATATAAACTTCCAAGAATTTATTGATATATTCCTGAAATGCTACTATAACAATCCGTGAGAATACTGCTGGTGTGTTTTTCAACCCGAAGGGAATTACATGATATGAAAATGAGCCCCATTCGATTGTAAAAGGTGTCTTCTTCTTATCTTCTTCAGCTATCCTTACTTGATGGTATCCTAAAAATCCATCCGTAAATGAATAAGCTTCATTCCTTTCAAAATTGTTGAGAACCTCATCACTGAACGAAGTGGGGAATGGGTCATGTATGCATGCATTGTTTAGGCTCCTATAGTCAACATAGACTCGAATTTCAGACTTTTCCTTTTTACTTTGTATGACTATAGGACTTACCCACTCCGCTTCTTCCACCGAGAATATCAACCTTGCCTTTAGCATTTTATCAATCTTTGCCTTGAATTTTTCTTTCACTCTTGGATTCAGACGGTATGGTCTGTGCTTTACTGGTCTTGCGTCGGGCTTAAAAATTATATGCATTTCCTCCATGTCTCCTTTTATTCCTTTCAGCTCCGCTACTGAGGATGGGAGCAAGTCTTCGTATTCATGTAGCAGATTAACTATCTCCTTAGTCGTTTCTACATCTCGGTAGTCACCAATTGACGCATGTTTGGGCTTTTTTGGTGTTCCGATATTCAACTTCTTGATTTTCAACGGTAGCAGATGAATTCCATCTGTTGTAGGTTCTTCTTGAATACCCCTCTCCCCCTCTTTTTCTTCAAAATATAGATGTCTAAGATCTTCTAGATCATCATCATTCATCTCACTGTTTATCTTTTTGCATGCTACTGACTGTCTGATACTTTGTTTCAGGAGTGGTTGTTCTTCATCCTCCTGAATCTCTGGAAAGAACAATACCCTTTTAATGGATTACAATGCCTGTGTGACTGGTTCTATTTTTCCTCCAAAGGAAAAGCATTGCGTAAACTGATCCGCAACTGCTTGCCAAGTACTAGTTCCTCTTTTATTCTCTTTAGTTAGGTACCACGCTTGTGGAATCGAATCCAGTGAATGTACAAACTTGTGTACCCACATATATTCTGGGTATCCTAATTTCTTCCATTGGTGCTCACAATATTGTAAATGTTTTCTGGGGTCGGAGTCCCCTTGGTACTTTTCAGTGAATTGTGTTCCTTCCTCTTCCTTGAATCTGGCCCTCAACGTTGCTGCAACCTTGTCCCATCGTGACAGAGAGTTGCAGTGGTTGCTCCACCACCTTGCGGATGTGGATTGTAAACCCACATCCATGAGTGGGACCCTATGTTCCACTGGTACCTTATCTTCTATCTTGGCAATAAAGGTATTTATAACATTCATATTTGATAAAGTAGGATATTCTCTTATCTCAGTTCCGATCCAATTGATTCCTCTGATGTTAGCGCATCTTCTAGTATTGGTCTCATATCCCCCTTGCTGCCAATCATCCCAGGCTATTTCTGAGTGTAAGTCTAAGCTTTGAACGCTTCTCCAACTCACAGTTCCCCCCGCTGTTGGGTTGATATAATCTTCTCTTTTCCCTGCTATCATCTAATAAAGATGATCAAGAAGCTGAACATCCTCTCTATTGTATACATTCTCTATATATCGGGGTCCTTGATATGGGTCAAGTGGCCGAGTGACCCTGAATTCCCTGTCTTCAAAGATCATTAGTTCCTTTTTCAAATCTGTTATTGCATAGTTCTCGAAAGCCCAGTCTATCCCCAATAATGCTGGATAGGGATCCTTATCCCCCATAATTTCTATCATGTTGAAGTCTGTGTATGTCTTTACCCCCGCAACATCGACTTCGACCTCCTCCAGCCTGCCTATGGGTACAATGCAGTACTGTTTTTCCATGTGGAGTTGGATTGGTGAATATGTCAGCTTTGGTCTTCCCAATGCTTCCCATGTCTTCCTTGGTAGAATGTTGACATCTGACCCTAGGTCAAGCATTGTGTCCTTAATTTGGAATCCCGCGACTTGAGTGTTTACCCGAAATTATTTCCCTATTCTTCTCTTATTTATTTTGACTCTTCGTATGTATTTCTGTGTTGTGTCATTTGATTCCTCTGGTTCTGTGGTCTCCTGCACCACCATCTCCATATTCTACTTCAATTGTTCCAGCATTGGTGCATTGGTTACAATTTTTAAAAATAGCTGGAACCATTCTTCAATCATAGTGCTTGTACTAGCCTGTTTCTCCCTGCCCCCCTTCGGCTGCGGTAACTCAATGCCTTTGCTCCCCACAAGTTGAGCAAATGTTTCCACTACTTCTTTAAAGTATTGCTTTTGTCTATCTAGCCTGAACACTGGCTTTGGAGACGCTGGCCTTATCAGCTTTATCGAGTGTGTGGTCTACATGTCTTCCCCGGTTCTCTTTCCTCCTCATGTCACTATGGCTATGTTATGCATAGCCGTAGACTCTACTATTCTTGGCTCTACATTTACCAGATTTTCTTCTCTTTGTCTAGCTCTTTCTTCCCATATTTTAATTAGCTCTAGGAAGTCCTCCATTGTGTCCGTATTAACTCTGCACTAAGAACACCATGGTCTTCGGGGAAGTGGACATTCCCTGGCTATGTTTCCTTCTTGGTCACATTTGTAAGATCTTATAGGTCCTCTTCCTCCAGCTCGACCTCCTCTCATGCCTCCTCCTCGTCCCCTGGGAGCCTCATTCACTCTATATGACGGCTTATCCAATCGTTCTGCTAGTGCATCCAGGGCTCTACACTACTCTGTGTTGTGTGTTGTGGAAGCACATAACTCATAGTGTATGTTGTTCGGAATGTTGGAGTATTTTTGCAAGATTGGGCATAGTCGGGGTGGGTGACCAATGCTTTTGCATATCTTGCAATATTCAGTTGCAGCCTGACTTTATTGCGCGGGGAACCCTGGGTAATGGGGTTGCGGTGGATATATCCCTTGAGTGTTTATCTGCGCAACTCCCCCTACTAGTGTGGCCCTTTGTGTCCCTACTACTGAAGTCCCTGCATTCTGCCCCCGCAACCTTGGACATTCAGTGACCACGTGTCCCTCCATCAGATAGTGTGTACACCATACATTGGGTCTTGCAGGTCACATTGGTTGAATATTCTTCAACTTTTCCGTCAGACTAGCTATCTGATGTTGTAACCCCAATATGGAAGTGTCTTGAGCTACTGCCCCTCCTTTGAACTCCTGCGGATACCCTGCCATGGCCTCTATCTTCATAGCTTGCTCCAATGCATCTTGTAATGTATCAATCTTTTGTTGCGTCAATGGAGTTATTTTCAATGGAATAAGGGCCTTGATAAACCAATCCCTCTGATGATTTAGATCGATTGGGTAACTCAGTTTTCCAACCGCATCCTTGAACCTTCTCATCAGATCCCATGTAGTTTCACCTTCTCGCTGTTTAATATCCCACATCCCTGACAAACCGCTGATCCGTTTGAGGTAACTTGAATTCTTTAACGAATTATTTCTTTAAATCATCTATCGCTAGGTTCGGATGAGCTTCGAACAATTTAATAAACCATCATAGAGTTCTCTCCCTGAGAGTAGTTTGAAACTCGATCAACCTAACCGACTCTGGTGTCTGCCGAGCCCTCCACATGGCTTCACAGAGATACTAGTGCTGCTCCACATCGTCATTGCCCCTCCCAGAGAACTCTGGGTATCGGGTAAATGATCCCGCCATGCTTATTTGTGTGGGTGATACTAGAATAAAACCCCTATTTCCTGGTTGTGAAATTGTATTACTAGCACTATTGCTAGTGTGTATTACTGTTGTAGCCTGAAAACTATTTAACTTACTCAATTCTTGTGACTTAACAAAAATTTCACTTAGTGGCTGATAGAGTACCAGGGGAATGTCGGGACTAGAGCTACTTGAACTTTGGGGAATAGAGTTACCTTGAGTTATGGGTGTCGGCCCCTCTCGGAATAGTTGCTCCATCGCAACATGAAACTCCACATCGGACATCTCCTTGGGGAATGCATCCTCCACGTTGGACTTTTCTCCCTTTTCTCTTTGGGTTGGGCTCCCATACACTTTCCTGACTTCCTTAACGGTCCCTCCTATTCCTTGGGATTCCATCCGACCTTCAATATCCTTTTTCATCTGCGATGCCTTCTCCTTGTTTTGTTGACTACTTTCCTCCTTCTCAAACTCCTTCATCACTCTCTCCTGCCACTTCTCAGCTATCTGCGCCCTCCGATGTGATCGTCGCTCTCTCAACCTACTGGAGGTATCAACATCCATATTGCTATTCCCCCTTGCAACTTACTTGTAGCATCTCTCCCTCAACTCCTTCCCCCAGTACTAGAGGTTTAAGTCTCCATCTCATATTTTTGAAATTCCATCAATCCCTCGTCTACCATTAAAGATTTGATCCACAAGGGAATCTCCTTCAACAACTCTCCTCATAATCTAGATCCGAACACGTCTTATTCTTTTGAAAATGACTAGTAACAGTCAGCTGCGAATTCCACTATGTATCCTTCCAAGGTAGGTTGCACCCAGAAATCTACAGCTTGGGTCAAATCGATATCTAACCGATGGAGGGCTACCAGATCCACGTGCAACCACTTGCGATAGATCTTACACGAGCTTCCTTAGACTGTCTTGACTTGTAGTCTCCACAACCAATTATAGAGTTCCTTTGGAAACTTTCCCTATAAAATTTCGTAGAGATCACTCGGAGATTCAGAAAAATAGAACCTGATCCTTAACAATTTTCTCCCTTTGCTGTCTCAACTCAGATTGCTGCGCTATGAGCTGATCTAAGTGGTTATCCCACTAGCTTCGTATTTCCCTTTCGAAGATCTGTGATACCATGATATAGCTCCTAAATGAAATTTTAGGTCCCGGCAACAGAACCATTTGTTGGCGAGAAAGGAGGTCTTTAAGTAAGACCCAGGTTCAGGATAGAGGCCAACAAGGTTTCCGTAGTAGTCTAGCACAATGCTGTCATTTTCACTCTACTCTGAAGAGTAGAGAGTCTCACTCGAGGCGTGCCGTGACCTTAGTAAGGTTAGGAACATATCAAATATCGACTAATCGCAACTATGGAGCAAAACATGCAGAACTAGGTACTCCAAACAGGTTTAGCTACCTTGCATGAGATACTACTCATGAACATATTAAGGATGCAAAATCAAAATTTAAAAGCAGCAAATACATTCATCATAAGCAAATTATCATCACAGAATTCAGGACATCAAACCCAGATAGAATTATATTTCATTAACAATAACGGACAGTTACATTACTCCAAGTGATTAGAGCAGGACTAATTACAATATTACAGAATAGAACAGAACAGAACGAACAGAATGAACAGAGCTCTCCTACGGATCTCTTCCTCAGCTCCCTACTTCACCAACCTCTTGTCTCTGTTGGCTTATTGCCTATTTGTTCCTTTGCCAATGCAACTGTCAGTTTTCCCTTCTTTTCTGCTCTGCTATTTTCCGCACTTCCCTGATCACTGGGAGTTTCGCTGCTTGTTCTTATCGCTCCTTCCTTCCATCTGTGCTAGTTTTCGCAACTGTTGCACCACCTGCTCTCCAGCTCTCCGCAACTATGACAAATCCCTGTCTACTGTGGTTGCGCTCTGCCACTTGTTATCCACGACTCAAAACCGTTTCATTTTCAAAACAAGGGCCCCAACATATCATATGACACGAGGCACCAAAATATAGGTACCACTCACTCCCTCTTACTGTGTTTACCATGCAAACAAGGAGGGTGAAATCTAACTTGAATTGATATGTCAGAGCATCTCCTCCTACTCTTTCTGCAGGCTCCTTGTTGGATTTCTTGTGTAGACACTTGGTTGCATAGTGTCCATATTCATGGCAGTCGAAACATTTTATTTTGCTGAGGTCCTTCTTCTTTCCATATTCTGGATTGATTCTGCCTCACCTTGGGCCTTATTTCCCTTGGAATTCTTTCCTTTACTAAGTTGAGCACAATGTTATTCCTCGTCTACAATGGATGTGACACCATCTCTAGTGTTTCTTATGATCTCCTCCTACAGCAAATTAGAACAAAGTCTCCTAACTTGGTAGCTTGTCTCTTCCATTAACTAAATGCTGATAGTTGTGGCATGATTTTGGAAGGCCAAGGAGTGCTAAGCTAACAAGTTCAGATGATGGCACATTTTCTCCTACTCCTCCAAGTTCATCTTGAACCTGAGTGAATCTGGAGAGGTATTGTGGCATGGCTTCATTTTTCAGCATTTGAATGCTCCCGAGTTTATCTCTCAATGCCAATTTCCTCACATCACTACTGCTCTGGAATATATCTGTGATAATTTTCCACATTGCAAAAGGAGTCTCCTTTCCATGCAATTTTGAAACCACATGATCTATGATACCCTCCAGAATAATCCTCCTGGCTCTTGTTGTATCTTTATTCCACTTAGCAAGTGCTTATGTATTTGATGTTGTTGTTTTTGGAATATTAGTTTGTGTATATTCCCATACTACAACTTCCATCCTATCCTTCCAAGTTATGAAATTCGAGGTTCCGTCCATGGCAGACTTCAATATTAATCCGTTGAAAGTAATTTTCCCACACAGAAGAGAATTGATTCACTGAATCTACAAATCGAAATATCTTAAGGAGAAGATATATTGATTGGTTTTTAGTGTGATTTCTACTCTGATACCATGTAGAAATTAATAGAAATTTTCTAATGCTGATGTATTCAAATTGAAAACAAGAGATTACAATTTTTCTCTACTATTATGAGAAATGGAAATCACATTTTAGAAACACATGCAATGACATTCAACCATCAAAATCACAAGAATGCAATGATTTACAGGGGAACAAAATTGGAAAAACCCCTCCACTGCTTTGCATTAATTGAGATGAAAAGAGAAACAATTACAATGTCTTGCTTCAACTCCGAAGCATACCCTGCACTGCAATCCTATTCTCCTGCTTTATGACCCACTCTGGCCAACACTTAGCTAATTCTAGCCTCAACCAACATCCTATTTCCTTGCACAATCTTAGAGGAATTAGCCCCTATAAAATAGGCAAATTCCCTATTTCTGTGTGCAAATCCAAGGGACTAGAGCTCAATTAACCGAGTTCAACTAACAATAACTCATCTAGATTGGTAAATTTTAGCAATCATCCCATGCACGAATCTACTTCTAGCCTATAACTCGAATTTACTGACTTAACTAGTAGACAAGGTCATGCCACTCTAGCTAACTGCAATCCAAGTCATCCCACTGATGTGGAAAAACATTTTTTCTCCATTTGACTAAGGCACTAGTAAAATTAAGCCTTTTCTTACTACAATTTCAACAGTTTTAGGACTTATTTTATCGGGGATTCACCCAACAATTATGTATGGAAACAAATTCCCGACAAGGAAAGGATTAATTGATTTTAAGATTTTTTTTTTCTCAAGACACACAATGCAAGCGAATATATGCATTAAAGTCTTCAAAAAAGATATTGTCATTACGTATGAAAATACTTTTGGAAGCAAGAGAAATATTCAAAATTCTAAGCTACAATTTTGTTTTAGGATATCTGTATCTTCTATATAGGTCTTCTCTAGATTCTTGTCAATTTTGTTTTTTCATAGAGCGATAAGCTCGTTGATAGAATATGTGTTGGCATCTCAAATACAAGATCTTATCTAGAGTTCCGGGGTCACTTGTTTCCTTGATGGTGAACTTTCTGATATATCACTCCAGAAGAATTATGGGATAAAAATATGAAATCAATAATTCCAAGCTCAAACCTCTCCATTAGGAGGTCAAAACATTATATAATATTTACTTCCATAATGGATTACAAAATAGGGAAAAATATGCATGTGAACCAAAAAAAAAAAAAACTACTACATACTTGTGAGTCCTCATAACCCACTTGGGAAAATGATCTATTGCAATACCCACAAGAAAAAAGCAACTGTGAATCAATTGACTAGAACTGTTCCTTAAAATTCATTTAGATGTAATAGTTAAAATTAAAATCAATTTGATAATGCAAAAACCAATGCAGATACAAAATGCACTTATCACTCGTCACAAAAAACATTAGAGGGAAATCCAGTATCTCTAACTTCCTTTTTCTTTGTATTTTATATATGGCTTAATGTTGTCATGTATCTTCAATACCCGTTTCTCAGTCTTCATTGATACAAGTTTTTTGTTTCCTATTGATCAGGAGTTCATAAATTTTTCTCAAAATTGAAAGTTACAGGATTCGGTTGAAACTAGAATGGTTACGTAGATCTCGTCTTCCTGATTCCAGCCCCGTGGACTGTTCGAAAAACCGATGTCGTATGAGGGAGATATCGTGTTCTGATCGATTTCCCAAATGACTAAATTTTGCGACAGGGTTGACTGGGATGCCTAGTCAGCATGGAGGATACACAGTGAGAAAAAAGGAATATTATGAAGAATATCCCTTTTCTCAGATCCAGTTAGAGGATGAAAAGTAGCGCATTGTGATTTGTTCAGGGCTGTACATTGTATTTTTGGTGGATCAATTATAGGGTGACACATGGCCAGCCCTGAGGTCGCCACGTGTCCCCAAGAGGTTAGTGTAAAATTTTATGAGGTCCGCAGGGTTCGACCCCATGACCTCCAGCCTGCACGCATAGATCTCCACCAACCAAGCTACAATTTTTCTTAACTATATTAGTCCACGGGTTATATTTAAAGTTTAGAACATATGTACATGGGGGTTGGGACCACCGACGGTCCCAACCCGCTGACAATCCAAGTTATATGGTCACATGTCATTTGCGACAAACCATAACACAAAACATTATCGCTGACAGTTCATAACTCTGGAATTTATGTTTAAAACCATGTCACATGTGATAACTCTCCCCGTGCGGTTTAAACTTCGGTGGTTTTGTGAACACCACTTCTAACTTTGGTTTTGATGTCATTAACCGTGGTTCTAGCCTACGGTTTTGCAGACCGTTACGGTTAGGCAGGGTTTAGGGGTGCGCATGTGGCCACCCCTACCCTTAACATTAAATTTTACAGTTAGCGCTGGTGGGAATATATAGCGCGCCCCTATTTTTGTGGGTTTTGGCCAAATTTAACTCCAGTTAAGGGGAGTTCTCCACAATTAGTGGAGTTTTTCTAGGAGTTACTGGGAAAATGAGTTGGAGGCTCAATTTTCGCCCATTCAGAGTGAATGAAGAGTCATTCTAGAATAATTGGAGCATTATGGAGCCATTGGTGTAGAGAAAAAAACCATTAGAGGCTTGTAACTACATGTATTTGCAAAATTTTTAGCATAACGAAAGATGGACATGCCATTGGGAGCTGGACCAGTAGATGTAGCCCAGGAGGGGTGAACTGCTTCATCATGCCTACTATGTAAATGTTATGTGGTGTTTTATTTCTATATTATACACTATTGTTCAATGTCATTTGCTCTTATTTGATGCTTCTAATTCACTAAAATAATTTACAATTCATGGTTAAAACTCTCAATCCTTAAGCAAACTATCGAGACAAGTATGCACATGTTTTATAACTGAAAGTACACTTAGCAAAACAAACTAATACAATCCTTTTAGATCAGGTTGGTATCCGAGCTAGAGTTTATTCTCTGGTGTTGTTTTTTGAAAATATTTGTTTAACTGTTTGCAAGTGTGAGATTCTTACTAGGCTCAAGCTCAAGAGAGGAGATGGCACATTGGTGGAAGCAAGAGGGTCTCAAAGTGAGCGACAACAAAGGAGAGAAATATTGCCACAATCTCCACCACCTAGTTCACCTCCTAAGGAAGCAGAAGCAACATTAAGCATGCCTCAAGAGGGAGGATAAATCCATGAAGAAGTTGATCCCAAAGAGGAAGAAAGAGTGTTCAGGAAAGAATTCCTTGATTTGACTGAGATGGTTAGAATCCTTTATCAAGAAAGGAATGAGAAACTGGAAGGAGAAGGATCCAAACTTCACAAGGAAGGACATGGATCTTCAGGAGGTTACAATGATGAATATAAGTCAAAGAAGGAAAATGGAGGAAATGGAGGCACTGGAAAGTCGCCATCCTCACCCTCATCATCATCATCCTCTACTTCATCTTCAATACATCAGCCATACAAGTCAAATAACATTGGTAAAATTCCCTTTTTAAATCTTGACGTTAAGTTTGAATTCGTAATGTTTAATGGTGAAGTCAATGTAGAAAAGCTTGATAATTTGATTAGGCAATTGGAGGTCTATTTGAGAATCTAGAACCTTTAAGATGATGATACCAAAATCCAATTAGCTTCATTGAGAATGGAAGGTGCAACACTTGTTTGGTTGGAAGCCAAGACAAAGGAGGAGATCAAGAAGCATGGTAAGATTGTTCTATCATGGACTAATTTAATTACTACGATAAAACAACAGTTTTATCCATTATCTCATATGCAGAAAGCCATAATGAATTGGAAAAACTTTAGGCAATTGAGGGGACATAATGTGCAAGAATACACCCAAGAATTTAGGAGAAGAGCTCTTATTAGGGGTAGATTTGCAGAGCCAAGATACTTTGCTTAAGTAAATAGGAGGCTTACATAGCTACCTAAAACATACTACCCTCATGTTTAACCCCATAAGTCTAGATGAAGTATGTGTTCAGGCCACACATCTAGAAGCTAGAGGGAAAAACATTTCTAAGAGGGTAGGAAGAAACCTTTTAAGGGTAAAAACAAAGAGAAGAACTCAAAAGGTAAAATAAAAAAGAATGCATCTGTTAAGAAAGAGGGAGAAAAATTGGTTTGTAAACATTGTTCAAGAGAATTCCATGATGAAAATCATTGTTGGAAATTACATCCTGAATAGAAGCCCAAGAACTACAACAACAAAGGGAAACATAAAACTGCAGCTACAACTCAACATGATTTAGGAGAGGATTCAGGTGATGAATCTAAAATTACAACCATGGGATTGAAGAACATGAAGGGGAAAGAAATTGAAACTAAACCCAGTACTAGTACATCAAACTATCGCATACATGCTCCAAATGAAGAAGAAAGAATTGAATTGTTTCATGTGAGGGTTATATCCAAACATACTGATATTGACACATTGTTTGACAATGGGTCACAAGCAAACTTAATCTCTGAAGACTTGGTCAAGAAACTTAATCTTGAGACCATACCACATCCAAAACCATATCCACTTGGTTGGATTTGTAAGGATGCAATTTTACAGGTTTCAAAGAACTGTATATTGCGGTTTTCAATAACTGCACATTTTGTTGACACAGTTGAATTAGATGTGGTTCTGCTTGACATAACATGTATTGTGTTGGAAAGTCCTTACTTGTATGATAGGAAAACGATATTCCATCTCCCATAGGGGCTTCACTCAATGAACCTCTAACATATCACGTGCGATCATAGCATATCAAACAATACCCTTAATTTGAGTAAATATTGGAAAATGCCTCTAAAAATCACATCATTTAACCCCCTACCAATATAAACCAAAGATACCATCCCAATTTAAAAAGCCCCTACTTTCACTATATATTGTAGGTATCCATTTTTCATTAACATTTTTTATACTAGGCAATATAAAAACCATTTACCCCCTATATATCCCCAAATATATTTTGTCATTTTTTCCTCATTATATATCCCCCAATATGAACCCACGTGCTATAATATTTCTCCTGTAGTGAAGCCTCTGTGCCATCGCCATGAGAACAAATACCATTTATTCAAAGATGACAAGGAGTACATTGTTAGAGCACATCGCAAGAAGACAAACATTGCTATGGTAAATGCTGGACAGGGAAAGAGGCTGGTAAATTCAAGTAAGAATTTTGTTCTTCTAATGATTAAGCCTAAAGTTGATGTTAATCATGAATCATTTGAGGGTTGTGATCCTAAGTTGAAATTAGATTTATATGATGTATTTGATGCACATCATGAGATGTTTCACGAGCCAAAAAGATTGCCTCCAAAAAGGGAGACTCAACATGAGAATCAGTTGCAGCAAGATTGTCCTCTTCCAAATATCGGCATGTATCGCATGTCGATAATGGAGAATGCTGAAATAAAGAGGCAAATCAAGGAGAGGCTGGAAAAAAGAATCATAAGGCCAAGCACGTCGCCATGCAGTTCACCCATAGTCTTGATTCCAAAGAAATATGGGACTTGGTGCATGTGTGTAGACTTTAGAGCTTTGAACAAGATAACGGTAAAGAATCGATAGCCACTCCCAAGGATAGATGATTTTATTGATCAACTGAAAGAGGAAAATTTTTACACTAAGTTAGATTTACGCAGTGGATATCATCAAGTAAGAATTGCAGAAAGTGATGTATGGAAAACTGCATTCAAAACCACACAAGGACTCTTTGAGTGGTTAGTTATGCCATTTGGTTTCTGTAATGCACCGACAACTTTCATGCGTGTTATAGATAGTGTTTTGCGTCCATTTCTTGATGACTTTGTGTTGGCGAGGAAAAAGGTCTCGCAGGCAAGACCCAGGTTCAGGGGTTGAGGCCAATAAAGGAATCCGTTGTAGTCTAGAACCACGTCGGCATTATCACTCTACTCCGGAGAGCAAAGAGTCTCACCCGAGGCATGCCGCAACCACATGCAAAAGGGGAATAGATCGATAGTAGTGAAAGGATCTGCAACTCATGATTAACATTGAATTGATTGCATAAACATAGTTATATACGCAAGAACATTCAGAGAGTGAACAGGTATTAAGCAAATAAAATTTTGAATCATCACAACCATCATGCATGCATATGAATCACACAATAGGATAGAAACCTGCAATTGTATTGATATCTTCAGCCAAATCCATAGTTACATAGCTTCCACAAGGAGAGCTTACAAGTATGATACAGACGCCTTGTAGAACAGAAAGGTAAATAAGAGAAACCTAGGAACTACAGAGATATCATGCCCGATCTCCTTCAGTCGCTCTGCATTCCTTCTCCTATCGCATTCTCCTCTCTTTCGGCCAGGTGACTGCTATTTATTCACCCGCTATTGCAACTGTTAGTTCCTCTTTGCATTCTTCTTCAACTACTTCCAGCTTCTCTCTTGTTGTCTGTGTGTTCTGCTTTCTGTCTTCTGCTGTATATTCTCTTCGTCTGTACTCATGCATCTGCTTTCTTCAGCTATCTCTTGCTTCTTCACCACCTTGATAGCTCCGCGACTTACTGTAGTTGCGACTTGGTCGCGATTGCCATGTGTCATCATGCCGCAACCCAAAAAGCCTTTCTTTATTCAAAATTCAAAATATTCAAAATAAGTTTTCAAAACAAGGGCCCCAACAGGCCCCGACCACAGTTTCTTGACCCATCCCCGAGTCAATCACAAATCACAGTCTCTATCTCCATCGCCCCGCTGGATCCCATGCCCCATTCGCACTGTGCGCCTTCAGCTTGTTCCTGTTCTCGCTGTGCGTCCTGTTCTTGCTGTGCGCCTCTAGCCTGTTGTTCAAACAAGGGCCCCAACTCTGGGACTTTGCGGAACGTTGTAGATTTAAGCTCAGTGAAGGCCGACACAGCTTGCTGCCACCCCTGCAACAGTGAATCTGTTTCTTCGGCGATCTTGGTGACAACGGCCTCTTCTATGTGCGCCGGTACAGCCCCGAACACCGTGCTAAGCTGGGTTTCGGCCTCGGTGGCTAGCTGTTGCATTGACGTGGCGCTGAACTGAAGGGGTGAGCGGAGCTCACGAATTACCCGTTTGGCCATTGCTGAGCTGGCCTTTGTTTGTTGAATCTGTACTTCGAGCGCATCCACCTGGGAATATAACTGGTCCAACCACGCGGGTTCTGCGGTCTCTTGTATTTCCCTCGAAATCTGTTGTAGCTGCGCGGAAATGGGCTGCGTTTAGACTGTAAGGGCCAGTGAGCACTCTTGAAGACCCTTCAGGAGGTCGTAAGCCTCACGCACCACAGAGTTAAGAGTTTCCTGCATTTGAGTGGCCTGGCCCTGCTTTGCTGCAACCTGTGCGGAATAGACAACCTCTGGATCGGGCAGCACTGGCCGTGTGGCTAACGCTGCTTGAAGCTCCTGGTTTTCCCTGTGGAGGCCATTGTAGGTGATCCGGAGGTGGAAAGCCTATGCTACGACACTTGTCTCCGTGACATCAGTAGGCAGCTGAGTATAATGAGCCTCGACATTTAGCCATAGCTCTGAAAACACCTGGGTGACGTTGTTTATCTGTCCTTCCAGCTGCTCCTGTGCCGTTCGAAGTTGGTCGCACTGTTCAGTAAGCGCTGAAATTTGTTGCTGCTGCTCGTCGCACCGCTGCTGTAGCTCAGAATGAAGTCATTCGGCTTGCTGGGCCGCCCTCTAGATAAATAAGTACAACTGAGCTGTACCCCAGGTTTCTAAACTAGCGGTCCCCGAAGTGCCCTGGTCCGGCCTCCTTTCTTGCAAGGGTTTCCCACTGGCAACTGATCGATTAGAATGCTCTGGAGGGGATGGCGGCGTGGTCTATGGGTGCGCTGAGTCGGCCATATTCAAGTCCGGCCGTTCCTGTTGATTTGTATGGCCAATTTGTGGAGGGACAGTAGGCTCAGGCTGAGCCTCAGTTGAGTCGGCAACAATGTGTGCCCTCTAGGTAAATATATCAGTCAGAGAAACTTGGGTTTCTCCCACGGGGTCGACCGGTGGTACTATTTCAGCAGTACTGGAGTCAACTTCGGCTCCATGGTCCCCACCAAGGAGTTCCCGGATGATTGGGTCGGACACGATAGCAGATGAATTGGATGGAGCAGATGAAGTGGTAGGCGGATGAACGGTGGATGGAGTGGTGGAAGGAGGTGGAAGGCGAATATTGATAAAATCGGAGGGGTCAATGAGGGGTTCTTCCTGTATCAACACCCTTGTGCTCGGTGGCAGTGGTGGATCATCAGCAGTGAGGTCCACCACAGGATTTGCTTTGGTGGTGCAGGCCCGCTTGGCTTGAGGGGCTTCTAATTGATCCGTAGGCTTGCTCTTCTCTCCCATCGGGGTCGTGATTGGGTTTGCCGAAGTAAATAGAACAGTAGGGATGGGGGAGGTGAGAGGAGATGTACGGGGGTGCGAAGTAGAGCGAGAAAGCAGGAACTCGGAAAATAAAGGGAAAGGAGCGGCACCGCTTGAAATGACCTGGGTCGCTGCATTAAAATTGCGTACCTATGTGTTCAAGTGGCGGACGATGGGGACGAGCGGCTCAAGGAGTTCTGGTGGTGTCACCTCTGCATCAGTTTTGGCAGGCTGTTGCTGTGGCAACATTCGGTCAAAGTTGTACCTGGGTACCCTGTCCCGGATTTCCATTACAACCCCCGGCCACGAACAGACCTCGTTGTGGAAGGCGGTATCTACAAGATGGAACTTCAACGGCTTCATGCAGAAGGTGTCCTCCGGCACGCAAGTAGGTCGGAGGTAAGTATGCCTGTGACTGACCCCGAACCACACTTGCTCACTGTACTCATCTAACAGGTTCCTGGGTACCCTTTGCTGGCTGGCCACCATGTCTATCATTAGACCGTACCAGGACCAAAATGCTTCTGCATTCACCTTTTTGGTGCTAGGATCAGCTGACACCTTCCACGGAACGAACTTCATCGCCAGAGGCTGGCCCTCTGGGATTTCCACTGGGAACCGAACAAGGGGAATGTGCCATTTCCACATGGCAAAGGCAATGATCAAATATCCGTAAATGAAGCTGGTAGTTTTCCTCGCACGCGTCAAACAATTCCTTCAACAGAAAGGAGCACCAATTCAGCTTGGCGCCCTGAACACAGCACTCTGCAATGGAGATAGTGTCCAGAGTGCATTCACCCTTTGTGTAGTGCCTCATTGTCTTGCTGACAATGAGGTAGCATGAAAATTTGATCTCCGGCTTATTGATAAGCTCCATGTTGGCTCCCTTCTCGCCTCGTCGGGTGCCATATTTGGCATACAAGTTTGCGTCGCCTGACTTCCGCGCTCGCTTGGAGGTGGTCTGACAAGCAGTCGAGACATCCACACCATTCTATGAAAGTCCTGTAAGACGATGGATATCCTCAGCATGAACGGGAATTTCCTTATTCATCCACAAGGACCCATTCTGGATGCGGCTAAGTAG
Source organism: Pinus albicaulis (assembly GCA_034641835.2). Taxonomy (NCBI): domain Eukaryota; kingdom Viridiplantae; phylum Streptophyta; class Pinopsida; order Pinales; family Pinaceae; genus Pinus; species Pinus albicaulis. The sequence goes on from CM076573.1 coordinate 215,809,106, forward strand.
GAATCTAGTGCACTGCATGGCCGGTCCTGTGGTCCCAAAGACCGGAAGATTTCTTAAGTTCAGCAGAGAAGATTGCTGAAGGCCTCAAAATTCTGGTAAAATTCTATTTGCTGAGTGCCCGGCTGTTGAGTAGTAATGCTCCATGTACACCTGCCAGTTGAGCGCCGGGAATTCGTAAGAGTCTGAAAGGTTAGCATCGATCAGGGCCGCATTTTCATATTTCCCTACAAGGGACTCTGTCTTATGAATTCTGCTATCGAGCTCGGGTTTGAGGACGGCTGGGACGACCTTTGGCATATTTGATCGGCACTGATAGACCTACAGAATTCGTCTCGACGTCCTCTCTTGGTGCTGTGCATCTGGAGACTTCTGCTGCTCTGGTGCTACTGCAATTGCTAATTCTAACTGTTATGGCATTCTTGTGCTTTTGGTTTTCATGCAAGTTATGTAATTACCTGGCACGAGTGGAGTTGATGAGACCCCCTAACGAGTGAATTCCTGCTGGAATTCTTTTCTGCGATAATCGTGCAATCAATCGCGTGCCAATGTGTATTCTGACAGTTGCTAACGGTGGCATGGGGAAATGGGTGGATGCGACGGCTGAGGTAACTGTAGATGATGGAAAAATGATTATGGCGAGGTTACTTCCAATTATGGTAATTTATGGTGCAAATCTAGACGATCCTACGGACTGACACAAGTACTGACTAAAATGACCTGGACTGACCTTGACACATTTATGAATCCTACGGGGATGACACGCTGGACGCGCCCCTCCTCAACCACAGTCGGTTGCGGTGCGGTCCCACAACATAGCGGTTATTGACAAACTATGCATGAACAAAAAATACTACCTATGCTCATCTCGGTTGCGAGAGAGTTATTCAACTACACTACTCTACGGGTGCTCTCGGTTGCGAGAGTTATTTATGAAGAGTGAAATAAACCTACTCCTGGTAGGGTTTCAGGCGTGCGCCATTCACCCATCCCGGTAAAACAGTACTATCCAACTGAGCCAACCGAAGGGCTCCGGACTCTCTAATCTCGATGACAAAGTAAGGTCCTAACCAGTGCATCTGCAGCTTTCCTGAGAACTTCTGAAACTTGCTGTCATATAAGAGGACCTTACCGCCAACCTGAAACATTTTGTTCTTGATGTGGCAGTCGTGCCACGATTTCTGCCTGTCCTTCTGAACCTTCTGGTGAAATTCGGCCAAGAACCGGGCCTCGTCCAGTTCCTGCAATTCATGTAGGCGCTCCTGGAGCGATGCTTCTTCTGAGAACTTGAGAGATGTGGCAATTAAAAGACTTGGTACAGTGAACTCGGTGGGAATCATAGCTTCCCAACCATACACCAACTGGAACGGTGTCTGATTGGTCAAGCGCTTCACCGTAGTCCGGTAGGCCCAGAGTGCAGCTGGTAGCCGCTCATCCCAGTCATCCCGCTGGGCGTTGCAGATCTTCGTTAACCCCTTTTCAAGAATTTTATTAAACGCTTCAATAGTACCGTTGGCCTGCGGGTGGTATGGGATGCTTTTGTGATGTTGAATCATAAATGTGTCCAACAGCGACTTGATCGTGTCATTAATGAAACGCGTACCTTGATCACTGGTTAAACTTCGCGGGCAGCCAAACCAGCTGATGATGTGTTCAAGGATGAACCGTGCTACTGTATCCGTTGTGCAGTCTCGTACCGCTACTTCCTCAGCCCACCTGGTGAGGTAGTCGGTTGCGGTAATGATGTAGCAGGCCTTGGAGTGCCTGGAAACCGGGGCTATGGGGCCTACGAAGTCGAAAGCCCACTTCTCGAACGGCCGCAAGACATGCACTGGGTGTAGCGGAAGCTCGTCCCTGTGAGAGGGCCTCCCCGTTTGCTAACAGACATCGCATCTCTTAACAAAAGTCTTACAATCTGCATGGACCGTCGGCCACCATAGTCTAGCCTGGAGTACCTTCCTTGCGGTGGGTTTTCCCCCACATGCCCTCCCGCAACACCGCTGTGGCATTCCCACATCACAGCTTCCCGCTCGTGGTCAAGTACGCATCTGCAAAGAACCTCATCGAGGCCCAGTTTGTATAGCTGTCCCGCAATCAATTGGTATTCGGCGGCACGAACGACCAAGTGTCGTTTCTGGAGCGGGGTGTAGTCCTGAGGGAACTGCCCCGTGGTCAGATAGGTGGCAATGTTGGCCAAGTAATCTGGTACAACTTCGACTCAGAAGAGGTCAGCATCCGGCAGCTGATCATCGAGAGAGCCATCGTTCTCCCCCATCTCCAACCTGGATAAATGATCGGGCCCGACGTTCAACCTCCCAGGCTTGACAATCACCTCAAATGTGAATTCTTGGAAGAGTAGAAGCCAGTGACAGATCCGTCCTTCCAAGACAGGCTTATTGACCAGGTACTTCAATGCAGAGTGGTTCGTAAAGAACTTGAATTTTCCCCCTAGAAGGTAGTGGCGGAACTTCTGGAGCGAGTATACCATCGCCAGGGCCTCCCTCTCGGTAGTGATATAATTTTTCTCCGCATTAGATAATTTGCGGCTGGTGAAGTAGACTGGGTGGTGAACTGTCGTCTCTCCGGGTTGCGCCAAGATAGCCTCGAGTGCAATACTCGAAGCATCAATATGCACATGGAATTGCCTATCCCAGTCTGGGTGAACAAGAATAGGCGTCGTCGCCAGCTTTTCCTTCAGAGTGTCAAGGGCCATCCAACACTCCTCTGTCCACTGGAATACTTCGGACTTCCGCAGGAGCTTTTCTAAAGGGGCAGTGATCTTCGCGTAATTTCTGATAAACTGCCTGTAATATCCTCTGTGCCCAAGCAGTGCCCGCAACTGCTGCACCGTTTCGGGGGCCTCTATGTGGACGATCACTGCTACCTTGGCGGGATCGACGCAGACCCCTTTCTTGCACACCACGTGTCCTAACAATGTGCCGAAAGGAACTGAAAAAAATGCATTTTTTCAAGTTCAAGGAAATCTGCAACTAACGACACTGATCGAACATGATACGCAACAGGGTGGCATGTTTCTTCAGCGAACTCTAGACGGTCCAATCGTCCATGTAGACTTCCAGGAACTTGTGGATATACTCCCGGAAAGCAGCGATGACAATCCGGGAAAATAAAACCGGGGCGTTCTTCAAGCCAAACGACATCACGTGGTATGCGAACGATCCCCACTCGGTGGTGAATGTCATCTTCGGCTTGTCTTCTTCTACAATGCGCACCTGATGATAACCCGAAAAACCATCAGTGAAGGAGTAAGCTTCATTTCCCGCAACATGATCCAAGACTTCGTCGCTGAAAGGAATGGGAAACAGATCATGGATGCAGGCGTTGTTCAGACTTCGGTAGTCGACACAGACGCGTATCTCCGCCTTGTCCTTCTTATTCTGAATGACGATAGGACTCACCCACTCTGCTTCTTCCACCAGAAAGACGAGATCTGCGGCCAACATCTTGTCAATCTCCATCTTGACCTTTTCTTTGATCTGTGGGTTCAACCGATAGGGTCGATGCTTTATGGGCCTGGCATCCAGTTTCAGCACAATACACATTTCTCCGAGGTCACCTTTGATACCCTTCAATTTTGCAACCGACGAAGGGAATAAGTCTTCGTATTCCTGGAGGAGGCTGAAAATTTCCTTTGTCATCTCCTCGTCCTAGTAATATCCAATGGTAGCCAACTTGGGTCTTTCCTCCGTACCAATGTTCAAATTCTTTGTCTTTAGTGGCTGTAAATGGACGCCTTCGGTGGTTGGTTCTACATTGATGTTCCACTCACCTTCCTTCTCTTCGAAATATAGGTGCCTGAGGTCCTCCAGACTGTCATCGTCTGGATCGCCGTCAATCCGTTAGCAAGCCAACTCGCGCCTGGCCTCAGGATGTGATGCAAACGTGCTCCCGTCGGTCTCTGGGTCGCGGAGGAACAGTACCCCCTTGATAGCTTGTAATGCTTGGGACACCAGCTCTGTTTCTCCTTCGAATGAGAAGCACCGAACAAATTTGTTCGTGACTTCCTACCAGGAGCTGGTTCCTCGTTTCCGCTCTTCTTCTAAGTACCAGACCTGGGGGATGGTGTTTGAGGAGTGGATGAAACGATGTACCCACAGCTCTTGCGGGTATCGTAGACTTTGCCACTGCTCTTCACAGGTCTTCAAGTGATCCCGCAGATCGGAAGTCCCTTGGTACCTGTGCCCGCTTCAAGGGCCTTTGTCGTCTTTAAACCGTGCCCTCAAAGCCTCCACCACACAACTCCACCCCGACAGGGTGTTGCGGTGGTTCCTCCACCACCTCGCTGATGTGGACTGTAGTGCGACGTCCAAAAGTGGTATCTTGTTGCCTTCTGGTACGATGTCCTCCACCTTTGCAATAAAGGTATTGACAACTTGCATATTTGACAAGGTGGGGTATTCTCTGACCTCAGCGCCAATCCAACGGACTCGGCCAATGACGGCACATCTCCGCGAATTGGTCTCGTACCCACCCTACTGCCAGTCTTCCCAGGCGAATTTCGATCCCAGCTCCGAGCTCTGGACACTACGCCAGCTGACGAAGCCGGTTGCGGTCGGGTTGATATAGTCCTCCCGCTTCCCTGTAGTCATATGATAAAGGTGGTCCATCATCTAAGCATCCTCTCGGTTGTCCACAGTTTCGGTATATCGCGGGCCTTGATATGGGTCAAGGGGCTGAGTGACTCGGACCTCTCCATCCTCGAAGATCATCAGCTCCTTTTTGAGGTCGATGATAGCGTAATTCTCAAAAGCCCAGTCGATGCCTAGCAGGGCGGGGTAAGGATCCTTGTCTCCCATAATATCAATAACCTCAAAATTCATGTAAGTCTTCACCCCCGCAATGTCGAATTTGACACCTTCGAGTCGGCTGATCGGCACAATGCAGTACTGGTTCGCCATTTTTGAGTTGGATGGGCAAGTAGGTCAGCCGTGGCCTTCTAAGAGCCCCCCACATCTTTCGCGGCAGGATGTTGACGTCAGACCCTAAATCAAGCATGGTATCGCTGATTTGGAATCCCGCAACCTGCGTGTTAAGCCGAAACTCTTTTCTCGTGCAGCGCTTGTTTCGCTTGACCCGCTACACATACTGGGGTGCTGTGTCCACAGGTTCCCTCGACCCTGTATTCCACTACAGTGCGTCCTGCAGGGTACGCTTGAGCTGGTCCCACATCGAAGCATTATCAACAATCGTGAGGAACAGCTGAAGCCATTCCTCAATCAAGGTCCCAGTAGCATTCTGTTCTCTGGAGCCAGTCGTCGGGGGTCCCTCGAGGCCCTCGGCTTCCCTCAGCTGAGCGAAAGCCTCCACCGCCTCCTGGAAGTACCTCTTCTGCGCGTCCGGACGGATCAGTTGTTTCGGGGAGGCGGGCCGAATAGCCCAGACCGACTCCTTTCCATGAGCATCCTCTCCCGTCTTCTTGCTGCCCCGCGTGAAGATCGCTACATTCTGCATGGCCGGAGTCGCAATTCCTCGCGGCTCGGAGTTTACCAAATTCGTGCCCCTCTGCCGTGCCCGTTCCTCCCACTTCTTAATGAGTTCGGGACAGTCCTCTATTGCATGGGCATTCACACGACACTGGGAACACCAAGGATGTCGGGGAAGGGGACATTCGCGAGCCACGTGACCCTCTTGGTCACAGTTGTAACATTTCACCGGACCTCGTCCCCCTGTGTGGCCTCCGCGCATCCCACCTCCTCTTCCTCGGGAAGCCTCATTCACCCTATAGGAGGGTCGGTCCAATTGGTCCGCGAGTGCGTCGAGAGCCCTGAACTGCTCAGTGTTGTGAGTCGTGGAAGCAAAAAACTCACATTACACATTGTTTTGGACGTTGGAGTACTTCTGTAGTATCGGGCACATCCGAGGTGGATGCCCCATCGTCCGAAAAATCTCACAATACTCCGTGGCGGTTGGGTTTGGTTGATATGGGAACCCTGCATAAGGCTGTTGCGGCTGGTATACCCCCTGCGGATTCATCCCCGCGCCACCCCTCGTGGGTGGACCCCCGTGGATTGCCGCAACAAAGGGTCCCACACCCGTGCCCTGCAGTCGAGGACACTCGGTTGCGACGTGGCCTTCAACCAGGCAGTGAGTGCACCAAACGTTCGGCTTGGATGGTCTTATAGGCTGCATCTCCTTGAGATTTTCAGTTAGACTAGCAATTTGATGCTGCAGTACCACCAAGGAAAGATCCTGCGGGGCCGACCCTCCCCGATATTCTTGAGGGTAGCCCGCCATGGCCTCTATCTTCATGGCCTGTTCCAAAGCATCCTGCAAATTGTTAATCTTCTACTGGGTGAGGGGGTTCGTGTTAAGGGAAGCAGAGCCTTGATGAACCAGTCCCTCTGATGGTTTGGATCGATCGGATAGCTGAGTTTCCCGATCGTGTCCTTGAATCGACGCATCAGCTCCCATGCAGTCTCTCCTTCTTTCTGCTTAATCTCCCAGAGCTTGGACAAACCCTGCTGGTCCATTTGGGGAAGTTTAAATTCCCAGACAAAATCTCGCTTAACGTCCGCGATTACTGGATTAGGATGGGCCTCAGACCACTTGATAAACCACCATAGAGCCCTCTCTCTGAGCGTGGTTTGGAACTCTATTAGCTTCCCGGCATCTGGCGTATGCCGAGCCCTCCATATGGCTTCGCAGAGATACTAGTGCTGCTCCACATCATCGTTGCCCTGACTAGAGAATTCTGGATACCGGGTGAATGACCCAGCCATATTTACTTGTGAAGGGGTAACTAGGATAAACCCTCTGGGTCCTAGTTGTGTGACTGTACCGTTGGGAAATGCAATACTACTAGTGACACTGCTATTAACGTATGTCGATGTCGACAATGAACTGCGGTGCAATTGACTCAATGCTTGTAACTTAACGAAAATATTACTTAAAGGTTGATAGAGTACTAGGGGAAGGTAGGGATCCTTGCCGTGTAAATTTTTGGAAGTAGGGTTTCCTGGAGAGATGAATGCCATCCGCTCTTGAAACAACCGCTGCATTACGACGTACCATTCGCCATCGGAACTTTCTTCGGGCTGCCCACCTGCATCATCTTCGTCAGTCGTCGTCTCCCCTTTTATCTTAGCCGGGCTCCCATGCACCCGCCTCACTCCCACAACGGTCCCTTCCTTGTCTAGGGTATCCGCCTTAGTGTCCATAATTCCTATCCTCTGAGGCGCCTCCTCTTGATTCTTCCCGTCGTTTTCCCGTCGTCTTAACTCCCGCATCACCCTTTCTCACTACCTTTCGGTGATCTGCGCCCACCGATGTGCACGTTACTCCCTCAATCTCCTCGTGGCCTTAGCATCCATCCCCCACTCCCTGCTTCACACTTCACATAGCATCTGTCCCTTCAGCCCTTCCCCCAGCACTGGAGGTTTACGCTTCCATGCTCGACTTTTGAAATTCCATCAGCCCCTCGTCCACCATCAGGGCCTTAATCCACAGCGGAATCTCCTTAAGCATCTTCCCTCTTAACCCGGAATGAAAGATAGCTTCAGCCTTTGAGAAGGATTGGTAGCACTCTGCTGCAAACTACACAATATATCCGTCCAAAGTGGTCTCTACCCAAAAATCCACCGCGCGGGTCAATTCAGTGTCCAATCGATGCAAAGCCACCAGATCCCCATGCACCCACTTGCGGTTTATCTTGCGCAAGATATCACTAGGCACCTTCATCTGTAATCTCCGCAACCAATTTTAGAGGTCGCTAGGGAATTTTCCACAGAGAATCTCGTAGGTATCACTGGCGGAATCTGAGAAAAGGACGAGAACCTTAAGCACCATTTCCTTTTGGTTCGTCAACTCCGCTTGCTGAGCAATGAACTGGTCCAGATGGTTATCCCACCATCTCCGTATTTCGCCTTCGAAGATCCTCGATACCATGTTCTAGTTCCCCTCATAACATGCAGGTCCCGGCAACAGAACCATTTGTTGGCGAGGAAACAGGTCTCGCAGGCAAGACCCAGGTTCAGGGGTTGAGGCCAACAAAGGAATCCGCTGTAGTTTAGAACCACGCTGACATTATCACCCTACTTTGGAGAGCAGAGAGTCTCATCCAAGGCGTGCCGCAACCACATGCAGAAGGGGAACAGATCAATAGTAGTGAAAGGATTCACAACTCATGATTAACATTGAATTGATTGCATAAACATAGTTATATAAGCAAGAACATTCAGAGAGTGAACAGGTATTAAGAAAAAAAAATTTGAATCATCACAACCATCATGCATGCATATGAATCACACAATAGGACAACAACCTACAATTGTATTGATATCTTCAACCAATTCCATAGTTACATAGCTTCCACAAGGAGAGCTTACAAGTCTGATACAAACGCCTTATAGAACAGAAAGGTAAATAAGAGAAACCTAGGAACTATAGAGATATCATTCCCGATCTCCTTCAGTCGCTCTGCATTCCTTCTCCTATCGCATTCTCCTCTCTTTCGGCCAGGTGACTGCTATTTATTCACCCGCTATCGCAACTGTTAGTTCCTCTTTGCGTTCTTCTTTAGATGCTTCCGGATTCTCTCTTGTTGTCTGTGTGTTCTGCTTTCTGTCTTCTGTTGTATATTCTCTTCGTCTGTACTAATGCTTCTGCTTTCTTTAGCTATCTCTTGCTTCTTCGCCACCTTGATAGCTCCGCGACTTACTATAGTTGCGACTTGGTTGCGATTGCCATGTGTCATCATGCCACAACCCAAAAAGCCATTCTTTATTAAAAATTCAAAATATTCAAAATAAGTTTTCAAAATAAGGGCCCCAACACTTTGTGATTGTGTGCTTATATGACATATTGATTTTCAACACAAAAAGAGAAGAACATGTCTTGCATGTGAATAGAGTGTTTGATGTTTTGAAGAAAGAGAAATTGTTTCTTAAGATGTCAAAGTGTGAGTTTGGAAATAATTCTTTGGTTTATTTGGGATACATTATAGGAGGAGGAGAGTTGAGAATTGATCCTTATAAAGTGGAAGCCATTGTGAATTGGCTCACTCCCAAAATAGGAACTGAGGTAAGAAGTTTTTTAGGTACAACTCAGTATTGGAGAAAATTTATTGCTAACTTTTCTTCCATCGCAGCTCCTATGCATGCAGTGAAAAGTGTGAAGAAAGACTTCCAATGGGGAGGAAAAAAACAACAATCTTTTGAAGATTTAAAAGACAAGATCAATTTAGCTCCAGTCCTTGCATTACCGAATTTGAGACAGCCATTCGAGATACAAAGTGATGCTAGTGATTATGCCATGGGCGCAGTTCTTTTGCAGCATGGTAAGCCTATCACTTTTCATTCTGAAACATTCAATAGTGACTTAACTAATTATCCTACATATGACAAAGAACCGTATGCGTTGGTACAAAGCGCTAAGAAATGGAAACACTACTTAATGGGTAAAGAGACGATTATACATACCGATCACTAACCATTACAGTACTTGCAGTCGCAAACAAAATTGCAGCAATCACGACATTTCAAGTGGATGGGATTTCTTCAATAGTTTCACTTGGTTATCAGGTACAAGAAAGGTATTTTCAATAAAGTTGTTGATATGCTTTCAAGATCGATTATTAGTGTATCTAATTTACTAAAAAATGATCCTATTGTACATGAGAGTTACATAGAACAATATGCACATGCTGTTGATTTTCAAGATGTGTATGCTAGTTTGAGTGAAGGGAATCAAGTTGAAGAAAATGATTATCACATGCATAAAAATTTGTTGTTTCATTTGGGAAAACTGTGTATACCACAAGGAGAGAGGCTAAGTGTCATGAGAGAAGCTCATTCATCTCTTATTGCTAGAGACTTTGGGGTAAGCAAAACAATGGCGCCTCTACAGAGGTATTGCTATTGGCCTTGCATGGTAGATAGTGTGTCGCGTTTTATAAGAGGTTGTTCTATATGTGCAACAAGCAAGCCTACTAATAGGAAGCTTGGATTGTACAAGCCACTACCGGTACCATCAAGGCCATGGGAGAGTGTCTCCATGGACTTTGTTGGAGGTCTACCTATGTCAAGAAAACATCATGATTATATTTATGTAGTTGTGGATAGATTCAGTAAAATGTGCATAATTATGCCATGTAAGAAAACCATTACTGCTGAACAAACTGCTGAACTTTATTTTCAACATGTATGGGTTCATTATGGATTCCCAACTTATATTGTTAGTGATAGAGATTCCAGGTTCATTGGGAATTTTTGGTCCAATCTCTGGAGTATGATGGACACAAAGTTGAAAAAGAGTACTGCTTTTCATCCACAAACTAATGGAAAAACCGAGGTGGTGAACAGAGCCATTGTGCATCTATTGAGAGGATATTGCAGCAAACATCCTAAGTTGTGGGATGAGAAACTGCATTACATTCAGCATGCTTACAACCGAGCAAATCTCTCTTCTATAAATACATCAGCTTTTGAAGTATGCTTTGGGTATTTTCCAAAATCGCCATTAGACTTCATATTTGAGAAGGATGTTGCAATCGATGGGCATAGTGATATTGACAAGGCTCGAAATTTCATTGAGAAAATTCAGATTATACATCAACAAGTTTAAGAACAACTTGAGAAAAGTCAAAGAAAATACAAGGAGAGGCATGAAAAGCATAGAGTTGATCACAAGTTTCAAGAAGGAGATGAGGTATGGTTGCAAATAAGCAAAGAAAGGATGCAAGGGGAAGGTAAAAATCTCGAACCCATTCACTATGGTCCATTGAAGATCATAAATCAAGTTGGTAACAATACATTTCAACTTGACTTGCCTTCATATATGCAAATGTATTTAGTTGTTAATGTTGAAAAATTAAATTTGTATGAGCCACCTTTGATCCATGATCAAGGAAGTGATGTTCAACTGCATTCTATTGAGTATTTCTCACCATAATTTCTCGATGAGCTCAAGGAAGATACAATTCTTGACAGGAGGACAAGAGCATCCAAGAGGGGAACTGTTGACTACCTTTGAGTTGGGCTCAAAGGTAGTAAGCCAAGCAAGGAAAAGTGGATGGAAGTTGGAAAGGTGAGGGAGTTGTACCCTCATCTACTGAATAGGTAATCAAGTCTTTTGGGGTCCAAAATTTTCCTAATGGGGAGGAGTGATCGGGAGTTCATAAATTTTGATCAAAATTGAAAGTTACAAGATTGGGTTGAAACTGATATGGTTGCGTAGATCTAGTCTTCCTAATTTCGATGCCGTGAACTGTTCGAAAAATTGATGTCGTATGAGGGAGATATCGTGTTATGATCGATTTTCCAGACACCTAAATTTTGCGACAGGGTTGACTGGGATGCCCAATCATCATGGAGGATGAAAAGTTAGTAAAAAGGAATATTTCGAAGAATATTCCTTTTCTTAGATCCAGTCAGAGGATGACAAGTGGTGCATTGTGATTTTTTCAGGGCTGTACATTGTATTTTTGGTGGACCAATTATAGGGTGACACATGGCTAGCCCTGATGCCGCCACGTCTCCCCAAGAGGTTAGTGTAAAATTTAATGAGGTCCGCAGGGTTCGACCCTGCAACCTCCAGCCTGCACGCATAGATCTCCACCAACCAAGCTACAATGCTTATTAACTATATTATTCCACGGGTTATATTTAAAGTTTAGAACATATGTACATGGGGTTTGGGACCGCCGACAGTCCCAACCCGCCGACGGTCCAAGTTATATGGTCACATGTCATTTGCGACGAATCGCAACACAAAACGTTATCGCCGATAGTTCATAACTCCAACATTTATGTTTACAACCATGTCACATGTGATAACTCTCCCTGCGCGATTTAAACTCCGGCGGTTTTGTGAACACCGCTTCTAACTCCAGTTTCGATGCCATTAACCACAGTTCTAGCCTACGGTTTCGCCGACCGTTACAGTCAGGCGGGGTTTAGGGGTGCGCATCTGGCCACCCCTACCCTTAACATTAAATTTTACAGTTAGCGCTGGCGGGAATATATAGTGCGCCCCTATTTTTGTGGGTTTTGGCTAAATTTAAATCCAGTTAAGTGGAGTTCTCCATAATTAGTGGAGTTTTTCTAGGAGTTACTGGGCAAATGAGTTGGAGGCTCGATTTTCATCCATTCAGAGTGAATGAAAATCGACTAATTGGAGCATTTTGGAGCCATTGGTGCAGAGAAAATAACCATTAGAGGTCTGTAACTACATGTATTTGCAAAATTTTGAGCATAATGAAAGATGGACATGCCATTGGGAGCTGGACCAACATATGTAGCCCAGGAGGGGTGAACTACTTCATCATGCATGCTGTGTAAATGTTATGTGGTGTTTTATTTCTCTGTTATACACTGTTGTTTAGTGTTATTTTCTCTTATTTCATGCTTCTAATTCACTAAAATCACTTACAATTCATGGTTAAAATTATCAATCCTTAAGAAAACTATGGAGACAAGTATGCACATGTTTTATAACTGAAAATACACTTAGCACAAGAAACTAATACAATCCTTTCAGATCACCTATTAACAAGAAATACAAATTTTATCAAGTTTTTAGAACATTTACAGATATTCATCTACTTTATTACTCTTGAGAGTGCTCTTATAACTAAAATAAAATAAGCTCAAGTTGAAGATAAGACCATCATTTTACATGAATGCTCATAATGCACATGGATCAAGAAATCTCACTGTATTTATAATTTTATGAAAATAATGTATATGTACTCAACAGATCATGTCCAAAATAAAACAAAGATCTTGCCTACCTATCATTCGAAATATTCAAGGTAGTTGGCATCACAATATTAAAAGCACAACATGTTTCCATGGATAACCATTGATCATAAAATGAAAGAAAAATAAATCACAAAATCATATGTAATGGTAAAAAAAATCATATAATATTTTCAATATGGTGAATTAATATACAGATTATATTGAGAATATTTACGAATTTTTATTAATAAGTGATAAGGGAAACAATTATGTATATATGTGCATTATTAATTGACAACATGAATTACAAGGATGTTATACCCTATGAAGATATCACGTTTATTACCCCATAGCACTCCTTTCCTTGCCAGAACAACTAGTGTCATGTATCTGTGTAGCATGTTCAAGAAACCAACCATCAATTTCTCTGATAGAGCAGAAGATGTTTTTTATTAATCAGGCATATCTAAGAAACTAACCAATTATGAAAAATGTGTAACATTCTTTGGTATATTTGCGAAGCATTATATCAAAATATTTGAAATGTGACACAAAACGATAAACATAATCCATATATACAAATTATGTGTAAAATTCAAGACCTTAGTAACATTTATATATAGAAGCAATTGTATATTTATAGTTATTACTACCTTGCACAAGACCATTGATATGAATTTCTTATTTGAAACATACAAATGAACAAGACCATCAATGGTTCATCAGTCCACTAAGAAAATAGTGTATAGAATATTTGGCCGAGTTCCAATGTGAAATGGAGAATAATATGTCATTCTAGCTCATATGTAGCTGCATGTACTTTAGAGAAGACTATAGCTTCCATGATTAACTAGTTTTAAAGGTGCAAGGAAAAAAAAATTGTGATAGCACATATGGTGGTGTAGTGATGATAATAATTGGAGCTTATAATGAGAAACAACTCATTTCGCAATTGTATATATTAGCAAGGGGACATCGTATAGATTTAAAGGAAAAAAAAGAATTGCACAAAATAATCTATCAACAAAAAGAAAAACAACTTGAACAATGTCAAGGTAGTATGAAAATTGATATTTAGTAAGAGTTGATATATATATATATATATATATATATATATATAACGAGAACACAAGTGTCTCAATTGTATTGTACAAGTTTTTTATTTATTTATTTTCTTTTTAACATCGAAGTGGACTTTATTCGGTGTATTCAGAAATAAAGAAACACATAC